>OZ037857.1:0-1200000 GCA_964035575.1 Rhynchopus sp. YZ270_cl-10 | reverse complement strand
AACCCAACTTCAGATGAAATTGTGTTGTTGAGTGGGAACAGGTAGCGCCGCAGGCGCACGGTACCCAACTTTTTTCCTTTTTATTTTTTCCCTTTTCTCTGCTTTCTTTTGATTGCGCGAGCCGATTGCTTTCCTCGGTGGGGTCACAAGTGTGTCTAAAAACACTCTAAAGTACCGCTCAGGTCACAATAAACATTTTTAAAAACAAACATTTTTTCTGGGAATCTCGAAATTCTGTACGTACGGTGGACAAGAAACAATTAAATTTATTTATCTACCCTTATGTAAATTGAATTGGTTTTAGAGCTCCCCTTCCCTCAGCCTTGTTTCCCCCCGACATCGAGACATTGTTGAGAACAACCCATAATTTTTTTTTTTTTGGCTCTCTCTCAACGCATTTGAGTGCCAAAATATATTACGGGCGACGGACCTCTAAAAAGCGTGCATTTTTTTGATAAATGGATGGTTTAAAAGAAAAAAGCTGAAAAGATGGGTATACCTGTGCATACGCATTTTTTTCAAGAAAAAAGGGTAAATATAAACGTAAGCCTTGTGCTTAGGTTCGTTTTTTTAAAAAAAATTGTTAGAAATTGTCAGAAATTCGTCTTAATTCGTAAAACCCCTAAATGCAAAGGAAGAAAGAAAAAAAGTTTCAAAGACATCAGTAACTCCTACCCTCTAGACATCAAAAGAAACAGAGATCTTGGGATTCTGTCGTGACTAAAAAAAAAAGAAAATTGAATGATGAAACAAACGACTTTACCTCACCGATTTATTTTTTTTTTCGGCCACATAAGAAATGCCTTCAGATGAACGAGCCACACATCTTGAAGGGGGGGTGAAGGGGACGGAGGTTCAAATTAGTTACCCCCATATATCAGTGGCTGTCACAAAAGTGTCAATCTGGGTGGAGTGCAAGCTAATTTTTATTAGGACTTTTTGCTCGATTTTTTTTTCTCTCTGAATCGATTACGCTGAATGTGGCAGCCACTGACAGAGAGGGGATGAAGAAAGAAGATTTGAGTAATAAGCAAAAGCGTGTAGCACGACGACAGTCAAAGAAGAGTTTATAAGATGAACCTAAGCCTCTCATACTTAGGCACCATCACCAAAACAAAAAACAAAAAACAAAAAACAAAAAACCAGGGTGGGGAGAATGAACACAATTCTCTGTGGGTGGAGGAGTAAGGGAGGGTGTCATCCAAGCTATTTCCTTTAAAAAAAAAACGGACAAAAAAAAAGGTGTGTTGACCCATGTTAGGAAATAGCCTGGTAAAAAAAAAAAGAAAAAAAATAGCGTCAAAAAAAGAAGAAAAAGTTTGAAAGATGAAAACCTAAGCCTCTCTACTTAGTCACCTCGAAGAAATGGTATTTTTTTTATCGGTCAAAAGGGATAGGGGATGGGAATATTTCAATCTTTTTTTTTTTTTTTTTTTTTTTTTTTTTCACGGGTCAGGAAAGATCTTTTGTATTTTTTTGTCTTTTTTCGAGAATCTCGGGAGAAAAAAAAAAAAAAATCAAGATTTTCAGGATTTTTGTCTTTTTTTTTCAGGATCTCTCGAGATCTTTGAGATCTTTGAAAAATCCTGGAAAAAAAAGGAAAAAAAAGGAAAAAAAGAGAAAAAAAGATGAAAAAGATCTTGAAAATCTTTTTTTTCTCAAAAAAAAGATAAAAAAGATTTTTGGGATTTTGAAAAATCTTTTTGGGGGAAAAAAAAAAAAAGATTTTGAAAATCTTTTTTTTTTTTTTCAAAGATTTCTCAAGATCTCGAGATTTTTCATGAAATTTCATGGATTTTTCCAGGATTTTTCAGGATTTTTTCAGGATTTTCCCAGGATTTTCAAATCTTTTCTCTTTTTTTTTTTCTCCCAAAAATCTTTTTTTTTTTTTTTTTTTTCGGGAGAAGAGGATTTTTTTTCTCGAAAAAAAAAAAAAAAAAAAAGATCTTTCCCGACCCGTGTTTTTTTGGAAAACGAAAGGAATTCTTCTCTTGTCGAGCAGAAAAACGGTGCGATAAAATCAAAATAAAAAATAAGTGCTTCAGGATGTAAACGCAGCGAAGGAAGAGAATGAAAAAAAAAGTGCAAACGCCTCACCGCTCATCGGCGGACGTACTCAGCACCTTAGTAGCACTTCAAAAAAGAAAAAAAAAAAACAAACAAAAGTTTGAAGAATGACTCTAAGCCTCTCGTTGCTCGGCCACCTTCGGAGAAAGAAATATGCATGAGAAGCAGGGGTGGGGGTGGCGGTTTGTAGTGATGACTGTATTGTGATAATTTGCCGATCATACTTCAGAATACACAATACAGCTGCATTGAAGTGGCTGAAAGGGGGGAGGTGATTCGCACTTCTTTGCGTACTTCTGCACTTTGCGCACCCCATTCAGACACACCACGTATCGTGGTAATTGTCTATCATAGTACATAGTACGCACAATACAGTGGTATTGTTGTATTGTGCATGATCGGCAATTATCACAACACAGCCAACCACTAAGAGGGGATTGGAGTAGGGGAAGAGCGGGATTGTACAGGATATCAATGAAGATGAAAAAAAAAACAAAAAACAAAAAACAAAAAACAAAATAACTCTCGTATTTGGAAAAAGGGGGTGACACTGGAATATCTTTGGAAGTGGGGTCTTTTTTTTGTGAATCTCGAAGACAGTTACATATCTTCGTCTGTAGGAAAGAGTGAAGATTTTTTTTGGGAAACGAGAACGAGGAAAAGAGGCGGTGGGGGGGGGAATGGTTTTGTGCGGAAAAGGGGGTGGGAGAGGGAAGGGAAGTATTTTTTTTTTAGTATGGGGAGATCCGGGGAATTTCTAGAAGATGAGTTTCCGCATCGAAAGAAGAAAAAAAGAAGAAAAAAACAAAAATCTCGAGAATTTTCTTTTAGTTTTTTCTTCTTCTTCTCCTCGCAATGACAGAAAACAGGAGATAATGAACGAACCCTCTACAAGGATCCGAGACACATCTTTTAATGGGAAGTGGAGGAATAAAAAAAAAAGTGGAAAATAAGAAATAATGAAGGAGCGCTGCACAACGCCTTCGTCATGCGTCTACACTAGAACTCCAAGGGGGGGAAGGGGGGAGGGAAGAATCACATACAAATAGAAAAAAAAAACAAAGTATGAAAGGAAAGGGAAAGAGAAAGGGGATATGAACAGAGAGAAAAAGGAGGATATGTTCATTGGGGGAGGGGAGGGGGGGAACAACATAATAGGAATTGAAGGAAGAGGGATTGGAGAATAAAAAAAAATCAAAAAAAAGCCAAGAATGAAATCATAAAACAGATTTTTTTAAAAAAGTGGAAAGCCAACGTCGTTTTTTTTTTTTTTTTTTTTTTTTTTGTTTCAATCCGGGGCAATATCATTTCTGCTGATCGCTTTACCCTGAGGGATCAGTGACAGCAGTTACATCAAATCGGGAAAAGTGGAGAGAAATGTTGTGGAACGGGAGAAAAATAGGGGGGGGTGCCTTTTAATACATTCATATACTTACTATTTATAACACAAACAGTAAGCACTAAAGGGTGTCTTTAAAAAAAAAAAAAGCTTTTTGTCGTCTCAACAATTACCTACCGAGGTAATGTTCACATCGTATTTTCTGAAGGCTAATAATATCCAGTGAGAGAGAGGGGTTTGTCTGAAAGTTGTTGTTTTTGCTTTGTGCTCTTTTTGTTTTGGTGGTCTTTAAAAATGTACTATTTGCTTTTTTGAAAACTTGGTTGTATTAGTGTAGCCACCCTAGAGTGTGCTCCACTATAGCTTTTTTGTTTTGTTGTTGCTTTTGTGTGGAGAGAGAGGTGGGGGGGGAAATAAACGGGCTCCTCCCTTTACCCCCGCACTCCACATCATTTCGCGAGCTTGATTCGCAAAAAGAGCTGGAGGTTGGGCGAAAAGAAGAGGAGCATTTTCATTCAATGTTTAGATTTCGTTCAACATTTTCCTTTTTTTCCTTTTGGGGTTGTAGAATAGCCTCCGTCTTATCCAAAAAAAAAAAAATATCAAAATAAAGAAAAAAATCTTTTTTGAAAGATGCGAACACCTCACAATGTATACATACTCCCGAAAAACCTTTTCTCTATTTCCCTTTTTTTTAATTTCGTTTTTTCTTTGAGAGTCAGAGCACACACCTCCCATTTTTGTTTGGCTTTTTTTTTTCTTTTTCTGGGGAATTTTTTTTTTCCTTGGTTTAAGTTGTCTTACACATATTTCTCTGTTTGTTTTTTTTTTTTTGAAAAAGTTTGCTTGGTGCGGCAGTACCTGTACAATGTCTTTGAAATGAAGTATTGTGAGGACATGCGCTAACGACGAAATTCTTTTTCAGAAGAAATCATGCAAGGATGTGAGTACGAGAGATAGACAGGCAGAGTGAGAAGGGGGTAGGGGAGGGAGAGGGAGAGAGGGTGGATTTGTTTACTGACATTTCATGTTCTTGGAGTTGGATGGGGTAAAGTTGAAAGAGAATAAACAAAAAGAAAAAAATGAAGAAAAAAAAATCTGGCAGAAAATGCTAGCGCTCCAAAAAGGAGGAGACATATAAAATCAGAAGGGGGCTGATATTTTAAAAAACCCCCCCCCCCAGATTTCCTTCTCTTCCTGAACTTGCTCTAAATTTCGCTGGTTTTTTTGAACAATAAAAAAATATATGAATTTTTGTAAAGGAATACGGCTGGTAGTACAGATATCAACTCTTGTTTTTTCTTTTTTTTCTCTTCGGAAATTCATCAATTTCCATTTTTTTTCCCCAATAGAAAAAAGAACATAAAACAATACAAAAATTCGCAAAAGGCGGGAGGTAAAATGGCGAGTCGACCCACGGAAGAAGAAGCGTACTGAATTGGAAGAGATGCGCACTACGCGCTTTGGTACGTTTTTTCTTTCCTCAAACTCAAAAAAAAACAAAACAAAAAACAGACCATGTCATGACATGAAACGAAATGAAACAGGTAAAACTAAAAATAAATGTTGAAAGGATGAATCCAAGGAAGCACACATCTCTTCAAAACAAAAATAACAACACAAAAGGGTCTCCTGCCCGGACAATATAATTTTTTTACTGCAGGGAAACAACTTTGATGTAACTAGGTAATAAAACGCCAGTTATTCCTTTTTTTTTCCGAACAAATAACAACCATAGCAACCTGGACAGATGTCAAAGTAAGATAAAAACAAAATCAAAAAACAAACAAACAAACAAACACTTAGGCCTAAGTAAGATAACAAAGAGAGGGAAAAAAAACGCAAAATTTAGAGCATTCAACAAACACTAACATACCAGCACAGTTAAATCAAAAGTTTTTCTCTTGGGGGGGAAAGGGAGCTGGGGATATAAACTAAAATATTGTTGGATGGATGGTGAAATTTGACCAAGAATGAAAACGTCAGGGAAGGGGGAAGGCTGAGGGTCTGGGGTTACAAGAATATGCAAAAGAGGGGGGAAAAGAAAACGGGGGCAATATCAAAAAGGAGACTCATAGTATGCTTCTTCCTTTTCTTTTTCTTTTTCTTTTTCTTTTTTCAACAAAAAATAATCAAAGAAAAGAAACCTGGGAGATGCAACTTGTACCGCATTCCCTCGTTTTCTTTTTTTTTGTACTTTTTGCCTCTGCAATTCTCCACTTTTCCTCTAAAGTTATTCACCCAATTACAAAAAAAAATGTGGTTTTCTTTTGGATTTTTTTTAGTTCCACACTGCGCAGTCGAGAAGAGCCTCAGTTGTCATGGCAAGCTCGGACCAGCCGTCGGTCGAGCCGGAGGTTGGGTGGAAGACTTTCATGTAGGGGTTGAGGCTTGAGGTGGAGGGGGCACATGCACGCGGTGCCTCATCGAAAGGACGGTCCACATCGGCGTTCATGTTGTGCGAGGACGGCATACTGCAGACAATGCTGAGGGCACAGTCGGACTCTGGCGGGGAGGAGAGCGCTGATTGCGAGGTGGTTTCGTCATCGCTGGAGGCCGAGCCGACCTGCGCCATGGTTGCGATGGTGACGCTGACACCCTCCAGGACCTGGTCGCCGAACTTCTCGTAGCGCTCGGAGATGGTGTGCTTCTTCCTGCGGACGTGGAGGAGCGGGCAGTCCTCACCCTTGTCGCAGCAGTCGTGCAGGAACGGCATGCAGCGCGGCACGTTGCTGCTGAGGAGCTTCCACTTCTTCTGGCACTCCCTGCAGCGCAGCACCTTGAAGCCCTTCCTGGTGCGCACATCGTCCCAGTCGTTGTGCGAGCAGGGGCGCACCTCAACCTCAGCATCCGCCGTGCTTGGGGTGGGGGTGGTGACGGCGGTGGTGGTGACGGTAGTGGTAGGGGTGCTGACGGTGGTTGCTGCCACAGCCTGCTCCTTCATCTGCATCTGTGCAAGCGCAATCATGTTGAGCTGTGCCTGGGCATTCAGTGCATCCTGCATCACCCGGTTGTCATACTGCTGCATGGGCATCTGCCCCATGTTCCACATGTTCGGCATGACGGCAGCAGAGTTCTGCATGTCCATTGCAGTGTGCATAGTGTTGGTAAAAGGGGGTGAAAAGAGAGAGAGAGAAAGCAGAGAAGGGGAAAAAAAACCGGTTGAAGAGTTGTTGTTTCTTCTTCCTTTGTTTTTTTTTCTTTTTCCAAGGCGGGGGGTGGGTGGTTTGTAGTGGAGAAAAAGAAAGAAAAAAACGGTGAAAAGTTGTAAGTCGGCTAAAGAGTGTTATTGCCTGTGGTGTGTGTGTGTGTGTGTGTGTGGGTGATTTTATTTTATTGGGAAAACCTTTATTCGGCTCACAAAAAGTAATTTTTCCATCATTCGGCTCACAAAATAAAATTTTTCCATCATTCTATCAAAGTTACTATAATTTTTCCTTCATTCGGCTCACAAAAGTTAATTTTTCCACCATTCTATCAATATTTTGCCAATTTTTCCATCATTCTATCAAAGTTTTTTTTTTCACTTTTTCGAGGAAATATTTCCGCTGGAAAAAATTTTTGGGTAGGATTTTTTGCCCGTTTTTATAGGTTGTGGGAGGGAAAATTCGTAGGTGACTTATTGCGGCGAAGGTCACGCATGTCAGCAATCACACTATGTGCACCATAGTTTGATACACTTCTCACGTTATCGCAGGTCCGGGAGGCGACGGCGCCGACGATTCCTGTGTTGGCAACAGGGTGATCGTCAGAGGTGCAGGTGCGCTCGTGCTGGGTGATGCGACAACCATCACCGTCTTGCACCGCACACACCCTCCATGCACATAAGGAACCGGCACACAAGGGTCATTCGGGTGCCTGTGCGGTTCGAGACGCGGAAGGAAAAATGTGGAGGATGAAGGACTGCCACGTTACCGTCTCCTTTAGGTCATCCAAGCTGTTAAACTCGGCACCAGTGACCACTTGTCTTTGCATGTTTAGCAAACAGTGTGTAATTTGTGACCCTAGAACTATAAATTTTTCGAAAAATGCAAAAAAAATGACCCCATTTTTCCTCAAAAAACCACCCAATTTTTTTTTTCCAGCGGCAAAAATTTCTTCGAAAAAGTGAAAAAAAAAAACTTTGATAGAATGATGGAAAAATTGGCAAAATATTGATAGAATGGTGGAAAAATTAACTTTTGTGAGCCGAATGAAGGAAAAATTATAGTAACTTTGATAGAATGATGGAAAAATTTTATTTTGTGAGCCGAATGATGGAAAAATTACTTTTTGTGAGCCGAATAAAGGTTTTCCCTATTTTATTTTGAAGCAGAGGAACGACCCGAAAGATGAACTATGACCTGGTTTAGGTCGAAGCCTAGGGAAACTCTGGTAGAGGACTGTTGCGGTGTTGACGTGCTCGAAATTGCTCGAACAATACAGCAGAAAACTGGAGAGGAACAAATATTTTACTCTGTGAGCAATATACAATGCACTATCGCACTATCATCACGGCTACCACACAGGGAAGGTTGAAAATGTTTTTTGTATGTTTTGAAAGTGCTTTGTGCTCTGTTTAATTTTGCTTGGTAGTTTTGTGGAGTTGGAGAAGAAGGACGCGTTACTTTGTATGAGATTACGACTATCATGAGCAATATACTGCACTATCGTACTATCATCACGCCTACAGGGAAGGTTGATAAAGGAAAAAATGGGTGGATTCCAGATCCCAATTTTTTTTTGTGTTTTGCTTTTTTTTCGTGTCTGAACGGTTTATTCTGGGGGCTTTTTTTTGTGTTTTGCTTTATTTTCCTACTGGTTACATTTTTTTCGCCACCCTGCTAGTTTTTTTTTTTTTTTTTTGGCTTTCCGGCTTTATAATAACCCCTCCCCCTCGCGTGTTTTTGTGGCAAAATTTCTCTCAAAAGAAAAAAGAAAAGGGAAAATGACTATAACACCCACGTTACTAATACCCATTTACGATAATACCCACTGGGTATTATCGTAAACTTTTTGGGTATTATCGTAAAGTTTTTGGGTATTATCGTAAACTATTTGGGTATTAGTTTTGGGTATTATCGTAAACTTTTTGGGTATTACCCAGGTACCCAGGTACGATGTGATTTAGCTGGCTACTCGCGCAAGGTATCAGAGGCGCTCGCACGCTGGTGAATGTGCAGACAAGGTATGGTTTCATCGACCCCAGAGAAAATACAATTTTCACTAAATATATGGGGGGGGGGGGGGGGGGGGTTTTACACAACTTTTTGCATCCCTGTCTTACATCCTCAAATTCAGGGTAACCATTTTTCTTGACAATTAACAATTAATCTTTCTCCAAGCGACATAACTTAATTACACCCACATTTACACTCATCACAGGATCGCGAAATCTGAACTGCATCAGCGATTGCGCTTCTCCGTCTCCGACATTCTACACCTCAACATACGAAGACCTGGGTGGGAACATTTAGTCAGTCACTGCTATAGCCATTAACCCAGGGAGCATAGCTAGTGCAAGAAATTCGACTTTGGCAACCTTCCGGAAAGTCTGTCCTCTGCTCGCGGAGGACTAGACACAAGAAAATATTGCGTTCCCCCAGAAAACCAGTGCACATTTCACACTCCTTGTGGGTGGTCTTGTTGCCTTTTCGTCATAGTAATTTTGGCCCAGGCATGTTCTTGAAGCATGACAATTTAGTGTGTATGGGGCAGGGTGTTGTTTTGTTCTGAATTCTCTTTGTTATAACATCTAAGTCAATCGCGGGTGGTGGTTTGTGTAGCGTGAGGCACTCTTTTTAGCAAACTTCCTGCGGCTGCTAAAGTGTTATTTCTTCGGATTTAACAACGTACAGCGTAACATAGTGGTTTCGCCTGGTCGACACAACCTTTGATAGATATGGGATAACCAACCCCCTTCGACCCCTTGTGGGTTCACTGAACAAGCCCTAGTGGTAGTTAAACGCGATTGACATTTACATTCCTAGAGATGAAAGAACAAGACAACACTTCTGTACCCGCGCATCAAAATTGTGGAAAACTTTGCACCCCAAACACCCTCAACAACGCCCGCCAAAAGGCGCCCCTTGTTGCTGGGAGTTGGTTCTCATGATACCTGCACAGCGGGCATTCCTCTGAGTCCAACGCATGTTTGGCCTGTCTGCGGCGTTGTACTTAAGGTGCACGAAGACAGGGTCTGGTGGTAAATTTTGCGTAGTACTGCGACGTGGTACTGCGTGGGTCTGGGAATATGGGTACAGGATATTGGTTGTGTAAGACATCTTCCACCATGCATTGAGGAGGGTAAGACAGTGTTCGCAGTTTCTACCTGATAGCATTACAACATTTAACTTCTCCACGGGGGTCTTGGGCCGTTCACTCGGTTCTACCTTGACTACCGGAAGATATTCTTGAGGCCTTTTTGGTCTCTAGAATATCCGGTCTTCCCGAACGGAGGCACACTTTGTGTGTTACTACGACCTGGCAATTTCCAGCAGTAGGTTAAGTAATCTTTCTTGTAAATTGTTGGATCATTATCTCCTCAGTGCATGAATGCCCCATGTGACTGGACACTTTTGTGTTTGTCATGTGGAGCTGTGGTTGCTCTTTCACGACTTTTTTCCTGTTCCTGGGTACCTGTTCCTGGACCTGGACCTGGGTACCTGGGTGCCTGGGTGCCTGGGTACTACCCAACCTGGGTAATACCCAAAAAGTTTACGATAATACCCAAAAAGTTTACGATAATACCCAAAACTAATACCCAAAAAGTTTACGATAATACCCAAAAAGTTTACGATAATACCCAAAAAGTTTACGATAGTACCCAAAAAGTTTACGATAATACCCAAAAAGTTTACGATAATACCCAGTGGGTATTATCGTAAATGGGTATTAGTAACGTGGGTGTTATGATAATTACCCCAAAAGAAAATTCTTTCAACTACTGTATTCTACTGAATAGAAGCAAAGAAAAAGGAAGCTTAAATCATCTGTGGGGTTAAAAGTGTGGTCGCCGCAAGCCCGTAAATTTACGGTTTCATGCCTGCAAATCGCTAACGCAAGAGGACAGCGACCACAACCCAAGAGACAGACCCCTTTTTTGGGACAGCAAAACTTAGAACAATGAAGCAAGAAGAAAAAAAAAATTGAAAGATGAATGTGCCTCACGGACCATCATCTGTCTAAAAAATACAAAGAAAGGTTGGTAACATATTGTTCGCTAATATTTCTCGCCATTTTTATTGTCACAAAAAAAAAACAAAAAAATTTCCATCAACACACAGAAGAAAAAAAATGGGTTAAATCTTTCAAAAGAATGAAGAAGAAAGTGTTAGGATGGTTTTGCTATTCTTCCCTCTCACCCCCCTTTTTTTTGATAAATTGTTAGAGTAGTTGCCTCGGTTGTGTTGCCACAGTTTGTGCAAATCTCCACATTTTTTTCTTCTTCTTTTTTTTTTGGCTTGGGTTTGCGTCAAACAACTCTCGTTTGTTTACAAACTACCAACAAACCTTTTTAAGTCTTAACAAACAACACAATTCAACAAATCACAAAATCGCACCTTTTTTTTTGCAACCAAAAACTCAATACACATCAGATACAAAATACCAGACAAGATTTGGGGGAGGTAAAATAAATTGAAGGTTTTTTTTTAAAAAAAGAGGGTAGAGGGAAAGTGTACCAGATCGTCAAGAAAACGTGTGGGAGGGGATTTTTTTGTTTTGTTTTTTTTTTGTTTTGCGGGATTTGGGCACTCCCTCTTGGGGTGTAAGACCCGATCGAATGGGTTTTGCTTTTTTTGTTTTTATTGTATTTCGGGAAAGAAAAGAAAAAAGTTTATAAGATGAACCCAAGACTCTCATGCTTAATCACCTTGAGGAAAAGAGTTTTGAAATAGTTGAATATGCCTAAAGCCAACCAAAGCCTACATCTTTTCCACACACAGAAAAAAAGAGGATGTAAAGAGATTCATCTGCAATAAATGAACTTTTTTTTTGGGAGATGGGGTTTGAAAGGGGTTTTATGAAGGATTTTTTTTTTTTTTTGCTTTTTTTTGCTCTTGTTTTGTTTTGTTTTGTTTTGTTTTTGTTTTTTTTTGGGAGGGGAGAATCGTGGTTTTATACAGAGAAAAAAAAAAGAATGCAAAGTAGGAAACACACTCTTGAATCAAGGCTCCTGCATTGTTATCGGGTTGGTGAAAAAGAACAGAAAGAAGTTGAAAGTGTGCAAACGCCTCACCGTACACCGGCGGACGCAGGCACTGGACATAAAACAAAGTTGACTTGAAATACAACAGTCTCTTCGTGGACAGAAAACCTAGGTGGACCCCAACCATGCAGCCCCACATCAATTTTCGAGGTATATCTAATGAAGAAAAATGCGACTGTAAAAGGAGTGCATAAAATATCGGATTTCTCCATTCGCAATATGCTCTTATTTCCCCATTTTTTTTTTTTTTTGGTGCTGTTATTTGTACACAAAAGATAAACAAAAGGGAGATTTGAAAAGAGTGAATGTCAAAATTTTGCAAGAGAAAGAAAAATAAAAGAATTTGTTTGAAAGATGAGTCCCACCCAACGTCTCGGAACGACCGCACAAAAAAAATAGTAAATACCGTAATGGTGCTTCCGGAAATCGGTCAATATCGACCCCCGGAGCACCACGTAACCGTAAAAATATAGACCGTAAAAATATTCTTACTCTCGGAAAAAAGCGAAAAAAAAATCCCAGAATATTTACGATCCCATAGTATGTTACGGTTTTAGGGCAACAACAACAAACAACACCACCACAGAGAGACCACTCGTACCCACCTTATACCTGCCGACCGCGCATGGTATAACGCGTTCAGACGCTTTCAGCACCAATGAAGGAAACCTACTCAGGTAATGTTTGTCTTTTTTGACAAACCTTTTTTTGGATTTTTTTTTGTTTACTGGGGGGGCGAATAAGAGATCAGGGGTGAATAAGAGATCAGGGCCGAATAAGAGATCAGGTTGAGATTTTTGGGGTATTTTTTTTTTTTTTTTTTTTGCATGCAACAGGGTTTTATCTTGAAAAAAACATTTTGAAATTTTACCCTGTCTACCCGGTCTGGCAAAAAAGTGGTCAAAAAAATATTTTTGCCTCCGGCGAAAATGTCTTGTTGCTTTTTTTTTCCCCAAAAAAAATTCCTATTTTTGGCTCGCCCGTTCGCCTAATAAGAGATGCCACATCTCTTATTCGCCCCCCCCCCCCCCCAGTAACTTGATGGAACAGTGTACTCGCCAGCTCTGCCACTTTCCTTAATTTCTTTGTGCCCCCCTAATAACAAACATTTTTTTTTCCCCCCGACAATCCTGTGGTGGTAACCTAGGGATCAGCTGTCAAGCATTCACATGATCTCCACGCTTTGTTTTAGAAGCGAGAATCATTTCACGTGCAGCTTTTTTTTTGCAATTATTTTAAGAAAAAAGGTGTGAAGAAGGATGTCCAAAAGAAGGGACAAAGAACGGATATGAGAAATCTGATGGAGGCTTTATGGATGCAACCACCGTCAAAAAATAAAAAGCAAAAAAAATAAAAAGTATTTCAACATATGCATTCAATAGCATAGGTTTAGGGATCAACAAAAACTGTTCCCAACTTTCTTGCAGTATGTTTTGCAAAACGTAAAATAAAAAAGAGAAAAACCAACAACATCACCGTATGGGATGGGACAGGATGGGTGTGGTGTGGCTGAGCCCAAAAATAAAGAAAGATCACTTTGTCAGGACTTTGTCAGAATGTTTTTTTTTTTTGAATTTTTCCAGCCACACCATGGGAACAAAACAAACCAACGAAAAAAAAACAAAAAAAACACTATTTTCAAGAAGCAAAATATCCCCCAAAACGCGCTCATACCGAAAGGGGGGGAAAAAAAAAAGAGAAAAAAACTAATAATATGTACTCTCTCTCTACGTACACTCATCTGGTAAAAAAAATCCTTAGAGATTATGCATAAATCGTGTCAACCTACCTTAAATGAAAAGAAAATATAAAGGCTGGACATAGTCACTTACGGAGACAGGTAAGACGAAAGGAGGGGAGGGAGATGAAGGAGAGAAGGAGTGGAGTACTGCTATCACATGAAGAAGGGGGGAAAAAAAATAATGAAAACTCAATTCATGTACTTTTCCATTCAAAGAAGAGAAAGTACACAAAATAAAAGGACGTTTAAAAAAAAACGATGGCTCGTCTTAAAAAGAAAATGTTTTTTTTTTTTTTTTATAAACGTTTTTCGCGTTGACGCGTTGTTTATTAAAAAAAGGAAAAATTTAAAAGAGCGGCGGACCCTGGTATAAATGACAAATATACCTCACACAGTATCTTTCGGGGGGAAAAAAGAGAAGTTGAAAGTACAAACGCCTTGCCGTTCATCGGCGGACGTAGGCACCGGGGGGGGGGGGGGGGGGAAGAGGGGACTTAAATGAAAGGGAATGGGTGAGAAAAAAAGTGAGAAAAAAAAACTTGAGAGATGAGCTTGCCTCGTGGGCAAGACGATCCTAAGCTTCTGCGTAGGTCACCCTAAAGAATGTGTTACGTTGACGGTAACAAATGGCTTATCTTGTTTTGCGAGGTTTTCATTCTGAAGTTTTTTTTCTTCCAAAGTTTTTTTTTTTTGATTGTGTTTTTGTTTGCTTTCTACACTTTTCGGTTCAATTTAAAAAAAAGTAGTATTTTCATCATATGCAATCAATAAATTGATAGTATATGGTGAGGGATCAACAAAAATGGTCCCTAAAGTAGTGAAAAACGGGAATATTTTCGCTTATTAGAGACAACGGACCTCAAAGAGGGGAAAAAAACCCCCGATTCCTGACGAAAACCCCGACAAAAAAAAAAAAAACAAAAAAAAACAAAAAAAACTTGTATTGGTATAGTGCTCTGCACATTAACATCTTTCAAGTTTTTTTTTTTTTGGGTGGGGGTAATACAGGAATTGCTTTTTTTGTGTTCACCTTCGATTAGAATATCGCCTTATTTTGATAAATTGTTAGAGTAGTGTAGTTGCCCTCCATTGTGTTGACACATACGGTGTGCAATCTCCACCTTCTCATTTGGGCAATGTCGCGGCCAACGCGACAGATCCAAAAAACCAACTAATTTAATTCATTACTTTCTAACCAAATGTTTCTAACCAAGTGTCCAATTTTACGCTGCACCGGACACTGGCGGAACGCAGGCACGTTGAAAAACTCAAAATAAAAAAGGATAGTCACTACTTTACTACCCTGTGTTGATATTCACGCAACTTCGAGAAAAAAAACACGTTTTCGTTGAAACGCTGCTCTGAAAGGGTGTTGGGTGATAGAGTGTTGGGGGGAAAAAAACAGTTATCATTCTGTTCACTTTGTGGAATGTTGGTATTGATTGAATTTCTTTGAAAGATAAGGGGGGGTAGTCCAGCAGCTCTGTTTTGTTGCACAAAAAATCCAGGCAAGAATCGTTGTGTAATTAGGTGACATGGTTTTACGTACTCAACCGTAGATTCGTTATTTTCACCCACCTATCTTTGCTAAAAGTGAAAACGGGCAAGCTAAGCCCAATCCTTCGTCATCTACAAGAGGCAAGCAATTTGCTAATCAAATCTACGTTGGGCATTCTTTTTTTTTATCGCTTTTCTGAATCACAGTTTTTTGGAGGCGAGCAATGACAATCATGGTTTTTGCTTCTGTTTTCTTCGTTTGTTTGTTTGGGGGGGGGTTTTTTTTTTGCTTGGTCAGCCGTGCGCAACGCGAAAGAGAAAAAAAAGCGGTGGTATTTGTAACTCTCCCCAACAGTGGGTATTGTCCACCCTCATACAATTGCTCCACTTATTTTTTAACAGGGAGGTCACGTTGTTTGGGTGGGTATTGCAGTGCTGTGTTGGAACAAGCTAACTTTCGTTCTAGCTTCGAAGGAACACTATAAAGGGAGGTTTGCAATAAAAAGAACGAATTTTACGTACAATTTTTTGCAAATTTTGGAAAACTCAAAAAAAAAAAAAAAAGACAAAGATGAGAACATGAAGACGGTTCCTCTTGATGTCGTGCTGACGCATTATTGACTTTTGTTTTTTGTTTTTTGTTTTTTGTTTTTGATTATTTTTGGAAAGAAAAGAGAAGTTGAAAGTACAAAAAAAACACCTCACCGTTCATGGGCGAGACGGAAAAAGAAATACTTGGGTTCTCATCTTGAAAACGCATGCAAAAAAAGGCACACCTTTTGCAGTGGTGGCGCGACAATAGAGGCGGGAGGGGGTGAGAAAAGGGGGTTTTGAAAATGTATTTTTGTTTTGAAAGTACTTTGTGAGAAAAGGGGCTAACGACAAAGGGGGAAAGGTTTTGTTCAATCAAAACAGGAATGGCGGCTTTTTTTTTTCTCTACTCTATTGATGTAGTCCATTCAGAGACAGACTTCACATTTTTTTTTTTTTTTTTTTTTTTTTTTCCTTTTCATCGGGAAAGTATGAGCAATTTGGGTGAGAATAGAAAGGTAAGGCTCGCTGAGACATCTTATAAAAAAATAAAATAAAAAAAAGAGTTTAAAGATGAAACGTGAACCTCTCGTACTACCTTAAAAAAGAAAGGGGTTTCCTGTCGACAATCGCCTAAGTGTCCCCCACCTTGGGTGGAGGGGGGGGGGTATTTTTTTTTCTTCCCGGCTGTGCCCCCCTACAGCGCTTTTAATCCGAGAAATTTTGGTTATTTTCAAAATCTTGAGTGATGAATGCGTTGAACACACATCTTAAAATGGATGAATAATATATTATGACGTGCGATTTGCTAAGGGTGGGGGAGTTTTTTTTCAATGGTGTTAAATTTGTATTGAACAAAAAGAGAGAGAGAGAAAAAAAAAACGCTAGACCTCACGGTAGCTGCGGCGCTGTGTGTGTATGTGTGTGTTTTTTTTTTTTTTTTTTTTTTTTTTTTTTTAAATTTTTTTCACTGTAACCTACCATGGTAGGCGTGACGCTGACTACGCGGTAGTTATTGGTAGCCGCGCCACTGGTACTGCCTCTTGCTTAGTTTTGTTGTTGTGCTACTTAGCGGGGTTCCACACTGCGACGGGGCAGGGGGGCACAGCAGAGAATAAGGTAGGGGGGGCCGGGGACCGGGGACCGGGGACCGGGTTATTCTCAGCCGGACTGGGACACAATATGTAGAAAACAGTGGTGAAAACGCCCGAAAGTGGGAGGGGACCCGGGCGCGGGAGGGTGGGGGACCGGGACCGGGACCAGGACCAGGTACTGGTCCCGGTCCCTGGTCCCGGTCCTGGTACTGGTCCCGGTCCCGGTCCCGGTCCCTGGTACTGGTCCTGGTCCAGGACCAGTACCAGACCAGGACTGGGACCGGGACCAGGACCGGGACCGGGACCAGTACCAGGACTGGGACCGGGACCAGGACCAGGACTGGGACCGGGACCAGTACCAGGACTGGGACCAGGACCAGGACCAGGGACCGGGACCAGTACCAGGACCAGGACCGGGACCAGGACCAGGGACCGGGACCGGGACCGGGACCAGTACCAGGGACAGGGACCGGGACCAGTACCAGGGACCGGGACAGGGACCGGGACCGGGACCGGGGAGCGGGGACCGGGGACCGGGGACCGGGGACCGGGCTTATTCTCTGCTGTGCAGGGGGGACAGCTTCCCTTTTCCTCTTGGAGACACAGTCCGCACACCTCTCCCCAAGGTGTGGCAGAGCCTACTGACTCTGGGCTGACGACAAAAGGGGACATGCCCTCAAAGAAAAAAGCTAAAAAAATTTGGGTTTTTTTTTTGTTTTTTTTTTTTTTTTTTTAAATTGTCTCTTATTTTGATAAGGTAGGTTTAAAAAGTCATCACGCCGGTGTCACATCAGTGACTCAATGGCGCATGAGTGATTCAATTTCATCGTCCAGATATCCAGCCTCGCAAAGGAAGCGGAGCACGTCTGCCTCATGGCGCTGCATCAGCTGCCCCAGGTTCGTTGTAGGGAGGCTGGAGCGTGGGGTTGCGGGGTTGCTGCACCGGGAGAAGATGTGGCGGAGCGAAGCCTCTTCGGAGCAACGTGGGCAGTACGCCGTCCTGTCCGGGTGCAGCTTGTTGTAGACGAGTGGGTGGCGTTCCACTCGGAGGTTGCGGATGGTCGTCGCACCCAGCCGCGTGAGGTGCGGTGTACGCAGCGCAGGTCGGTGCAGGGCGGTGGTGGATCCACTCTTGTAGGAGTAGATGCTGTTCTCAGCCGGTGTGGGCTCACGGCTGAGGGCACGTCGCTTCACGCACGCGCGGATGCTCGCAAGGCTGATCCGCTCGTGGTTCGCAGGGCTGCCGTTCGCACGGCTAGCGAGCTTGTCGGCTGCCTCATTGCCTAGCACCCCCACGTGGGAGGGGATGTAGTGCAGGTGGAGTTTGTACCCTTCACGGGCACGTGAGTGTAGGAGACGCCAGAGTCGGTGCAGCGTGTCCTCGTGCACCCCGCATGGGCCACTCGCCAGCGCCATCAGTGCGGATTGTGAGTCCGTGAGCAGGAGCACTTCTGCGGGTGCGTTCCAGGTCGTGATGCCTTCCAAGCCAAGGCAGATTGCCACCAGCTCAGCCTGGTAACTGGAGCACACTGTGCCCGCTCCGGTTTGCAGCTCCTTGCTGTGTGAGTGTAGTCGATCCCCCGCGTAGAACACGGCGCCAGCGCCACCCCGTTGGTGCACAGGTGGGTTTGGGTTAGCGGCGGTCACGCGCTGGGACATGTCTAGGCACGACCCGTCGGTGTAGACGTGCACGTCGTAGTGGGGTAGAGCGGCGAGGGTCTCTTCCGCCCGCAGTAGCATGATGTCAGCCGGCATTCCGCTGCTCTTGTTGATGCCCGGTATGGTTGGGGTGATCCGCAGAGACTGCGAGAGCTCCTCCCATTCCCAGGGACATACAGGGTCGTGTTCACACAGCAATGCACGTTCACTGTGCCTGTGCGCCTTAGAGTCGTCGATGGTGTCGGTAGCCTCTGAAAGCCAGGTGCGGCCAGGTGGTTTGGTGGTGGAGAGTGCGGCAGCATGCCCAGGTGAGTCGGGCAGTCGCATGAATTTCTCGTAGTCGTTGGCAGCTACACGCCGGAGGTGGCACGCAATGGTCTGTAGGTGGGCCTCCCACAGCACGTCCTGTCCGTGCGTCATGTAGTCGCACCCCGTAATTGCCTTCGCTGCCTTCCGGTGGAGCTTTTCGAGGGTGTCGATGTGAGTCGCGGAGAGTCTGCTGCCGTAGACACTAGCAGCGTACGTGATCGTGGGGTAGACGTAGCTCAGGTAGGCAGCTCGTAGCGTGTGTGCGTCGCAGCCCCAGTCGGTCCCTGCTAGGCTGTGCAGAATCGACATCCGGCAGGAGAAGCGCTCCACGACCATGTCGAAGTGTGCTTTCATGTCGCCCGAGCGATCCAAAATGAGACCTAGGTATCGTGGGTGGAGGTCACGTTTGAGGAGTGACCCGTCGAGGAAGTGAATGGACAGTTCGTCTTCCCTTTGTAGTTTGTCCCGTACCTGTTGCAGCTTGACGGGGTCTTTTGGGAAGCGTGTGGGTGCTGATACAGGCATCCAGGTTGTCTTGCTGGCGGATAGGCGGATGTTGGCACCTCCAGTGAACCCCTCCACCTCACTGAACACTGTCTGTGCAAGAGCCACCGCATCCTCCATCGTTTCACCCGTCACAAGTATTGCAACGTCGTCGGCGAAGAGTGCAGGTATCACGTCGTCGCCGTGTCGGCTGAGCTGTATCGCTAGGTCGTCCATCACCAGGTTGAAGAGCAATGGAGCAAGGACGGTACCTTGCGGCACTCCGTCCTCGGAGATGTAGGGGTCGGTGCAGATGGCCCTGCACCGACACCCGCGAGACTCTGTTGGTGAGATAGTTTGTCACCCAGTTAATGTACCTAGGTGGGAAGCCCATCTCGTGCATCTTCTTGAGGATACGTTTTCTGCAGACACGGTCGAACGCCTTTTCCATATCGCAGGTGAGGAGTACCCCGTATCTTTTGTTGTTGCATGTGTTGTGCATGCTTTGCACTATCAGCTGCAGCTGGTCGGATGTCGAACGGAGGGATCGGAATCCAGCCTGGGCCGAGTGGAGGTTGTTCACTGAAGAGTTTGGTTGGCTCATCAGTTGGTGCATACGTCGCTTTACCAGTTTCTCCATCACCTTCGACACACTGCTGGTGAGAGAGATCGGGCGATACGACGCGGGGTCAGTCATGTCTTTCCCTTTTTTGTGCAGTGGGATTACCGTTGCTGTCGTCCATGCCTCCGGGAGAACTGCCGTCGTCCAGGAGAGGTTGCACACATGTAGGAGGGCTCGCAGTGCTCCTTCACCAAGGTGTTGGAGCCATTCGTTGTGGACCCCGTCTGGGCCAGTGGACTTCTTCTTCTTGAGCTCTCCAATGCAGGTTTTCAGCTCTGCGAGGGTGAAAATGTCTTCTGCAGGTGTTGTCGCGTTCACGCTGCGGATTTTGTGTCTTTGGGGCTTCGTTGTGAGGGGTGTGCCTCTGTTCACTGTCGCCAAGTGTTCCGCCATGTAGTTGGCCTTCTCGCGGGGGCATGTGAACGGTGTACCTTCTTTTGCCAATGGCATTGCGGTCGATCGCTGAGCACGCCCGTCGAGTTCGCGGATTAGGTTGAAGGTGTAACCCAGGTCCGCCGCCGAAGCTGCTTCGTCGCATCGCGCGTCCCAGACACGCTTCTTTGCCTTGCGAATCTCTTCTGAGGCTTTGTGTCGGAGATGGGTGAGGTGTTCTGCATCTTTCGCAGTCAGTGCTGAGAGTGCGTACAGCTGTCGTTGAAGTTCCCGGTCACGGCTCGCAATGGCCCGCTTCGCCGCACCAGTGAACCACTTCCGCCGTTTTCGGTTGACGCGCTGTGTCGGTATGCAGTCTTCTGCTGCTTTGTTGACCATCCCTAACCAGCGGGAGTAGGTCTCGTTGGGGTCTGTGCGCTTGGTGGTCTTCGCAGTGCTAGACTCCAACATAGTACTGAACCGGTCCCAGTCGGCCTCCTTCCAGTTCCATGTTATCCGCTGTCGTTGGTCGGCAGCCTCGCATTGGGTCTCTCCCTCAGGTTGCATGATGGAGAACTCAATAGGCACGTGGTCGGAGATCGCCTTGAACAGTGTATTCCAGCCCTTGACTTTCACCTCCTCAGAAGCCATCACAATGTCGGGGGAAGTTCTTTGTTGAAGGTGAAGTCTTGTCACTTTTGTCGGGTCGTTGGCGATGCTGAAGTGGTGCTCTCGGGTCCAAAGGTATATCTCTTTCCCCAGATCGTCTTCCGCAGCGCTGTGTGTGTCCCAGGATCGATGGTGCGCATTCACGTCCCCCGCAATCACCACCTTCCCCTGTGTGGGAAATTGTTTAATGTCAAAGTCATCACATCGTTTGTCGTCTTTCTGTAGGCCTACTGCACTAGGCCTGTACACGTTGCATATTTGTACACCTTCCACTTCGACGTCGAGTCTCTCCGTCACGCTGCTCTCTGGAGAAGTGTATATGTGTTTGGAGGTGCGTGTAGCGCGGACGTAGGTTGCAATGCCACCTCCCGATGTCTTCGCCCCCTTGTTACGCACTTGGGTACGCATGCGTTTGTACAATATGTACCCGTCGAAGCCAACGTCGCCCGTCTGGCTCGCTTTGAGTTCCTGAAGGCAGATGACGTCGTACACTTTTTGGGCGAACAGCAGGACAAGTTCTGCTCGTGTCTGTTGAGTCATTCCGTTGATGTTAAATGTAAGGCAATTAAGTGCCTTGGGTCCGGGATGAGGGTGGATGCCCGCCTCTACAAGTAGCCTTCTGATGATGATTGTGATGTAGTAGAGGTTGGCGGGGGAGGTGTCAGTGGGGTCAAGTCAGACCCGGAAAGGGGGGGACTTCTTCGCCGAGCCTCCATCCCGCCCCTTCCTGTTGCCGTCGCGTTCGCGCTTCGTCGTTGTTGGTGATGATGCTGCTCCCCTGTCGTTACGGTTAGCGGCCTTCGGGGTACGCACTCGCCGTGTTGGTGAGCGGCGTGGGGAGCCTCGTGGTGCGCGCGGCGTTGAGTTTCCCAGTCGCGGTGGTGGTAGTGAGGTCTTCTTGGGAGAAGGGGTCTTTACGTCCATCGCTGTATCGTGGTTTACGGTTTGGGGTGGCGATCGGCTGAGCACCTGTGCCGTCAGATCCTCCAGCTGCTTCTTCATCTCCACCAGCTGTTGGAGTAGGGCGAGGTTCTGCTTCTGCAGTTCTTCCTTGGTTTCCTCTGGCTCCGTCGCTGTCTTGGTATTGGTGTTTTTATTATTATTTTTTTCCCTTTTTTTTTTCGGTTTGCGTTGCCGTTTTGCTTCAGGCTTGGCGCTGTCGGGTGTGTCTGGGTCCGCCCTGCTCCTCTTCCTCTTCCTGCTTCTGAAGCGGTGCCCGGGCTGGGCCTGGCTGGCGATCACCGGCTTTCCGTTGATCACACATGGATCTTCGGGGACTTCTTGGCGTGTCGTAACCTTAACGCACCAGGTCTTCCCAGTGCTTTGCACAGCCTGCGCTGTACAGTTCAAGCCGTGCTGGTTCAAAGCTGCGACGAAGTCTGTGGGGTTGGTGGCCTTTGGTACTCCCCGCATGAGGAGCGACTTCTGGTCGGCCAGTCCAGCGTCGCCGTGTATTTGTGCGCAGGCGAGGCGCTCTTGGTCGGTGTCAGTGATGACGAGACCGTACGACTTGGGTGATGCAATCACCCTTCCGTGGTACAGCAACGCTGCATCACGAGCCTCCTTGAGGGAGTGCTCCGGTTTCAGCCACACCACCCTCTCACGTGAAGCTGCTTGCGGCCTGATGAGGACGCCGTCGATACCCGATGCGCGGCAAAGGTCGGTGTCGGGGTGCACCTGCACGAATAGGCGGGTCAGCAGGCGGGTGTTCTTGCAGTCGCGTGCTGCAGTCACGGAGGTAGCCACGATGTTGGCTTGCGTAAGCCATTTGCGAGCGGTCTGCGTGGGTGATTTTTGCCAGGTGGGGTGGTCGCTGGCGTCGCGTGTTACTTCCAGCACCGCTCTCATCATTTTTTTTTTTTTTTTTTGGGAGGAGATTTAAATGAAAAACTCAAAAAAACGATAAGAAAGGGTTGATGATGTAATTTGAAGAAAAAAAATTTCAAAGAGAGTACCCTGTCTGTTCGTTGCTGTGGGGGGGTTTTTTTTTTGGGGGGTAAACCATAAAGACCACCACCCTACCCCCTCAAATGTTGTTTTTCTTGTTGATTTTTTGACAAACCCTTATTACAGACGAGGGGTCTGTACATGGGTCGGCACAAAAAAAAAAAAAGGAAAAAAAAGAAAAGAAAAGAATAGTACAAAAATGGTGAGAAGAGACATAACAGCAGTCGGAAGAGCAGCTACTGTACCACAACGCGAACACTCCTCTCAAAAGGAAGAAGAAAAATAGTAACTCTGATAGGTAAGTAAAAGGAAAAAAGGTTTTTTCGTTGATTGCTCAATTACCCTGTTTGAGGGGTGATTGGCGACCGTATCTGAGGAACTATTTCTCCTTTAAGCTACGCTTGTAGGAATAATATAAAAAAAAATGCCAGTTGGTGCTCCTGACGGACCCCATATTGCGTACTTATTGCATTCTTTGTGCACAAAAAAATAATAATGCAGGACTGTCCTATATTACGTACTTCTTGCGTACTTAGTGCGTAGTTGTTGCGTACGTGTTGTTTTGGATTTTCTGGGGTACCAGCCAAGGGATTTATTGGCATTGCAAAGGCGTTCCTAATAGAAATCACCCCCTTGTATTCGTTTAAAATTTGTCTGATTTAGTGTAGCGGCCATACAAAGACCGTCTTTCACTGAGCCAGAACACATAGTTATTATCTTTATTTTTTCTGTCAGGGGCCAGAAAGAGTGGCACCCAGAAAGACTCCGCACAGATATGCAGTGGTATCTATTCTCCAATAGCTGCCACGGTTTAAAAAACCAGAGCTAAAAAGGAAAAATACCCCAAAAAAAATATCAAATAAAACAAAACAGCGTAAAAGGAGCAGAAAAAAAGAGGCAAGGAAAACAAAGGTAGACTGCTATGGCTGAAACTTTCAAAAATAAAAATTCAAAAAAATAAAAATAAAAATCACAGAAAAGAAAATTTTGTAAGATGAATCGTGCACACACATCTTTTTTGGAAAAAGAAAGCTTACCCCCTCCCCTCTGGTTATCTGTGTAAACAGTGGTTCCTTTATAAAATAAGACTTGGTGATGGAAAATTTAAGCCGTTTTAAAAAAAAAAAATCACAAGGTTGAATTGAAGTGGCCACGTTAATCGATTTCAGATACTTTCCAGAAGAGAAAGCACACACAAAAAAAGGACGTTCAAAACCGATACATTCCATAAATAAAACACTCTTTCCCTTCACCTTTTTTTGCTTTTTCGTTCGTGGTTCGTGTTTGCCTTATGCAAAACTCCACCTTTCCCGTAAACACGCGGTAATTCCAGCACCGCGTATATTACTGCTGCTGTTAAAAAGCTCGTAGTTGGATCCAGAGCTCAGGTCATTTGTTGCGATGTTATAGCCTTGACGGCATCAGGCGCGAGCACCTGGAAAAAAAAAAAAAATGAAAATAAAAGTTTTCATGGTGTGGCTGACGACCCCAAAATAGCAGAAAATCGCAGAAAATAGCAGAAAATAGCACTTTGGGGGGGTTTTTTTGGGTTTGGTGGCTGGGTGGTGGTGTGGCTCATGATGTACGAGGGAAGGAAACTTGGCCAGCCCGCAAACCCGGAAACCCCCTCCCACTCCACAAACGGATCATAAGGTACACAGTACACAGTACACAGTACACAGTACACAGTACACAGTACACAGTACACAGTACACAGTACACAGTACACAGTACACAGTACACAGTACACAGTACACAGTACACAGTACACAGTACACAGTACACAGTACACAGTACACAGTACACAGTACACAGTACACAGTACACAGTACACAGTACACAGTACACAGTACACAGTACACAGTACACAGTACACAGTACACAGTACACAGTACACAGTACACAGTACACAGTACACAGTACACAGTACACAGTACACAGTACACAGTACACAGTACACAGTACACAGTACACAGTACACAGTACACAGTACACAGTACACAGTACACAGTACACAGTACACAGTACACAGTACACAGTACACAGTACACAGTACACAGTACACAGTACACAGTACACAGTACACAGTACACAGTACACAGTACACAGTACACAGTACACAGTACACAGTACACAGTACACAGTACACAGTACACAGTACACAGTACACAGTACACAGTACACAGTACACAGTACACAGTACACAGTACACAGTACACAGTACACAGTACACAGTACACAGTACACAGTACACAGTACAGTCTGGTCTATATCGGGACAAAATACATTTTTTTTTGCTAAAATTGCTCTTATTTTTTACGCTTTTTGCTCGAAAAAAACGTGGTCCTGCATCTTTGCTAGGTGTTTTGGGGACTGGCTGGGATCAGGAGTCCCTCATTTCCCCTCCCTCTAGCAAAAGCCCAAACCACGGCCAAAAAATAAAAAAAATCCAGATCCCCAAAATAGCAGAAAATAGCAGAAAATAGCACAAAATAGCACCCCCTTTCAGCCACACCATGAAAGATACAAGACGAATACGCTGTACATACACATCTTAGAAAGCGCGACGATAAAATGAAAAGGAGAAATCGCCTCAATACTCTCCGACAAGAAAGAAAGAAAAGAATTCCAGGGCTGTCAATAGTATAAAAAGGGGGTCTCAAAAAGGCAATACACACGTATAGATCAGCCGGGGGGAGAGGGTTGTGGTGTTCCCTCTTTTCCCCGGATGGCTTTGTCGGATTTTTTTTCTTCACATAGGGAGAGCAAAGAGCAAGGGGAAAAAGGGGAAGGAGAGTCAATATTACGACCTTGCGGCACTGAATATAAAAGTAAGAAAAGTTTGTAAGATGAACATAAGACTCTCGCGCTTAGTCATCGGAATAAGGTAAGTAAAGAGTGTGCAAACGCCTCTGGGACGCAGGCACTAACTCAAAAAAAAAAAAAAAAATGTTTGAAAAATATTTGTGCATACACATCTTTTGGTGCTTCCCGGGGGGTATGCATTTCACAAATTTTCAATTCAATTCACAACTTTTCACAACTATTCACAACTTTTCACTACCCTTTTTTCTCTCGTTGGTGAAGCTCTTAAACGCCGGCATTTGCATTTCCGGAATCCGTACGGCCAGTGGTGGGGTCAATTTGCCGAAATGGACAAGTTCTCGTCATTTCCGCACATCACACAGTACACAGGTACACAGGTACACCACATCACGTTCTATCTTGTGAATCCCAGCGTACCCCTCAATGGGTGGGTCACCACCCCGCCCAAAAAAAAAGCACACACAAAAAAAAATCAATTCACAACTTTTCACAACTATTCACAACTTTTCACATTTTTTCACAATTTTTCACCACTTTTCACCAGCCTTCACAATTTTGTAGCGGTTTTCGTGTTGTGAAAATTTGTGAAAACTTGTCACATTTTGTGAAAATTTGTGAAATGCACACCCCCCGGGAAGCACCAGTCTTTGATAAATTACATGGATCTGTCCGTGTATCATGGTATCACAGTTGGGTGACGAATGTGTACACATAATGGACACATTCGTCATATGCGAAACCGTTCTATTCCCGACACCCACGCTCCTCTCTCTGTACTGTGCCTACCAACGATTCGACACAAGAGAGGAATAACAAACGATATGACTTTATACACTTTTTGTTGTTTGCATTTATTTTGTACTCGAATAAAAAAGTGAAGTTGATAGTGCAAACGCCTCTGGGACGCAGGCACTGGCACTCCGTGGGTTATCGAACCCCGGAGTGTTGCGCTTGGGATTGGTTTACAGGGAAGCTGTAAGCAGGTATACATTCATTACCCCACCCTGACCGGGAAGGGGGGACAACATGATTTAAAGATTCAAGAAAAGCACGTGTTTTAGCACACAACACTGGGCGTCTGCTGAATCCAATGAGCGCTGGGGCGCCGACGGAACGGAGGGAGTGCACACGATCCTTTTTCACACCCGGGAATGGGGCGCGGCGGAGTTTCGCTGTTAAAGCCCGCATGTTGGTCTTGACGATGAGCCTTTGCATGGCCCGCCCACGCTCGCGGATATTAGAGGTCTGTAAAAAAAGATGAAATAAACGATGCAAACAAAATATGGCAAAAAGAGTTCGTTTCACAAACCCAAAAATAATTTTTTTTGAAAGTATGTCATATGAATCACGCCCCATCGGGAGAGGGGTTTTTTGCACCACAAGGTACGGAGGTTTTGAGAATAGAAAGAACGGGGGAGGGAAAGAGAAAAGGTTGGTCAGATGCCAAGCACGTACTAATCACCTTTTTTTTTTTTTTAAACGATTACCTAGCGAGTAGGCGGGTTGAACGTTATTGGCACCTTTAAAAAAAAAAAAAACGCATAAAATACCTACAACCAGGTGTCATTTAATTCCCACATACGTTCCTTTAAAAAATATTGGAACATGAGAGGTATCTCCCCCTTTTTTTGTGACGTCTGTCTTTTTAAAGTCTTTCGTTTAGTAACACTAAGGCTTTCCGACCAAAACGCCGAGTTTTTTTTGTTGCTTATCCGAAGATGGGTTTTCTGCACACACAAAATCGCCAGAAGGCTGAATGATTATTTTTTGAAAAAAAAAAAAAAAAAAAATGAAGAGTGAAATGGGGTCATAGGGGGATGTTGAAAAAAGTTGATTCGGGTGTGTGGCATTGTACATCTCCTCCGTGCATGCCAAGGTATCGAGCGCAGCACATTCCACATCGCAGTGAAAGTGCTGGCCTCCGTGATGCTCGGTAAGGTGGTCGCGTTATTATGTATTTGTTTTTTGTTTTTTTGGATAAATTGAAGTAGGGCAGTTGCCTCGGTTGTGTTGCCACAGTTTGTGCAAATATCCACTTCTTTTTTTTGTTCATGACTAAATAAGACCGCCGTTTCAGTCCAGCATGATATACGAGCACAGTTTCCCCTTAGACTTCCTATGATGTTATTAACAAAGTTGACTTGAAATACAAAATCCCTCTCATGCCAGTGTACCATTTGGTGGTCGAGGGTGACAGCTGATATGCCCTGCTCCCGCTTCATCAGTCAGACGAAAGAGGATCATTGAAGACGCAAGTTAATTAAAGTCTTTATGATGCAGAGTCTGGTTGGGTCTGAAAGTTTGTTTTGTTTTTGCTTTTGCTACTTTATTTTGTACTTTATTTATTTGTTTGTTTGGTTACTTTTGCAGCATGACCAATGGGGGTCATTTGCCCACAAACAAAGAAAAATTTATAAGATGTCCCTAAGCCTCTCATTAGTCACCTTGATCACATCCGTTTATCCTGCGCGCTAACAAAACTTATGAAATCTGCCTTTTATAAACACATTATGCAACACAGTTTTGCTTATTTTGGGAGGGGGGGGTTTCGAGGGTGGTGGTGGTGGTGGGTCATTGCCCCGCACACAACAATCAGCAGAGCGTGACTGTGTGTTCTCTATAGCTTATACTTTTTGATTTTTTTTTTTTTTTGATTTTTTTTTTGAAAATTTCTTTTCCTCCCAATATCGTAGGCCCCCGCTCGAGTGAGGTTTTTGTTGTTTTGACAATCGCCTGTGTCACACCGCACGGAGACATTGTTAAAAAATCTATTTGGAAGAAGGGGGGGAAAAAAAATTGAAGAACAAAAAATTAAAAAAAAAATGTCAGATGAATGTGCACACACACATCTTTTAGAGAAAAAAAAAAATGTCGGAAATATAGTACAAGTTGCCACCTCATGGGGTTCACACTACTCTTCTTTTCCCCACATTCTTGTTTCTAGCTTTTTTTTTACGAATATTTTTAGAATAGCGTCCACGCTGTTGCAGAAAGCTGAAGAAAAAAGAAGTAGGTGAGGGAGGCAGACTTGTAAACACACGCACACGCGATAGACAGTGTATCGGAGCTACTCCTTTGTTTTGTTCAAATCACATTCTCACACGTGAAAAACAAGGCAAAGGAGTGTGAAATATTATTTTCATTTTTTGATAAATTATTCGAGTGAAGGTGCAAATCCCCACTTTCAATTTTAAAAAGAGAAAAAGTGCACAACGCCTCACCGTTTCATCAGGCAGACGCAATCACTTGGTTCTCCGCGGGTTATTAGTTCAAAACCCCAGAGAGCACTTCATTAGCACACACTCACGTTACCACGGGGTAGGGTACATGCATTGTGCATAATCAGTATCTTATGACGATCGGGATACACTTACATTTTTTTTTTTTTTGGGCAAACCCATGGGTCTGTGAGACATGAAATAGGGGTAAAAGAAGGGAAGGGGGGATTTGTGATAGCAAAGGAGAGATAAAGGGAAGGATAATGGGGGGAGAAGAGGAACGAAGACGAAAGAGATTACGCAACAGATATTTTTTTTTTCCTTCTTTTTTTTTTTTTTCTTTTTCAAAAAAAAAAAACTTTTTTTCGCGAGGGGATATGCATAACAGCATGCTGCTGTTATCACAACAAAACACCTTAAAAATAACAACCAAATGTTTTACTTTAAAAAAAAAGAATACACAAGGGGCAACAGCGTCAAACAAACGAAAACTCCCCTGAATATCCAGCAGAGTGTTTTTCTCTTTTTTTTTTTTTTTTTTTTTTTTTTTCAACACATCTCCTTTTGACAACGTCATTCCCCTACTACACACTCTGAGATGGTTTTTTGATATTGTTCCCTCGACAGTCATTATTTTCATTTTTTTTTTTTTCTTTCTTTGTTTGTTTTGATCGACAATCAACCCAAAGAGGTAGTTTATGACGGCTCAAATGACACCCAAAAAAAAAGGAATCGTAGATATTTTCTGGGATGGGATCTTTTTATTTTTTTTGGCATCAATAATCAGGCTCTCCGCTAGGATTTCCGATTTTGAAAATATTCTGTTGATGGTCCACGTTGGTGGGGTACATGCTTGCGCCGCAGGCGCACGGTACGCAACTTTTTTTTTTACCAACGCCCGATTTTGACTTTTTTGGGACGTTTAAGCACTCACCTCTCCATATCTTCTTCTCCTGAGCTTTTTTGACAGGTAGAACGGGTCTGAACCACTTAGCAGAACTTTTTTTTTTTTTCTTTTTTCCCCCATTTTCAAAAAGTTCTGTTGACAATCAACAGAACTTTAGTACCTAGCGGAGTGCCTGATCAATAAAGACACCAAACAAAGCTTTTTTTCAACGACAGAAACGTACGGGTTTCGCCTCACATTCGCTATCAGCAACCTCACCCCTACTCACTCCAATACGACTCTAAAAAAAAAGAAAAGTGGCGCCAGTGGCGCAGCTACCAATAACTACCGCGTAGTCAGCGTCACGCCTACCATGGTAGGTTACAGTGAAAAAAAAAGAAAAAAAAGGTGACGTTGATAGTGCAAAACGCCTCTGGGACGCAAGCACTAAAAGAACAATTGATGAATATGCAGCATACGCATACACATATTGAGAAAGGGGGGGCGATGATGGGAGGCAGGTTGGTACCTGCCTAATGCACATTATAGTGCTGAGTTCTCTAATAAAGAATAATAAAAAACAACAACTAACCTTTTATCGATAATCGCCCCTCCCCAAAAGAGGGGTGGGGTTTTTTTGTAAAAAAATATCACCAAAAGCGGCGCTAGAAACTACTTACAGACTTCTTCTTTTCGCTATATGCGGCAACATTTTTCGCTTTTTTTGAAAAAGTTTTTTTCGCCTACATACAGCACTTTTTTTTGTTTCAAAATAAAATAATCAAAATACCGTACCAGATCACATAGCACACACTTTACTTTCCCCCCCCCCCCCTCCCCCAACCCCATTTTTTTCGTTGTTTTCGTTAAAAAAAAATCCCTAAAAAAAAATCCCCATATTTACCCCAAACAGCACCACTTCCTCTTTAGAGGAGGTGGGGGATCGTCTAGGGGCGCTGTGGTCGACGCCTTGCGGGTCAAATCAGCTGAAGCAAGACTCAGATCCTTCGCAGGGAGCGATAACGTGTCTATCGGGTTTGCCCTTTGGGCAGGCTCGGTGCAATATTCTGAATACCCAGGCCCCCGCTTTTCCTCCTTTCCAGAGGTCCCTTTCCCCCACGGCACCCACGACAAATATTTTCCACTGAAGAAGGACTTCTCCTTCACCATCTTCGGGGTGCTAGGTGTCGGGGAAGGCTGCGTGCTGTGGAGGCGAAGGGAACTCCCCTTGGGCATGGTAGGGGTTGCCGCTCCGCAACTGGAAGCGCCAAAACCGCCGAATTTTGATTGCGGTTGGACGGGGAGAAGCTGCACTCGGGACGCTTTTGAGGCGAGGAGGGTGTCTGAACGGTCCACAACAGGGACGGAACGTTCACTGCTGAAAGAGCCGGATCTACGAATATGAACTACTTCTGCATCGTCACCTTCGAGATCCGCGACCGTCGCAAGAGAGTGCTGTGTGGTGTCAAGATCTGCCCCACGACCCTCCACCTTTTCATAGAGAAAGCTTTCAAAGTGCGAGAGGTCTTCGTTGACCACTGCAGTGTGGTCTTCTGCACTGCTCCCTTCACCATCCGACTCATGATGTGCGGTGTGGTCATGCTCAATCTCATTCGAGTCCATATGCGCACCATGCCCCCCGACCTCCTCAGGCATCAGCGACGCCTCTTCTGGCGTCCCTTCTGTGGTCGGCGCACTCCCTACACTCACCTTACTCATGTCAAACACCGCAGACCGACCAGTTTCACTCAAACGTTGAGTACGGTCTCCCCATTGACTAGGAACCTCCTCCTCTTGCTCTTTAACGAGCATAACCCAGGAGGGGGAAGAGGGGAAGGAAAGGGAAAGAGAGAGAGAGAGGGAGAAGGGAAGGAAGGGGAAAAAGAGAAGAGGTTAAGAAAAAGGGTTGTTGTGTGTCTTTTGTGTTGGAGTGGATTGGGGAGGTGGAGGGGAGGGGAGGGTTATTCAAAATATGGTGTACTTTTTTTGATATTCTGTTGGAGCAGTGTGCCTACCAGTAGCACTTTCCTTTTGTTACGTTTTTTTTTTCTTTTTTTGTTGAAACAAAAATAAAGCCAAGGGAAGGGAAGGGAAGGGGGCACCAAAAGCACAGTGACACTGATTCACTGCTTTTAGTGCGTCTAACATTTGCTACACCTAACCGCGGGGAGTGCACTTCTCAGTGACGAACCGGGGGTGACATCTAGCGCTGCCTCAGATAACACAAGTACGAGCAGTGCATTGGGGCGCATGGAGCGATGCGGGGTAGGGGGCGAGGAGTAGGGGGCGAAAGAGGGGGCTTGAGAGAAGAGAACCCAATGAGAAATGCATGACAACGGGAAGCAACCACAACACACATTGCCAGAAGGTTCTGATTACTTAGCCATAGGGTAAGTATAATATTTTTCCCCCCCCTTTTTCCCTTTTTTGGACAATGGCATCTTCACAAAGCACGCAAAATAAGCTTTCCCAACCCGCCGTCTCCACACACTATTCCATCATGCCTCTAACTACAAGGTGCAATAGAGCACTGCGAAACAGCCTTTTGCTCAGCAGCGAATGCACAACTAAATATTCAGAGTCGGAAAAAGGTGCAGTAGCGGAGGGGGGGGGGAGGGGAAGAACACCTACAACGAAAGATGCATATTCCACCAAGGTCGTAAAGTGCTCATGCTTCTGTGCTAGATATGCCAGGTCCAAACATAGACGGGGTTAAAAACAGGGGACATTAGTATGTCGGTGTGCCGGTGTGGCCACACCGGCTAAGCCGGTGTGGGATTTTGAGGAAAAAAAAAAAAAAAAGAAAAAGGCGGATTTTTGATTTTTTTTCTGAATTTTATCTCCTCATACAAGGCTACAACCACATCTGTAGCGGTTTCTTATGTGCATGTGACCCCACCATAAAGACCAATCGGTCCGTTCAATCAAAAGAAATAGATGTTCGCAACTCTCATAAAAAAGTAGCGTACCGTGCGCCTGCGGCGCAGCTAAAAATGACGAGCGGTAGCCCACAGCTCTACCCTATGCCATAGTCACAGCTACCTTTACCATAGTTTGGCTATAAAAGCGTGCGATTTTATGTCACAATTTTTGAAATGTTGCGTACCGTGGCTTCGCCAGAAAAGTTTTGATGTCATATGGTTAGACAAGGGCGCGGAGGGGAAAGAGTTGTGGAGGTCTCTGCCAAAAATGCGTGGGGAAAAAAAAATTGCCTCACACCGGCTTTTTTGGCTCACACCGGCTTTTTTTTCAAAATCTCAAACTACCAATGTCCCCTGGTTAAAAATAATCTGGAAAAAAAAAAAATTTTTTTTTTGAGGTTTTTGGTGTTCCGGAGGGGGCCTATATTGACATGTCCTTGATAGTTGTTCCGAACACCAGGTTTTTAGAACTTTTCCCACCACTGTTGTACATCAACGATGGGTATGGCTTGGTTTTGTTCCTGGCCCCAGGAACAAAACCACAGTCGGAGGTAGAAAAAACAAAAAACAAAAAAACAAAAACAAACAAGTGGGGTACAAACTACGGTGTATGGTTTTTGAGGACCTCCGAAGCGTTTGCGCCAGTGTCAGGGTGGATTCCCCTGTGTATATTGTGCATGATATATGGTCAATAGAAGATAAACAAAATAGATAATAAAAGAATATGGTGAGGGAAACTGTTTGGAAGTCAAAAAAGAAGAGAGAAGAAAGCCCAGCAAATCTGTTTTGCATGACACGCAACCAGGTTGCACAGCCCTCCCCCTACTCCATTCTTTTTCCCCTGTTTTCCTCAAAAAGGATCTGTTTCGGAAAATATTCGTTCTGATGAAAATGTATCCCCGTTCTCCTCTAATGTAAGCAGGTCTACTCATTACGGAGCACAAAACCCAACCGACCCTTGACGGAGATCGCAGGGACACATCAATAATATTATTATAAATACCGAGGCAATTTCACGGGGGAGGGTCGGTAAATGATAAACCTATGATAAAAAGACGGACAAAAAAAAAGGGGGGGTTGCCGACAAAAAAAAACAAATAGATAAACAACACAACACAACAGAGAACAATGTTTTTTTTTTCTGACAGCAAAACATAACCCTGTTGTGCTGCTTCTTGGAGTATCTCTAGAAAAGAAGTTGTCGAACACGATAAAAGATGCTTGATTCGATGAACCGAAGCCGTACGTGCCGAGTCAACTGAGCGCAAGGGGATGAGATATTTGCTGAACAATAGCAATAAATAAATAAAAATCAACTGCGTCAAAAGCGTCGATCCTCGGAACATATCCTGGACCTAAATCAATCAAAGAGGCAGGGTGAATAGGGATCAAATAAAAGGCGCCACAATTCTATAATTTTTTCCAAAAATAAAAAAAACAGGGGGCATTTCTGAGGCATTCTGACCAGAAGAAAAAACAAGTAATTGCTATCGGAAAAAAAACCGGGTGTGCTGTGGAACTCCACTCTGAAAAAAATATAATCTACAACACGCCCAGCATTCTGCTCTTCTGCAGGTATGCTAAAACGCTCTTCGTACGCTGCTGAACCCACTGGGATGCCTGCATCTGAAACTTTTAAACAGTGCGGCTGTCCTCTTCGTCCAGCACCATCTGATCGATCGCGTTATTGGACGTAGTCTCGGCAGGCTCGATAACCATTCGCTCGGGCGGCCTCGGCATGTTCCAGCTCGTAGTCGTCCACAGGCTCCCACGCATCGTCGTCGTCATCAGAGCAGTGCGGAAGGAACACATAATGCACAGACGACAACACGTCGTCGATCGCACCAGGCATCGTCACATCAGCACCTCCAGAAAATCGCCAGGATGCTATGGTGGTTTCGAAAATCGCGCGGAGTTATCCACAGCACACCCCATTTTTTTTCTTAGCAATTAGTTGTTCTTGTTATTATTGTTTTCCCCACCCTTCCTTCAACCCGATCAGTTCGTATTGTTTTCGCGAAAACATGAAATTACACATTTCAAGAGAACAAAAAATTAAAAAGGGTTCGCCCCCTCAATGGGACGCCGGAAACCATAATTCCTCAGTGTCAGCCGCATCATTTCAATGAAACCAAAAAGTGGCTTATTTGCATTTTTGGGCTCCGCCCGTGCAGCGGTGGGGTCATTTCGGAAAATTGGACAATTTTTTGACCACTTAAATTTTGAGAAATATGAGCCCGGTTCCTTATACGTGGGGCCCATTTTTGGCCAAAATTTTTCTCAAAATCGACGAAATTAAAATTAGACCCCTTACCCCCCCCCAGAATCATTTCAATACACTACCTGTATTGGTTGCTGACGCGTGTATACAGGAAGGTTGGGAAAACGGTACAGAGTACCCAAAATACCTGCGCTTCGGTTTTTCGCTGTTTTGAAGCTTTGTGAGGCATTTTCGGCATTCACTCTGAATCCTGGACACACCTAGGTACCATTAAAGCCTGACCCCCCATACATTTTCCACGATTTTACCTTATATCAGCTTCCGAAACACCTCTGGGGTGGCTGATGGGGGAAAACGCGGGTACGCTCCAAATAGTGTACCTGGTCCAGTCAACGGAAGTTTTTTTTTTCATTTTCAGAACCCACAGAAAGGCGTCTTTTAGCAAAATTGAAAAAACAAAAGTGACAAATTATGACATTGAGAAAAATCAAACAAAAGGGGGTATGGCTAAAGCTCTAAGTGCACACACCACGATGGACGCAGACTCAGAACTTCAGGAGCAAAGGGGCGAAATGGAGAGCGGGGGCTGTGAGTGAAAGACAGTCACGAGGACGTTTCACTTTTTCACAAGACGAGCAGTCAAACTGCCAAGGCAGTGTTATAGACGAGAGCTAATACCACGTAATCTATATGGGGCTGTCTAAATACCCCTTATAAAACAAAAAGGGACATTGGCATTTACCCACCTTATGGGAAGGTGATTACATGGTTTTTTAAAAGGGGGTGGGGGTGGATAATAGAGTGCAGGAAAAAAAATACAAATTGACTGGAAAGAGTTGATATATGCTAAAACACGGCTCCGTCGAGGTTATGCAATTGAAATACAAAACCCCCTCGTAACGATGTGTACCCTGGTGCGTGACCAGCATACTGGAATAAAAGAGAAGTTGAAAGTACAAACGCCTCACCGTACATCGGCGGACGCAGGCACTGAATAAAATGACATCGAGAATTTGTTTTGATTAAAAAGGGTGTTCTAACGCTTTCCACGAGAGTCAGACTTGGAGTGCGACTTGGAGTCGGAGTGGGTGTGGTCCTGGGCACTGCGGCGGCACTCACAGACGGCCTTCCAGCTGTCCTGGGCCTGCTTCTGGCAGTCAGACGTCATGTCGGACTTCTCAGGGGTTGGCGTGGGAACGTCGTCGGTGTGGGTGTGTCCGTCGTGGTCCTTGTTGCACAGGTGGACGTGGTGCTGGTTCTGCAGGTAGTACACCGGCTCAACAAGCTGGTTGTGGCTCCACACAACACCGAAGATTCCGTGCCAGCCCGCGACAGGGAGGTCGAGGAACTTGTGGATGGCCTTGGTCGCAAGGACGCCGTCGAGCGAGAGCTCGTTGAGGCAGGTGCCGTGGACAGCACCGACATAGGCGTCGCGCAGGATGTCGCCGATGTAGGCAAAGGCAGGGCGGTAGTAGATGCTGTCGACCCAGTGCTCCTTGTCCTGCACGCTGTCCTCCTTCAGGTTCTGCACAAGGAACACGTCGCGGTCTGCGCCCCCGGTGAGCTTGTCCTCGTCGAAGGAGCGGTCGCGCTTCTCGTAGGCCTCCATGCGCTTCCAGTGGTCGCTGTCCACCACAGAGAAGAAGGACTGGCGTGGCCGAACAATCGGGTCCGACACAAGGCTGTTGGTCTGGCGCCACATCGGCACCACCGCCACCCCGGTGCTGCCCGACAGCATGTCCTCCCCGTCCCCGCCGTGCATCTCATCCGACTGCGACGCACTCTCAGGCTCGTCGTGGCCGTACACCCCGCGGCCCTTGTTGTGGTAGAAGGACAGGCCCTTGAGCGACGCGTCGAAGCTCACGTCGTCCAGCTCCTGCGCGCCTGACTTGAGTGCCGGGCGTGTCACACGGTCCTCAATCACCTTCTCCACAAAGTCGAGGTGCTCGTTCAGGGCCGTGTTGATTCCGCGCAGCCCGTACTCCGCCGACGGGTGGAACGGTGCGCCCTCAAAGGTGGCCACAACCACAAGCCCGTAGTCCCCCAGGAGCGAGTCCTTCCCGTCCCCACCCTCAATCGTGTCGCAGCCCCACTTTGTGTACGGGAGGCTGTTCCACTCCCAGCGCTTCTTCAAGTTCCCGCCGTCAATCGAGTCCGACGCCCAGAAGTCGCGCTTCACGTGCATTGCAAGTGTCTCCTTCAGCGTCTCCAGGAGCTCCTTGAACTCGTCCTCGTCGTCCTTGCTGTCCTTCCCAACCTGCGTGAAGTAGTTGCCGTCGTGCGTGTGGTTCAGGAAGAGCCCCTTTGCCATCAGCAGCAGCGAGTCACCCACAACCACGTCATTATCAGCCCCGCCGTCCAGCTCGTCGTTCGACAAGAACAGCTGCGGTGCAGGTGCCGCCTTGCCGCCACGCCTGTTTGCGTACAGCTCCTGGATGATCGAGTGGTGCGCCTCAAACAGCGCCATCCCCACGTCGACCGCCACAGTCTCGTAGTCCGCGTAGGTCAGCATCAGCTCCTTGACAGTCTGCTTCAGCCCTGTGTAGGCAAAGTGCTCGTGGTACACAACGTCCGTGAAGGCCTCAAGCTTGTCACCCGCAAGCGTGTCGCTCCCGTTCCCGCCCGCCAGCTTGTCGTTTCCGCTGTGCACAGCCGTCGCAAGGGCGGCCACAGCTGCCTCGTCCGTGTCGGCCAGGAACGTCCCTGCGTCGACAGACATGCGGGCCAGGCGGAACTGCAGCTCCCCCCAGCGCGCAGCAGTGCGCTCGCGCATCTCATCCAGCGCGTCGACACGCAGGTTCAGCAGGGCGTGGTGGAAGGCAGCGTCTCCAACCACCACGTCGTTTCCGGCACCGCCCGACAGGTTGTCATTTCCAGACACCTCCTGGACGTGGCGAAGCACGTCTGGCACAATCGCCGCAAACGGACGCACTACAGCATCCTCCGCCACAAGCTCCAGGTCCCCGGCAGCCACAGCGTCAAGCATCATCATCATGTCCTCAGGCACAAGCGTTCCAAGGGCCGCGTCGTCAACAGGGCGCAGCACAGAGGCACGAGACGTCTGCTCCGGCGCAATCCACATCGGGATGTTTGTCACCGCCCCGTAGAAGGGGAGGTCCACCTTCCACGCCTCCTCGTCGCGCGCCGCACGCAGCACACGCACAACAGTCGTCACAAGCGGCAGGCACGAGTCGTAGTGGTACACAGACGACACAGTGTCACCGTACACAAAGTCGTCCCCGTCGCCTCCGGCCATCACATCGTCTCCGCGCTGTCCAATCAGCACGTCGTCCCCGGCGTCACCGTGGATCTCGTCGTTCCCAGACTCCAGCAGGCGCAGCCCTGCCAGCGCCGTGCGCCACGGCCTGCGTGTGCTCTGGAACTCAAGCTTTTTCGTCTCCCCGTCGCGCTCGTAGCCACCGAGGGCCAGGAGCACGTCCGCGTCCAGAAGCGCCGTCGCCTCCTCGGGCGTGAAGTGTGCGTCGCGCCATGTGTCCACCCACTGGTGCGTCAGCATCGCCTGCTCCTCAAGCACCACGTTCCTGTGCCACGCCCCGGTCTTCGTGTTCACACGCGGCTCCCCGTCCTCTGTGAAGGCACGCACCACGTGGCCCATGTCGCCAAGCACCACGTCCGCTCCGGCACCGCCGTGCAGCACGTCGCTCCCCTGCTCACCGAAGACCTCGTCCTCACCGTCCCCACCGTCCATCACGTCGTTACCACGCTGTCCGTGCAGGATGTCGTCCCCGCCGTCCCCGAAGATCGTGTCGTTCCCGGCCACCAGGTCCACGTCGTCGTAACGCTGCACAAGGCGCACCACGTCTGCGTAGCGTGCCGCACCCGGATAGCGCTGCCACTGCAGGTCGTTCACGTACGGCGGCGGCGACGCGTACATCTGCGGGTGTGCTGCAGGCACAGCCGTTGACGGCACCGGTGTCGGCGCCGAGCACGCGTACGTCAGCTCAAACCCGATGTCGTGTGTGTAGCCGTCGCTCGCGAACCGCACAAGCACGTCCTGTGTGTAGGTCGAGCTCTCGGGCAGGTCCCAGCCAGACAGCTCCCACTCAAGCGCAAGAGACCCGTTGCTGGCCACGGTGTACAGCGACACAAGGTCGTAGCGGCGCTCCGTTGCAAACCGCGACCACTCAATGCGCACCGAGTCGCCAATGCAGCCGGTCACCCAGCACTTGTTCTCGTTCGGGCCGTACTGTGCTTCGCCGTGGTCTCTTGTGTGTGTACGCGAGTCCGAGTCCGAGTCTGAGTTTGAGCTTGAGTCTGAGGACACGTCCGGCTGCGGGTGGTTCACCGCCCCCATCTGGTCCGCAAGCAGCACGTAGTCGTCGCAGAAGAGCGGGCGCGCTACAGGCGACGGCGTCAGCGGCACAGGCGCAGCCTCCGCACGCGGCACGTACAGCGAACGGTCAATCAGACCGTTGTCACCCAGCACCACGTCCGCTTCAGACCCACCGTGGATAGCGTCGTCACCGTCCACACCGTCCAGCACGTCGTGTCCTCCGGTGATGTCGTCCTCACCCTCGTCTCCGAAGATCACGTCCCCACCCTGCTGGCCGAGAATCATGTCGTCTCCCTTGCCACCGTGGATCGTGTCGTTCGCACCGGCGTCGCCCGCCTGCGTGAAGATCGAGCGGTACTGGTGCAGCACACGGAAGGACCCGTTGAAGAGCGCGTGGTCACCCAGAATCACGTCCTCGTCGTCGCCTCCGTGCAGCGTGTCGCTTGCAGCCCCACCGAAGAGGTAGTCCTCCCCGTTCTCCCCGAAGATCGTGTCGTCACCTCCACGGCCCACCACAGGCGCCGTCGTCCGTGCCCACAGGATCTCGTGATCCGCACGGCGCAGCTCCGCCTCCGCATGGTCTCCAAAGAGCATGTCCATCCCGTCCCCACCCGAGATCGTGTCTGCCCCCTGCTGGCCCATCACAAAGTCGTCCTCCGTCCCGGCAACAATCGTGTCGTCCCCACCGAACTCAGACTCCACAAACATTACTGTGAACGTGCGTGTGCCATAAGTCGCATCGCGCGCCTGTGCAATGTGACCACTGTCGCCGAAGATGAAGTCCTCGTCGGCCCCACCGAAGAGCGTGTCTGCACCCACACCACCCATGATGTAGTCCGCACCCTCGTCGCCGCTGATCGTGTCGTCTCCGCCCGACGTCTCTGCCGTCGACGTGATAGTCTCCTCGTTGCGCAGCACCACGCGTCCCTGGTCTCCCAGCAGCCAGTCGTCCCCGGCGTTGCCTGTGATGTTGTCGTCTCCCTGCCCACCGAACACAATGTCGTTCCCGGACGCAGCCACAATGTCGTCGTTCCCGCCGTTGAACTCTGCGCCCGTGAAGAGCGACTCCAGCACCACGTCCCCCTTCGCCACCGAGCACCAGGTTCCGTGGTCGCCGAAGACAACGTCCGCCTCCTCCCCAGAGTGCACGCTGTCCGCATCTGCACCTCCAAACACGTGGTCCTCACCGGCCCCTGTCGTCACCACGTCGTCACCACCGTGCTCTGCCGAGATCGACACCTCGACAATCGGGAGCCCACCCGCCGCCACAGTGATGCGCCCAAAGTCGCCGAAGACAGTGTCCTCCCCGCCGTGCGTGTGCACAACGTCCCCAACTTGGCCACCGAACACGTAGTCGTCGTCCGCCCCGGTGTCAATCGTATCCGCACCCCCGTTCTCCGCAACTTCCGTCGCCGTGCTCTCGTACACAGCCCCGGCCACCGTCAGGTTGATGGCACCGTGGTCTCCGAAGACCACGTCCGCCCCGTCTGCCGTCGTGATCTCGTCCCCACCTGGCCACCGAACACATAGTCCGCCCCCGCGTGCGTGTCAATCACGTCCGCAGCCCCACCCGACACAGCAATGGACTCGTACACCCAGGTCTGCTCCAGCGGCGTCAGCGTCACCTGCCCGTGGTCTCCGAAGACCACGTCGCTGCCCGCATCACCCGTGATATTGTCTGAGCCCTGGCCTCCGAACAGGAAGTCGTCGCCGTTGTTTCCGTGGATCTCGTCACCATCGCCGTTCGCCTCCACGTCCGTCTGCGTCGACGTCAGCACAACCACCATCCCGGTGAGGGCCACAGACCCGTGGTCTCCGAAGACCACATCCTCGTCATCGTCACCAGAGAGCACGTCTGCACCGTTCCCGCCGAAGATCGCATCGTTTCCGTCGTTTCCGACGACTGTGTCCACAGCCCCATACTGCACGTCTGTGCTGTTCGCAACGCGCGCCGTCGTCGCCATGTCCAGCACAAACTGCATCAGCGCCACGTGTCCTGCACGCGCACGCGAAGTCTCGCCCTCGTCGTCCAAAATAATGTCGTCAAGCGTCGTCCCGTTCTGTGTGCCCCAGGCGATGCTCACAAGTCCGTTGTCACCGAAGACCCAGTCGTCCCCGTCCCCACCGGTCACGTTGTCAACGCCGCTTCCTCCGAAGATGTAGTCCGCATCGCCCTCGCCGGCAATCGTGTTCGCGCCCGGCGCCACAGAGGCGTCCGCAGACACCGCCACCGCGTGTGTCGCGTTTGCTGTGTACGACCCGTAGTCCCCGAAGAGCACGTCCGACCCGTCCGCACCGAAGATCTCGTCGTTCGCGTGTCCGCCCATCACCACGTCGTGCCCGCCCTCGCCGTGCAGCACATCGTCGCCTCCGGCAAGCGTCGTCGTCGTGAATGCAGTCACCTCCGTCGAGATGCTCGGTGTCACAGACCCGCCAGCGTGGTCCCCGAACAGCCAGTCGCTCCCGTCGCCTCCCCACAGCATGTCCACGCCCTGCCCACCGACCAGGATGTCGTCACCACGCTCCCCGAACAGCACGTCCCCAGTCCCGGTCGCCTCCTCCATGTCCGTCTCCGACGACGCAAACGAGAAGTCCCCGGCCACAAGCGCCGTGTACACACCTGCGTCCCCGAAGACCACGTCGTCGCCCTTGCCGGCGTACACAGTGTCCGCCCCAACACCACCAAGCACAATGTCCGCATCGTCCCCAGCATAGATCAAGTCGCCCTCACCCGCGTCACGGATCGTCGTCGCCACAGACGTCACCAGACGCGCCGCACCCGGGTACGCAAACTCCACAGACCCGTGGTCACCCACCACAACGTCCGCCCCCGCCGCCGTTGTCAGAGTGTCCACACCGTTTCCACCGAGCACCACGTCGTGGCCCGACGCCGTCACGACCACGTCCGCCCCGCCCGCACTGCTGCAGGCAGACTCCGCACGCGTTAGGTCCCCGTGCGTGAAAGCCGCATACCCGTAGTCCGCGAACACCACGTCCGCACCCTCATCTGTCGTGATCGTGTCGTTCCCATCCCCACCAAATACCAGGTATGACGCAATCCCGACAGCCGTGATCGTGTCGTTCCCACCCGCAGCGCAGTGGTCCGTGAACGCAGACGACCGCAGCGACAGCACCCCGCTCTGCGCTGCCGTGCTTTCCTCAGGCACACCCACCGTATCCACGCCCCCGAGAATCACGTTCCCAGTATCACCGAAGATGATGTCGTCCCCGAGTCCGGCAAGGATGGTGTCGTCGTCGAACCCACCCACAATCACAAGCGGCAGCGTCGACGTCGACGCGTCCACCACGTCGTTCCCAGCCTCCGTGCCGACCACGAAGAACCCGTTCACCTTGTCCGCAAGCGCCACCGTCACGTTGTCCGCGCCAGCACCCGTGAAGAGCTGCGTGATCGTGCGCACGTCCTCCGCCACACTCACGTTCGCCTCAGACCCGTAGGTCGACGACACCACAACCGTGTCCGCATGGGCAGACAGCCACAGCGTCACCCCGCGCGAGTAGTCCGCACCCGTGTACACAATGTCCGCAGGCGCAAGGCCGGTGATCAGGCCCGCCGTCAGCGCCACAGCAGGCTTCCCTGCCGTCGCAACGCTGTCAGACACAAGCAGGCGCGTGCGTCCAGAAGACCCGCCGTCCAGCGTCAGCAGCGCCTCCACGTAGTCGAGACGTCCCTCCACCTTCTGCACCGTCGTTGCCGCCGTGTTGCTCAGCACCAGTGCGTCCGACCCAACCACGAACGTGTCGTCCCCGGCATGCGAGCGCACCACTGTCGGCACCGACGTTCCGCGGATGTTCAGCGTGTCCGCCAGGTCCGTTGCCAGGTCAATGTCCACAGACTCCACACCGACGTACAGCATACCGGCCCGCATCGGGCGCGAGTCAATGCGCACAAAGTCCAGCAGCTCCTCCTCTGCCCCGACCACGTTCGTCGCGTCCAGCACCATCGCGCTCGCAGTTCCCTCCACCGCAAGCTCACCGACATAGCGCACCACGTAGCCCCACGGCAGCCTGTCCACGGCAAAGCTCTGCGCACACGGCCCGATACCCGCAGTTCCGCAGTCCGCCACAGGGAACACCGCCGCCTGCAGGTCTGCCTCCAGCGTCTCCGCAGACGTTCCGACGGCAAATGTGAGCGAGTGCGCCACACTGTCCACGTTGAAGCTCAGCCCGAACGACCCGTTTGTCCCGCGCACAGCCACAACCTGCACAATCACAGACGAGCTGTCGCGTGTTGCGTACATCCCAAGCCCGGTCAGCTCCGAGCGCGTCAGGAACCCGGCGTCCCCGAGCGGGTTCCCCTGCGTGTTGTTCACCCACATACAGTCCGTGCCCTCCCCACCGTACGCGACCACCATGTCCCTGATGCCGCCCAGCAGGCCGTCGCCAGCCCCAAAGGTGAAGGTGTCGTTCCCAGAGGACCCGTTCAGCACCACCGGTCCGTGCGCAGCCAGCACCGTGAAGGTGTCGTCGTCCTTCCCGGCGTTCACGTAGGTCGCCCCCAGGTGGGTTCCGTTCACAATCACGTCGTCCTTTGCAGATCCCAGGTTCACAACCACCTCCTCCATGCTTGTGTAGGTCACACCCCCGAGCACAGTTGTCCCCGCCAGCACGCGCGACTCTCCCATGCCCATTCCGGTGATGCGCCCTTCCGTCAGCGCCACCGTTGACGAAAGGAATCCGCCCGTGTTCTCCACCACAAGGCGGTCCACCTGCTGCTCCTCGCGCACCGTCAGCCACGGGTTCACCTCCCCCGGGTAGGCATCGATGTCCACCTCCCCCGGGTACATCACCGCTTTCAGTGTCGTCACCGCACCGTCCGCCTCCCCGCCGCCGACCGTCAGCGCACCCTGTATCTGGTACGCAAGCGCCGGCTGCGACGCGAACTGCTGTGTCGTGTCCCCCTGGTCAACGATGCCATCCTCTATCCCTTGCACAAACACCATCACAGACTCTGTGTAGTTCCACACGTCAAACACAATCGACGAAGGCGACACAACAACCTGCTTGCGTGTCAGCGACGACCTCCCCCACACCTGTGACGCCATAACATTCACGTCGACCGTCACCGCCCCGACCGGCGCCTTCGTCAGGTACACGTAGTACGCATCCAGCTGCGATTCAAACAGCTCCGTCTTGCCCTGAGTCTCAAGCACCACAAGTGCAGGTGCGTCGTTGTCGAGGATCTCCACGTTCACCGCGTCCGCTGTCAGGGATGCAGAGCGGAAGAATGTGTTCGACTCCGCCACCGTCACCTCGTGGTTCAGTGCCGCAAAGTGGAAGCCCTCCACAAGCGCGTCGTTCACCGCCGTCACACGCACCGTCTGCCTGCACGGGTTCGCAGACTCGTTCGAGAACGAGAACGCTGCCGGCTCCACAACCACCTGCGCCGCGTCGTAGCTCACTGCAATGACCACGTCCTGCGGGCGTGACTTCGCCACACATGGGCGCAGCACCACGTCGTACTCGACGCTCGTCCCAACCTTCCCGAGCCCGCTCTCAGACACACGCATGCCAGTCATCGCGTCCGCCGTCTCCAGGATGTACAGCTCGGCCTGGTCCGCGTCGATGATGCGCACCGGCACAGACGGGATCTTCATCGTGTCGTAGCCGTCGAGGTTCGACAGCTGCGCCACAGTGTGTTCGACTTGCACCACCTCGTTCCCCTCGAGGGCGTGGTCCTGCACCACCGTCACCACAACCGTACGCGGCTCATACCAGTTCTGCGCCGTGAAGATGATTGTACTCGGCGACACCGTCACCGATGCTGCCCCCGGGATCTCCGACGGTGCCGCAAGATCAGGAATCGTCACCGTGACACTGTCGTTCGCGCCAGACCCGCTGATGGGGTGTGTCATGACCAGCTGGTACTCACCTGACAGTTCCCCCCCAGATGACCCCTCCACCAGCTGGATCTCCGTCGGCACGATAACCGCAATCGACGCGACGTCCCTGTCTGTGATGTACGCCGTCACACCGTGCGCCTCAAGCCCGTCGTACGACGAGTCCGTTGCAGACGAGATCGCGTGCTCCACAATGCCGTTGTGTCCACGCAGGTCGTTACTCGACACAGGCACCGAGTAGCGCGGTGTGATGTACACCGCGTCGCTTCCAAGGCCGCCGAATACGTTCGTCTGCACGTGTGCCGCTGTTGACATCACGTAGATCGTGTCGTCTCCTGCCTGTGTGTTCAACTCCACAGACTCAATCCCGACAAAGGCGAGGTGCAGCCCAGCCCCGTAGATCCCGTCCTTCGTAATGACAAATATGTCCTCCTCATTCGTTCCAATCACCACCAGTGTGTCGAACCCAGGTCCTCCGTCAATAACGACATTCGCGTTGAGGGTGTAGAACACCACATCGTCGCCCTCATTCGTCGAAACATCCGTCTTCTTAAGCGCAGGGTCCGCCTGGGTCTGGTCCTCCGCATCCGCCAGCGCGAACGCACGCACCGTGAAACGGTCATCGCCCACACCTCCGCGCAGCGAAAGTGGACCCAGGTTCCGCATCACCACAAACGTGTCCTCACCGCTCTCTCCGTTGCAGGTCATTTTCTCCCCGTTTCCGTCGCTCAGGAAGCCCTCCGTCGTCTCGGTTGTGTCAAACGCGTCCTCCGGTATCGACATGCTCCCCTCCACACGCAGCGAGTTGTACAGCTGCCCAATCAAGAAACGGTCGTTTCCGGCCCCACCGTTCTGCGTCACAGTCCCCACAGTTCCGTCCGTGATGAACGAGTCGTCGCCCGCAAGTCCGTTCACCGTGATACCACCGTTGATCGTGCGGTCGATGTCCAGACGCTCCGCCTCGGACCTGTCCGAGTGGATCAGTGCAATGAAGTTCTTCCTGAACAGAATCGTGTCGTCCGCAGCAGTCCCGCCAACCACAAGCACGTTCACCTCTGCACCATTGTTGTTCGTGTACCCGGAGTCCGACAGCTCAATGCGCGACTGCCCTGTCCCAGAGAACCCAATGCTGTACGCATCGTTTCCGTTCTGCCCGTCCAGGTGCAGCAGCTGCGAGATGCGGTTCAGCACAACGTCCCCCTCCGTCGTCACAGGCACAGTCATGCTGTCCTTGCCGTCCCCGGCGTTCACCCAGGTCTCTCCGCTCACACCGCTCACCGTCAACATATCGTCCTTCGTTCCTCCCGTCAGCACAGTCTCCCCGCTGTGTGTTGCTGAGATCGTGAAGGTCGACGGTTGCTGCGTCGGCAGCTTGACCTCAACCTTGACAAAGGCGCTGTAGACCACACCGTCCGCAGACATCCCGAGCCCGGTCACACGTGTTGCCGTCAGCTCCCCGACGTTTCCGGCTGCAGTGTCCATCGAGTCGTCAATCACAAGGGTTGCCACGTTCGACCCAGACACCTTCACGGGCGACACAATGTCCGACAGCGACCCGCTTCCGACAGTGATTGTGTCCGCACCTCCGGCCCCCTGCACCTCCACAGATGCACCAGCCGGTGTCGAGTCCACCTCAAACGCGTCCACGCCGCTCGTCAGCGTCACACGCAGCACATCAATCGTGCTGAAGGTCAGCTGGCCAGACATCAACGGGAGCGACACCCAGGTCGAGTACAGCGTACCCGCCCCGCCCACAGACGAGAGCACGTACAGCGTGTCCTGGCCGTTTCCGCCCACAACTTTCACGTCCCCGGCCATGGCCGCCCCCGCAGTCACAACCACCTTGTCGTTCCCGCCGTTCAGATGCAGCGACAGCTTCGTCCCCGCAGTCGACCCGGTGATGGTCACCAGGTTCGCCTGGCCGTTCAGGTAGATCGTCACCTCCTCAAAGTTGCTGTACTGGATACCCGTCCTAGACATCCCGAACCCGGTGATCTGCCCGTCCGAAAGCTTCCCCTCCGGAAGGTCGGTCACCACACCCGAGAAGTCGAGGATCAGCTTGTCGTGGCCGCTGTCATCGCCTCCGTCGAAGGTACCGCTCGACACAGGGTTCTCCAAGAGGATTGTGTCCGAGAACTTCCCTCCGCTTCCGTCGTAGGAGAAGAAGCCCGTGAACTCCTGTGCCTGTCTGTTGTCGTTCTGTCCGGATGACGGCGGGACGCCAAATAGCACTTCGACCTCCTCCGAACCTGCCGCCCCGTTCACGTAGCGGATTGTGAAGTACTCACCCTTGTCCGCCGTGTCGCCGGTCACCCTGTCCCCGGCACGCGGGCCCATGTTCAGCTGCAGCTCGTTGCTTCTCACAGTCGCCAGAATCGGCAGTGCCGGCGGCGTCGTGTCGAGCTCCAAGAAGCACTTGGACGCAGAGTAGCTGTACACACTCTCCCAGCGTCCATGCGGCCAGCAGCCGTACCACTTGCACTTCCAGTTCACGAACGGGTTGAACAGGTCGACGCTGAAGGACGCAGACGCGCACATCTTGATCTTGATGTTGAAGATGTCGAGGAACGACCCCTCCTCAATGATGCTCTTGATCTCACTGAAGCGGATCTTTCCGTCGTCGTTCGGGTCGTACAGGTCAATGCTCCCTGTGAAGGACATCTCCCCCGACCCACTCAGCTTCGCAAGCAGCACGTTCAGTGTCGCTCCGATGCGCACAGACCCCGCCGCGTACAGCTCGGGGATGTCGACACCGCCGGTTCCGGTTGGGATGTCCGTGTCGGACAGGAAGAACCCGTCAAGTGCCAGCTCCGGCTTCCCCTGCTCAATCGCACGACGGATACCAGACGTGTCGTAACCCATCGACAGACGGGCACGGAACTGGAACGAGCCGTAGAAGTCGACAACAACGATGCCCGCCGCAACTGGGAACCAGAAGTCAATCGTCACGTCAATCTCCATCACAGGTGTCTGCACCACAAACAGGTCCACGTCCTTGCCCGTGATGAGCCCCATCACTCCCGCCGCAGACAGGAACGGGAGGTTGAAGATCGCGTCCGGGTCCGTCAGTGTCGACATCAGTTTCTTCATCTTCGATGACCCGGTCGACGACGCACTTGCAAGCGGCCTGCTGTCGTCCTGCACCTGCACCTGCGCGTAGCGGCCTGTCGTCGTGTACCCTTCGGGCAGGTCCCCCTCGTAGCGCGAGAACCCGTCCTTGTTAATCTGCCAATTCCCGAAAGAGATCTTCAGGTTCCCCGTCTCGTCCGTCGCCAGCTCTTCAATCACGCCCAGCACATCAGCCGCCAGGCTCACCACCTGCGCAATCGCGTCCACATACGCCAGCACGTTCTTCACACTTCCGCGCACAGGCCCACCCGCTCCGAGCAGTCCGTTGATCAGGATCTCGGGCAGCGCCAGCAGCGACACGTCGCGTCCTGCCATGTCAGACACCACAGGCAGCGGCTTCTGCAGCTTCTCGAGGATCGGGCGGATCGGCCCCAGGAACCCGTTCAGCTTTGCGAAGATCGGCTTCAGGATGTTTGTCACGAACTGACCCAGGTCCAGTCCGACGTCCACCATCAGCAGGGTCCCCAGCTCAGGCCCCTGCTCTGGAAACTCCTTCGCCCTCCCCAGGGTGGGCGTGCCCTTCCCTGCTGCGTTCCCCTTCTTCGCCTGCTGCTCCCACTTCTTCTCGTAGTATGTGTACAGCGACGTTGTGAACTTCGGCAGACCCTCCGACGAGGACAGCCCGAGCGTCAGCTCCATCCCGACCACAACCTCAAACTCTGCGCTCGCACGCACAAGCGACGCCCCGCCAGACTTGATCTCCTTGAAGGTCAGGAAGCCGTCGCCGTCCGTATCCCCAATGTCGACAGCCACTTGTCCGAGCATCAACGTGGTGTCGTCGCGATTCGTGATCTCCGCATCGAGGATGAAGAGCCCACCGGTCGCCTTCAGCCCGGGCAGCCCTAGTTCCACGTACACGACCATCTCCGTCTCGCCCACGTTCAGGTAGAACCCACGCGACACAGACATCCCGAAGAAGAGCTTGAACTCCCATCCGACAAGCAGATCCACACCGCTCTCTGCCGCCAGCGTCAGCGGCAGCTCGCTCAGCCCAAGGTCAAAGTCAAACTGTGTCGTAAACAGGATGTCCTTCCCAAGCGTCACGTCCCACTCCACAGCGTCCGCCTCATCCAACGGGACCCCCGATTTCAGCGCCCCCTTATCATTGAGCACGTCCATCTCAGTCCCGTCCTTCTTCCGGATCACAATCGGGATGTCGCCCCCCTTCAGGATCCCGAGCCCAGAGAAGAAGTCAACCATCGTGTTGCGCAGAATCTGCGCCATGCTGTCCTCCGACACCAGCGACAGTGCAGACTCCAGCTCCCCGCGCAGCTGCGTCTGGAACTTGCCGATGAAGTCCTCCTGGATCACCTCACGGATCTTGTTCTTCACAATCGGCACGTCCATCGACCCGAGCACACCGTCCGCAGCAGTGATGGCAAAGTCGATCTTCGTGAACATCCCGTCCACACCCTTCAGCAGCGCTTCCTTGTCCTTCAGGATCGCGGCAATGGGATTCAGGTTTTTCAGCGGCGACGCGATGCTCGAAAGAATGCTGTTGATGTTCGGGCCGGGGAACTCCACAAACTTCCCGTTCGAGTCGTCCTTGTTCAGGAAGTCCACAAGGCGTGGGATCTCCACAACCATCGTGCCAAGTTTGATCGTGTCAAATGTGATTGGGAGCTCGGCGCGCACCTTCCCTTCCGACGTCAGCGAGAAGCTCTCCACAATGTTCGAGAACCCCTCATCCAGGTCGTACTCCTGCCCCTCTGTCAGCCCGTAGCGCAGGTACGCCGCCTCGCCGTCCGTCCCGCTTGTCACCTCAACAGATGCATCATCAACCTCAAACTCAGCCGGCCCGAGCATCAGCGTCAGCGACCCGGTTGCGGTTGCCAGCACGTTCACCTGCAGCGCAGTGCCGCCACCTACGAACATGCGGAACGGGCGTGACGAGAGGTCCACACCCAGCTGCAGTTTCACACTCGCCCCACCGCTCAGCGCAAAGGCAAGCTTCGCTTCCAGGTCAATGAACTCCCCAAGCAGCTCCTCCAGGTCACGGTTGTCGAGCGTGATCCCGGCCCATCCCATCATGTCCTTCAGGTTGATGTCGAACGACAGCTCCGGCAGCGTCGGCGACGCCTCAAAGTTCACCTCAAGCAGCAGCTTGCTGTCTGCGAACGTGAACCCGACCAGGCACGACCCCGTGCACCCGTCCTGCGCAGGCAGCCCAAGGGCCTCCTCAATCAGCAGCTCAATGCGCTCCACCGACCCGGTCTGGTCCGCCAGCAGCCCCTCCAGCGTCCCAAGCACCGTCTGGAGCTGCGTCACCATCGTGCGCGGTGTGAGCGAGATCAGCGGGATCTCCTCATCCAGCAGCGGCAGGTCCGACAGCAGCCCCTCCATAACAGGATCCACAGCAGTGTTGCCGAAGAGCAGGTCCACACCGTCCGACACAAGCGCAATGATGTCCGCCAGCGTCAGGTCCTTGAAGTCTGGCAGGTCCACACCCTCAATCTTCACCTCAAAGTCCGTCGGGGGCGCGAAGTTCTCCTCCAGATTCACAAGGAACGGGCCCATCTCTACCTCAACTCTCCCCTCCCTAGACTCGAGCGACGGAATCTGGACACTCACATCCACGCCCAGCTCCGCTGCTACGTTCGCGCTCGCCACAATCTGCGAGAACGGGTCCTCGATGATCGCATCGCGCAGGTCCCCCAGCAGCATCACAGATCCAGACGTCCCAAACGCCGCCTCCGCCGTCACCCCGATGTACCCGCTCCCTCCGTACGCCTCCGCCTCAAGCACAGCCAGCGTTGCCGCCAGGTCGATATCCGACACCGTCAGCATCATGTCCGCCGTAAACGCCAGGTTCTTCACCACAGGTGTGAAGAGCAGGGACTTGGCCTTGTCGCTCGCCAGCCCCGTCAGCGCCTCGAACTCCGCAGACGTTGTCACCTCAAGACGGTGCACACCGAGCGTCTGGATCAGGAAGGTAGTGTCCTCGTAGTTGCGTGCCCGCACCTGCTTCGTCCCTCCCAGCTCTTTGTTCAGTTCATCAAGCTGGTGGACAAGCTCGTCGTAGAAGGGGTGCGCAGGGCGCAGCACCACTGTGTACAGCACGCGGTCCAGGCTCAGGACGAAGCTCTGCTCCGTGGCCAGTGTGAAGCTCGCAAACTCCTGCGCCGCCGGGATGTTCGCTGACACGGACAGGTTCCCTGCCGCTGTACCCATGCGTGCACCAAACTCGAACCCAATCTGCACATCCGTCGTCAGCGCAATCTCCGCAGACGCGTTCACAGAGAACAGCGGCTCCACCTCCGCCCCCAGCAGCAGCGACGTCATCGGCGTCGGCAGCGCCACCTCCAGGTCCAGTGCGAACAGCAGCTCGTACTGCGACGGGTCCGCCGCAGACGGCCCGTACGTGTACGACAGCAGGTCCGACGGCACCCCGACAGCCTCCGCAAGCACAATGACAAGCTCCGGGATCGACGAGAAGGCCGCCACACGCGGTGCCTCCTTGATGTCGCCGCTGGTGAAGCCGAGCAGCGTCGTTGCCGCCACAGCCTCGTCGCTCTCGGTGTACGCAGAGTTCCCGGTCTTCTTCTGCGCAATCTGCACACGCAGGTCGGTTGCCTTGATCGACGCGTTCGTGCACAGCTGCAGGGACTCAACGCCCTCCTCAGGCACACTTGCCGCCACAGACAGCCCCAGACCTGCCTTGTACAACTCCTCGTTCAGGTGCAGTGCAAGGTCCGCAATCGTCGCTGCAGACGACATCTCATCCGCGTTCAGCGCCACCTCAACCTCAAGCTCCTCGTTCAGCACCAGCGACATCACCTTGCTCGACACGTTTGCGAAGAAGTAGTCGCTCTCGTCCGTCCCGGGCACGTTCCACCCGCTCGTCAGCGCAACCCCTTCCACGCACAGCGCAAGCGTTGTCCGGTCTGCCGCGTCCTGCACCTTGACCATCTTCTTCGACAGCGCCTCCGTCAGCGTGTCCGTGAAGTCAAGCATGTCACCCACGTCAATGTCCGTGAAGGGGAGCGCCAGGTCAAACACAGGCGACTCACGGTACTCCTGCAGCACGTTGATCAGCCCACGCACAATCCCCATGATCTGGATCGGCGACAGCCCACGGAAGTCCATGAAGCGGTCCATGAACAGCTCCTCCACTAGTGGAGGCGTCGAGTCAAACAGGTCGTCATCGCGTACACACACCTGCGGCTTCTCGGCACCCGTCGCACCCGCAAGCTCCCCCAGGTCCTGCGACCCAACCGCCGCAGAGAACGGCAGACACGCGTCCAGCGTCGCCGACTTCGTGAAGGCAAAGTTCTCCTTCATCACCTCGCTCAGCTTCAGCGGCGCCCCAGAGTTCATCGACCCCTCGAAGTCCGCCGTCAGCACACCGGTGCCATCCGACACAGACGCAGACAGGATACCGATCGACGCCGTGGCGCTCACGTCCGCACTAATCGTCAGCCCCATGGTGAAGTCATCGAGACGCAGCACAATGTCGTCCGCCGTCACGCTTGCCGCCCCGTTTGTCGTGTCGACCTTGACCTCAAACCCGAACCCGAAGTTGATCCCCACCGTCAGCACCCCGGTCTCGGTGAAGTCAATGTCGTCGTTGTCAATCAGCTCCGACAGCGGCGGCGTCACCAGCACCTCCAGGTTCCCGTTCAGCCCAAAGGCAAGCTGGAACTCCTTCCCAACCATACCACCGTTCACAAACGCTGCCGGCACGCCGGTGTCCGACGTGAAGGACCCCTGGGCTAGGTTCGCCATCCCCTCCGTGAACATCTGCACCGTCTCACGGGCACGCGGGCAGCTTGTCAACCCGTCCAGACACCCTGCGTAGGCCGGGAGCGCAAGCAGCTGGTCGAGCACCGTGTCCCAGATCAGGAAGTCTCCCCAGTTCGGGCCGGTCTCCCTGGTCTTCAGCACGTCGTGCAGCGTCCTGTTCATCAGCGGCAGCGTTGTTGTCAGCGCGTCGAAGCTGTTGATGTCGCGGCCGACGTCCCCCATCGCCGCTAGACCGTCACGCACAACCTGCATCATCTCGCTCGGGATCTCCGCATCCACAGTGAACTTCGGTGCCGTCGAGTCAAACAGCGCCAGGTCCTCAACACCCAGGAACAGAGACGAGTCCAGTGGGCCGCCGGCCAGCTCCACCTCCGCCACAAGGCTGTCCCCAAGGCTGATCGCGTCCGTCAGCGGCGTGATCGTGAAGTCGTCTACCCCCGCACTCGTGTCCAGCAGCACAAGCGGGTTCGCCGCACTCACCCCCGACGCCACAGCCGAGAACACAATCTCCCCGTTCACAATGCCCGTGAAGTCAAAGGACTCCCCGAAGTCCATCGGTGTTGTGAAGTCTGTGATTGCGGCGCTGATGCTCATGTTGAACTGCTGCACACGCAGGAAGAGCTGCGGCGACCCGGTCCTGTCAATCAGCGGCTTGATGTCGATACCAGCCTCAACCGCGACCTGTGCAGCCGCACTGAAGGACAGGAACGTGTCCAGCCCGCTCAGGCGTTGCACAAGCGAGTTTCCAATCGACCCCACCACGCTGTCCTCCCCAATCGCGTCGAACAGCCCCGACAGCGCGTCCTCCAGTGCCGTCACCACGTCCGTCGGCTTCAGCGCCCCGGTGTCGAAGTGCAGTCCGAGTGTCGCGGCCAGCTCCCAGCGTCCGCCCGTCGTGATCAGGTCTGCCGAGAACGACGTGCCAGACCCACCAATTGTCAGTCCCGTCGACATCCCGTTCAGCAGGCGCGACTTCAGGAAGCGCACAAGCCCCATCACCGTCGGGCGCTTCCCGAACAGCGCCGCCACAGACGACACGTCGAGCGACTCCGTCGACGAGAGCCCAAGCACACCCCCGACCTCCGCCAGGTAGTTGCGCCAGTCAAACTCCGCCCCTGTCACCGGGTTCATCGGGAGCAGGTCCCCCACGGTCACGCCCTCGTACTTTGTCGCAAAGTCGGGGTACGTCACCACAAGCAGGTCAAAGATCGCCTTGTTGAAGTTCACGTTCACCCCCAGCGTCGGTGCGCTGTTCGCGACGTAGCTTCCCAGCGTCCCCAGGTTGAAGGTAAACAGGCTGGTGAGCCCGAGCTTCAACTGCAGGGCGACCAGGTGTGCGGCAGGGTCGAAGCGCGCAAGCAGGCTGTCCACAGGGTAGCCAGCACTGTCCGAGGTGTACCCGGTAAGCTCAAGCAGGTTGAGCAGCGCCCACGCGTTCTCCTTCGTCAGCGAGTAGTCGACGTTCACTGCCAGGTACCACACAAGCTCGTTCTTCCCGAAGGCCACGTCCGCAGAGGCAACTGTTTCCGCCAGCCCGAACTCCACCTGCACATAGCGCAGGTAGTCCAGCACACTGAAGTCCACACCGGTGTACGTGTTCGTCAGCCCAGACGTGAAGTCCGCAAACACCGTCGGGAAGCGTGTCTGCAGGCGTCCCAGGATGTCTGTGTTGAACGACGTGCTCGACACAAGCGCCTCCGCCCCCACAGTCTCCAGCGCCAGGTCGAGGCCAAGCCCGTTCGCCAGCTCGCGGAACTTCACCAGCAGGTCCAGGTACTCCGTCAGCACCGTCGAGAACGACACCTTTCCGGACAGCCCGCTCAGGAGGTTCGAGATCTGCGGCACGTTCGGGATCGACGCTGTGTCCAGCGAGATCCCCGAAATCCCCTCAAGCATGTCTGTCAGCGCCCCCATCACAGAGTCCAGCTCGTTCCCGCTGACCCCCTTCCCACCGGGCAGCGACGGCACAAGGAAGTTCAGGTCGATGTCGAGCGAGAATGCCGGCAGCCCCCCGCTCAGCAGGTCCTCGTCGTGCAGCTCCACTATTGGCGACAGGCTCACGTCGCTCCCGTCGAACCCGGCCGTCAGCTCCACAGGCACCACGGCGTCCAGGGTGGCGTACACCTCCAGGTTCAGCTGCTTCACAAAATCCAGCATCGCCGTCGACCCCCCCGACAGCAGCTCCAGCACAGTGATCTCCGTCACAGCCTCGACAGTCGACGCCGACACCGCTGCCCCGGGCACCTCCTCCGCCGCAGCCGCAGAGAAGTCCGCACGCAGCCCCAGGGCAACCTCGAACGACCCGTCGCGCACAACAAACTGGCTCAGCAGCAGGTCCGCCTCAAAGTTGATCGGGTCCACAGCAACCTTCACCTTCGCAGACAGGTCGTTCACACGCAGGAACGCGTTCCCCGCAAGCGCAGACCCGGTCAGGTCCCCGTTGTTGATGAACTCCGTCTTCAGCCCAACAGTGAAGTCAAGCACCACATCCCCGCTGAAGGCCACGTCCGCAGAGAAGTCTGGCACAGCCAGCGACTGCTCCGGCGCCGTTGCCCCAATCAGGTCAAACACCGCAGTCAGTGCCTGCATGTCCCCAAGCACAGACGAGATCGACCCCCCGAACGACTCCGACGCAAGCGTCGACCCCAGCTCCATGCGGATGTTCAGCGCCACCTCCCCCGCCTCCGGGAACCACCCCCCGGTCATGTTCACCCCGCTCGCAGACACCGACGTCGTCAGCTGCGGCACCGCAAGGTTCTCCTTCAGGAAGGTCACAAGGCCGCTGAACGTCGGGAACGACGACCCGTCGACGGACGCCGCCTCGTCCACAAACAGCAGGAAGTACTGCTCCGCCACAGGCGCCAGCTTCAGCATGTCCGGCACACCGCTCACCAGCGCCGTCACATCCACGTTCGGCAGCTCCAGCCCAGACAGCCCAAGTGCACCGAGGTCAATGTCGAACGACCCCAGCTGGCGCAGGAGCTCCACAATCGTCGACTCCAGCGACGTGATGTCTGCGTCCACAGTCACCACAGGCAGCACTGCATCAAACATGTTGTTGTCGTACACCGTCAGCACCGGCGTCGGCAGCTGCCCCGCAGGCACAGCGTCCACCGCAACCGCCACTGCAAGCGACGCCGACAGCTCCCCGGTCAGCGACCCAATGCGCACCTCCCCAAGCTTCGCCACGAAGTCCGACAGAGACGTCGACGTCGGGAACGTCACAGGCACTGTCATACCTACACTCACCGACCCCGCAATCCCGACAGACCCCGCATCCTTCCAGTCCACCGTTGTCGCCACCGCCCCGGTCGCTGTCACCTCTGCCGACAGCCCGGACACCGACACCACAGTCCCTCTGGGACTCACCGTGATCGAGATCGTCCCTGCCACGGACACAGACCCCGACAGCGACACAGACGGGTCTGAGAACGTCAGCCCCAGCGCCGCCAGGTCGGCCGCAGGCAACCCCGACAGGTCCATCGTCTCCGACACAATACCGGTCGCCCTCACCGCCACCGTCAGGAACAGGTTGAACGCCGCTGTGTCTACCTGGCACCCCACAGAGATCCCGTACGGCAGCGACGCCAGTGATGCCATCGTCAGGTCGTTCAGCTCGTCGAACTGGTTCGACAGCTCCTCGGTGAAGCCTATCATGTCTTCCAGCGGCTCGTTCACGAAGCTCAGGTCCGCTGCAGATGCAACCAGCGTAAACTTCTGCGACAGCATACGTGCCTTCGCCTCTGCCAGGGCGCTGTTCACAGCCGCCACACCCTCCTTGATGCTCCGCTGGTAGCGCACTGCCACATTCGTGCAGCTCTCTGCGTTGGGCGAACCAACCGAGGCAGGCGACGCCAGTGACGTAGCCCAGTGCACAGTGACGCCCTTTGTGCAGCGTGCATCTGCCTCAAACGTGCACACCGACAACTCCAGGTTCGGCAGCGTCATCTCCGGCACTGAGAACAGGCTTCCGCCTGGCAGCTCCGCACCAAGCGCCGCGACATCCGCAAGAGTGACGCCGTCGAGCCCTACCTGCAGGAAGACGCTGCCGGCCTCGTACTCACCCTCCACCCACAGCGACACAGACGACAGGGTCAACGCCGCAGACAGCGTCACCGCAGTAGGCACACCTTCCCCAAGCGAGAACCCCAGGTGCGCCTTCTCCAGCACAATCGCGTCCGTCACCACAAAGTCTGCCACCGTCACCATAAAGTCTAAGCGGCCACTGTCCATCGATGCACGCACTTCAATCGTCGCACCGTCTGGTGTCACTGCTGTCCCCCACAGCTGCACACCCGGAGAACAGGACAACCCGGCCGCAAAGGCGTACCCATCCGGTGGGCACACCGACATCCCAAACGATGTGATCGTCATGTCCGGCATCTCCGACGGGATGCTCAGCCCTGTCGTGCCTGTCTGCGCCTCGAACCAGGCAGCGACATCCGCCAGCTGCATGTCGCACGTTGCCTCACCGCGCAGCGCGACGCCGTCTGTGGTGGAGTACACCCCTGACAGCTCGATATTGCACAGATCCAGTGACACCTGCATCTGCGCCTCTGTGAGCGGAAGGTCGAACTGCAATGCCGCCCGTGTGACGGTGACGTCAATACCAAAGGGGTGCACCCAGTTCTCCACCACCGCACCAAAGTAGCCGCCACCACCGGCATGCGCACCGCCGTACACAGACAACACCACTTCGTCCGCAGCAGACGTACCCCAGCGCAGGCGCCCATCCGCCTCGAAGAAGGGGCTCACGTCCTTCGTTGTCCCTGCTGTGAACACACCCACTCCGATCGTTACGCTGTCGAGCATCAACGTCACACCGCCTGCAGACGACAACAGCACTTCACTTGTCAGCAGCAGGGGTGCGCGGAAACGCAGGTACGCGTCGAAGTTCAGTGATTCCAGGCTGTACCACGTGGGCACTGCTGCCGTCACCGCAAACGGTGTCGCGAAGCCCCCGACATGAGACACCAGCTCGGGCACAAAGGCGAACGCGTCCCCAAGCTCCACGGTGCAGGAGATGTGCACCTCGGCCGTGCCCTCGGCGTCGTGCAGCACCAGCAGACGCTGGTCCTCAAACGTCAGCCCACCCAGCACAGGCAGGAGCGGTGCTGTCCCCTGTTGTGCACGGAACGCCGCAAAGTAGTACTCCCCAACCACAAGCGCGTGCAGTGTCAGCGCCACGTCGTCGCCCGAGGCCAGCGTCGCCACAGCATCGCCCGTCTTCGCCTCCGCCGCAGCAAACGTTGTGTCCATCTCGGGGACCAGCTGCAGCATCGCAGTGTACTCAGACGCGAAGGTGTCTCTGTCTGCAGACATCATCCCCGTCAACGCCTTCAGGCCCAGCGCCGTCTGCAGGTCCGTCGCGTCTGTCGACAGCGCTGCGGCCTCGCGGCGGTCGGTTTTTGCTTGTTTAGGATCGTCGGGACGATTCTGGGCGTCCATTTTTCTTTTTGCCTTGGGTTCTTCTTTTTCGTACTCATGCTTGAAATAGTTATAGACGTAGACGTTCAACATAACAGCAGGGCGCAACGTGGCCAGCAACGTAAATTCCTGATTTGCAATTACTGCCGTGCCCATCTTAATATTGTAGTTCAGGGTCTTGGGGGCAAAACGCATCCCACCTTCCACCAACTTTGTCTCAAGCGTTACGCCCTCCAGCTTATCCTTCCCCTTCTTAGCCCCCTCCGTATACCTGAAGCGCTTCGACAGCAGCGTCTCGAAGGTGATCATGTGTGAGTTCGTGTGAGACGTTCCGAGCATCAGATTATTAGGGTGGTCCGTCCGCCTGCCTGCAAGGCTGTGGCCCACTCTGTGCAGCCACTCGTATTTTTGGTTCAATTCTGCTCCATTCGTACTGCAGTCTTCTGCCACATCTCTGGCTGAGTGCCCCCCCATTGTTTTGTGGGTGTCAATCCTCTTTGCACCATTCTTGCCATTAAGCTTCACCTCTAGCGTTTTGACGTATGCATCACGGTTGTTCACAGTTCCTACTCTGCTGTCGACATCGTTCGCTTTTGTGCATCCGGTGAAGTCCATCACGTCTGCATCTTTATTGTCAGAGAATGGTTTGGCATTGTACCTGGCTGTAACGATATCCTTCTGATAGATCGCAAACTGTGCACCAGTAAAGACTAGCACCCAGCGCTCCTCCTCCTCTTCCTCCTTCTTCTCCTCCTCTTCCTTCTTCGGGTTTTTGGAGAGGTACTCAATTTTGTCCAGCCAATCACCCGCGGCAGCTATGTTTGTCTCCATGCTCTTCTTAAATTCCTCCGCAGCCTCATTTCCCATTATGAGGTAGACCCCAATACCGGCGTCAGATGCAAAGCGCCCGAAGGGGTTGTAGGACCCGCCAGACGACGCCGACACAGGGACATCTTCAGGGTACGTGGCCATAATTTGTTCGTAGGCGCTATCAGGGACGGGCAAGTCCGATGGGTCTTTGGGGAACTGCGAAGCAGGGTCCATATTTTTGTATCTGACAGCCCCGATAAACGGAATATCGTACAGGCCATCAGGATGCCAAAACATGACTGGTTTGTCCATCCCTTTAAGTGTGTCGGATAGTGAGGATCTTGTATTCCTCCTCTTCGCAAGCGCCGCAAGCGCCTCGAGGGAAATGAAGTATTCCTGTGTCTTGAAGTAAATGGGTTTTTTTTCGTCGGGGAAGACAGGAGTCATGAAGCGGTCAGGGTCGTCCTCCGTGAACATCTTTTTGAAGTTTTGATCTCCTCGCGGTTCAACATCGTGGAGCGCCGTCTCTGACCCTGATTCGTGCGTCCACTTAGCCTCAAACCTCCGTGACTCAGCAAAATTCCCTTTGGCCGTGAATTTGATTTCGATACTCTCCTCGAAGTCAGCCCGACTCATTCCCCCCGAGGCGGTTACAGTTACACTCTGTCCCCCCTTGTTGACTGTGAGAGACTTAGCTTTGGATGCAGGTACCGTAATGAAGAATATGTCCTCCTCTTCCTCCTCCTCCTTCTTCTCCTCCTCCTCCTTCACCTCCTCCTCCTCCTTTTTCAAGGTGAAGGTCACTACTGCCCATTTTGGGATTCGCTGTTTGGAAGACCCAAAGTAAAACCGCGTAATAATAGCCTCCTCGTCGTTGTGAAACGTGTCTCTGTCCGTCGGGGTAAGTGCCGTTGAGTGTGCGTTGATGGTATCAATAAAGCCTTGTACCGTCGTGTTTGTGAGGAGTTCTGCGTTTTCCTCTGCGGTGCCTCCCTTCATGGAACTGGGTGCTATGCACACACCGATGGAGCCCGCTGGTTCGTAGCAGGAGTCTTTCTGATGCAGAACTTTGTATCCCACTGTCTCCCTTGAATCCTCTGCTTGAATGTATGTAGCCCCTTGTGTGGTCGACTTTGCACACACAGACGTGCACGTCTCCTGAGCACTCCATGTGCAGGAATGAATCTTTTCGGATTCAGGCACACAGGTCTTCACTGTTGTGAAAGCCTTGCACTTCTCGTTTGTAAAGTCATTCGTCACACGAACATAGCAATTGATCGCCACTGAAAGGCACGCAAGCAGCGGTAACATGAGTGCACAGCACCCTACTCGTGTGTATCGTCTTGCAAAAGTGTTTCACAATATCGTGACCTGTATGCAAAGGGGTTTGTTGTGAGGCAGGAGAAGAGATTGAAAGGAGAGGGGAAAGCAATACACTCACACTAAATATTCCTTTTAGGCGCAAAACAATCCAAACAGGGCTAAAGGGAGATTCCCCCCCTTCCCCCCACATTCCCAATAAGGGGGTTAGAAAACAGGGAATATTTGAACAATAAAATACGTCAAGAAAACGGATAAAACACCGTTATTTTTGATCAGCGTCGGGCTATTTTTTACCCTACCATTAGCCAGATTGCCAACAACGATACTTAAATAGAAGAACATCCCCCATTCCCAGTGTTCCTAACGCTAGTTTTAAACTAAACGTTTTAAACGTTTTAAACTGTTTTAAACGTTTTAAACTCGTTTTAAAACGCGTTTTAAATAATTTAACGTTTTAAACGCAAAATTAGGAACACTGCCCATTCCCCCCTCCCTCCCCCAAACTCAATTTCCATTTTCGACCTTGCGGAGACGATCAGACAACGCCTCATTTCGGTAATGGTACGCTGGGAAGTGGTGGTTGAGGCCTTCTTCTGCGTGGATGTGGTGGAGGCCACCTGCACCACCGAAGAGGGGGTTTTGGTGGAGGAAGAAGAGCGCGCCACAGCGGGAGTGGAGGAGCGACATGGCACAGAGCACACAGGGCTCTTCCGTGCAGAACACATTGAAGTTTGTGAGCAGGTACTGATCCGCCTTCTTCCTCTTTGCTGCCGGCTTCTCCTTCGCCACAGCGTTGTCCGCGACCTCTGCTATTGCCTTCTTAACACAATGGTCCAACACAAAGCCTTCCCCTCCCCCTAATGTATACCCCTTTGTGCTTCCCCCTACCATTGTGCAAATTGGTTCGAAAGTGTCGTCACAGATGATGGTGCAGTGTTGTTTGCCTGCTTCTTCGGAACGTTGTAGAAGCAACTCATAAATTCGTTTGATCTGAGAGAGTTTGGCAACAGACATCGCATCCGGACGAGAAGGGGAAGGGGGTGGAGAAGGTTTTGAGAGTGGCCATAGTTTGCACATTTGCTTCCATCGTTCAGGGGTGGTAGGAAAGCGCGCGGAGACCGTGACGGCTCGCATATTTGTTAACCCATAGTCCTCGTGTCCAGTAGGTTCGGTATCGTAAAGGACCTCTAAAGCTCCGCTACTGTGCTTCGCAATGCGGCGAAGGAATTCACATCCATGTGGTTTCAAAGGGTGTTCTTTGTCTAGACGGCTTAGAACGGTGCTCGCCTGCTTCGGCTCGACAGTTCCAGCCCACAGTGCGACCGTGCTCTCGCCAGTTTCTTTTAGTGTCACTTCTTCGAATTCTGATAAGAACGCTTTCTTCTCTTCAGCATTCATTTTTTTTTAACGCCTGGAAGGGGTGGAGTGTGAAGGAGGGGGAAAGGGGGAATAGGGGGTTGAAATGATGCAGAAACTGACTTCAAGCCTTTTTTTTTTTTTGCTTTTTGGGTAAGATGAACCTAAGCTGTGTAGTGCTTAAAGTCGCCTAAAAAAAGGTGGTAAATTCAAAAAAAAAATTAGAGATGAATATACTTCTCGTGCATACAAATCTAAATTGAAGTAGAATCAAATAAAGAAAAGTTCAAAAGATGAACCTAAGCCTCTCCTTGGTCACCCGAAATAAAAAGGGATTGCGAAGGGAACATTGTAAGGCCCGGTCTGTCCAAAGATGTTGAAGCCCAAATGAATAAATTTGCATACCAATTTGGAAGCCAACCAGGAAACCTCGGTTGGTTCTCAAGTAAATGGGAGTTAGAAGTGTGCAAACGCCCCCCAGCACCGAATCTCCACGGTGCAGTAAAAAGACAAGTCTGGTGAAAAGATATCGTTAGCGTAATAATGTTGGAGCAGTAGGGCATTTTTGAAGCGTTCCTACAACAATGGTATTACGTTAACAGGCAAAAAGAGATCCTCACCTCTGAGCAAAGCAAAGAAAGTTGACTTGAAATACAAAGCCCTCTCATGACAGTGTACCAAAAAAATGAATAAAAAAACAAAAAAAACAAAAAAGACAGAACGAAAAACAGAACGGAACAGAAACTTGAGGAAAACCGGATGTGTCACAGAGTTACACAACTCATTTTTCACAAACTGGAAAATCGCAAAAAAGACAAAACAAAACAAAACAAAAAATCTTGGCAAATGCCAGAGCTTGTTCAAGAAAAAACCCCCCGTGAGGAGGAGATGGCAGATGCGGGAAATGGGTTCTGATCCCAAGGAATTTGCACAAACGCAACGTTGAAGTTTGTTGAGCAAGCTGCATAAGATGGAGGCCCGCTCTCTAATAGCAGAGGGAGGCTGGAGAAGGTAGATATACAGTGTGTCCCAGAATTAATGTCACCTGGCGACATTTTTGAAAAAAAATGCAAAAGTGGACAAATTTCGTGACATTTTGACCTTGTCGTGAATAAAAAGTGTGTAGGGGGTGAAATATTTACATTGCAAGTACCCTTTTTGGCAAAAAAGGGTCCACAACAAAAAAAAGTGAAGTGGATAGTGGATAGTGTAAATGACTCTAGGACGCAGGCACGTAATGAAGTAAAAAACACATAGGCGTGCACAAAATCAAGTAGAACATGTATTAATATTTTGTGTGCATCCCCTCGGACTGGCGAACTGCCTCTAGGCGTCGTGGCATTGACTCGATGTCCCCTGCAACGAAGCTCGTGTCCATCTTTGACCATTCTTTGTTGATGATACATTTAAGTGTCGCCACGTCTTTGGGCTCCCTTTCGTTGACTGCAGTCTGCAGCTTGGCCCACAGGTTTTCAATAGGATTGAGGGGAGTTTCAGGGGAGTTTCCTGGCCAGTCTTCTTTGGGTAGGAACGAAAAAGGCTGTGTGGAGAGGAAGGCTTGAGTAGTGTTGGCAGTATGACAGGGAGCCCTATCCTGCTGAAAGATGTAGCTCCTGTCAGGAAGGAGTTCTTTTATCTCTTTGAGGGCTTTCTGCAACAGTGTCCGGTACTTCTCCGCATTGAGCGATCCCTCGAAGAAGTAGAGCTTAGTCTTACCGCTGGTCGTGATCCTTTTTGCCCACCCCAAATGCGTGAAGCTTCTGGGTAGACCTGACCTTATCAACGGGCGGAGGCGGCTATGTGTTTTTTACTTCATTACGTGCCTGCGTCCTAGAGTCATTTACACTATCCACTATCCACTTCACTTTTTTTTGTTGTAGACCCTTTTTTGCCAAAAAGGGTACTTGCAATGTAAATATTTCACCCCCTACACACTTTTTCTTCACGACAAGGTCAAAATGTCACGAAATTTGTCCACTTTTGCATTTTTTTTTCAAAAATGTCGCCAGGTGACATTAATTCTGGGACACACTGTAGTGGTATATTTCCAAGTCAATGGCAAGTTCCACGCAGGTCACAGGCAGGCAACAGCAGGTATGATAAGCTGAACACCTCGGGCGTTGGTAACCTTGAAAAAAAAGATCGGGTATTTTGTGCGCTCAAAGCCGGGAAAAAAAGAGAAGTTGAAAGTACAACCTCATCGTTCATCGGCGGACGCAGGCGCTAAATATATGTAGAAAAAAAAAAAAAATCAGAATACAGACAAAACTTCATTTATGGCGTTCGTTATTTGTCGGGATTCGGCCTTTTTTGTTTTTTTGAAAACTTGGTTGTATTAGTGTAGCCACCCTAGAGTGTGCTCCACTATACTTCCCGTAAACTTATGGTAAAAATTTTTTTTGCCTCCCCGCAAAAATAAAATTATGAAAATATTGATACGGGCAGGGGTGGCATCGCACACCCTATGGCTCCACAACATTAGAACCACAGAAATAACGCCGCCCCTCAACAGCCGCCTTAAAGCCTTGACTGCATTTCCAATACACAATCTATTTCCCCCCCCCCAACTCCACAAAACATCGAACATAAAATAAACTTTAGATGATCGTTTGGCGGATTTGGGGCAATTATTTGGAGCCCTTTTTTTGAGACATTTCCCCCCCTCTAAAACACTCAATTAATAACATCGATATCGGATATTTCGAAGGGAACCACGTTGTATACACCGGGTTCGCTGCTGGGGGTGAGGATGTGCTCGAGTGCAGATGGGATATGCATGTGTGCTGGTGGTTCGTAGAGGGATGTGGCGTCTGCGCTGATTGCTTTGCTGCAGAGCACAACGCTTCGCCGCACGGTGGGCCCCATGACTGCAACAAAACGTTGCTGTCTTGCACCCACATCTCCATGCTGCACAGGACCGGTCACAAACCCTGCACCCAACGCCGAGCTCTGCACTGCAAGCTTCTGTGCAAAGCGAATCGCATTCTCTACATGCGACGGTGTTGTGTGCCCCAAATTCCACCCAACACAAACACAACTTCCAAGAAGCGACACCAACCTCCCGCCACTCTGGTCCAAGCCCACAGTAAGCATGGAAAGACCGGCATTCATTTTGCGAAGCGCGGCATTCGCGTTCTCCTCGCTGTCGATGTCCACCTCCACTACACCGACTGTCGCAATATTTGAGGAAGGCGCGCCTCGCAACTTTGGATGCGACATCGAAGACGTAGAGGTGAGCGATACAGACGGCGAGTCTGTACCTAGGCTGGCAGATGTCTCTCTTAATGGGTTATGCCTTCTCCCTGCTAACGCAGGAGGCCACATATATGTTACAAAGGTCTGCGCAGAAACGCCTTTCAAAGGCATTGCTTGGGGTCCCATCACCACTGCACTGCATCGGTCGCACACCGCACTCCAAAGCTCACTCCGTATAGCAACAGAACCAGGCAGACACAACCCTTCTAACCTTGCTGCCACATTCACCGTATGCCCAAAATAATCCATCCTCGCAGTGAGAGGGCTACGCTCTACTGAAACCGGACCGCTATTTACCCCAATACGCACAGTCAGACCTGCCCAGAGGAGACCCCGCGCGCATAATGGAGATTCTTCGAGGAGTTGGGTTGGCCAATCGGCTTCATAAAGGAGTTGTTGAACTTGGAGGGCAAAGATGGCACCGTCATGCGGCGCTTCGAATGCTACCATGAAGGCGTCGCCTATGGTCTTCACTTCGTATCCGGAGAGCGCTTTGATGAGAGAACGGATCACAGAGTTGTGGACACGCATTGCGGAACGCATGCCTTCAGGCGCACTCTCCCATATTGCAGTCGAGGAGCGGATGTCTGTAAAGACAATCGTCGCCTCGCCAGACACCTCTCCTGGGGGTGTGGTAAAGGCATCCAACGCAACTTCGTCTTCTTCAAATAAAGCCGTCGGAAGGTAGGGACGGTATTGCCGGAGGTTTGCCTCCATTCTCCGAAGCGCTAAATGCATCTTTTCTGGCAAATCGTCTTCGCTTTCGGAGAGTACGCGAGACACCGCATCAATGTCGTACCCTGCAAGAAGCGTTGTAATATGTTGTACTGCAGCAACAGTTCTCCGCATGGAAGCTTGCTCCTCTAAAACCTGAGTCGCAAACCCTCTCGTGGCAATGAAATCACCCACAAAAACCAAGAGCCCCGCGATCATCCCAGAACATTCCTGCATAATCTCTCTTTTGCATGGTGGTTTTGCACAGTCACTCATCTCAGCAAAGACCTCTCTTCTCCTTTCATACGTCCCCAACCCGGGCACATCAAACAACCCAAAACGAAACGCCGATTCTGCTGTAACTATTATCAAATACACTACAGCGCCGCACACGAAGCCCACTGCATAGTGTTGACTTAGTCTAAGAACAAGAAGAAGGTCAACCACTAAAATGAAAAGCGGCCAGTTCGTCTCTTGATAGACGCGAGCATGGAGGTCCATGAGGAAGATGCAAAAACCCATCCACATTAGGGCAACCGCAATCTGTCTGTGAGAAAGGCGTCGTCCGCATGCCATCCAGACCATGATAAAAGCTTCGACAAAGGCAGTCCCGATGAGAGCAACGATGAGGATGGCTTCTGGGTTCGCCGCTGTAGCTGGTGCGACGACAAGTGCGGAAAAAAAGCAAGCCGCGCACACCGAAAACAATATCTTCCGTTCCCTCCTCTCAGCAGCCTCAACCTCCCCCGACAACGACCACACATCCTCCAGCCAATCAGAGATTTTTTTCAATACCATTTTTCAATGAAAACGAAGTGAAAGTGTTGATCACAATGGGGGGAAAAAAAAACAATGGGGAGGTAAAGACGAAAAGTCGCAAAGCAAGCTTTGTGTAATGAATGTGTAGAAATAAAGAGACGGGGGATGAGATTTCAAAGGGAAAAAAAAAAAAGAAAAAAGAGGGGCTGTGTCTGCTTGCTATATTTTTTTGTTGGAAGGGAGCACAAAAAACTGGTCGGGAAGGTATTTGGGTACTAAAAAGAGAAGTTGAAGATGCAAAACGCATCACCGTTCTGTGCTGACGCAGGGTTTGGTTCTAGTATGGTGAAATTAAGACAAATTTGTGTGTCCCTCTCAGCCCAATAAACGTTAAATTCATTGAAAACCCAATCCATTGTGAGTGGAATTTTTCGGACAGGTATTTGCAATGGGTGGTACTATTGTTATCCTACTGGACGCCAAAACTGTATTACCATAGTAAAAAGGTGTACAAGCCCAATGCGATTGTCAAAAAAATTGGTGAAGGGGGGGGATGATGACTTTTTTTGCTTCCTCCGTTGTCGCTTTTGCGTGTGTGTGTGGGGGGTGGGGAATGTTACGGTTTGTCACAGCAAAAGAAAAATGTTTATAATACTCGAAAAAGGCAAAAAAAAAAAAAATTGGGGGGGAAAATAATAAAAAAACGGATATCGCTCCAGTGAGATTCACGCACTCAAAAAAAAAAAGGCAAAAAAAGCAAAAACAAAAAAGGGGGCAAAAAGTAACGCTTTTTTTTGTCATGTCTGAAGTTCTTTCAGGCATTGTGCAAAAAAAACAAAAAATACTTTTTGAGGGTGAGGATGGAGAAGGAGGGGGAATAGGATCGGCTGGTCTATTATGCGATTTCGATTTTACCACATTCTTTTTTTAAAAATTGAGACAATAAAAAAACCCCCATACTTTTGTTTTTGCTGGATGGCAAAATAAAAAAAGGGTTGTGTGAGAGGGAAATGGGGCTCTCATTGTTCTGCAACCCGAGACGAGAGACCAAGGGTTTTAGGTTTTGGTTTTTTTGTGAGTATTTTGGACAAAAAAAAAAAATGTATGAAAGAAAGTCTTGAAGATGTATGGCCATAATAGGCGCATTAAAACATCTTTTTCTTTTCGATAAATTTGTTGGAGTAGTGTAGTTTGCCTCGGTTATGTTGCCACAGTTTTGTGCAAATCTCCACTTTTCCTTTTAAATAGCAGTTTTCTCTCTCCTCCAGTACAGAGTACGATGGGTGTAACGAGATTCGCTCATGGGGCACACAAAACATGGAATCATAACTTAAAAAAACCTGAAGCTGAATCATCGTTTACCGTAAAATGAGAAAAAATGGACTTTTAAAGTTTTTTTTTAACGGAAACATACACATCGAGGTCTTGCATTTGAGTGGTGTCAACATACGGTATTGACAAAAAAAAAAAAGGAACAAAAAATTGTAAGATGATACTTAGCTTCATGCACAGTATCATGCAGGGGAGGAGCTTGGGGGTTAAATCGGGTCAGATTGACCCGATTTCCTTCGGCCCCATGGAAAAAAACGGGTCAGGGCAAAAAAAAAAAAAAAAACTATAGATTTTTGAGGGAAAAAATCCAAAAAATAGGGTACTCTACTTGTCGCATGAGGGGGGTCTGAGAAGGATGAGGAACTGCTATGTGACCCCATCGCGACGAGCACGAAGCTCAATGAAGCCAGAATGCCCTCAAACGCGCGTTCCACCCCGATCAAACCCGAACCCAAGAGGGATGCCAAACTCGACCTAGCCGTTGGTTACTGGCGCGAGCTGACGATCCAGATATTGGATCAACTCGCTGGGTGACACACCAAAAGAGGGGCTCAGACAGTGACAAGTGTTGGGGATACGGAACGCCTTCCGACGTTTGCTCGAAGGGGACACCTGCCCAGAGAGAGTACCTGAACTGGCGAGGGCCTACGCACACATTCCACACCTCCATTGCGCAACCCTACCTTGATGACCTCATCGCCAGTGTCAAGGGCGGGGACGGTGCAACACTTGTGTATCATCAACGTGTACCATTTTGTGAAACGCGCCTTCTCATTCTGCATGTGTTTGTCTTCACAAGAGCTTTTCCGCCGAAGGCGGAAAAGCTCGGGACCTGACCCGATTTAACAGAATTTGACCCGATTTTGCCCCAAACCCATATTCCAAGTTCCTGCCCTGGTATCATGGTCACTTTAAAAAAAAAAACAAAAATATTAAAAATCAAAAGTTCTGTACACCTTTTAAAGGCTAGGATAAATTCGCAGACAGCACACCTCATCCCTCAGGGGTGTGGCAGAGATGAGTTCATTTCTGGCCTGACAATTTTGTTTTTGAAAAACTAAAAAAAAAATACCTCAAAACAGAAACTCCTTTCTGTTTTGACCCCTCTCCATTGTATTCTTTCCCTGCAAAAAAAAAAAAAATTGCAAGCTGGGTGTACTGGAATGGGGGGGTACAAATGTAGATCGACCGACAAAAGAAACCAGGTAGAGAGTCTAGGGTCTGCACTTTAAAAAAAAAATGGTAGTTATTGATGCAGGCACCCTCCGACTGACCCACGTACGATGTCAGCCCCCGGATGAAAGCACAGCCAAACTACTCAATGTTCGGGGCCGAAGCCTGGATGCTATATTCTATTAGGCATTTTTGGGGGAAACTGTGTATGATTTTTTTTTTTTTTTTTGTACACAGCTCGCCCTCAACCTGTTAAGGAGCAGTTTTTTTTTTTCTTCAAGCACATCCACCACTAAAGGGGGGTGGGGGATAAAACAATTATCCCCCGTTTTTTCTCCCCCATTTTATTTTATTTTATCCCCCACTACAGTTATCCCCCACTTCCCACACCGCGTTTTTGGTGTGTATTTTCCTTGGGGATGGGGATATTCAGGTGGGAAAAAAGAGAGATATTTTTTTTTTTATCCCCCACTACAACTATCCCCCATTTTTTGAGAAGAACAAACTGGCGATATTTTTTATTTTATCCGCCATTCTACAGTTATCCCCCACTACAATTATCCCTCCCCCCCCTTTACTCCATTCTTGTCTCGTTTCACCAAAGGGGGGTGTATTTTTATTTTGACTGTTCGTTGTTGGAAAAAAAAAATTCATTTTTGGATAAAAAAGAGAAGTTGAAACGTGCAAAAACGCCTTTGACGCAGGCACTGTCGCAAAAAAAGAAAAGATGAATTGTGCACATCGCGCACATCAAGAGAAAAAAAAAAGGATTGCTAAAATATCTTTAATAAAGAATCTGTATTGTGTGATGGGTACCCTTCTACAAAGCAAAAGGGTCAGAAAAGCCATCCCTTCAAATAGGATGGACAAAAATGTTCGTTTTTTTTTTTTTTTTATAGTGCGCTTTTGTGTTTCTTTTCTTAAAACTGAGGGTTTTTTTTGCCAATTTTTCTTCTAACCTGAAATAGGGGCAAAATGCCCCATTATTCTGTATTGGCAAGAAGCATTGACTGGCAATGTTCACAACGCACTATGTCGGGTTACAAGGGTACTCCCTACACGGCGGGGCTGTGTCACACGATTTGTGACAGTGTCACATGATTTGTCACACAGGTTTCTGAGAGTGTCACGGTGACACTGTCACAACATGTCACATATCATTGAAAGTTACACACCCTCAGCTGTGTAACAGGTGTTACACAGTCCCATCGTGTATAAAATGGGAACATGGGTAGGCTTTCTTCTCTCTTCTCCCCTCTTCCCATGAATCAAGGAAACCAAAACCAAAGGGGGGAAAAAGAAAGCTAGAGCATTGAAAGAGAAGCAATATTTCAGATATGTTTTTTTTCCACTTCAAAAAAAGGGGAGGAAAGCATGTCAAGGTACCAAATGGTACTAGAAATAAAAATCAAAAAAAGGGGGTTAAGATGATCCGGAGCATCGTCTCATTGTAACCCACTTATATAAAAAAAAATGTCGACTTTGAAATACAACAGCCCTCTCGTGGCAGTGTACTTTTAAATAAAAAATAGAAAACGACTTCAGGATATGACAGTTACTGGGGGGGGCCGAATAGTAGATCCCCCCTTTGAATAGTAGATCCCCCCCTAAATTTTAGACTCCAATTTTTTTGACCCTATTTTAGGTGCTCGAAAGTGGAGTCTGACCCCCATGTCCAGGTCACAAAAATGCCCGATGAGTCCAATAAAGCAACAGATTTCATGTTTTGAGTAGTTGTGGTAATATGTGGAAAAAAAATTATACAGGGGGGATCTACTATTTAGGGGGGATCCACTATTCGGCCCCCCCCAGTAAGTGAAATAAAGAAAACACTTTTTCGTTTATCGCACCGCAAAAGGTTTGTGTTTTTCACTGATGAATGTGAGTGATGTTAGTGGAAAAACAATACGCTAAAGCGGGCACGCACCATCCGTCGTTTTCCATTTCTATTCGTCAATGCTTGATAACACAAAAAAAAAAAAGGGTCTCATCGTTTTATCGTTTTATCGTTTTCTGTTCTTTTTTTGAGCGTTCGAAATTCACGCAACGTATCACAGCCTTGGGAGGGAGGGGGAAGGAGGGGGGTAAAGGAGGAGAAGGACGGAAATTTGGCATTGCAGCTAGGGTGGTGATTAGCTGCTTCGATGAAAAGAGATAACGCCACAAAGGAATTTTTTGAGAGTATCTTTTTTATGATTTTTTTTTTTTTTCGTTTTTTGATCATCTGTAGTGTAGCTGTCATTTCTTTTTCTTTTTTTTGAAAACTTGGTTGTATTAGTGTAGCCACCCTAGAGTGTGCTCCACTATACTTCCCGTAAACGTATCTTTTTTTTCTTCTCTCTGTATCGATAAAACGATAGAACTCCGATGTGTTGAATTACCCACCCCAATCTCCAACGGAACAGATGCACTGGGTCCTTGTAGGACACACATGGCACACATATTTCATTAAAACGCATCACAATTGGAGATGGAGGGGAAGAGGGTGCTCCAATTGAGACACGCCTCTTACAAAAACGTTTGTTGTAGTAAACGAATTTTTGTATATTTTCCAGAAAGTACACAAAAAAAGGTTCAAAACTAGATATAAAAAAAAGAAAATAACTTGAAAGATGAATGTAGCTCTCAGAGCGTGTCTCACTAAGAAAAATTTTTATCCGATGTACCTAAGTATCGCTATATGCTTAGTCATCTTGAACAATGCGGGATGGGGGGGGGGGGGGGGGGGTAATGAAGGTTTTGAACGGAACATAATCAATAACAACAATGCACAACAAAAAAAAAAAAAGGGAAGAAGAGAGAAAACAAGGCAAAAGAGAGAGTAAGAGAAAAAACTAATAGAAAATAAATGCAATAAAAAAGAAAATGTAAAAAAATCGACCTTTCTCTCACCAGCAGGTGTGGGGGATGCTGATACTATAGGTGCTTTTCCATTGCGCCTTTTTTTGTTTCGTGACATTTTTTTTTTTTTTTTGCCACCAACAAAAAAAAATCGTTTTTTGTTTGTTTCGTGATGAGCCTTAATAAAAGTGAAGTTGATAGTGCAAACGCCTCTGGGACGCAGGCACTGACACTCCGCGGGTAATAAAACAACTAGGGGGGAACCGGAGCACCCAAAAAGGAAAGAAAAGCTATGTAAGATGATCCTAAGCCTCACGTTAGTTACCTTAGGACAACCTTCGGGAGGAGGGGGGGGGAAAAAAAACGTGCTATTAAAAGTGTTAAATCTCATTACATTAGTTGGGTTACGCGCGCCCCCTTTTCCCCAAGGAGTTTCCCAAAGAACACAACAGGAGCTCGAACGACCCGCGTTGTTGAATGGTTAATACAGTTTTTGGGGTTGTTGTGCGTTGCATTGCTCATCATTAAGGGGCGCGCAAAAAAGATGTCTTTTTTTTCCCTTCTCTGGACCTGAGATTTTGTACGAGAAATAGCGGTAATGGAATCGGGGAGTTTTGGGAGGGTGAGCGAACTTCTTACGATTACGCAATAACAAATAAGAGAAACGGTTTTGTAAGATGAATCTAAGCCTCTCGTTGTGTTCAGTCACCCACAAAGAAAACAGCTTGATTGGTGAATAAACCTGAAAGGCCTGTCCTGTACGTCTCAGAATAAAAGCAAAACAAACAAAAGCAAAAATGCAGCTTTGAAATTTGAAAGTAAATAGTACCTCCTCTCGTGTTCAGTTGCAAAAAAAAAAAAAAAAAAAAAAAGTAGAATGTGCTAACACATAGCCAGAGACCAGATGTAGGCATATCCAGCAAAGAAGAAAAAAAAAAAACGCAAAGAAAAAGGTCTCAATGAGAAAGACAAAACCCCCATGTGTATCTCCAGAGAAAAGGTAGGGAGGGATGGAAGATCAACAAAGAAGAGGGAAGAACAGCAAATAACAGCAAAACTAAATTAAAAAAAAAGCTTGAAATATGAATGTGCCTCTCGTGCACACACATCTTTTCAAAGAAAAAAAAAGTCGAAACCACACAGGATATCTCTGTTTGTTGAAAATATTATTTTAAAAAAGGTTGCGAAACAAAAAAAAAATTCCCCATTTTTAAAGCTCAAAAATCACGAATTCGTTTTGCGTGTGTATCTTTTTTTTTTGCTCGGTTTACACTTTCTTAAATCAAACAGACGAAAAAAGGAGATAAATTTGGCTTGAAATACAAAACCCTCTGACTATACTTTTTGGTACACAACCAGTGCACCGGGTGGGACGCCTAACCATGTGATCCTACGCCCATTTCGAGGGTGCCATCTGATAAGGAAGATGATAAAAGATTGGATTCATATACTTTCAGTTCACAGAATTGAAAGTATATGAATCTAAATAGAAATAAAAGAGAAAAAATTGGTAAGATAATCCTAAGTCTCCCTGATTGGTCATCTCGAGGGAATGTTTTTTTTTTTTTTTTTTTTGAAGTTGAAAAGTGCGAACACCTCTGAGGACGCAAACTCCGTATTCTCCACAGGTCGTTTCACACATAGTATTAAAACAAAAGAAAACTTGAAAGATGAATGGGGCCTCGCAGGCACACATGCATCTCGTGACTTTTTTTCTTTCTTTCAGAAAAAAAAGAAGAAGAAAAAACAAGAGTAAAATAAATCAGGTATCTCCCAACCTGTGGTGATGAAATAAAAGGTCGGTTTTTATTTTTTTTTGGCATTTTTTTTTTTTGGTTTTAATTTTTTCTCTTCTGTGTACTTTTTACCTTTCTTTCTTTTCTTCCCGTATTATTTTGTGCATTTTAATGTGACAATGTTTTCCCCCCACATACGGTGGAAATGGCTCCCCCTTTTTGTTGGTAGATTGACAAAAAGACAATCAACCGATAAAAATAAGATAAAAATGGAGAAGCGAAGTTGTTGACAGTGCAAAAAAAAAACAAAAAAAAAAAAAAAAGATAATAAATCAACGCCTACACGGGACACACAAAAAAACACACAAAAAACAATCGAGGGGTGGACTATCGGGAGAGGGAAGGTAGCTTCGATAATATCACAATATAAAACGAACAAAACGAAAAACAAAAAAAACAAAAAACAGGCGGAATAAATAACACCCCCACCCCCACCCCACCCACACACACACGCCTGAAGAGCAACAACCCGCCCACATTATTTTTTTTTTTGAAAATGTGGCTGTGTTTTCTTTTCTTGTACAGACATTCTCGAGAAATGCTGTACTTTATTTTGTAGGGGAAAAAAATAACCACCGTTTATGAAGAAAAAATGATAGTTCTGAAAAAACAACGTTTTTTTTTGTTTTTTTTTTGGCCGAAGCCCTTTTGTACTGTGTTTTCTTTTACTCATTTTTTTTCTGTTTCGTTCTGCAGCGGGTCTTAACTGTTTTCAAATATCATACAAGAGAAGAGCGAAGGAGGGCTTTTTGCTGCACACCTTGTTCTCTTGTGAGGAGGTTTTTTTAAAACCCTTTTAACTCACGATATGAGACGTCCTTTGTGTACCTTTCTCAACTCACCACACTACTCTTCTGCAGGCTGGAGCGCGGCAAGAAGTGCGTCCTTGAGCTTGCTGTCACCACTCACCATCCCCAGCACGCTGGTCACCTGCTGCTGAAGCTTCGCCTGTACAATTTTTTTTTTTTTGGAAGATTGTCAGGCTATTATATACGATTTTTTTCCTTACCAAAAGTGCAAAAAAAGTGAGGTTGCTATTCCTGAGGGGGCTGGAGGCACGGAGGGGCTTTTTTGGAAGAAGTGGACTTAAGTTTGAAGTATCATCGTTGTCCAGGGAGGGTTCCCGGCTACCGGCTAGTTTCCTAGGGGGCCTCATGGCTTCACTGGCTAGGGCTCCAGCAGGTCCCACACATGCACTGTGCCTGACTTCCCAGCACCTTTCACCCCTTCAGGAGGAGTGCCACAAAGGGCACCCGGATGCAATTTTTCACGTCCATATGAGGACGTGACTCTATTTTTTTTGCGGAGCAAAAAAAAATAATATAAAATGGCGCCGCAGGCGGAAAAAAATTGGGGTACGGTGTAAAAATCTAGCCTTTTACACCACAGAGTCACTCAACGAACCCTTTTTTGCGGAGCAAAAAAGGAAAAATGGCGCCGCAGGCAAAAATTTTTTGGGTACAGCCTGTATGGTACGGGATTCATGGTGCGGTCAGCAGCCCAGTTCCCCAAAAAATGCAAAAAACTTTTTCTCCAAATCTGCAATTTTTTTTTTTTTTTTTTCAAAACTGAGGTTTGGCCTCAGTTCTACTATGGTGTATAAATCTCTGAAGATTGATGTAAAGAAAAGGCATACCTTCTGCACGGCACGGTCCATCTCCGACCCAGCGATGCTTTGGAAGAATGTCCACAGCTGTTTGTGTGTTGTTGGTTTTATTGTTAAAAAATTGTTGGAAGGAGGACACAGCTTGCAGTGGGGAACTCAAATCCTGGAGATTTTTTTTTTAAAATACATACCTGCTCATCAGTCGCTGCAGCGTACTTCTGTGCATCTGTGAGGTCAGATGGAATGTTGAGGGCAGCGCGTGCGGGGTACGGCGTGCCGTCGATGAGCTGTCCACCTTCCATGTACTTGGCGAACCAGGAGGTGACAATCTCTGCGCAGTCAGCCTCGGGGACGCCTGCGGCCTTGAGCGTGTTGTTGCAGTGGAACTGGAGGAGGCGCTTCTTGAGGCGGTGGTGCAGGAAGCGGCGTGCGTTGCGCCACGAGAGGATGCCGTCGATGCTCTTGACTGCAAGCATGCGTCCAGGGCGGTCGTGCAGGTCCGCAAACTCAATTGCAACAGCCTTGTACTGCGGGAGCAGCGTCTCATGGCGCTCCTTGAGCATCCTATCCAGGTAGCTCCTCAGCGGCCCTTCGGACGTCTGCAACTGCGCAGAGAGCCTGTGGCACTCAGGGTCCAACCGATCCATGGTCGAGCGGATGTCCTTCTCACGGTACTTAATCTCGATGATCCCCGACGGCTCCAGCACACCACCCCGCGCTGTCTCATCCGCAAACATCTCAATGCACTTCTTGTTGATGGTAGGGTCAATCACCACCCACGCACCTCCTCTCAGCTCACCATGCGGCGGGATGTACACGGTGATCGGTGCATCGTAGTGCGTCAGGTTCTGCACAATGTCGGCACCGAACTTAAGCACTTCGTCGTACATATCACGCATACCTCCGCTGAACCCACGCCAGTTCGCGAGGATGATGACCGGCAGACCCTCTCTGTGCAGGTCAGCGAGGAAGTCTGCTGTCTTCCTGGCAGAGTCTGGGTACCACACTTGACCTGCCTGCTGGGTCATGGCGGAAATGCTGGAGGGGTCTGCTGGGTCAGCAGGGTTGAACTTACTGAGGACACGTGTCTCAACGCCGATCACACCGACAGGGATCTCTCCAAGCGTCGCACGACCAACCACCACGGTCTTGGCCCAGTCCTGCTGCGCCTCCTGGAAGGATCCTCTGTCGAAGAGACCACCAGCCGACTTTTCGTCAGTGTGTGTGCCCTCGATGATGCTGCGCACATCGTATGCTGTGTTCGGTGTCGTCGTGATCTCAACGTCACGGTCCACAGGGTCGTAGATGGGGCGGACACGGCAGAGGGTGGGGGGTGCTGTCTTGCTTGTGGTGTCCGGGACGTAGTCGAGCCACCTGAGGGTCTCGAGGACGGCGCCAAAGTTGTGGTTGACAATGTAGTGCGACACTCCGTTGGGGCCCATGATGTTGGTCCCTCCAAGCTGCGAGTTGCTTGTGTAGACCTCCTTCCCGAGAAGCTTGTTGAGTGCGTTGTTTCCGGTGAGGATGATCGGGCTGCCCTTGACCTGCACAACACGGCGGCCAAGACGGACAAGGTATGCACCAATGCCGACGGTGCGTCCGGTTGCAATGGAGATGGTCGGGATGGCGTCGTAGCACTGCGCCATCTCTCCTGCGATCATTCCACTGCCGCTCAGGTTCTCCACCCCGAGGCCCCATTGGGAGCCGATGATGGCGGTCAGCTTGTGGTGGGTTTCGCCATTCGCGGCGACGATTGCTTCGGTCTGTGTGATATCATCAAGACGACGGACACGCTTCTTGCCTTCTGCTGCGGCCGCTTCTGCTGCACCGTCGATCTGCTTCTTCGTCGCATCGTCGATGTAAAGGTACTCGAAGAGCTTGCTTGGGTCCTCCGACTTCTGGATCGAGAACAGGTTTCTCAGACCAGGGTCAAGCCCAATGCGGGCACCAGAGTTGGCAGAGAAGTAGACCAGAGGGACACCCTCCAGCTTGGCTGCACGCGAGATGGCTGCGTAGAGCTCGTCCTCCGCCGTGGAGAAGGACCCGCTGAGCACTGTGATATCGTTCGCAACGACGTAGACCGTTCTTGGGACGCACACACCAGTCTCCTTGTCGAAGTGGGTCGGCGAGTAGATGGTCCACTTCCATCCCACCATGCCGACACGGTTCTCACCTGGTGCACGGTAGGCGCTCTGCAGCACACCGGCCTTCTCGTTGTAGACCAACTCCTGCACGTTCACGAGGTCGCGGGGACGTGCCTCCTCAAGCTCGGGCATGAGGTCGGGACGGCCCTGGATGGTTTCGTCCCATTGGTCTTGCAGGCACTTCTCGAAGAGAGCCACCCAGTCGTAGACGTACACAGTGCCGTTCGAGAGCGCAGCCAACCTGCGGAGCTGGTGTGCCGAGAGCAGGGGGTACGCAGCGAGGGGCGACTGGTGGTGCCAGTAGAGCGCCTTCTTGGAGCCGTGCTGCATGGTGTCCGTGCAGGCGGAGGTGCGCACCTTCAGGCGGTACAGCGTTTGTGGGGAGCGTTGCGAGTCGTCGGCAGACATCTCATCCCAGGAGTACGAGTTGCTGCGCCCGATGGGTGTCGGCACGTCAAGCTTCCCGACATTGACTGCAACACCTGTGGAGTGTGCCGGGGTAGGGGTAAGCTGCTCGGAAAGCTCCTCCTCGACATTGCCGTCCTTTGTGACGTGGACAAGAATGCTGCGCCCAGTGGCCGCACTGTCCTCCACCTCAATGTAGCTCTCCATGTTCAGAACGTGTGTAGTGGGGTTCGAGATGAAGATGCGCATAGGCACAGCCTTCTCTGATGTGGGCAGTGTGCAGTACAGCTTGATCTCGACCTCCAAAATCCCGAGACGTCCCAGGGACGCTGCGTGCACGCCGGTGATCTTCTTGACCACCTCCTCGACAATGGAGTACTCCGCCTTGAGACCCTCGAAGGCAATGAAGATGTGGTTTGCCGCTGTGGTCGGTGCCTGGCGGTCTGCGGTCGCAATCTCGAGCGCGTTGATGCATCCAGCCACGACACGCTCTGCGTCGTACATGGTCATCTCACTGAGGCCGTCTGCTGCAGGCGGCACGGTGCTGTCCACATCGGAGGGCACAACCAAGGTACGCACGAAGAGCCTGGGCAGGGTCGCGATGGGCTTCGGGCGGACACCCTTCTTCTCCCTCGCCATGTACACGTGGACCTGGTTGAGAGAGGCAGGGTTGCCCTGGTACAGCTCAATGTCGTAGTTGCGCAGCTTCTGGAGCTCCAGCATATGCGCCAAGGAGGGTGCGATGTAGCGGTACGCCACATCCTCGTCAAAGGCAAGGCTCTTGCGGAAGGTGAAGTACAGAGGTGCCTTGCCAGAGTTGAGAACAAGGAAGGTGACCCTCGTGACCTTGGTTGCCATGAGCATGCGCTTGTACTCGCCGATGACGTTGCGCAGCTGCTCTGCAAGGGAGCCCTGCTGCGTCTTCGGCTCGCGCAGGATAATCTTGCACACAGTGTCGGTCTTCGAGTCGAGACGCGACAGAAGTTCGCTGAAGTGGATCAGCGCCTCGTCGGGGCTGTCGAAGATGCCAAGAATGCCGTTCAGCGCAGAGGGCGAGCTGTCGGTGCTGTCGAACCCTTCGAGGTGGCTGCCTCCGGTGATGCCGTCGTGCTTCAGGGGGTTCTGGTTTGCCTTGGCGCAGACGGACCACTTTGCGACCCATGTCTTGTTTGCGTTGTCAATGCGCTCGCAGGTGTACTCACTCATCTCGAAGACACCCGAATAGATGCGTGCGAGCAGGAGCTCAAGGGCGACGGGGAGGTGGACGTTCCCGTCGGTCATGAGGAACGATGAGATGACGTCTGTTCCGTAGTTGAGCTGGGAAACAAGGTTCTTGAGCACGTTCGCGTCCTTCTTGGCGGAGCCGAGCAGATCCTCGAGCGCCTTCCTGCGGACGTTCGGGCAGGGGAGGTCCATCTTTCTGAGGAGGTGGCGTGCGGCGAAGACGACAGACGACGACTTCGACGACGACAGCGACGCCATGCGCTGCATCACCGTGCGCAGCTCCGACAGCGCCTCGTCCTGGTCCAGCAGCGTCAGCAGCTGCGCCAGCACACGGTAGCGGAACGGCCCGGCATGCGCAAGCTGGATGTCAAACACCTCACCCAAACGCCCTTGACGCTCCGAACGCAGTCCATCCACCACCTCCTGGTGCAACATACCACCTTCGTACAGCGTCTCTACGTTCAAGAAGCTTTCACAGAGTTTGGTAATCACGAACAGAAGACGACGCTTTCCACTGTTGTCCCCATGGTTCAACTGCGAGATCTCCGACGGGGCGAGACCCTCAACCATCCAGGGGATGCTTGTGATGTCCATGCTCTCCTCCTGCACGCGGAGAACACCTTCCGAGAGGCCTGACAGGGCAGACTCGAAGACGTCCTTGGGAAGCTCGTATCCAGAGAGGAGGTCGTTCGCAAGCGTGATGGCGGCCTTGGCCTGCTTCGAGACAGACGTGGCAGGGGTCATCTGCGGTGTGGCGGGCGGTGTCGAGCCTCCACCCATCTGCCCGAGGGCAGGCCAGGGCAGCTTGTTCTCCTCGGAGGAGACGATGTTCTCCGGATCATCAGGCTCAATCATGGCAAGCACCTTCCCTGCGTGCACAGTCGTCCCGGGCATGCCCTTCAGCGAGATGACTCCTGCGATGGACGTCTTCAGCTGCAGGTACATCTTCATGACCTCGACCTCACAGAACGGCTGATGCGCCTCCACGTGGTCGCCATCTGCCACCAGGAAGCGGACAAGCTTGCCGGGCATGTTGGAACGCAGCTTGGTCGGGTCAACCTCGTGGGTGAAGGTCGCAGTGCGTCCGTCAATGTTGACACGCAGACACGCCGCATCCTCCTCTGCGTAGACAACAGGGGAGAGACCGTCCTTCAAGGAGAGCAGCAGTCCTCTGTCCGCAAGCCTCCGCACAGACACCTCCACATGCCCGCCCGCAAGCGAAAGAGTCCAGTCCGATGCGTTGGATTTGCAGCACGTCACGTCGTACTTCACCGCGTCAAGCACCAAGGACAGCGACATGTGGGTAGAGAAGAGCTCGCTGGAGGGGACGTGCCCGGCCTCGAGGAAGGAGAGGTACTTCGCTTTGTTGGCGTCGAAGCGTTCGGTGGCTTTGAACGTCGCTGCGCAGAGGACGGAGAGGAACGGGTTTGGCGCTTCGACCTTGAGACGGTTCTTGATGAGAGAATCAAGCCAGGCGGTCGAGATGTCGCTCTCCTTGAACTGCGGCATGTCGAGCAGCTTCAGGAGGTACTCCTTTGTGGTGCGGATCTCTCCACGGATGGTAAGCTGCTTCAACGCAAGCACCATCCCTGCAATCGCCTCTTCACGCGTCTCCGCAGTCGAAAAGATATGCCCAAACTGCGAATCCGCAAACTCATGCACACCTCCGTGCGACGACACCGAGAAGTACCCCCACGCATTCTTGCTGTTCCTGAAGGTAATCTCATCGATGTGCCCGGTGGTCGGGGTGAAGCCGTCTTCTGGGTTCTCTGCAGTGATCCTGCATGCAATGGTGTGCGTCTTGGGAACATTTGGCGCACTGTTCGCGAAGTCCAATGGCTCAGCAGAGAACCTGTCAAGACCGTAGTAGGCACGGACATCGGGGATACGACCAAGAGGAATACCCATGCCAACGCAGAGCATGCTTGCTGGGAGGTTCACTCCGGTGATAAGCTCCGTGACAGTGTGCTCCACCTGCAGACGCGGGTTGAGCTCGAGGAAGTAAAACATCCCGGTCCCCTTGTGGTAGAGGTACTCCACGGTGCCGACGGAACGGTAGTTCACAGTCTTCGCAAGACGCACCGCGGCAGCCTCCATTTGCTCGAGGGAGCCTGGCACTGTGTTGACAACAGGGCCCTCTTCGATAATCTTCTGATGACGACGCTGGACCGAACAGTCTCGTGTTCTCAGGGCGATGCACTCACCGTATTCGTCGGCAACAAGCTGGACTTCAAGATGGCGCACATCGCTTGCAAGCTTCATGACGAAGATGGGCGACCCCTGCACCTCCCCTGCCACGGCGTGGTATGCGTTCTCCACCTCCGCCTCACAGCCGACCATGCGGATTCCCTTCCCACCACCACCCTCCGAGGCTTTGATCATCAAAGGGAACTGAAGACGTCTGCACACCTCTACGCAATGCCCTGCATCACGGATGCACGCCTGCTGGAAGAGGTCATCCGACACAGAGGACGCATCCTCCTCACACTGCAGACCAGATCCGGACCAAGCAATGGTCGGGACAGATGCGGTTTGCGCAATAATGGTGGAAGCGATTTTGTCTCCCAGAGCAGCCATCGGGCCGGCATCGGGTCCAAGGAAGATGATGTTGTGTTCCTTGAGGCGGGAGGGAAGGTCTGGGTTCTCCGAAGCGTGCCCCCAACCGGCCCAGACGCAGTCGCAGTTCGATTTTATCGCCGTCTCGACGATGACCGAGACATTCGCGTAGTTGTTGGAGTTGCGTCCTCCGGGAACTTCGACAGTTTCGTCGGCCATTTTGATGTACTCAACGTTGACGTTCATGTCCTCCGGTGTTGCCATGCAAACGAACTGCACTGCGTTCTCGTTCCCCAGCAGCTCATAGGCCCACTGTCTCATGCTGCGGATCCCCTTCATCGCTGCGATTCCATTGTTTGCGACAAGAACCCTGCGGAGAACCCGCTTCCCTCCACAGGACGCAACCAGCTCTTCAAGCGAACCAAAACGTTTCATTGTTTTGTATTTTTTTTTTTTGTATTTACTTTTTTTTGTTGTTGTGGCTCGTTTTAGTGCCTGAAAAAAATGAGAAAAGTAGAGTTAAAGAAAATGGCGGGGGAGAAGAGAAGAGAAGGGAACGGGGTAAAAAAGAGACATTAAAAGTGCCAACGCCTCACCGAATTGGAAACATTGGCATGCACACTGTTTAGGTTGTGTGCAGGTACAAAAGCATTGTCTCATCCAGAACGGGAGGGGGGGTATCTATCTTATCAAAAAAAAGAGTGGGGTATTGTAACTGTGTTTGTTTTGCAGGGCAACGATGGCCTTGGGGGCAAGATTTTTGCTTTTATTTTTCCCATCCCGATTTTCCTCTCCCCTTTTTTTTAGTTCTCCTCATCCGAAAATTTTGCCATAGGATCTTCCGGGTTGACTCTCTGGCGTTTGTACTCCCTCAGATGTTCTTCGGTGATTTCCATTCCTCCTCCCATAAGCTGGAGCTCTGAGACGTCCAGACGCCGGCCTGACGCAGCCACCTCATCGATGAGAGCCTTGCGTTTGCGGCTGACTGCTTCGGTTTCTTTGGACTTTGCCTTTTGCTGTTTCCTCTTTGCCTCCTGCTCCTCTGCCTCCGTCTTCTCTGTGCTGTCTAGAAGCATCTGCTTCTCTAGGGCCTCCATCTCTTCTTCCATGAGTCTGGCCTGTTTGTCTTCCTCGGTTTCTTCTTTTGATTCGGTCTTTGCGGCATCGTCTTTGCTTCCTGACACACAAAGAGAATTGCGTACTGTAGATTTGCAACAAGAAAACCCCCATTGCCCCGCAGTCCAGTAGGATCCCCAGACAGAGGTGTGGCCGTTAGTGTAGACGTCTTCCACGTATTTGCTGGTAGGAATCGCTGCTTCTGCGCCTTTTAAGAGAGTCCCATCCGGACGATATTCCACAAAGTTTTCATGACTGAACTTCAACTCATCCGGCATCGCCTGGAGGTATTCGGTACCTCCGTATTCCTTGAGAATGGCGTTTTCTTTTTCGTCTTTCAGACGTTCTTTGGTTTCTTGGTCGCGTTTGAATGCGAGCTCTGCTTGCGTAGGGTTTGCGGTCATATTAATATACTTCGCGTCATGCCCTGCGTCTTGCAGACGTTGAGTGGCGTTCCAACAGAATGCCTGCATTTTATCTACGGTAGTGGAATCTCCGGTAGAGCGAGCCCAGTTGTCTCCGGCATAGTCCACTTCGTCGGGGTTTTGGTCGGGGAAGGGGTTTGCACGCATGGACCGGGTTTTGCCGTCGTAGTAATATTGGGGATCAGTGGAGAGGTTGAGGAGGTATTTGGCGACGTCTTCGCGGATCCGCATTTTGCGTGCAGTGACGCGAGATTCTACCCCATCGCGAACCCCTCCAGTGTCAACCTTTGATGCAAGCTGGTCGGCATAACCTTCAGCGCCGTCGTCCTCGCCACCCCGATCTTCTGCTTCATAGATTTCTGCTACAGTCTCATCATCAGCGAGACCACCTTGGCTCTGAGGGATAATCTTCAACAGTTGTTCTAAGGCGGTTTTCAAGGCGGCAGCGGACTTCTCGGAGCCTCCTTTTTTGAGGGTGTCGACGGAGTCGAGAATTTGCTGGCGATGGTCCAAGACGTTGTCGCGGTTGATCGGGGCGGAAGGGGTGTCGGTGGTGGTGGGGGGTGTGACGCGGGTTTGGATTGCCTTCTCTGCGTCGCGGAGGTCCTGCTCCTTTAGGTTGTAGTGCTTCATGATCGTTTCGCGTGTTTTCTGTGCAACGACGTGGGCGCGTTTCATCTCGATAAGGTCGTGCTTCTCCCGCACCTCAGCCTGCACAGTGTCCAGAACAACTCCATTCCACCGATCCCGTTTTGCGTCGAAAGTCATTTTGATATCCTGCGTCACATCATCCGCCCGAATATCCTTTCCAGTAATCTTAGCGCCAAGTTTGCGGGGGCGTTCAACACAGTCTCTCTTTTTGTGAGTCATAGATCCACAGTTTTCGCAGGCACCCTTGCGGAATTTTGTTGCAGCAGGTCCACGAACCTGACCCCGAGTGAAAACCTGGTCCATCCCAGAGGTAAGCTCCTTTGACTGTTGGGATTCGATTTTCCGTTGATGCTTCAGTGTTTTATGGCCGTAGTCTGTATACCAGGGCGCATCGGACATGAACTGCGGGATGTGCGGGTTAATCGCATTTCCATCCTCATCAGTGTCGGGCGCGGCATCGCCTGCACGTTGTGCTTCGAGAAGCTGCTGTTCCTGCTTCCATTGCGCCCTCCCGGAGGACGCTGTCGTGTTCGCTGACATATGCTTCGCTTATGTATCGCCAATCACTATAAGATGTGCTGTAATGTATTTTCTTCCCTGCAAAGATGAAGGTGGAGTGGAGAGAGAAGGAGGGGGTGTGGCATATGGTCAAAAGAATAAGAGGAGGGGTGATGTGTTGTGTGCAAGGGTAAAAATAAAAAAGAGTTCAGAATAAAATAAGGGGTCTTTGAGAAGGAAAAAAAAAGGGGGTAAAGTTTATAAGATGACCCTAAGCCTCTCGTGCTTAGTCACCTAAAAAAAAAGTTGCCTTGAAATACAAAGCCCTCTCGTGACAGTGTACCAAAAAGGAACGGTAGAGAGCAAAGACACAAAGCCTTTTTTTTTGTGGGGTCACCGAATACAGGCTATTATATACGATTTTTTTCCTTAGGGCTTAGTTATTTTTTTTTTTTTGGTACGCGTCCGGGACCCCCCTCAAATTTTGAGCGCGCGCGCGCAAAAAAAAATAAAATACCAAAAAAAAATAACTTGTTTTGGCCTGCAAAATCAATGTTGTGCCCAAAAAAAAATATTTCGAAAAAAAATATTCGAAAAAAAAAAAAAATTGTTGAAATTTTCCAACTTTTTTTTTTATACTTTTCCATGCACACCAGGCTCTCCGCTAGGATTTCCGATTTTGAAAATATTCTGTTGATGGTCCACGTTGGTGGGGTACATGCTTGCGCCGCAGGCGCACGGTACGCAACTTTTTTTTTTACCAACGCCCGATTTTGACTTTTTTGGGACGTTTGAGCACTCACCTCTCCATATCTTCTTCTCCTGAGCTTTTTTGACAGGTAGAACGGGTCTGAACCACTTAGCAGAACTTTTTTTTTTTTTCTTTTTTTTCCCATTTTCAAAAAGTTCTGTTGACAATCAACAGAACTTTAGTACCTAGCGGAGTGCCTGATGCACACCACACCGGCATATTTTTTTTTATTTTTTATTTTTTATTTTTGGATTTCCAAAAATTTGAGCGCGCGCGGACGCGTACCAAAAAAAAAAAATAACTAAGCCCTTACCAAAAGTGCAAAAAAAGTGAGGTTGCTGTTCCTGAGGGGGCTGGAGGCACGGAGGGGCTTTTTTGGAAGAAATGAACTTAAGATTGAAGTATCATCGTTGTACTGCCCAGGGAGGGTTCCCGGCCACCGGCTAGTTTCCTAGGGCCTTATGGCTTCACTGGCTAGGGCTCCTGCAGGTCCCTCCACACATGTACCGTGCCTGACTTCAGCACCCAGGGTAGCATTCCCAGCACCTTTCACCCCTTCAGGAGGAGTGCCACAAAGGGCACCCGGATGCAATTTTCCACGTCCATATCAGGACGTGGCTCTATTTCTTTTTGCGGAGCAAAAAGAAAATAATATAAAATGGCGCCGCAGGCGAAAAAAAATTGGGGTACGGTGTAAAAATCTAGCCTTTTACACGACAGAGTCACTCAACGAACCCTTTTTTGCGGAGCAAAAAAGGAAAAATGGCGCCGCAGGCAAAAAAAATTGGGTACAGCCTGTATGGTACGGGATTTCATGGTGCGGTCAGCAACCCAGTTCCCCAAAAAAACGCAAAAAACTTTTTCTCCAAATCTGCAAAAGTTTTTTTTTTTTTTTCAAAACTGAGGTTCAGCCTCAGTTCTACTATGGTGTATAAATCTCTGACCGAATATCTACATTTTGTTAGCGTCTTTGCAATAAAAACATGATGGCCTCAAAGGCACATGCACATCTTTTTTTTTTTTCAAATTCTCAATTTTGAAGAACAAAAAAGGAATGAGAAGAACCTAAGCCTCAGTCACAAAAGGGGGGATGTGAATACCATACGAGATCAGGTTAACAGGGACGGTAGGCAAACAACCTGAACAGAAAAATTCGGACGCGTTGGAAAACGCGCAGCATAACACAATATCTTTTTTAAACCCCTTTTCGTCAACGAGACAAACGGAAGTTGTCACCCCAACGAATATATTTCCTTAGAGACACACACCGCCACTTGGTGCTGCAAATGGTATTGACCAACGTGAGGATGTGTGGCTTCCACATTTTTATTCCTTTCCTTCAAATTCTTCTCGCCATTTTTTTTATTATTAAAAACCCCCTGAATCACAGTGTACGGTTCAGGACCCCTCCCTCTTCTCTCCCACTTCCAGTGTTAACAAAACTAATGTTAAAAATTCAACATATCAGCGGATTATCGCCGCCCCCCCCTCCAAGGGGTAATAAATTTAGATTCACTTGAATTTAATTCATAGTGTTGTTCCGACACGCCGCTCTCTCTCTCTCCATCTCCCTCTCTCTTTTGGAAATTCATCACAATTGGCAGGGCTTTCTGGGTTTCATAACCTACAAAAAAGATCGGGTCTTTTGTTTGTGCGCTCAAAGCCGGGAAAACAAAAAGGTGAAAAAATGTGTTAAACTGAAGTACGGTTGTTGTGGTTAATTGAGTACTCAAAGAAAACAAGCAAGCTTCTGTTTTTTTTTTCAATCCGTTTTGTTTGCCCTGCAGCGCTGCCTCCAATCTTTTTAGAATTGACAACAAGTTGTTTTATCAAAAAAAAACACACCAAACCCACTCACCTTTATCAGAAACTTGGTAGCTTCCCCTTTTTCTCCACCCTTTTCATCAGAATCGATCAGAACATCAAAAGGAACGTTCGTCCTCCTATCGGATTTTTTCCCCCCCTTCTTTTTTGACGAACGTCCACAGCTGGTCGTCTCGAAGGCCCCTTTTACTATCGGTCCGCTCAGAATCTCCCTCCCTCTCTGATCCCTTCCTCCTAGCCCCGCTTCTTCGACCGACGTCGCCCCTTTGGAGAGGAGTAGGTGGAAGCTGGAGAGGATGACAGATTTCCTTCGTCAATGAGATCCGCCAGGTCCTTTTGCTCTTGGGAAATACCTTGCACTGTCAGGCTTAGGGCTGTGATTTGATCCGAAACTTTTATTGCCTGCTGCGACATGGCACGCTCAATCCGTTGCAGGCAGAGCAAGGTCGGGTCTCCTCCAAGATTCGTCCGACTCCTTTTCGACTGAAGCGAAGTACTGCTATGCTTCGTCATTAAGTCCTCACCCCCACTCCGTGCCCTGGTCACAAACCCGCCGCCCTCTTCCTCTTCTTCTGTTTCTTGAGCATTTTTGAAGGAAGTTTTTTTCTTCGGAAAGGCTTCTTTGGCAGAAAGCGTGAAGGTAACCTCAGGAGAAGGCTCCTCTCGCATCGACTGCACCCCCTGCGAAGTGGCAACAGAAGAGGCTATCTCAGAGTCGTCTATCTTGACAACAGGGCGTGCAGGGCCAAGCTTTCGCTTGGGTGGTGGTGACGGCATGTTCTCCCTGCGCAGGGTCGCCTCCTTATCAACCATTTGACGGAACTTCGGAAAGCGTGAAAGAATTTCAAGAAAGTTAACCTTCATAAGGCAGTACAGGTCGCAGTAGGTGAGGGCACGGATGGATGCAGTGCGTTTGCTGTCGCCGTCGCGTGCTGAGGTTTGGGTGGTTTGGGGTAAAGGGAAGTTGGTGTGCAGAGGGAGGTGTAAGAGTTAGTATGAAAAGTGTTTGGGGAGAGGGTTTTAAAGGGGAGGGGAGGGGGAGGGAGGGGAGATGTGTTCGTACCAAATACGAGTGCCATTTCGCCAAAGAATTGTCCCTTGCGGATGGTGGCCAAGTGCTGCCCATTCGGGCGCAACACCTGGGCCACCCCGTAGCCAAGAAAGTACATTTCGTTTCCGATTTCGCCTGCACAGATGATGAACTCATTCGGCTGTGCAACGGTGTTTCTGAGGGACTGTGCAATCGCGACCTGTGAGGATTTGAGGGGTTTTGTTTTGAGACAGAATAATTACCCCCCTATTTTTGAACATCACACACAATGCCCCAAAAATAATCGAGACACAATGAGACAGCAACATACTTTACACTCTTCGTGGACTGCGAGGAAAAGCGGTACTTGGGACACTAATTTCAGCTTCAGGTAGAGGGAGAGTTGGTCCTGTACGTTTTTTTGTTTTTGTTTTTGTTTTTGTTTTTGTTTTTGTTTTTGTTTTTGTTTTTGTTTTTGTTTTTGTTTTTGTGTTTTGATTTTTTTGAGAACTTGGTTGTATTAGTGTAGCCACCCGAGGATGTACTCCACTATTGATTTTTTTTTTTATTTTTTTTGAAGAATTTTAAAATTGTTTTCGAGAAACATACCTGCATTGTTACAGGAAGCGCATCGATGATTTCAGAATACGCACTGCTGAGGTTATGATCGAGAAGGTGGTGTTGGAAGGCCAGAATCTCACGTTGTATGTTCCGTGGTATCTTGAAATAGTGCAGCAGATTTACCATTTCCACCATTTTCGCCTTCCGTTCACTGGTGATATCGCTTCGCGAAAGCAGGCGGTTGATTTTGCTCACAACAAAGCCGTTCACCACTACACCACAGATGAACAGAAAGCAGGCAAATATCTTTTGCTCTGAGGTCCGCACCTCCACATCCCCATAACCCACTGTCGTCACCGTATACAACACAGTATAAAACGAATTCAAATACCGCGTGGACAATGTATGGTTTAGCACGTCATACTCCACTCCTTGGGTCCCATCGTACGCTGCCTTCTCTGCAGTCAAGGTGAGATACATCCATAAAATCGTGCACCAATGCTGGACAATGGAGAGACAGAACATCATGTTCACCATTGGAACGATGCTGTAGAGAAATGATATGCAGGTTGGGGTGAGGACACCAAGGGATCCGCTGGTAGCATAGAGGAACGGTACACGGAGGATTTTGATGAGTTTGAAGGATCGGCAGATGTGCGCGGAGGTGGCGTTTTGATCGAAGAAGAATTCGGTTGGGAGGGAAGAGAGGAGATCCGGGAGCAGGTTGGTTTGGAGATAATTCGAGGCAATCTGGGAGCGCCGCATCGTAAGCGGGTCGTCAACCTGTGGGTCCTCTTCCGCATCCATAGGTATTGTATTAAAACGAACGTAAATATCCACCGCAAAGAGAATATGCAACCCCCCTTCCACAATGCAAGACTGCAACATCTCATTTCCGTAAATATTATAGACATATCGAAGCGGTACCGTTGCGCCATAGTAGATCGCAGCAAGAAACAACAGCAAATCTAAAAACCACCTCAACGGTGAATCAACCGAATAGAATTGGGACAAAGTGGTTTCCAGGATGTATTGGTTCGATATCATATCCTCTTGCCGCCCGGTGTCAAGAAGACGTTCTTTGTGTTTCGCCATGAGTTCTACAAATTCTGAAAATTCAATTCCATATTCGCCTTCCTCATCATCTTCGAGGGGAGAGCCGTGTTCACGGAGAAGGGTGAGAAGCTCGTCATCTGTCATAGGCACTCCGAGACCTTGCATGACGTGGCCTAATTCATCTCCATCTATCGCTCCGCTTCCGTCGGCGTCGTAGGCGTGAAACATTCGGTAAAGATTGGTGTATTCTGCTTGGGTTATCTCAGAGCTCTTTTCGGTGTGAGAAGGCTTGCGGGGTTCGTAAAAGGCGGAGTTCTTTCCAGCAGAATAGAAGTCGCAGGACCCTGCTCGTCTCCCCTTATGTAGATAGTCATCGTGAATGAATTCGGAGGTCGCTGTCTGGATTGTCAATCCCGACCGGTTTCTCACGACTGTGTCGTCATTAGCCTGGGATAGTCGGGACTCTAGTGGATTTGATGGTGCTTCTTCTGAAGCATCTTTGCGATCCTCAGCGGAGATCTCAGGAACGTCCAGTGGCGATGACAACGAAGGCACGTCATACCCGCTGACCGTCGAAATGCTTAAATCCCGCGCAACAACTGGTGTAGTTGGTGACCTTGAGATTGCCATATCTCGTCACCCCACCCACCCCCCCCCACCCGATTGCCCACAATATCTATTATCTTCGCATGACGGGCGTCATGTGGGTGCGGGGGAGGTTGTGTATATGCCTTAATTCATTTTTTGGAATAGGAGAGGGGGGAAATGTGGTGTAAAGTGGTCTGGTGGTGGTGTGGTGGTGGTCTGGTGGTGGTGTGGTGGTGGTGTGGTGGTGGTGTGGTGGTGGTGTGGTGGTGGTGTGGTGGTGGTGTGGTGGTGGTCTGGTGGTGGTGTGGTGGTGGTGTGGTGGGGAGTGGAGTGGAGGATGATGAATAGAGAAAAGGGGGGAAAATAAATGTCCCTGTTTTTTTTTTGAAGATGACAGGCAAAACGAAACGCGATTTTTTTGTTTTTTTTTGTCCGTCGGCAAGAATATTTCAAAAAGAAAAATTTGAAAAAGCTGAATGTGTGTCGCTCTCTCTCGCACACAATCTCTCTAATCAAAACAAATAGCAAAAACAAAAAACAAAACGGATCGATCCTACAGATTCGAGGCTACAAGAAAGTAACAAAGGGATGCACACGCACATATGGTTAACGCAAAAAAAAAAAAGGGTTTGCCCGCGGGGAAACACAGCGGCGGGAAGAAGAAAAAAAAACGTTTAGGTTTACGATCATCTGTATTGTAGCGAAGACACCCTCTTTAATAAAATGTGAAGTTGATAGTGCAAAACGCCTCTGGGACGCAGACACACAAAACAACAAAAAAGAGAGAAGGGTAATTGGAAGATGCCGTGGCTTTTTTTGTGGCCCATCGTGAAATATGCTGGAATGAGCCGCCACCTCTGCTAATTGGTTGAGGTCTTTTTGTTTAGATGCTGACCTTGTATGGGTTATTTGTTTGCCTTCTCATGAGGCACGAACCGGAACTGAATTGCCAAAACAAAGAAGAGAAAGGAATTGGGTGGGGGAAAATATGTTGAACGAATCAAACGAAAAATGGTATCCCAACCTGCCCAAACCCTGTTTTGAGTGCTCAAGACAAGAGAAAAGGTGGTCAGATGAGCAGACACGTGGCCACATTCGGCCTATCTAGCACGCCCCTTAAAAATTGCGAGAAAAAATACACGAGAAAAATTGGTTTAAAAGAAATGAACCCAAGCCTCGCAGTGCCTTCACCCAGGCAGCCCTTAAAAACTGGCGACAAAAAATACCTTCCGATTTTTGACATAGAATATACGACACGAAATGAAATCAGCTCTCTAACAGTAGCGCTCGCGGTTTGTCGACATCAGCGTTTCTCTTCACCTAAGGACCCGCTTTAGGGAACCTAGAGTCTGTTATCCAATGTTGGCCGAAGCCTGTGTACTACGGACGGTATAGACGTCATTCGTCCTGAACCCTTGAGAGCAACTTGGGGACATTTTTTCCTTGCCATTCTAACAAAAAATAGCGCGTAAAATTGTGCAGACAGTGTGCGCACAATCTTGCAGCAGAGTCTTCTAAAACCATAATGACAAGAAGGTACACTGATGCTGTGAATTATTGCGTTGTATGCAAAGAAAGGGTTGTTTGAAACTTTTTTTTTTGGTAGGTTTCTTGTTGTACAAACATTCTCCTACCTGAGGTGAGGGGATGGGGGGGGGGAGCTGCACTCAATATAGCTCGAAGGCCATTGAACTATAAAAAAAAGGATATTTTACTTTTCGTGCAGATGGAATAACTTTTTGCATTTGAATACCATGGTTGGGTAAAATAGGTAAATCGAGGCTTGGGTTCAACTTTTACCAATTTTTTCCTTTTTGTCAACCAAAAAAAAAAAAAAGTTGAAATGTAAAGCCCTCTCGTGAACAGTATACCATTGTATGACCGGTACACCGGGGGGGGGACTAGGGGGGGTCAAATGCACTTAAAAAAACGATACAAACGTCATTTTTTCGAGTTTTTGATAAAAACGCATTATTTTGGATGATTGAGTAGAAATTTTGACCAAGAACCTCTCAAAAACATCGTGGGGGGTGGTTTTCACGCCAGAGGGGGATCACATGCACCCCAAATGGTGAAATTCCAAAAAAAAAAAAAAATTGCCCATGACTGGTACCGGCCCCACCAATTCCTTACTGGGGGGGGGCGAATAAGAGATGTGGCATCTCTTATTAGGCGAACGGACGAGCCAGAAATAAAAAAAATTTTTTGGGGGAAAAAAGCAAAAAGACATTTTCGCCGGAGGCAAAAAAAATATTTTGACCACTTTTTTGCCAGACAGGGTAAAATTTCAAAAAAAATTTCAAGATAAAACCCTGGCGCATGCAAAAAAAAAAAAAAAAAATACCCCCAAAATCTCAACCTGATCTCTTATTCGGCCCTGATCTCTTATTCACCCCTGATCTCTTATTCGCCCCCCCCCAGTAAGGAATTAAATTCCGATTTTTTTCATTTTTTTTGCGATTTTTTTGCTCAAAAATTGACGATACCCTGTTTTCGGGGCAAAACCCTCTAATTTTGGGCAGTTCCGTGTGAAAATATGCAAAAATAGTCAAAAATTGGAAAATCGTTAAGGAAATCGTTAAGGAAATCCTTAACGACTTAACGTGGGGTACCAATCATGGGCAATTTTTCAATTTTCACGTTTTAGCACCTCCTGGGCCCGAAAAATGGGTCAAAACCGACCGACAAACAGTTTTCCACACGATATGTGTCACATTTTCGGGTCAGATTCACTTAGAAATGCGTTTTTATCAAAAACTGAAAAAAGTGGGTTTGTATCACCCATTTGACCGCCCCTAGGGGGGGGGACCCCAATCATGATTAAGATATTCTTTTCAATCGAAAGATGGAGTTTTGTCCACCAATCAATAAAGTTGGCTTGAAATACAAAGCCCTCTCAGTAGCGTACCTTAGTACAATGACCTGGCTGTACCGCGGGTGGGTCCTAACCATGCAGTCCTACAATCTATTTCGAGGTTTACATCTGGAAATGAACCTTCAAAAGATGCAACAGTAGTACATCGTTTTAAAGGACAAATGCAGTTTAAATAACTTTGGAGGCCAAATAAGTTTGGCGGATTTTGGGCATTTTTTGTTGGGTAATTTGATGACTTTTTTGTACGTCAAACATATTTAGAATACTGCAACGGGTTTTGGGTCAGTTCAGAGAACACAAAGAAAGAGAAATCAGGAAAAGGGGAAAAACACATCAAACCGGGAAAAGCGATACGAAACGAACCAAATAAAATAAAACAAGAAAATGGTAAGATGGCCCTAAGTCTCCTGCAGCTTAGTCATCTAGGCAAAATAATAACATAAAAACGAATTTTTGAAAGATGCATGTACTCCTCTATACATCCTAAACAAAAAAAGAGGGGATGAGCAATAGCGCCGTACCTCTCTGGGATTTTTAAAAAAAAGTGAAGTTGATAGTGCAAACCAGAGTCCACGAAATTTGGAAAAAAAAAATTTTTAATTAGGTAGTTCCGGGCACTACCAGTTTCTTTTTTTCAAAATAAAAAAAAAAAGCCTTCACAGCCCCATATTTTTTTTTCCCTTTTGGGTTAGCGCGCTGTGTAGTGGCCGTTGCGTTTCCGAGCTCAGCGCTTTTCATGTTGGGGTCATTTTGAAAAAATGGTCAACCTTTTGCAGCTTTTGGCCAAGTTTTCATTTTTAGGGTGGAAAATACAAGGGGATTCCCTAAGACATTGGGATCTTAACCTTGTTGGAAAAATTAGGACGCAGTGTAAAAATGCAGCTTTTCACACCACAGAGCCACTCAACGAACCCTTTAGGCCAGACTTCACTGGTGCAAACGCCTCTGGGACGCAGGCACTGACGCTCCTAAAAAATGATAGTTATTGATGCAGGCACTTCCGACTAACCTACTTACGATGCCAGCCCGGGTGTTGAAATTTGCAACGTCTCACCGACACCGGTGAACGGAGGCACAGGCAACCATGATAAAAACATGAAAGTGGAGATTGCGGGTTAGCAACTGCACAGTTGCAACATAGTCTTCAAAATAAAAAAAAATATGACTTCAGAATATAACAAGTGAACAAACTTTTTTGAAAGAAAGTAAACTTTTTTTTCGTTTATCGCTCTGCAAAATTATTTCTTGCTTCGTTTTTTTTCTCTGTATATAGGTGAACCAAACATTGGATGAGAAACAATTTGCAGGCACGCACCTTCCGTCGATTACATTTCCTCTTTGCCAATACTTGGTATAAAAAAAAAATTGAGGGAAAGAACGGACAGTACGATCAAAGATCGGATGATTAAAATTTGGGCGAGTTGGGTAGAGTGTTTCTCTTGTCGGTTGCAACGGCACAGCAAAAAAAAAAAAAAAAAAAAAAAAAGAGTCGCCCTTTTAAACGGCAACCTTTCAGAGTTATGAGAAGGGTTTGGGGAGGGGTGTATTTTGAAAATAAAACAAAGTTGGGGTGGGGGGGGTCATTTTATCAGTTACAATAAACAGTGAGGTTTGACAGTGCCGAAAAATAGATACCATTTCTTTGTGTAGAATACAAACAAGAATCGGTAATACCACTGCAAGAGGCAACTTTACTTTCGTTCCGTTTTCTTTATTTTTCAGAAAAGAAAAAGGTCCGAGGATCTAGGCCTCAAAATTGCATCATAAAAAGGCGAGCTTCATTTAGTGCATTTTGGTTGTGCTTAAAGTGTGTAATATTCTGTGGTGATATTTTTATTACTGCAATACGCTCCCACTACCTGGCAGTGAAGAGCAAACCCCTTTGAGGCCAGAAAACAGAACACAACGTGCCCAGAAGGCTACAATTCTGCTGAAGTTTTATTTTTCCCCCCCTTTTTTAAACTACCTCACCAAAGAGAGTGTTTCTGTACTCAAAACCAATCTTCGAAGCTTACGAAACCACAAGACGGCATCCTCCGGCAGATTTTTCTTTTATTTTGAAAATTTGGTTGTATGAGTGTCGACACCCGAGGGAGAACTCCACTATTTTTGATAAATTCTTGGAGTACTGTAGTTGCCTCGGTTGTGATGACACAGCAATCATTTAAAAAAAATACACGCTGCGACAACTGTTCTCAACATGCACAGTCCTTTCCCAACCCTGATTCTACTTTTAAAAAGGAAAAGGGGGAGGGGGGGGGGGGGGAAAAACGCAGAACCACTGTTGTATGTCACAATGTCGGGACGAAATGGAATGCGAACCATTCCCTTTCTGCCCGGTCCCCTCCCCCCCTTTTCCCCCCTCCCTAAGATTCGGTACTCTCGCAAGAATCAAACAAAAGCTATTATTGCAGGCACCTCCGACTGACCCACTGTACGATGCCAGCCGTCCGGAGGAAAGCACAACAAACCAAATCATACGATGCTACGATTAGCCTTTTTTTTTTTTTTTTTTTTTTTTTACTTGGTATTTACTCTCGTCTCTTTAGCGCTGCCGAAGCAGTGTGGCTGCTCTTTTTTTTGTTCTATCCAGAGTAAACCCGGGACCGTGTCCCGGCTGGTGCCGTTTTTCACATCTAGGACGTGCGGGTTGCCGATATACGGAGGTCACCTCCCCGTTGTTGCCACACAGAGTTTACAGACAGCACACCTCCCCCTCAGGGTGTGGCAGCATCGTTTAGGACACTGGCCTGACGTCAAAAGGTGGAAGCCTGAAAAAAGGTTCCCGTGATCAGCTGATATGCTGGTCGGTGTGTTCGCTTGATGTTTTCTTTGTTTTTGGTATCCTCTTGTTGCTAGTAAGAGTAAAAGTAAAAGTAGATAAAAGTAAAAAGTTATGTTCCCTTCAATTCGTTACAGCTGGTCTCAGAAGGTCACTCAGAGAGTCATCAGACAATCCGGAGGACACCAAGTATTCTAGGACCACTTCTGGTTGTTGAGTGAGGAGTGTTCCCCACGAGGTGTTGCTGCACAGGTTGGCTCTTTTGTCAGTAAGCTTGGGGCATTGCTTCAGGAGGTGTTTCGCCGTCACATTCGTCTTTCCGCACGCCTTGCAGTTGGGGGTGTCGTTGTGGCTCCTGTCCGTGTACAGGAGGGGGTGTCGTCTTGTGCGCAGGAGTCTCATCTCACGCGCGCCCTTACGCGTCAGTCGTCTTGGGCGGAGTTGTGGGTGGCGGAGTTGTGTCTTCGTCTTCGCTTTGGCGTCGGTGTGCTGGCACGCGTATGCGCTGTCTTCGGTGGGTGTGACGGTGTGCTGCGCTGCCACCCTCTTGATCTGAGAGGCGGCCGTCATCATCGCTATGGGTTCCAGTTGTGGTACCATGGCGTTTGCGTGCCGCTTTGCCTCTTTGTCTGCAGCTTCGTTTCCAGTCAGGCCGACATGGCTTGGTACATACTGGAAGTCGACGTGTACACCTTTGCGCGTGAGCGTGTGTATCGCACGCCATATGTCGTGCAGTGTGTGTTCGACTGCCTTCTGCGGTCCTCCCTCCAGGGCGCGGATGGAGGACTGGCTGTCCGTGAGGATCGCCACTCTCGCGTGTTTGGTGGTGGTGCGGTTCGCAAGGTCGGTGAGTGCCTCACGGATTGCCGTCTGCTCGGCTTGGTAGGCCACGCATCGCCTGCCTGCCCCCTTGCCGAAGACGTGGATCATGTTGTCGTCAGCGTCCGTCACTACACATCCCGCCCCGCCGATGTTCGTGTCGGACAGTGATCCGTCGGTGTACGTGCTGTAGTCGTACTGGGGTAGCTTGTCGAGGGCCTCCTGCGTTTTTTCGAGAGCTTCCTCTTTGGTTTGTTTAGAGTCCGCTCGGAGGACTCCTGGGATGGTGGGGTGCAGCGTAAGCTTATCCTGTACTTCCTCCCATTGCCAGGGGGGCACAGGGTAGTGGAGCGCAATGGTGCTTCGAGTTGTGTGCTGAGTGTACATCTTTGTTTCCTCAACGGTGTTCGTGGCTGCTCTGAGCCATGTAGTGTTGGAGTGTTTTTTGGTTGACTGCACGGCGGTGTACGCGGGCGAGTCGTGAATGCGGTTGGCGCGCTCGTACAGCTTTGCTCCTTCCGCTTGTGCTATTTCAGCGATCGATCGCAGGTTCGCCTCCCAGAGAAGGTTCTCCGTCGCTGTGGTGCGTAGGCAGCCGGTGATCAGTCTGGCTGCGCCGTGGTGGAGGGTCTCAAGATGGGTTCGGTTCTTCTTGAGCAGTGCGTGTCCCCACACTCCTATCCCGTAGGTGAGCACGGGCAGCACATATGTCATGTACACTTGTCGCATGGTGTCTGCTTCCGCACCCCAGTCCTCGCCTCCTAGTGCGTACAGTACGGAGAGTCGTTGTTTGTACTTTGTGCACACTGATTCCATGTGTTGTATCATGTTGCATTCGTCATCTATTAGGATGCCGAGGTACTGTGTCAGTCGGGTTGTAGGCACGCGTTTCCCATTGCTGTAGTGCACTGCGAACTGCTTGTCTCTGACGTTGTTGGGGTCTTTTTTGGTGGTGAAGGCTAGGAGGTTCGTTTTGTCGTCGTCGGTGGAGATTCGGAGGCCCATTGGGGGGAGTTCACGTTCAAGTACTTCGATAGCCTTTTGTGCGGATAAAGCGGCTTCGTCGGCGTTGTTGCCAATGCACAGGATTGCGAGGTCGTCGGCGTACATGCACACATGCCCGTCCACGCACTCTAGGGTTTTCGCCAGGTTTGCCATGACTACGTTGAAGAGTAGGGGGGAGAGCACTGTTCCTTGGGGTACTCCCTCCTCCATGTTAGTGTACACCTATCCGGGCCTTTTATCCTTTTTTGTATCGAATCCTTTTCCAAAAAACAAAAAAACCCAAAAACTTCCTCTATTCGACAAACACACTGCATTAAAAAAGCAAAAATAATAACGAGAAGAATAATGTGAACGAAAAAAACCTTTATTGGGCACACTCCTGAAGATGACGCGAAGGCTAAAAGTGATGATATGTGACTTCCCCTACTCATACCCCCCCGAAATTCACGAAATTCACGAAATCCACGAAATTCGGCTTCGAGGTATGCCTACTGGGAAGGACACGGCAAAACACCTTAGCAAAATAGTACAGAACCACGGAGGAGCGCTTCATTGGAACATTTCACGCACAGAGATGAAAAGAAATGAAGAATATTTTAGTAGACGACCCCTAAGCCTCTCAGACTCAGCCACCTAGGAAAAGAGGGGAAAAAAGAACAAAGAAAACGTTTAGTAGCCTGAGCCCCTTCAGTGACTGGCCCTTAATAAAAAAATAGCTCAAAAAAGAAAAATAAGAGCTCTGATTGACCTGAAAGCAAATAAGGACGTAATTCCAAAGCATTTTTTTTAAAAAGGGCAATCACTTCTTAGAAGGGCTAATGGAGCAGAGACAAAGACGCCTAAATAGGGAGCACGACGTTGAAGTAAATTACTTTACTTGTGGTTTTACATGTAATATTTTTTACTTTACTTGTGAGCTGTACGCCTACGTTTTTACGTGTGCCACAAGTAAAGTAATTTCACAAGTAAAATTACATGTAAAACCACAAGTAAAGTCATTTACTTCAACGTCGTGAGGGGGGGAGGGGAGGGGAGGGGGGAGGAGAAGGTGAGCGGGGAAAAAAACGCACAAATAATAATAAAAAAAGTTTTAGAAGATGAACCTAAGCATCTCGTTTGCTTAGTCACCCTTCATACCTTAATAAAAAGTGAAACGTGAACCAAAGGTTTAGTCAGAAAAATGAACTTAGAAAGATGATTTCCTGTACACCTATAAAGAAAAAAAATTTTGGCAAGACAAGCCCAAATCCAGAGCTTAACTACCTCATAAAAGAGAAGAGAACCGAAGAGAACCACATGACACAGCGAAACACATAAAAGACATGTCAAATAAAACACAGTATGGGGGTTTTTTCTGTACCCCCATGAAGGGGAGGAGAGAACAAAAAAAATGCGAAGAAAAAGGGCACGGTAATTTTTATTTTTGGTAAGCGTCTGCGTGCGTACTTTTTTTTTGAGATTCCAGGGAAAAAAATTATGTAGAAAAAAAAATTATAAAGGGGGGCCCTCAATAACTCAACTATGTATTTTAGGTAAAAAATGTACATTTTTCAGCGCAAATTGACCCCATCACAGCACACACAGATTCCCGAGAGCCGAAATCAAAAAAAATTTCACCCGATTTTTTGTGGGCAAAAATTGGTGGGAAAATATTTTTGGTACCTGTATTTCCCCCACTGTAATTTTCCCCTATAATTTTTTTCACCACTCATAATTTTTTTTACTGCATAATTTTTTTTTGCGTGCGTGCGTACTTTTTTTTGAGAAGTGGTCTGACGCTTACCAAGAAAAAAAATTACCGTGCCCTAAGAAAAAAAAAAAAAAAAAAAAAAAAAAAAACGGCATACGCGCCCAAAACGAAATGGTTAACAAATACGAACAAAACCCCCCTCCCCTCCCCCTCCTTTACCCACCGCCCCCTTTCCCCCCCTCTCCCCCAACTCCAATTTTATACAAGCCACCAAAAAATCATAATTCCGGCCTAAGTACAAGAGACGGGTCCGGCTGCTAGAAACCCTGTAGGTGTTTTTGTTTTTTTTTTTTTGAAAAAAAGACGGGTTTGTACAACATAGTCAAAAAAGAAGGCGAATTTAACTTTAATATCCACAATACCTTCTGTGTCTGCGAGAGTCCCACTTCCTGCGGCTGAAGCCATGTCGTTGATGTTCTTTCCTGTCCCCGGCGCTTCTGTGCTTTCGGGGGAGCTGTCTCTGTTGCTAAGGCCGTGGTGACCGCTGTTGCCGCTTGTGGTCGTGGTGGTCTCGGTTCTGCCGAGGGAGGGGGTGGGGAAAATGCTGTGCTTTCTGTCACGATCTCCGACAGTCAGGGGAGGAGGCTGTGTTGGGAGGAGGGACTGCTTCTCGTCTGCACATCCGTTCCCATTCCCATTCCCGTTTCCACGCCCCGGTGCAAGCCTTCCAATCCTCCCCAAAGCCCCTTGAAACGCACCCACCTTCGGGGGAGGTACCGGCGGCTCAGAAGACGTCTTCTTAGGCGAAGCCACCACAATACGTGCAGGGGTGATACCACGCTTCAACAGCATATTGTGCGTGAAGGCCTCAGACGACGATGCGGATGGCCTGTAAAAAAGTAAATGGTTGGTTTTAGATAACCCATCTCACCTCACGAAGGGGGAAAGGGGGGGGTTCAATACCTATCATGCGGATCGGGCTTGAGGAGGAGCAAGATAAAGTCGACCATTTCCTGTGTGTAGCCAAAGGAGGTGACTTCGCGGGTGAGGTCCTCTTTGAAGGTAGGTTTGTTCACTTCTGAGAACATGACGCGGGTGCGTGTAGAGTCTACGCGGTTTGTGCACGTCGAGTACACGATGCACCCCAAGGCCCATATGTCGACCTTCACTGAGTAGTGCCGCTGCCAGCATTCCGGGGCAACATACGGCAGCGAGCCTGCCTGGGTCTGGCAGTACGTTGCATCGCTTAGCCCCTTCGCGAGACCAAGGTCTGTCACAATGATCTTAGGTGTCGGTGCACCATTCTGTGTCAAATGCTTCTCCGATATCAGCAAATTCTCAGGCTTCAAATCCCGATGAACCACCGGCGGGCTTCTTGTGTGCATGTAGGCGAGCGCAGCGCAGACCTGGTGGGTGATGTACCAAATCGTTGCCTCAGGGATCTTTTGGTCGTCCTTCTTCTTCCCCCCCTGGATGCGCAGGTTTCTGTAGAGTTCTGCCACCGAGCCGCCCTTCGCTTGGGTAGACAGAACCTGCTCAATGGAAAGCTCGGGCAAACCGAAACCAAGAAAGTAGTGTTTGAGATCCCCTCCAGGGAAGTACTCCATGACAATGCAGACGTAGCGCCGGTCGATGTTGAGCAGTGCCGCGGCAGAGCCTTGGAGGGAGTTGTTTGCGGCATTCTGCGTGGCAGTGCCTTCACTGGTGTCGTCCTCCTCCTCACTCCAGGACATGAACATATCAATGACGTTGATAACATGGGGGTGGCCTTTTAATGCTCGCATTGCCTCAAATTCAGCGATAGCGTCGCGTCTGTCTTCATCATTTGCTACGGCAATGTACTTCATGGCGAGCAGTGCTGAATCGCTAATGCGGCGCACCAAAAAGACGTGCCCATATCCTCCAGACCCAATCTTGCTGAGAATGACGTACTTCCCATTGGCGGGGGTCACATCGGTGTCGGCATCGCCCGGATGCGTCGCGCACTCTACACTGTTATAGTTGCTTGAATTGTACTGTGGGGGAAACATCATTTTACCTCCAATGACCCGTCTCTTAAGTGCTGGGGGGCCTTCCTTCGTCCGCCGAAGAAGGTAAAAGGCGGCAACGCAGACGGAAATGAGAATAATCGCTGCTGCAAACAGAAGAAGGATGTCCTGCAAAGAGAGGTTCGTGTATCCACCTTGGCTCTCAGGGGCGTCGGTTTCGAATGGGACCGGGGTAGGCTCGTCTGTTGGGATGGGTGTTGGTTCGAGGGTTGGTGCTGGGGGTTCGGGCGTAGGTGGGGTAGAGTTAACGATATCGAACGACTTCGCCCACAGCAGCGGCGTCATGTAGTAGAGCGTCTCTCCTGGAAGTTCGGGCTGTTTTTTGAAGCATTGCGCCTCGCGTTGGGTAGCATCATAGCAACACCCTGCTTCCATGCAGGCATCACGCCCTGTACCTGCTTGGTTTGCACAGTTCTCCCTTCCTGTTGCCGCGCATTTTCCACTAGAAAAACATAGATATCCATTCGCCTCTTCATATTCTGGCAAAAAATTGATTTGGTTCTGTGAACCATCCCACAACTGATCTACTGTCCCTGCAGCGCGATCCATGCATTCGGGGGTTGAAGAAATCCGGAACGTAAATGGATTTGGCGGACTCACCTCTGTTGGAGTGAACGTAATATTGGCCCCTACCACGTATGAGTTGGTCAAACCTTCTCTGGAAATCATTGGAAAGATTGATGCTGACATCAAATCTACATAAGGCAAACCCTGCGTAGCATCAGAATAATTCACCCCACCAAACAAAAAGAAGTTCCGAGTCGACGTTCCCGTAGACGTCGCCGTGCAGGCTCTATACCTTGCCCTTCCATTTGCTAGGCCCGCAATGTGCATACTGTCCCATTCCTCAACATAGAGGTCATACATAAAGGCGAGCATCGTCTGGCTTGCGCCAACCCCAGGAAAGATATCACCCACAATCCATACAACACCACCTACAATTTGCATTGAAGGGTACCCCATGCCCGATCCTACCCCAGAAGTCGGAGTAGACCCTTTTACCGTCCAAATCATCTCGGTAGATCCTCCTCTCGAAAGAGACCAAAAATCGGTGGTCCATTCTCGGTCCCGAATCCCTCCGATTAGGTATAAAAGGTCAGCAACCCCTACAGTAGGTCGTGCCATAGCCTTTGGCATGGACAAACCTTCACTCCAATCTCCGGTGATAGGGTCGAATGTGATGACCGTGTTAGTTTCGGTTTCTTCGGTGATGTTTGTGATTGGGTCAATCAGATAACCGCCGAAGATGTAGATTTGACCCATATAGGCGATGGCAGATCCGGAAGTGCGGTTGCGTGGTGAAGAATCGATGACAGACCATTTTTGGTCTTCGGTGTCGAAGCGCATGACGCGTGGAGGGTGGTCAGAGGTTTCGTAGGTCGAAAAAACCTCAGCTGGGGCAAGAAGGGAGGCGTCTGTGAAGGCATAGAGATATCTGTCGCCGTCGAAGGGTGTGGTGGTATGTGACCCAGAGACTGCGTAAGGGATTTCGCTGGTGGAGGTCTCCCAGTTCATGGTTTGTGGGTCAAGGATGTAAGTGTGCTGCACTGCATCAGGGCGATCAATGAAGCCCCCAGTGACGTACAGCTTGCCGTCGTTGCGTATGGCATTGCAGTCCACTGCGACGTCGGGGAGTGTCGAAAGGGGCACCCAGTTGGAGTACCAGTTGCCAACAACAAAACACTGGCAGAGCACCGCCCACACCGCAAGGCGGGTGGTGGAGGTGTAGGGCATGGTGTGCAAAAAAATGTGTCTTACATGAAAGTCGTTCTTTTTTTGTGTGAAAAGCGGGGATAAAGTGGTGCTCTGTTGAAAGGGTGTGAAAATTGGAAGGGTGGGTATTTTAGGTTATTTGAATGTGAAGAGGGCAGTTATTATCATGCTCTGTACAGCTGTGCAGCTGTGCAGGAAGCGACGGAGATCAAGGAGAACCTACCGAAGGGATCATCGACAGCCTCCTGAGGGAGGATGGCCTGCAGCATTCTACGGTCGCCATTTGAATCAATGAATCAATGAACGTACCGCGGATGAGAACAGGCGTGTTGTGCATGGGTGTGCTTGGGTGAGAGGGTGGAGAGGGCATGCAGGAGAGGGGGGGGTTAGAAGGGGTGCAGAGGAGCCGTTTTTTTACAGGGAAATAGCTTGAGTACTTTTGCTCGTTTCAGAACCAGAACTTGCTGGTTTACTGGTTTGGGGGGGGGGAATACATTTTTTTTAAAAAGTGGGATTCGGGATTCGGTTTTTCATCCCCCGCACCACTCATATGTAACAAAAGGGAAAAACGCACAGTCTGGGGACCAGACACGCAAGAAGAATGTTTCAGCTTAAGTGCCGAAGACAGTCACGACAGCCAGAAATCTCCGCCAAGTTGAGTGCCGTATTGCCGTTCCGATTGCGCAAGGACGTGTCCACACCATGCTCAAGGAGCACTTGCAACACACCTACATCCCGTTGCCCCCGCAACATACCACCCCCTTGCCATACTGCGTGATGCAATGCAGTGTAGCCATTTGTATCTGCGTGATTCACATCCACCCCTGGTAACCCCACAAGATAGCGCACAGTCTCGGTGCGTCCATAACGTGCCGCAACTGTAAGACACGTGTCTCCATTGTTGTTTGTGGCACCCACTCCCGCACCTGCATCCACCTCTGGCAACCCCACAAGATAGCGCACAGTCTCGGTGTGTCCATCACGTGCCGCAACTGTAAGACACGTGTCTCCGTTGTTGTTTGTGGCACCCACTCTCGCACCTGCTCTCACCAACAGCTTCAGAGCGTCGAGTGATCTTAAAGCACGGAACAGTGGCGATTTCCCACTGGTACCCCCTGCCTCGACGTCTGCCCCTGCATCAATGAGCACCTGCATGGCACCTGCATCTATCATACCCGCAGCCGAATGCAACGCAGTACAACCCTCGCCATCTGTGTGATCAATTTCCACCTCCGGCAAACCCACAAGATAGCGCACAGTCTCGGTGTGTCCACGAGATGCCGCAACATCAAGAACTGTGCCCCCTACGCTGTTTGCGACACCCACTCCCGCACCTGCTCTCACCAACAGCTTCACAGCGTCGAGTGATCCTGAACTGCAAGCCCAGTGCAGTGGCGAGTTCCCACTGGTACTCCCTACCTCGATGTCTGCCCCTGCATCAATGAGCACCTGCATGGCATCTGTATGATTCATATCCGCTGCAAGATGCAACGCAGTCCAATCTTCGTCATCTGTGTGATCAATTTCCACCCCCGGCAACCCCACAAGATAGCGCACCACCTCTGTGTGTCCACGACCTGCCGCAAGGAGGAGACAGGTCCGTCCTTCTGTGTCCATTGTTCTCACTCCCGCACCAGCTTCAACCAACTTCTTCACCACATCTACATGGCCCCTTTGTGCTGCATGCAATGCAGTCTGTCCGTCGATATCTGTGTGATCAACGTCCACATCCTTCAAGCCCACAAGATAGTGCACAGTCTCGGTGTGTCCAGCAGCCTCCACCAAGACCTCATCTGCAGAAACCTTTCTTTTCTTTCGCGGGTTCTCGTCCGGTGTGCTTTCTATGTGTCGCTTCGACATGGTGTTGTGTTGTGTTGTGTTGTGTTTTGATGCTCCGCTTTCTGCAGAGGTTGTGAGGTGGGGTGCGACACGAGGACAAGAAGGACACCACGTTCTCAGGAAGAGACCTCACCTCTGCTTGACGAGCTGTCTCTTGCGGTGCTTGCACCACAATGCAAGACATACCTCCGCCGAAAGAGCGCCTAAAACGATCACAATCGTTCCGAAAACCGCCCCAACGATGTTCCACTTAAGGACTACTCCGCATCGTCACCACCTTCGAGGAATTGGAGCAACACCCTACCTACACCGAGGAGCAGGAGTGTAGTGTACACCTCTCTGCAGAGAGGCATTATTGTCTCAGCAGCCCACTTACCCCGGCACTACCGAGTCAAGACAGTTGCTTGACTGCGTGTCAATGACGACCACCCATGGTGTGATGAGAGTGGAATAGGAGCAACGTGTCAGACTGAGCTGAGGAATATGTCATCAGAGTCAATCAAGGTAACAGCAAAACGTTGAAAAAAGGTTCAGGAACCGGAGTAGAAGGTTAAAGCAGGGCACGTAAAACTTGAAAGATGATCTCATAATGGATTTTGGCAAGGGGGCAAGGTGTAAATCGAACTTTAGATATGCCTTTGCAGGAACAGTGTTTTCATTTTAGATGACCTATACCGTTCTACGAGGGGTGTGGGAAACACGGAGTGGTTTCACAACAAGAATCTAATTAAAAAGGGCCACCCCCCTTTTCCCACAACCAAACAGCTCCCCCCCCTCCCGCACCTTATTCCTCAGGTCCGCAAGCATTGTATAAAAGAGCAGATCAAAACTTTTAGAGATACAATGCCATTAATAGTGCAGATCTAAACGGGGGAGGGTTAGCGAAAAGAAAAAAAAAGAAAGAAGTTGAAAAGCACAAACGCCTCACCGTTCATCGGCGGACACAGGCACTGGAAAGAAAATCTTGTAAGATGCACCCGAGCCTCTAGTACTTAGGCTCCTTACGACCAGCAAAATAAGACACATTTTTTGCACGGTACAACGACACCATTGAAAGCCACTTAAGAAAGATATGTTAAAAGCTGCAAATGCCTCACCGTTTTCATCGGATGCAGGGTACTAGTCGCTAGGAAAGTCGCCTCCGTTTTGCTTTCACGTCTTGATCACGCGAACTCGAGACTTGCGAGGCACGGCGCTTTGATGGCACCACTTCCTCTTCCGCTTCCTCCTCCTCCTCCCCCTCTTCGTCTTCGTCCTCTTCCTCCACATCCTCCCCCTCATCCTCCTTCTCTGCCTCCGAAGCAATTCTCGCCTGTCGCCGCAGTTCTTCGACCAGCTCATTTGCCTCAGTCGTTGCACGCCTTTTAGAGAGAAGGTCAGCGTGGCCTTCTTCTGTTTCGGTCTGCATCCGCAGCAACGCGCTTTTTTGAATCGACACATCGTGAACGATTTGTGCAAAGGCATGTTCCGCGTCCGTTTCTTCCTGCTTTGTGAGGGCAGCTGCAGCCTGCTCTGCTTTAGTTATGTGTTCTTTGTTGAGCTGCTTTTCGAGAAGAGCTATTTCGGATCGTTGTGCGTGCACACGCTTTAACTCAAAGGACAACGACGCATCGATCGCAGCACTACTCCGCTTGGCGGCTTCACGCCCTGCAAGCGCTGCGGTCCGCTCCAACTCCAACAGACTCCGCTCCGCTCGAAGCTCGGCTAGCACCCTTCTCTGGTACATCACCTCCGCATCGCCCAGACCACCAGGGGTGTACAACGGCAACACCACAGCCTCTCCCATTAGATGTACTGTGTATACTGGTTTGGGGGGGTGTTGAAAAGGTGTAAGGCAAAGAAATCTCAGAGTTGTTTTAGGGCAAAAGCTTGCTCGATAGAGCTTCATTTGTACCAATCCTCGGTGGGAGGCACATCTGTTTCACAGTAATGTAGGTGTCCTAAGGGCAAAGCTCAGAACAGAAATATCAGAGTATAAGGGGTAAAAGCTTACTCAATAAATTATCTTCATTTTTTTCAAATACTCGGTGTGAAAAAAGCATGGCCTAACAATCCGTTGATCTCGCGCTTCTGAGGGATGAAGTCGGAGAAAAACTACCACAGGGACAACTTGGTTTGGGGTATGAGAATATTTTTTTGAAATATTGAAAGAAAATGAGGGGGGGATGAAGATTTTCAATTCGGCATTGAATAGCTAGCTGGCGAGAGAGGGAGAGGGGGAGGCGGGGATGGGTAGTGACCGAGAGCGCTTTGCTTTTACTTTTCAATGCGCGATGTACTGAGTAGTGTGAAACTCAAAAAAAAAAAACAAAAATTGTTGCATATACTTTCTATACTGAATAGAAAGTATAATAGGATGCACTAAATACACTTTGAAATGTACATTTTGAACATAAAATAAAAACTGTTATCTGAGTTTAAGCTAGTCTGATAAAGAAAGAAACGAAATCAGAAAAAGAATTTTTCGTTGATCGCACCGGATTTTTGTGGAGTGTGTAGGGACAAAATCAAAACTTTTCTGTGGATAAGTTGTGTCGTGTTTACATCGCTCACACCAAAAAAATTCGGGCACAACTCAGATATGTTTTCATTTCCTCCCCTACAACCTTTGCAAGGCAGTTGTCACAAAAAAAAAATGGCTTCGATTTGAATGGATTGCGTCCCCCCTCTGCTAACAATAGAACAGACTTGAATTATAAGGCCCTCAAAATAGGGGTAATAGAGCTGAATGGGTTTTTTTTTTGTTGAAGTTAGAACAGCAAAAAAGAGAAGAAGAAAAAAGAAAAAGAAAATTTGAAAGATGCCTCTCATACACACACACACACACACACATTTTTAAAAGAACCTCTCATCTTTGCTAATTTTTCGTTGTACAATGTTGTGCAGGGTTGTGGTTTTTTTTTGAAAACTTGGTTGTATTTGTGTCGCCACCCTAGAGTGTGCTCCACTATTTTTTTTCTTTGCTGTCTGTCCGGGCCAGAACAACATGCACCTCCCACCCCCTCACACACAAAAAAAACACCAACTCACAACCCCCCCTTCTCCCTCCCCAAAAAAAAAAAGTCGTGCAGATCAGCTACAACATCATTACATAGCTTCAAACGAAAGCCTTGCTCAGCTGAATGTACTTCTCTGTACACAGACCGTCGCTTTTCACGCTGGGTTTAAAAATAAATAAAGTCCTCGACCAGCGAAGTCGTTCCCCAAATATGACACAGAGCGTTGGATGAGGGGGGTGGGAACATTTTTTGTAATATTATCTTTGCACAAAAGTAGCTGGCTAGAGGGGGGTTTTTTGGACATGTTGTTTTGCGCATTCACTACTCGTCTTCAAAGAGCGAAACGAACAACCGTGACGGTGATTCGACCTAAGGTTGTGTTTAAAAAAAAAAAACTCCCCTTGGAAAACTGCAAACACGGATACTGCCAGATCTGGCCAGATCTGGAAACCAGATTTAACATCTGGAAAACGAGCCAGGTCTGGGATATTGGCCCCCATATCTGGCCAGATCTGGCAGCATACGTGTACAACGGGGGGGTTTGAAAAAAATGTCTCAAAAAAAAAAAAGAAAAAAGAAAAAAAAATAACGGCAAAGTGTATTCCCAGTTGACCACTTTTGGATAGTTGAAACAGATTGTGTGTGGTCGTATGGACATTGTACATAAGCAGAGTTAAACAAGCAAACAACACAACAGCTGTAAACAGACGCCTTTCTCTTAATTTAACCCGCTCAACGCATGAAAGGAAGGGGCCTAAGAAAAGAGAGGGCACATTCAAATGAAGAGGTGAAGCTGATAGGTGCAAACAAACGCATCTGGGACGCAGGCACTGACACTTCGCGGGTTATCGAACCCCGGAGTGTTGCACAGTTGTAAGGAAAAGAAATGAAAACTTAAAAGTGCCTCATGCACACACCACCTTTTTCAAAAAATAAAAGGGGGAAGGTGAGAAGTTTACACACAGCAATACTCCTGCACCGATAAAATGACCCACACACCCTTTTCACACACACAGCCATCCGCAAAAAGACAAAAAAAAAAAGAGTGAAACTGGTAAAAGAAACCAATAAAAAAAAATGTTCGCAAAGATGATTGCAAGCCTTTTTTTTTGCTTAGGTCACCTAAAAAATAGGGAAGTTGGTTCGTTGAGAAGATCTCATGCCTTAAAGGCACCTCTCGCCCCTTTGGAGCCCACAAAAAGCGAGCATCTTTCATAAGGGGGGGTTAGGGCTAGAAGCGTGTGGAGGTGTGGCAAGGCTTTCACTGTTGTATATATCATCCACGCAATGCAGCAAGACGTGCACCAAGCTCCTGTGGGTTGGGGGGTTTCAATTTTTGAATTTTTTTTTTTTTCGTTTTTGAAAACTTGGTTGTATTAGTGTAGCCACCCTAGAGTGTGCTCCACTATATCATTTTTTTTTCTCTTGGGGGGGTGAGACAGGGGGAGGGAAACTGTGGATCCTTCCCTGGCCGGCGGAGAAGCCGGGGGAGAAAAGTTGAAAGGATAAACGCCCCACCGTACACCGGAGGTATTGGCACACCGTGAGTTATGGAATGGGAAAATTTCTTAAAAATATGGTGTCATACGTCTTGCTGTTGCTGCTCGTCTTCTGCTTCCTCTGCCACCTTTGTCTTTTCCTTTGCGGGGAGGTTGGTCTTGCCTGCCTTGGCACCCTTGAGAGCCTCTTCCGTGATCTGCTCGACAATATTGTCGACCTCCTCATCCACCTCGTCGCTGTCTTCGTCCAGCACACCGTCCATCACGTCGTTCATGTGGTCCTCGATCATCTCGGCCTTCATCATCTCCTTCTGCATTGCCTGCATGTTCTCGCTTACCTCGCGCAGACTCACCAGTTTGTTCATGTCTGCAAGCATCTCGGTGCTCTTCTTAAAGCTGCCTGCAACCTTCAACTGCGCCATCTGGCAGTCCAATGCGTTCTTCACGCTGTTCAGTTGCGCTTTGGCCTGTTTAGAGAGGTGTGGTGAGGGTGTGTAAAAGGCCAGGTGGGGTGATCTACGTTGCTCGCAGGGCTCTCAAAAGGGGCAGAGATTGGCATGAAGTGTTAAAAGTTTGTGTGGGGTGGGGGGAGGAATGATACCGTGTATAGTCTCCCCACAGCCTTTTTCGAGTGTACAAGCTCGCGGGCAAGGATCTTTACGGCCTCGTTTTCACCCTTCTTCGCTGCGAGCTTTGCCTCTGTGCGTGTCTTCGCCTCCGCTCGTTGGATATTGTTGATCTGTCGGTCGAGCTTGCGTTCTGTTGTAATATGAGAATAACAACAATCTTAATCTTCTCATGCTTGACTAAGAAAGGTTATAAGATGAACCTTCAGACTGTGGTTTGTCACCTATAATTGTATACAAAACATACGTTCTGTCCGCATTTGCGACTTCCACTCCTTTGCATGTTCCTCTGGAGTCTTTTTCTTCTGCCCGAAAAGCGTGGAAAAGATAGACATTTTTAGAGCACCCAACACCGGCTCCTGGTTGTGTCATGTAATAGGGGTAGAGGGCGAGCTTCAAAAATTATTGACAAAGAGAAGGAGAGAAGGGCAACCCACCTTTTTTTGTTTTTTGTTTTTTGTTTACATTAGTTTTGTTACCTGTCTATAACCCATACACACACATCCGCTCATTTTTATATAAATCCTTCTTTGTTTGATGAGGGTGTCAGGGGAATTTTTTTTTTTTTGGGGGTACCTACTCGGTTTTTTTTTCTTCTTTTTACATTTTTCGTTGCTGTGCGTAGAAAGTAGGACTCATGTTTTTAAGCCCAACAAAAAAAAGAGAAAAACGCACAAAACCAAACAACAGTCAAGTATACAAACAAAAAAAAGGGGAGGGAACATGAGATACAAGAAGGAAGGGAGGAACAGGAACAGGGGGGTGGAAGCTTAAACAGAAAAACCCCCCCTCGCTTTTTTTGAGGACAAACACATTGATGTTTCCAATGAAAGTTTTGCGAGATTTGAATGACCCTTCTCGTCCACGCACAATCTCAAACTTAAATCAGGCACTAAATCTGCACCAAAAAAAAAAAAGTTGGAAGAAAAAAAAATCTCCAAAAAAAAAAAAAAGACAACTGGGAAAAAGAAAACAGGGGAGGATTTTCGACAAAAAAATTCCCTCTCTCTCTAGAACATATCGAATGGGTAAGGGGAGACATGGGTTTCATAAAAAAACACACAAACTCTAAGGGGGAAAATTGGGCAAAATCATCTAGCTTTTTCGGGAAAAAACAAAAAAAAAAGACTATTTCCTAATAACGTCCGGTGAGGGGCGAAGCGAGGACGGATTTTGCTGGGGAGAGGGAGGTCAGGCGGGGTGTGGTGGCAGCAATGGAGGCGTGGGCGTGCGCAACTGCAACGGGGGAGGAGTAGTCAGAAAGCGCGAGGGCGCGTGCACGGGGGGAGAGGGTGTCGATGACTGCGAGCCTGCGGGGGCTGAGCTCGTGGACGGTGCGTGCTGTGGTTGCGTGGTGCGCGTTTGCTGCAGCTGCGCTGGCCTGGTAGCTTGCACTGTGCGCAGCGTGCTGTGCGCTCACCTCTGTCGTGGACGCCACAGCCTCGTTCGCTCTCGCCACACTCAAATGCCCTGCCTCAGCGGCGTGCCTCTGCCTCTCCACAGACGCATGCAGCACAGCACCATCTCTCGCAGACCGTGTCACTGCCTCCTGGCTGGACGCTCTGGCAGCGTTTGCCTCGCTATGCGCAAGGTGTGCGCGGGCGCGGTGGGCAGACATATGCGCTTCTCCAGCGTTGGCGTGCGCAACGCCTTCGTCTGCTGCACGGCGGTGGAGGTGGGCACCAGCTGCGGCAGCGTTCGCGTGCGCAAGACCTGCCTCTTGGCCAGCCGACTTGGCGGCAGCAGCTGCGGCAGCAAGGACGGCAGCGGACTGTGCAGCGTTGACCTCCTCCGAGGCAGCGCGTGTTGCCAGCGCAACGGCATGGTCGTGTGTCTGCTGGTGCTGCAGGGCTCTTTGCCTGGCAGCCTCGTCGCGTGCGTCTGCGGTCGCCTTCGCCTGCAGCGCTGTGTCCCTGGACGTCTCCGCCTCACGCTCCGCAAATGCAAGCGCACTGCACGCCGCGCGCTCCCCCTCCATCGCGTCGCGCACCACCGCCGACGCCGCCGCAGCAGACGCCGCAACCTGCTGCCTCCTCGCCTCTGCTGCCGCCGCTGCCTGATCCGCAAGGGACGCCCTCTCTCTTGCCGCCGCCGCAGACGCCTGCGCATCGGACAGCTGCAACGCAATGACACGCTCCTGCTCGCATGCGGTCGCAGCGTCGGACCCGGCTGCAGCGGCTCTGGCTCTGTGCAGACCTGCCTCTGAGAGGCGCGTGTTGCGCTCCATCTCCAACGACGTAGCGCGGGCAGAGGTAGCGGCGGCAGCAGCATCGTGCTCTGCGGCAGACCTGGATGCTACGGCAGTGGCGATGCCTGCTGCACCGAGGTTTGCCTGCGAGGCTGCCAGGTGTGCGCTGGCACCGTGCATCTCTGCGGTGCGCCCTGCGTACTCCGCACCTGCAGCAGCATGCCCTGCCACGGCGTGGGAGTGCGCAATAGCAGTACTGTGCGCACCTGCCTCAGCATGCGCTGCAAGGTGTGCCTGCGAGTTCGCCCGCCCCGCCTGCGCTAACGCCTCTGCCCTCGACATCGACGCGCTTGCCCCAGCAGAGGCCGCCTGCGACGCAAACGCACCCGCCCGCGCACTCGAAGCAGCAGCGTGCGAATGGGCAGAGATGTCGTTCACCGCGTGGTGGTGGCTCAAGACCGCATGCGCAGGATCCTCCACCACAGCAAACCTCGGGCTCGGCGAAGCAGTGTACCTAGGTGACAAAGACATTTTGGGAGTGTAAAAAAAGGGGGATAATAAAAATAACACCTAAAAAAAGGGAGTTTTGTTGGGTAAGGAGAGTATCAAAAAAGATGTGGCTTTTTATTTTCTACATAAATCTAAGCATTTTGCAAATGAAAAATCAGGCTGAACACATCTCTCATCCGCCTAAAGTTTGAAAAAAGCATCTACAACCAAAAAAGCTATCTAATAACCTTCCCTCGCATCCCGCGCTACAATGGAAAGTGTTTCCCCTTCTTTAATGCTCAGAGGAGGTAGGCCTAGACCTTGGGAACCAGGGCATATTTCTCCGGTGGTGTCGCGAATTAGAATTGGTTGCATTGGGCGTACATCGACGCTGTACATAGTCTGCAACGCCTCGGAGAACGCATGCAGCAACGAATGCGCTGTCTTCGACGCCCTCACCGTCACCTGATGCTCTTCCGACAACCCCGCAATCTGCACATTCACTGTCAAAAACATTGACTCCTCCTCTTCTCTTACCGATCCTCCTCCCCCTCCTCCACCCTCCTCCTCCAAACGCAACTCCTTCAGGTAAGCCTCCAGCCTATCATTGTAAGAGCGTTTTTCATTGAGTCTGTCCTTCGCGGAAGTGTCTTCTGGGGAAACGGAAAAGCGTTGTGCGAGCGTGATATTGCCTCCGGGGGAATGGCAGAGACCAGATTGGGGTGAGGTAGGGGGCTGATGAAGTGCGAAGGACCGGAGAGACGCAGACGCAGCATCGATACGACGGGAGAGAGTAGAGTCGTTAAAGGAATGTGGTGTAGGAATATGCCTCATGAGGGTCACCTCTGCAAGGACATCACACACTTCCGCAGCAACCGCTTCAGGTACGGCACGCCGCAGTAACTGCAGAGGTGGGAGTGGGAGAAGCCCAGGGGGTGGAGGAGGAGGGGGTGCGGCAGCAGTACCCGAAACAACGGACATAACATCGCGGCAGAGCAGGGCAATGTGCGCATCGATGCTGAGGCTGTCGGGATATCGCATTGCATCCATTTTATAAAAAAGGTGTGTTGTGTGTTTCTGAAGGGCTGAAATTAGGGGAGAGGACCATTTACATCAGATGCCATTTTACATCACGGCTACTATAGTATACTATGCACAGTAATAGTTGCTGTGATCTGCTGGTGACATTGTAATGTAGATAGAGTGGGGGAGAGGGGGGGGTTTTGCATTCAAAATACACGACGACACTTTGTCATGACAAAGCACACTTGACAAGAGGTTATGCATGGCATGCTTTTTTTTGACATGCCAGTGCTTGTCATGTGACAAGAACAGATATTTGTAATTTCTTGCCAACGTTTTGTGCTTGATTGTTATTGTGTTCGGTGCATGGCATGACCAGTGTCGTCGTGTAGTTTGAGGCCTTTTTTTTTTTGAAATCATATTTTGGAAAGATAGGCGAAAAACGCGAAGTTGTAGAAAAAATAAAATAAAATGCAAGCAGCTCTCTATCAAAAAAGAACCTTTTGTTAAAGATGAATCACCTCTCATGCATGCATCTTTACAATACAATCTACTAAAGGGTGGGCAAAGCACTTGCGCTTGCACACTTTTTTTTGCAAAACAAAAAAAAAAAATCACCTCAAAAACCCTCTTTTTTCAGCACCCCGGGGCCAGATCCTGGTAGAGACACCACGACGCACCTACGACTAGCAGCAGAACCGCTGTGAGGGCAATGAGGAGATAGATCATGCCGTGTTCTTCTTCGAAGATTGCGATTTTTGGTGCTGCCTTTGCGCGTTGTGCTTTGAACTCAGCCCAGGGGAGGCTGCTGTTCGCCTTGAGAGGAAGCTTCCCTGCAGCCTTCGTCCTTTCCAACTGCCGCAAAAAATAGTAAACCCGCTCGTCATGTGTTGCGACTTCCTTCAAAGCTTTCATTGTGTTTGGCAGCCCTGTCGCGTCTATGTAATTCGATGTAATCGCTACGGAGTCTTCAAGGTTGTAGACCTGATGCAGCATCGCTCCTGGAACAAATATCACATCGCCTGGCTCTTGAATCACCTCTTCCACATCAATGAGAGACGCCATCTTGTATTTTTCAAAGTCAGCGTCAAAGAGATCCAACTCAAAGCTGTGCGCAGTCGAATACATTAACGAAGAGAAATTCGACCGAACGGTCCTCCAATGCTTTTTCCCAGAGAGAAGTAACAACCATGCATGCGACCCAAGATTGTCAACGTGAACCCCTGTTTGAGAATGTTTCGGTCCTACAAAGAGGGACGGCCATTCATCACGGTACGGTGAAGAATGATCGAGAAGCTGAAGATAGTCGTTCGCGAAATATTGTGGAATCGTCAGACCTTCATCCAAAATCTCACTGCATTGTGTAGGGAGTGTCCAATCGTGGAGATATGGCACCCCATCTGCCGTCGGACTCCGCGATGAGTTAAACACCATATCCAACACGGTGTTGAGGGCGAGCTTCCCCTTCCACGGTATCATCCCTCCCCAATGTGTCGCAGAATGGCTTTTATTGTAGGAAAACACCTTCGCCGCCTTTTTTCCACAGATTTCACGAATAAACGGAATATCCCATGGTGGCATTCCATCCCCAAAAAAATCTCCTGCCATATTTTTAAACAAAACCGGCGTCTCTGTGTCTGCCAACTCATAGAATTCTTCTAACGGAAGATACTTTTCTTTCCCGTCTTTTCTTGCCACCGTTTTGATTTCGGTGATTGAGGCAAAACCGCGTGGTTTGGATTCAACGAGGGTTTCGATGGTGCGGATTAATGAGGCGATTTCGTCTGAAGGGTTGCCCATGAAGATCATGCAGCCCCACGAGGTGACGTAGTTGATGATAGGGGAGACAACAGAGTAGGAGCCGTGGGTTACGTAGACGTTACAACCTAGGGCGTCCTGTTTGTAGAAGTGGTGCTCTGATTTGTCGTCGCTGTGTGGTCGGAGGAAGAGTGCTGCAAGACAGAGGACAACTGCACCCACACCGATGATCGTGCACATCTCCTTCCAAGACTTCTTGCGCCGTGGAGTAGCCCACTGCATGCGGTCACGGCGCCACTGCTGCTCTCTCCTCCGATCAGCTGCAGATACCTTAGCCTGCCGTGGTGGGTTTACCGCCCCCATAGCTGGTGGTATCGCCCCAGGAGGAGCAATGCCGGTGTTATCTTCAATCCCTTCATATTCAGAACTCTCAGCATCGCTGTCAATCACCATGCGACGTCGGACAGTGGGTTTTGGAGGTTCCATTTTTTTTTGTGTGTTTCTTTTGGGGGGTGGGAGAGAAGAGAGGGGGAGGGAGGAGTTAGGAGGGGGGAAAGATGGTGGATTTTCTAGTCTATTCTAGGGGGGGGGGGGTGTGAGGTGCATTCGTTGTGTTAGCTCTTCGTTGGCGAGTGTGAGGTAGCTGATCTGTGCTTCCTGGATGATGGAGTCTGAGATGCAGAGTGCGTCGGTTGCGAGACGGTCGAGGCGGATCTGAGCTAGGGTTGCGACGAGCGTGGAGGCACTGCGTTTGTGGCGGCGGTTCTTTTCCTGTAGTGCTGCAACCTCCGCCTCAAGCTCTTGGACACGTGTCGCGCCTGCCTGCACCCCACGCCGTGCCACATCGCGCACCCTCTGTGTCTCTCGCACAGCACTCTCACACATCCGCCTCTGCACCATCGCATCCTCCCGCAACACCTCCATCTCCGTGTCCCGTACACTCCCTGTTGCGCTTCTCACAACGACCTCTGTTTCCATTTTGTGTAACTGCTTTTTTTTCTGTTCTTTTATTGAAAGAGAGAGAGCAGGGATTGATTACTAAAAGTTGAGTTCCATTTTTTCTTTGCGGTATTTTTTACCGGATCTAAAAGCTAGGTCCAAAAAAATCTGGACAGATTGTTACTTTTTTGAGAACCCCTCCTCCTCTTCCTCCACTCCCTCCTCCTCCTCCTTCTCCCCTGGAATTGGGATGCTGAGGGTTGCGACTGCCGAGGGCACCCCGCAGGTGAGAAGCTGGAAGTCGTCGTCGTTCTCTAAGGATGGCATTGCGCCGGATTCATCGACGGAGATTCGCATGCCTTCGACGCCTGGTATGAGTTGCTTGATCGCATCAACGCCTGCCTCCTTAGCGCCTTGAAGAAGAGGATGGCACTCCGCAAGCGATAGCAGTGGGACAACCGTGGGTGCATCGTTCCTTTCTGTGGTTAGGTCAAACCGGTCAATCTGTTCAGTGTCCAGACGGTGGTCAAGCTTGCTCCCGGAGGGGTACTTCTCAAATGCACTCTCCAACGTCTTGACCTGCTCCCGCACCGCACGCGAAAGAGTCTTGCTGAACCCTTTTGCAATCATTTTGCGTACTGTGTGTCCTACCGCCGAGTTCTCTCTTGACGCTTTTGCGTCGTTCTCTTCTTCGGTGTCGTCTTGCTCTCCGCAGGCGGCTCGCAGTTGGGTTGCTGCAATTTGAGCGGAATGGGCGAGACACATTTCTCTTTCATCATCCATGAGGGAGACCGCCTCGTTTTGCATAGGAAGCAGCATGATAAGACGCATCATGAACTCATCCCCCACCCTCCGCATCGTACCAAGGAGATTTGTCAGCTCGGGGCATTCCTTATGGCAGTCGAAGGTGATCAACGAATCGGTCAGTGTATGGTCCATAAACGGCACTACCCCATAAGAAACGAGAAGTGACATCCCCCTCGTTGCCCCAACAAAGCTCTCAAACGCATCCCGGTTTGCACCATCATCACCACAATGCGATGCAAAGCTGCATCGTGAGCTGCCACCAAACAATGCCTTCATCTCAGCATCCTCCCGAAGATACCACTGTAACATATCGTAACTTTCCTTTCGCCGGCAAAATACAAAGACTCGATGAACAAATGTCGTCTCAATGCGAGATTGCAACTCCAAAATCAATAGATGCAATGTTGCAAGAACTCCGCTGGAACGGCGGGACCATTTCGCACGGTCCTCCTCTGAATCCTCTGGGCGCAATGAAGACGTCAATGGTTGACTAAACGCCCCAACAAGCGAGGGGTGAACCGAAAACCGTGTCATCAAGTTAAGCACGCAAACGAAATACTGCAAGCTGCTCTGCTCTGCCTGCTCGGAGAGGCGATGACGGAGGTGGTTATGATGCGCCTTTCTGTCCACACCGAGCGCCCCAAGCTGCGACTGCCCCTCTTCCCTAGCCACCCTTTCCATTTCCCCCTGCACTGACGCCCGGATGGCACGCTCCTTCTCAGACAACAAACCTGCCAACAAACACACCACACGACTCTGCATTGCACTGAGCGGGCACCGCACACCAAATTCAAGCACCTTACCGGACCCCATCACGGTACTTCTATATCTCGCAACGTTTGGTCCAATTACCTGAAGAAATCGGTCCGCGACTAGACGAGCCTCATCCGGCCTGCACACCATCTCTGCAAACGACGCAGGCGCGACGTCCTGCCCACATCCCAACCACTCCCGCAAAAACGCCAACGACATGAGACGATAGAACAGCCCCTGCCCGCTCCTCCCCTCCTCCCCCCTCTCCCTCACGAGGCGCGCCTCTCTTGCTATAGTCTTGAGCCTCCCCGGCATGTATTTCGTCTTTTTGTTGTTCGGCAGACGTCGAAACGCTGTTGACAAAGAAAGCTCACCCACATCAGCAGTCAAATAATACATTACCGGTCCAAAGAAGCGGGGCGCCATCATCTGGGAGATTGCCCATGAAAAGTCTACTGAAGCAATGTGTGCAGGGTCCTGCCCGATCAACAGAACTCTATGTCGAAACTGCAGACGTGCCTGATAAAGAAGCGACTCAATACCGTGCATCGGGTCTGAAAGACTATACACCTTGTGATCAATGACGAGGCTGTCGAACGGATATGAACCCAAAAAGCATTTCACTGCAAGCTCCTCAAACACATCAGGTGTGACGAGAACGAGGTTCGTCAGGGCAGTTATTATGGATGACAGTGTCGTCGTCCCCACCCCGCTCCTACGCGAGGTGCGCAGCTGTTGAATGGGGGTGTCCAGCATTTTGTGAAACTCAACAGCAAAGTCGTCCGTCTCCCGCCCCACCTTCGTCAGCACGCAAACCTGCGCGTACACAGCTGCCTCGGGAAGGCGGAACTTCGCTGCCTCCACCCATGCAAGGATATTTCCCTCGGGTGCTACCACGATGTGGGGTGACTTTCCTGAAGGTGACGTCACAGTGCGTTCCAAGAGGTGGCACATCACGGCTGTTCTTGCGCCAGTTCCGGGTGGTGTGACTAATACGGTGTTTCTGCGTGCAGTGTAGTCCTGTGCGAGGCGTGAGGCGATGCGGGTCTGTGTCTTGGTCGCAACTGATTTGAACCGAAGAAGCGTTGCAAACTCCTTTGCTGGAACGCCCCGCACGTCGGTGGGGATGTTGCTGGAGTACCACCTGTTTGCGACGCCTTCGTAGCATTTGATGACCTTCTGTCGTTGCATGGCGATCCCGGTTGCAGCAAACATTGCTGCTTTGTGGCAGCGTGCGACCAGCTGCTCATCGAGGGAGACCGTAAACACTTCGAACCCTGCCTTGTCTGTGTAGGCCTCCGTGAGGTTCAGCAGCTTCAACATGAAAAAGTACTTTACGCGGACAACCTGTAAGGCTTGCTCCCCGACAGTCAGCTGTACGAGATGCATCCCCGTTCCACAGAGACTACCGGATTTGAGGTCCGGCCCCTTCTGCTGTGGGAGGCGTGCTGCTTGGTGTGCGATGTTGCTCCACAGCCGCCCTTTGTGCCGCCACTCCTTCGCCTTCCTCTCACGCAGTGCGAGCAGCTCTGTCTGCACCATGCTTGGCAAACGTTCTGCGGTCGAACGCGCTGCTTCACCTGCTATGGTCCGCGCAACGTTATACTCCGTTTTGCGTCGCTTTGCAACACTTTCTTCAACCTGAAGGCGGACAGCCATATCCAGCGACGAGAAGACCTCTTCTGACCTGCTGTCTCCGTTGACACGGTGCATGGGGTTGGGTGTTGCGATGGTGGCGTAGAGCTGCTCCCGCATGGCCACCTGTGTGGGTGGCATGCCCACAGCAGACGACGGCTCCGTACCATAGAACACATGTGTTGGCGGCCCTGTGTTCGCCCACGCCAGCACCTTCCCCATTGCGGCCCCATTCCCCACATACCCCTGCTCCGCCAGCTCCGCGCAGGCCTCCTGTGTGCTCACTGCATAGTCCAAGAACCGAAGCTCGCCTCCCGCCTGGCCTGCCTTGGCCTCCTGACACACCTGGCGCCACTCTCCGAGCAAACCATTCATCTTTCCATGAAGACGCGCTCTGAGGGAAGGGGTGTTGATGGTATGGGGATGGGTAGAAGGGTGGGAGGGCAACAATAGAAGGCAAAGAACAGGAGCAAGAACCATAAGCTTTTGCAATAGATGTCTACAGGACATGGCATACATGGAGACAAAGTAGCATGTGTGCTCGCTCCAAATACTGCACAGCTCGTCTTTCTCTATACATATGCATGACACAGTTTTCGAGCACATCCACAGGCATACGTGACCGGCAGCGTGTTTTTGCACTGCTTTGAAAGAGGTGGGTTGCGTACATTACAGTGACCCACTCTCTGCTCGCTCTGTGGAGGTGTGCGGCAAATAGATAAACAAAAAAAACGTCCCCCCTTTCCGCATTCTTTCATAAAAAGAGAGGAACGAGAGTCTTCAACCGTCAAGGGTCTCATCCTCTGTGGTGGAGGGGTGGGGGTGGAGGTGGAGGTGCGAACAGTGTTTTTTTGTTTTGTTGTATCGACAATCACTTTCCACCTACTGGTAGAAAGTGATTTTTAATACATTGTGCGGCACTTCGTCGTTGTACTCAATGAGGCATTTTCAAATAGAAGATAAAAAAAAAACCTCATAAAAGCCAGTCGTTGTTGTTCGCTGGAATATAGAGAACACCTCCAGCACACAAGGCACTGGACATGTCACAAAGACGCAAGGTGGATAAAGTTGTTTGGTGTGGAGGATCTCCTGAAGAAGAGCCTCCAGTCTATCAAAAGGGGAGGTGCACCTATGTATCACAGTGAACCTATTATTCGAGATAACAGGTCAACCGTTTTTTCTTGGAAATAAAATTGTTTGTTTTGTTCTTATTGTTCATTGCCAAGTAATAGGGTAACCCCCACCTTTCATGATTTCCATGTCATTGAACATAGAAATCGGTGAGCGGAGAGAGAGGAGGAATATAGTTTTCACCCAACTGGGCATATTTTCTGCAGAGGAGTCGTGAAGACTCTTCCGCTTGTAGCATTGACCGTTTACTGAAAGAAAAAAAAATCGACTCGAAATACAAAGCCCCCTCGGGAACAGTGTATCTTGGTACATTACTGCACCGGAGAAAAGAAGGTAAACGGGGTACATGCTGCCGCTGCTGGAAGAAACTAAATCGCAAACAGAAGAGAAAAAAGGGTGAGAACTTTTAGTTGTTAGGGTGACTACACTAATACGAATAAGTTTTCAACAAACAAAAAAAAAAAAAAGAAAAAGAAAAAAATGGAAAATTTTCAAAGCCAAAAAGAAAACTTCCAGACATACTCCAGGTTGCAGAAGATCTTTTGTTGTTTCTTTTTGAATTTCATAAAATTCCAAGAAAATGAACACTTCTTTTGTGCCCAACAAAAAGGTGAAAAAGATTACCACGTCTTATATAGACGCATTCATTTGGTGAAGAAATACTACTTGCTTTTAAAATCAAATAAAAACGAAAGAAGTCAAGAATGAATGCGTAAAACGTGTCTGTCGGATAAGATAAAAAAGGAACAAGACAAAAAAGGGAGGTTTTTCGTTAATCGCTCGCAAGTGAGTTGCCCTTCTTCCCACTGAAGTGTGCGGTGATGTGTCGGGAAATAAAACAACGAGTTAGCATTTCTTTGCGTTTATATTTCTCATTTGCATTTGAAATGGAATTTGATGTGTTGAAAACAAGGTGCTATGTGCGCCTCTATGAGAGGCAAAAGACGACCCTCAGTTCAACTTCAAGACAATATCTTTGAACTTGATGTCCACCCACTCTGCCTGGAATGTGATGCGTCCCTCACTGCGTGCACAGTTGATCGCTTTGTTCACAAACTGGTCCCTCACATACACCTCAATCACGTTGCCCTGCGTAGCGCTCTGATATGTCACAATTCTGACCTTGTTCCACTCTTCGAAGTTCTCGCCATCAGGGATGATACGGCGTCCGATGCGTCCCGTCGGGTTGCCTTGGTCCCTGGTGGCTGTGTATGGGGGCTCAGGGTAGGTGTTCACACCCTTCAGCAGAATGTCGCCGGCAGACCGTTTCTTCAGCTGCACCTCCACCGACTCAGGGAAGGCACCATTGTCGTGTGTGATGGCGTCCCCGCCGTGGATCCAAACACCGCTGTTGCCCCAGGATTCCGATGATGTGTACTGGTACTCGAACGTCAGCTCGTAGTTCCCATAGGCCGCCAAGCTGTAGAGGCCGCTCTGTGGTGTGCTCCTCCCGAGGTTGTCCTTGTCCCCGTCTGCGTAGATCAGCCCCTCTTCAGGGATGGACCAGAAGCTCTCTGCAGGGAAGCGGTCTCTGTTGGAGTTTGTCTTTTGCACTGCAAACCCGAACCCTGTGAAGTCCTTGCCGTTGAAGAACGGTGCCACAATGCCTGTTGGTGCTGGTGTCGGTGGTGGTGTTGGTGGTGTTGGCACTGGTGCTTGTGTAGGCGGTGTTGGTGTGGTGACAGCGGACCTTTTGCACATGATCTGGTTCGGTCCCCATGTCGCGGTGTGAGTGTCTCTGTTGTAGATTGTGCAGACAGTTTCACCGAGAACATTCTTGTCTCCACCAATAGGTGCCCATGTGAAACTCTTGCAGTTGGCGTTCTGAGCGCAGTGTGCATCGCACTGTTCGATTGTGCTGTCCCAGTATCTTGCCCCACACCCATCCAAACCACAGCCAGAAACATCAGCGTTTGCAGGACCCACCTGCTCGGTACCTGCCGGACACGCCAGCCCAGCAGCAGGCGTCGCTGGTGGAACTGACACTGGTGGTGGTGTGGCTGGTGTCGGTGGTGTTGGTGGTTTTGACACCGGTGTTGGTGTGGGCGGTGTTGGAGTGGTGACAACGGACCTTTTGCACATGATCTGGTTCGGTCCCCATGTCGCGGTGTGAGTGTCTCTGTTGTAGATTGTGCAGACAGTTTCACCGAGAACGTTCTTGTCTCCACCAATAGGTGCCCATGTGAAACTCTTGCAGTTGGCGTTCTGAGCACAGTGTGCATCACACTGTTCGATTGTGCTGTCCCAGTATCTTGCCCCACACCCATCCAAACCACAGCCAGAAACATCAGCGTTTGCAGGACCCACCTGCTCGGTACCTGCCGGACACGCCAGCCCAGCAGCAGGCGTCGCTGGCGGAACTGACACTGGTGGTGGTGGCGATCCACAGTTGCAGTGGGAAAAGCTTCCCACAGGCACCACCTCCTTGACGCCGCCTGACGGGGTCCACTTCAAGATCAGACCTGCGGTGCCGATGCCCTGGAAGTGCTGCACCTCAATCTCAACAACACCTGCCTCCAGGTACCGCGACCCGCTTCTCTCAATCATTCCGTGAGCTCCGTCGTTGTTGACGACCTCCTGCCCTCCCAGCAGCACGCGAGACCCGTCGTTCGACGTGACGTGCAGCTCGTAGTCTCCTGACACAGGCACCCGCAGCAGCCCCGTGTGCACATCCACGTAATCACGTGTGTACGCACTCGGCACATCAGGCCAAGCGTCTGCTGTCTGTGCCTGGTCCAGGTTCGCCACAACACGCTCAATCCGCCCGTCAGTGCTTGTCCACAGCGAGCTCCCTGATTCAGGCAGGCGGTTCACGTTGTCCGTCAGACTGCTTTTCCAGAACACACCACGGAGCCCCTCCTGCTCTCCGTTTGCACAGCTGCACGCAGCACCCGTCACTATAGGCACGCACAGCAGGGCAAAGGCTGCCCTCAACATCATCATTTTGTGTCTTTTCTTCTTGTTATATTTACGGTAAAAACCTGACAAAAGTGGAGTAATACAAGAGTGGACAAGCAGGAAGGGGAAAGTGGTACAAAACTGCAAAAGAACGACTCGACAACCCTTTGTCCTCGCGACTTCTGTTTAAGAACACACCTCTGTTGCTGAAGATATGCAATACCTGAATACGACACAACAAGAAAGTAACATATACTCGTGCACAATGGAAATTGCCACTGCAGATAGCTCGTCAGTATTAATCTCACCAAGCAGTCCAATATTTGTGAAGAAACTATAGAAACGGTATACAGACAGGGTCTTCTTGGAGCGGCACAGTCAAATATCTCCTTCAAGTAATACAGCCCTCCGAACTCAAAATCCTGTTCAGGTAACCCTGACAGTTCGAACAGACTAAACCTGAAGCTCTCCGTATCAGCAAGCACCAACAACCACAAGATAACGAAACCCACAAGACCCAGACTGTACCAACAGAACTGACACACTATGAGAAAAGGGTACCTAGGGCGAAATGTAAGTCCTCCTCACGGGAGAGTACACACATACGGACATCAGGAGTTCGTAGCTCCTATCAAAAAGCACATCCGCAACACAATACACCCATCTAAATAACCAGTTGCCGGACCATGGAGCCAAGACGACACTGTCCACTTGACAGGCACTCACTTCTTCGTGTACAAATTGCGTGGAAAGATATGTGATTTCCCGGAATCAGAGAGAAGGAAGGTGAAGGAAGATATAAAAACAGGGGCGGGTGTGAGGAAGAGGAGGACGTTTTTCTTTGCCAGGCACAGTATACACGGGCATCATCAAAGAAAGAGAAACAAAAAAAAAAATGAAAAGAAAGCAATAATTTGTGGGTAAAATGCTTTGTCTGGAGCACAACATCAGAACTTGTGTTGTGCGGTTCCAAACGAAACTAAAAAGAACATCATAAAAAACAAGAAAAAAACAAAAAGGGTGTGGAGCGGAGGGGAGGGGAAGGGTGATGTGATAAAATCGAGCAGAAACGTGCTGTCCCTGTGCAGTGTTATGTCACAGGCACAGCACGAATACGGTTTATTTCTGTGCGAACAGGTTCGCCTCCATTGTGTTTCAGTGTCCTCTGTCCGCAAGGTGCGTGCAAATTGGTTGTGTTCTCTCCTCCACCAACCCAAACCATTCGACCCTCCGCTGTCCCCCCCTCCACTTCCGAGAGGGGAAGACGTTGTGGGTGGTCAGAGGGGTGGGTGGGCGAGGGAGAAGAACACCGACACACATCCACACGGACGCAAAAAACAAAAGAGGCACCAAACACAGCACAGCTTTAAAAAAGGGGGAAGGGTGGAAATCATAAAAGGAAAAAGACCCCACACAACACAAACTGCCACAGCAACACAAAGGAAAAGGGGCTTTTCCCTTTTTTTGCTTGCGCCAGCCGTGCATTGTGTTTTTTGCAAGGGGTCACATTTATTAATGGTATAGGTAGAGGAAGGAAAACATATGCCGGCACAACAGTGAAGAGAAGAGAAAAGACTGTGTGTGCAGGTAAAGAAAAAGACATCTGTTATCATCATAAAAGGGGGGCGGTAAGAAAGCGGCACACAAGTGGTGTGGTGCTGCTGACTTGCCCACATGGCATAGATACGAAAAGAAAGAAGAAACAATCAATATTATAACCAATAATCAGTGATGAAGCGGGATAATGGCAAACGCAAAACAATGGCGCCTTGGGAGCAGGGTAAAGAAAAGAAGCGGGTGTGCATAGGGTGCGATCTCTTTCACACCCCACACACGCCTGCACGTGAAGAAGGACACTCCATGGTTCCGCTGTCGCCAACCCACAGTCACCACATATAAACATTAACATCAAAACAAAAAATCATGGGAAACCCAAACACACAGCCACAAGAACAACACAGACATACGGATGCGAACCACACAGTGGTTTATAAAGCTAAAGCTTAGGTTTAGTTCCACCCGCTCGTCCACGTCGCCCCCCACAGCTTTGTGTAGCCCGTGCCACCGTTTGCAATGCGCATGGTCTGCATGTAGCCGGTGCCAGTCTTGTACATAAGGACGTGTCCGGTGGAGCCGATGTAGAAGGGGGTGATGTGTGTCCACGGCTTCGACCACGTCGACGAGTACGTTGTCGTCACACCTGTGGCGCCGTACTTCAGGATCTTTGCCGTGCCAGTCTCCTGCTTGTACGCCAGCATGTACGACAGCCCGCCCACGTTGAAGTCAACCATGTGCGTCCACCCGCCCGTCCACGTCGCCGTCCACACAAGCTGCGTCGACACAGACCCCCACGCAAAGGACACGGAGACCGTCTTCACATCACCGCTTCCGCCCCTGTACAGCAGCAGGTACTGCACACCGCTCTTCCAGTACGGCATCAGCACAGTGCGGCCGCGCACCCAGTTCGACGCGTGCAGGTTCGTTGTGTACACGTTCCCGGCGTTGACACGCTCCCAGTTCGCATGCCCGTGCAGGCTGCTGTACACAAGCAGGTACGCAGTGTTCCCGTTCTGGAACGGCACAATGTGGGTCCAGCCTGTGCCCCAGGTCCCAGTCACAACGTTCGAGTACCCGGCACCCCCTGCTGTAAGGCGGATGAAGTTGACGAACCCCGTGCGTGCCTTGTACAGCACCGCGTACTGCACCCCGGACACCTTGTACGCCTCCATGTGCGTGTACTGCAGCGACCACGTGCTCGAGTACCGTGTTGTCGTCCCCTTCCCGTCCGAGTCCACCTCCACAATCTTGACAGACCCGCTCTGCGGCTTGTAGATGAGCATGAAGTCCCTCGTCCCCTCAGACCACGCCATGAAACGCTCGCCCCCGCAGTTGTTGCTCAGGAGCAGCTCCGTCGCCCCGAAGTTCCCTTCGTGCACAGTCGAGTACACGCCGTTGTACGTGTGGCGCATGTTGTCGTAGCTCCCGCTGTCGCTGTCGAGCCCCTCCTGGTTCGTGTGGATGTGCGGGCCGTTGCTGTTCCCAGTCGTCCCGGTGATCCCAATCACCTCGCCCTGTGCAACACGCTCGTTCAGCAGGTGCGACACCGAGTCGCGCATGTGTGTGTAGTACGTCTTCCACCCGTTCTCGTGGTCGATGCGCACGCGTCTCGCCCCGTGGTGCTTCGAGTCGGGCGAGTTCACTGTGTACGCCTCCACAACCTTGCCCCCAGCAGCCGCACGCACGAAGTTCCCCTCGTCCTGCACGGTTGACCCTGCCCCCACGTCCCACTGGTTCAGGTCCAGGTTGTTCCTGTGTCCGTCGTACGACGCTGCACGCCACATCTGTGCACAGCTTGTTGGCGTCTGGAAGAAGGGACGTGTTTGGTAGGTCCCCGCCTCGGCAGTGTTCTGGGTGCACAGCAGCACCAGCAGCACAAAGACGCCCCGCATTTTGTTGTGGTGCTCTTTGTCTTGGACTTTGGCACGGGTGTGTGTATGTGGGTTGTTTTGAGAATATCTGGCGTTGGGTGGGTGTTGTTTTAGTGTTGGTGAGGTTATGTTAGGATGGATCACTGGGGACAAGAGGGAAGATATAAAAACAGAGGGGGGTGGGTGTGAGGAAGAGGAGGACGTTTTTCTTTGCCAGGCACAGTATACACGGGCATCATCAAAGAAAGAGAAACAAAAAAAAAAATGAAAAGAAAGCAATAATTTGTGGGTAAAATGCTTTGTCTGGAGCACAACATCAGAACTTGTGTTGTGCGGTTCCAAACGAAACTAAAAAGAACATCATAAAAAACAAGAAAAAAACAAAAAGGGTGTGGAGCGGAGGGGAGGGGAAGGGTGATGTGATAAAATCGAGCAGAAACGTGCTGTCCCTGTGCAGTGTTATGTCACAGGCACAGCACGAATACGGTTTATTTCTGTGCGAACAGGTTCGCCTCCATTGTGTTTCAGTGTCCTCTGTCCGCAAGGTGCGTGCAAATTGGTTGTGTTCTCTCCTCCACCAACCCAAACCATTCGACCCTCCGCTGTCCCCCCCTCCACTTCCGAGAGGGGAAGACGTTGTGGGTGGTCAGAGGGGTGGGTGGGCGAGGGAGAAGAACACCGACACACATCCACACGGACGCAAAAAACAAAAGAGGCACCAAACACAGCACAGCTTTAAAAAAGGGGGAAGGGTGGAAATCATAAAAGGAAAAAGACCCCACACAACACAAACTGCCACAGCAACACAAAGGAAAAGGGGCTTTTCCCTTTTTTTGCTTGCGCCAGCCGTGCATTGTGTTTTTTGCAAGGGGTCACATTTATTAATGGTATAGGTAGAGGAAGGAAAACATATGCCGGCACAACAGTGAAGAGAAGAGAAAAGACTGTGTGTGCAGGTAAAGAAAAAGACATCTGTTATCATCATAAAAGGGGGGCGGTAAGAAAGCGGCACACAAGTGGTGTGGTGCTGCTGACTTGCCCACATGGCATAGATACGAAAAGAAAGAAGAAACAATCAATATTATAACCAATAATCAGTGATGAAGCGGGATAATGGCAAACGCAAAACAATGGCGCCTTGGGAGCAGGGTAAAGAAAAGAAGCGGGTGTGCATAGGGTGCGATCTCTTTCACACCCCACACACGCCTGCACGTGAAGAAGGACACTCCATGGTTCCGCTGTCGCCAACCCACAGTCACCACATATAAACATTAACATCAAAACAAAAAATCATGGGAAACCCAAACACACAGCCACAAGAACAACACAGACATACGGATGCGAACCACACAGTGGTTTATAAAGCTAAAGCTTAGGTTTAGTTCCACCCGCTCGTCCACGTCGCCCCCCACAGCTTTGTGTAGCCCGTGCCACCGTTTGCAATGCGCATGGTCTGCATGTAGCCGGTGCCAGTCTTGTACATAAGGACGTGTCCGGTGGAGCCGATGTAGAAGGGGGTGATGTGTGTCCACGGCTTCGACCACGTCGACGAGTACGTTGTCGTCACACCTGTGGCGCCGTACTTCAGGATCTTTGCCGTGCCAGTCTCCTGCTTGTACGCCAGCATGTACGACAGCCCGCCCACGTTGAAGTCAACCATGTGCGTCCACCCGCCCGTCCACGTCGCCGTCCACACAAGCTGCGTCGACACAGACCCCCACGCAAAGGACACGGAGACCGTCTTCACATCACCGCTTCCGCCCCTGTACAGCAGCAGGTACTGCACACCGCTCTTCCAGTACGGCATCAGCACAGTGCGGCCGCGCACCCAGTTCGACGCGTGCAGGTTCGTTGTGTACACGTTCCCGGCGTTGACACGCTCCCAGTTCGCATGCCCGTGCAGGCTGCTGTACACAAGCAGGTACGCAGTGTTCCCGTTCTGGAACGGCACAATGTGGGTCCAGCCTGTGCCCCAGGTCCCAGTCACAACGTTCGAGTACCCGGCACCCCCTGCTGTAAGGCGGATGAAGTTGACGAACCCCGTGCGTGCCTTGTACAGCACCGCGTACTGCACCCCGGACACCTTGTACGCCTCCATGTGCGTGTACTGCAGCGACCACGTGCTCGAGTACCGTGTTGTCGTCCCCTTCCCGTCCGAGTCCACCTCCACAATCTTGACAGACCCGCTCTGCGGCTTGTAGATGAGCATGAAGTCCCTCGTCCCCTCAGACCACGCCATGAAACGCTCGCCCCCGCAGTTGTTGCTCAGGAGCAGCTCCGTCGCCCCGAAGTTCCCTTCGTGCACAGTCGAGTACACGCCGTTGTACGTGTGGCGCATGTTGTCGTAGCTCCCGCTGTCGCTGTCGAGCCCCTCCTGGTTCGTGTGGATGTGCGGGCCGTTGCTGTTCCCAGTCGTCCCGGTGATCCCAATCACCTCGCCCTGTGCAACACGCTCGTTCAGCAGGTGCGACACCGAGTCGCGCATGTGTGTGTAGTACGTCTTCCACCCGTTCTCGTGGTCGATGCGCACGCGTCTCGCCCCGTGGTGCTTCGAGTCGGGCGAGTTCACTGTGTACGCCTCCACAACCTTGCCCCCAGCAGCCGCACGCACGAAGTTCCCCTCGTCCTGCACGGTTGACCCTGCCCCCACGTCCCACTGGTTCAGGTCCAGGTTGTTCCTGTGTCCGTCGTACGACGCTGCACGCCACATCTGTGCACAGCTTGTTGGCGTCTGGAAGAAGGGACGTGTTTGGTAGGTCCCCGCCTCGGCAGTGTTCTGGGTGCACAGCAGCACCAGCAGCACAAAGACGCCCCGCATTTTGTTGTGGTGCTCTTTGTCTTGGACTTTGGCACGGGTGTGTGTATGTGGGTTGTTTTGAGAATATCTGGCGTTGGGTGGGTGTTGTTTTAGTGTTGGTGAGGTTATGTTAGGATGGATCACTGGGGACAAGAGGGAAGATATAAAAACAGAGGGGGGTGGGTGTGAGGAAGAGGAGGACGTTTTTCTTTGCCAGGCACAGTATACACGGGCATCATCAAAGAAAGAGAAACAAAAAAAAAAATGAAAAGAAAGCAATAATTTGTGGGTAAAATGCTTTGTCTGGAGCACAACATCAGAACTTGTGTTGTGCGGTTCCAAACGAAACTAAAAAGAACATCATAAAAAACAAGAAAAAAACAAAAAGGGTGTGGAGCGGAGGGGAGGGGAAGGGTGATGTGATAAAATCGAGCAGAAACGTGCTGTCCCTGTGCAGTGTTATGTCACAGGCACAGCACGAATACGGTTTATTTCTGTGCGAACAGGTTCGCCTCCATTGTGTTTCAGTGTCCTCTGTCCGCAAGGTGCGTGCAAATTGGTTGTGTTCTCTCCTCCACCAACCCAAACCATTCGACCCTCCGCTGTCCCCCCCTCCACTTCCGAGAGGGGAAGACGTTGTGGGTGGTCAGAGGGGTGGGTGGGCGAGGGAGAAGAACACCGACACACATCCACACGGACGCAAAAAACAAAAGAGGCACCAAACACAGCACAGCTTTAAAAAAGGGGGAAGGGTGGAAATCATAAAAGGAAAAAGACCCCACACAACACAAACTGCCACAGCAACACAAAGGAAAAGGGGCTTTTCCCTTTTTTTGCTTGCGCCAGCCGTGCATTGTGTTTTTTGCAAGGGGTCACATTTATTAATGGTATAGGTAGAGGAAGGAAAACATATGCCGGCACAACAGTGAAGAGAAGAGAAAAGACTGTGTGTGCAGGTAAAGAAAAAGACATCTGTTATCATCATAAAAGGGGGGCGGTAAGAAAGCGGCACACAAGTGGTGTGGTGCTGCTGACTTGCCCACATGGCATAGATACGAAAAGAAAGAAGAAACAATCAATATTATAACCAATAATCAGTGATGAAGCGGGATAATGGCAAACGCAAAACAATGGCGCCTTGGGAGCAGGGTAAAGAAAAGAAGCGGGTGTGCATAGGGTGCGATCTCTTTCACACCCCACACACGCCTGCACGTGAAGAAGGACACTCCATGGTTCCGCTGTCGCCAACCCACAGTCACCACATATAAACATTAACATCAAAACAAAAAATCATGGGAAACCCAAACACACAGCCACAAGAACAACACAGACATACGGATGCGAACCACACAGTGGTTTATAAAGCTAAAGCTTAGGTTTAGTTCCACCCGCTCGTCCACGTCGCCCCCCACAGCTTTGTGTAGCCCGTGCCACCGTTTGCAATGCGCATGGTCTGCATGTAGCCGGTGCCAGTCTTGTACATAAGGACGTGTCCGGTGGAGCCGATGTAGAAGGGGGTGATGTGTGTCCACGGCTTCGACCACGTCGACGAGTACGTTGTCGTCACACCTGTGGCGCCGTACTTCAGGATCTTTGCCGTGCCAGTCTCCTGCTTGTACGCCAGCATGTACGACAGCCCGCCCACGTTGAAGTCAACCATGTGCGTCCACCCGCCCGTCCACGTCGCCGTCCACACAAGCTGCGTCGACACAGACCCCCACGCAAAGGACACGGAGACCGTCTTCACATCACCGCTTCCGCCCCTGTACAGCAGCAGGTACTGCACACCGCTCTTCCAGTACGGCATCAGCACAGTGCGGCCGCGCACCCAGTTCGACGCGTGCAGGTTCGTTGTGTACACGTTCCCGGCGTTGACACGCTCCCAGTTCGCATGCCCGTGCAGGCTGCTGTACACAAGCAGGTACGCAGTGTTCCCGTTCTGGAACGGCACAATGTGGGTCCAGCCTGTGCCCCAGGTCCCAGTCACAACGTTCGAGTACCCGGCACCCCCTGCTGTAAGGCGGATGAAGTTGACGAACCCCGTGCGTGCCTTGTACAGCACCGCGTACTGCACCCCGGACACCTTGTACGCCTCCATGTGCGTGTACTGCAGCGACCACGTGCTCGAGTACCGTGTTGTCGTCCCCTTCCCGTCCGAGTCCACCTCCACAATCTTGACAGACCCGCTCTGCGGCTTGTAGATGAGCATGAAGTCCCTCGTCCCCTCAGACCACGCCATGAAACGCTCGCCCCCGCAGTTGTTGCTCAGGAGCAGCTCCGTCGCCCCGAAGTTCCCTTCGTGCACAGTCGAGTACACGCCGTTGTACGTGTGGCGCATGTTGTCGTAGCTCCCGCTGTCGCTGTCGAGCCCCTCCTGGTTCGTGTGGATGTGCGGGCCGTTGCTGTTCCCAGTCGTCCCGGTGATCCCAATCACCTCGCCCTGTGCAACACGCTCGTTCAGCAGGTGCGACACCGAGTCGCGCATGTGTGTGTAGTACGTCTTCCACCCGTTCTCGTGGTCGATGCGCACGCGTCTCGCCCCGTGGTGCTTCGAGTCGGGCGAGTTCACTGTGTACGCCTCCACAACCTTGCCCCCAGCAGCCGCACGCACGAAGTTCCCCTCGTCCTGCACGGTTGACCCTGCCCCCACGTCCCACTGGTTCAGGTCCAGGTTGTTCCTGTGTCCGTCGTACGACGCTGCACGCCACATCTGTGCACAGCTTGTTGGCGTCTGGAAGAAGGGACGTGTTTGGTAGGTCCCCGCCTCGGCAGTGTTCTGGGTGCACAGCAGCACCAGCAGCACAAAGACGCCCCGCATTTTGTTGTGGTGCTCTTTGTCTTGGACTTTGGCACGGGTGTGTGTATGTGGGTTGTTTTGAGAATATCTGGCGTTGGGTGGGTGTTGTTTTAGTGTTGGTGAGGTTATGTTAGGATGGATCACTGGGGACAAGAGGGAAGATATAAAAACAGAGGGGGGTGGGTGTGAGGAAGAGGAGGACGTTTTTCTTTGCCAGGCACAGTATACACGGGCATCATCAAAGAAAGAGAAACAAAAAAAAAAATGAAAAGAAAGCAATAATTTGTGGGTAAAATGCTTTGTCTGGAGCACAACATCAGAACTTGTGTTGTGCGGTTCCAAACGAAACTAAAAAGAACATCATAAAAAACAAGAAAAAAACAAAAAGGGTGTGGAGCGGAGGGGAGGGGAAGGGTGATGTGATAAAATCGAGCAGAAACGTGCTGTCCCTGTGCAGTGTTATGTCACAGGCACAGCACGAATACGGTTTATTTCTGTGCGAACAGGTTCGCCTCCATTGTGTTTCAGTGTCCTCTGTCCGCAAGGTGCGTGCAAATTGGTTGTGTTCTCTCCTCCACCAACCCAAACCATTCGACCCTCCGCTGTCCCCCCCTCCACTTCCGAGAGGGGAAGACGTTGTGGGTGGTCAGAGGGGTGGGTGGGCGAGGGAGAAGAACACCGACACACATCCACACGGACGCAAAAAACAAAAGAGGCACCAAACACAGCACAGCTTTAAAAAAGGGGGAAGGGTGGAAATCATAAAAGGAAAAAGACCCCACACAACACAAACTGCCACAGCAACACAAAGGAAAAGGGGCTTTTCCCTTTTTTTGCTTGCGCCAGCCGTGCATTGTGTTTTTTGCAAGGGGTCACATTTATTAATGGTATAGGTAGAGGAAGGAAAACATATGCCGGCACAACAGTGAAGAGAAGAGAAAAGACTGTGTGTGCAGGTAAAGAAAAAGACATCTGTTATCATCATAAAAGGGGGGCGGTAAGAAAGCGGCACACAAGTGGTGTGGTGCTGCTGACTTGCCCACATGGCATAGATACGAAAAGAAAGAAGAAACAATCAATATTATAACCAATAATCAGTGATGAAGCGGGATAATGGCAAACGCAAAACAATGGCGCCTTGGGAGCAGGGTAAAGAAAAGAAGCGGGTGTGCATAGGGTGCGATCTCTTTCACACCCCACACACGCCTGCACGTGAAGAAGGACACTCCATGGTTCCGCTGTCGCCAACCCACAGTCACCACATATAAACATTAACATCAAAACAAAAAATCATGGGAAACCCAAACACACAGCCACAAGAACAACACAGACATACGGATGCGAACCACACAGTGGTTTATAAAGCTAAAGCTTAGGTTTAGTTCCACCCGCTCGTCCACGTCGCCCCCCACAGCTTTGTGTAGCCCGTGCCACCGTTTGCAATGCGCATGGTCTGCATGTAGCCGGTGCCAGTCTTGTACATAAGGACGTGTCCGGTGGAGCCGATGTAGAAGGGGGTGATGTGTGTCCACGGCTTCGACCACGTCGACGAGTACGTTGTCGTCACACCTGTGGCGCCGTACTTCAGGATCTTTGCCGTGCCAGTCTCCTGCTTGTACGCCAGCATGTACGACAGCCCGCCCACGTTGAAGTCAACCATGTGCGTCCACCCGCCCGTCCACGTCGCCGTCCACACAAGCTGCGTCGACACAGACCCCCACGCAAAGGACACGGAGACCGTCTTCACATCACCGCTTCCGCCCCTGTACAGCAGCAGGTACTGCACACCGCTCTTCCAGTACGGCATCAGCACAGTGCGGCCGCGCACCCAGTTCGACGCGTGCAGGTTCGTTGTGTACACGTTCCCGGCGTTGACACGCTCCCAGTTCGCATGCCCGTGCAGGCTGCTGTACACAAGCAGGTACGCAGTGTTCCCGTTCTGGAACGGCACAATGTGGGTCCAGCCTGTGCCCCAGGTCCCAGTCACAACGTTCGAGTACCCGGCACCCCCTGCTGTAAGGCGGATGAAGTTGACGAACCCCGTGCGTGCCTTGTACAGCACCGCGTACTGCACCCCGGACACCTTGTACGCCTCCATGTGCGTGTACTGCAGCGACCACGTGCTCGAGTACCGTGTTGTCGTCCCCTTCCCGTCCGAGTCCACCTCCACAATCTTGACAGACCCGCTCTGCGGCTTGTAGATGAGCATGAAGTCCCTCGTCCCCTCAGACCACGCCATGAAACGCTCGCCCCCGCAGTTGTTGCTCAGGAGCAGCTCCGTCGCCCCGAAGTTCCCTTCGTGCACAGTCGAGTACACGCCGTTGTACGTGTGGCGCATGTTGTCGTAGCTCCCGCTGTCGCTGTCGAGCCCCTCCTGGTTCGTGTGGATGTGCGGGCCGTTGCTGTTCCCAGTCGTCCCGGTGATCCCAATCACCTCGCCCTGTGCAACACGCTCGTTCAGCAGGTGCGACACCGAGTCGCGCATGTGTGTAGTACGTCTTCCACCCGTTCTCGTGGTCGATGCGCACGCGTCTCGCCCCGTGGTGCTTCGAGTCGGGCGAGTTCACTGTGTACGCCTCCACAACCTTGCCCCCAGCAGCCGCACGCACGAAGTTCCCCTCGTCCTGCACGGTTGACCCTGCCCCCACGTCCCACTGGTTCAGGTCCAGGTTGTTCCTGTGTCCGTCGTACGACGCTGCACGCCACATCTGTGCACAGCTTGTTGGCGTCTGGAAGAAGGGACGTGTTTGGTAGGTCCCCGCCTCGGCAGTGTTCTGGGTGCACAGCAGCACCAGCAGCACAAAGACGCCCCGCATTTTGTTGTGGTGCTCTTTGTCTTGGACTTTGGCACGGGTGTGTGTATGTGGGTTGTTTTGAGAATATCTGGCGTTGGGTGGGTGTTGTTTTAGTGTTGGTGAGGTTATGTTAGGATGGATCACTGGGGACAAGAGGGAAGATATAAAAACAGAGGGGGGTGGGTGTGAGGAAGAGGAGGACGTTTTTCTTTGCCAGGCACAGTATACACGGGCATCATCAAAGAAAGAGAAACAAAAAAAAAAATGAAAAGAAAGCAATAATTTGTGGGTAAAATGCTTTGTCTGGAGCACAACATCAGAACTTGTGTTGTGCGGTTCCAAACGAAACTAAAAAGAACATCATAAAAAACAAGAAAAAAACAAAAAGGGTGTGGAGCGGAGGGGAGGGGAAGGGTGATGTGATAAAATCGAGCAGAAACGTGCTGTCCCTGTGCAGTGTTATGTCACAGGCACAGCACGAATACGGTTTATTTCTGTGCGAACAGGTTCGCCTCCATTGTGTTTCAGTGTCCTCTGTCCGCAAGGTGCGTGCAAATTGGTTGTGTTCTCTCCTCCACCAACCCAAACCATTCGACCCTCCGCTGTCCCCCCCTCCACTTCCGAGAGGGGAAGACGTTGTGGGTGGTCAGAGGGGTGGGTGGGCGAGGGAGAAGAACACCGACACACATCCACACGGACGCAAAAAACAAAAGAGGCACCAAACACAGCACAGCTTTAAAAAAGGGGGAAGGGTGGAAATCATAAAAGGAAAAAGACCCCACACAACACAAACTGCCACAGCAACACAAAGGAAAAGGGGCTTTTCCCTTTTTTTGCTTGCGCCAGCCGTGCATTGTGTTTTTTGCAAGGGGTCACATTTATTAATGGTATAGGTAGAGGAAGGAAAACATATGCCGGCACAACAGTGAAGAGAAGAGAAAAGACTGTGTGTGCAGGTAAAGAAAAAGACATCTGTTATCATCATAAAAGGGGGGCGGTAAGAAAGCGGCACACAAGTGGTGTGGTGCTGCTGACTTGCCCACATGGCATAGATACGAAAAGAAAGAAGAAACAATCAATATTATAACCAATAATCAGTGATGAAGCGGGATAATGGCAAACGCAAAACAATGGCGCCTTGGGAGCAGGGTAAAGAAAAGAAGCGGGTGTGCATAGGGTGCGATCTCTTTCACACCCCACACACGCCTGCACGTGAAGAAGGACACTCCATGGTTCCGCTGTCGCCAACCCACAGTCACCACATATAAACATTAACATCAAAACAAAAAATCATGGGAAACCCAAACACACAGCCACAAGAACAACACAGACATACGGATGCGAACCACACAGTGGTTTATAAAGCTAAAGCTTAGGTTTAGTTCCACCCGCTCGTCCACGTCGCCCCCCACAGCTTTGTGTAGCCCGTGCCACCGTTTGCAATGCGCATGGTCTGCATGTAGCCGGTGCCAGTCTTGTACATAAGGACGTGTCCGGTGGAGCCGATGTAGAAGGGGGTGATGTGTGTCCACGGCTTCGACCACGTCGACGAGTACGTTGTCGTCACACCTGTGGCGCCGTACTTCAGGATCTTTGCCGTGCCAGTCTCCTGCTTGTACGCCAGCATGTACGACAGCCCGCCCACGTTGAAGTCAACCATGTGCGTCCACCCGCCCGTCCACGTCGCCGTCCACACAAGCTGCGTCGACACAGACCCCCACGCAAAGGACACGGAGACCGTCTTCACATCACCGCTTCCGCCCCTGTACAGCAGCAGGTACTGCACACCGCTCTTCCAGTACGGCATCAGCACAGTGCGGCCGCGCACCCAGTTCGACGCGTGCAGGTTCGTTGTGTACACGTTCCCGGCGTTGACACGCTCCCAGTTCGCATGCCCGTGCAGGCTGCTGTACACAAGCAGGTACGCAGTGTTCCCGTTCTGGAACGGCACAATGTGGGTCCAGCCTGTGCCCCAGGTCCCAGTCACAACGTTCGAGTACCCGGCACCCCCTGCTGTAAGGCGGATGAAGTTGACGAACCCCGTGCGTGCCTTGTACAGCACCGCGTACTGCACCCCGGACACCTTGTACGCCTCCATGTGCGTGTACTGCAGCGACCACGTGCTCGAGTACCGTGTTGTCGTCCCCTTCCCGTCCGAGTCCACCTCCACAATCTTGACAGACCCGCTCTGCGGCTTGTAGATGAGCATGAAGTCCCTCGTCCCCTCAGACCACGCCATGAAACGCTCGCCCCCGCAGTTGTTGCTCAGGAGCAGCTCCGTCGCCCCGAAGTTCCCTTCGTGCACAGTCGAGTACACGCCGTTGTACGTGTGGCGCATGTTGTCGTAGCTCCCGCTGTCGCTGTCGAGCCCCTCCTGGTTCGTGTGGATGTGCGGGCCGTTGCTGTTCCCAGTCGTCCCGGTGATCCCAATCACCTCGCCCTGTGCAACACGCTCGTTCAGCAGGTGCGACACCGAGTCGCGCATGTGTGTGTAGTACGTCTTCCACCCGTTCTCGTGGTCGATGCGCACGCGTCTCGCCCCGTGGTGCTTCGAGTCGGGCGAGTTCACTGTGTACGCCTCCACAACCTTGCCCCCAGCAGCCGCACGCACGAAGTTCCCCTCGTCCTGCACGGTTGACCCTGCCCCCACGTCCCACTGGTTCAGGTCCAGGTTGTTCCTGTGTCCGTCGTACGACGCTGCACGCCACATCTGTGCACAGCTTGTTGGCGTCTGGAAGAAGGGACGTGTTTGGTAGGTCCCCGCCTCGGCAGTGTTCTGGGTGCACAGCAGCACCAGCAGCACAAAGACGCCCCGCATTTTGTTGTGGTGCTCTTTGTCTTGGACTTTGGCACGGGTGTGTGTATGTGGGTTGTTTTGAGAATATCTGGCGTTGGGTGGGTGTTGGTGAGGTTGTGTGAGGAATAACGGAAAAGGTGAAGGTACAAAGGAAATGTTTTAAGATGAAACAGAGACTCCCGTGCGCAGTAACCTCTAATATTTTGTGCTGGATTGTTTGTGTGAGATGTGCTAAAAAATCAGGTGCCGGTAAATGCGAATAAGTGGCAGATCGTTTGTCTATCAAGAAGGTCAGTGAGAACATTGAATTGAAGGTCATCATTTTTGGTCGTACGCTGAGACAAAATTATATCTGGAAAATAAGAGGGGGTAATTGTTATAGTCTCTTTGCATTTTTTACTTGTAGCTCTTTTTTTTGAGGGGGGGGGGGATATAGGGTAGCTTCCCAGTGTCAAACTGCTCTTCACCCACCCTTTTTTTCACACCCAGTGTGGGATTCTGGGAAACCCACTATTTCTACGGGGGGTTGAGGGTTGGGTATGAAACAACGTGGTGGGGGGGAAGGCGGTGTCTTACACCACACCCGAATTTTTAAAAAAAATAATAAAAATCGTGAAATGTGAACCTCAAAGGGATCATACCCACAACGTTTTTTCAAAATGAACCCCCCTTACCTTTTTTACCCTCCCCAGCCCCCATGTACCCCGCCCAACCCCGACCCCCCCCAAAAAAAAGTAGGCATTTTTTTTCCATAGTTCTCAAAGATACCCTGCACCCAATATCGGTACAAAACGTTGCATACGAGATACATTTCTTTTTCGTTTTATTTTGAGCTCGTTTTCTCTTAGTAGTATGCCCTAAGGACAGTAACACAACAAAACCATCGGTGGAGGGGGTGTAAAAAAACCCTTAGAGTTTCTGAAATCCCAAAAAAAAATCCACTCTTAGTTTTTACCTCTCCGTTGCGTTACTGTAATTATCTCCCCACACACAACCCACCCCCAAAAATGCGTACTATGTTGTCATTCCTTTGTCGTCTTTTCTCGCCAAAAAAAGGAAACATTTTTTTTCGGTGCTATAGAATAATGAAGAGCTGCTGAGCTGGAAATATATTTAGACGGTTAAATGGAAAAGCAATGCGACTTGAAACACAAAGCCCTTCTCGAGACAGGGTGCCTTGGTGCATGACCAGAACCCAGAACACAGTGGTGGACCTGTCCTTACATTTTTTTTGTTGCATTTGAGGGCAGCAAAATACGAGGTACAATAATATTGATTTTTTCTTGATCCAGAAATCAGATCGTACACGCAAGCGAAGCAAATCGCCAGCAGTTCGTACCCAATCGCTGTTATCTCTCTTTCTCTCTCTCTCTCTTCATTCATCACGTCTATTTGCAGGGAAAAACAAGGTAGGGGAGGAGAGCAAAGTTAGCAAGAAGGAGTCTAGGCCTCGCTTTTACCCCCAACATTTTCAGTTTTTTTTTTGATAAATTGTTGGAGTAGTGTAGTTGCCTCGGTTGTGTTGCCACAGTTGTGCAATCTCCACTGTCCTTTTTATTCTGGAAGGTAGGTACAATCTCTCTGGGGTGAAGAACCATATTCCAACTTTCATCGGTGGGGTGGGGGGGATCACACATTTTGAGGAATCAGGCGAACACAAAAAAGAGAGAGAAAAAAACTTGGAAGATACGGGGCTCTAAGATTTGAACAGGACCACTAAGAGAGAAGGTGTGTGGACTCAAAAAAAAAAAGGACATTTTTTATAGGCACAAAAATCACCTATCAACCCCACAGCTCATTCCACGACATCCCGACGTTCTGAACAACCAAAAAGTTAAGATAGGCATGTTTTCTGCCCAAATATGTATAAGTGAACGAACCGTTGTGAAAGAGCATATTTTGTGTTTTTTTTTCAGGGGTGTGCCTTTTGCAGTAACTATACAAGTTTGTCAGGCCCGGGGGGGGTGAGGGGGAAAGGGGAGAAAAAAAAAATCAGTACCAGAAACGGAGAAAAGAAAGATGTGCCTCACTCTGCACGCACATCCAAAAAAAACAAAAAAAAAGAGAGAAAGACCTAGTTCACACGGCAAACGTAGGAGTTGGCTTGTGTGATGTTGCGGACCCAACGCGCAGGGTTGTAGGACTTCGAACGCTCCTCGATTCTGAGGAAACGGATGTTCAGACCGGACACGATGTACCTGTAGGAAAAGGGAGTTGGTTAGGGCAGTCTTGAACTCTCCGTGTGTGTTGTGTGTTGATGTGTTGATGTGCCTCTTTGGGTTGTTTTCTTCATGTCCATTACGTATCAATAAGACTAAACGAGGTTTTTAGCATGAAGAGAAGTGTCTGAAGACGAGGTTGGGGAACTGCCCAATAAAAAATCCCTGAGTGAAAGTTCCCCTGTTCTCAAAAGCCAACCTTGCCGAGAGTAAGGAAAGTGGGCATAAAGCCAGAAAAAGAAGAAGTTGGCAAAATGAGAAGTGTGAACGCAGCATGGCGTGGGTGGTATTGAAAAAACGGGACACTAAGTTGCCAACTGATGATGTGACAACATTGAGGGGATGACATACATGGGAATTTCAAAGTTCATGGAGATGGGCCCAATTTGCTTGCGGATGCTTGCAGGTGTCTCGTGGGCAAAGGAGATGCGCACCTTGCACATATGTTCTGTCATCCCGTTGAACTTCTTGATCAGCCACATGACCTGCTTGTCGGCCTGCTTGTATTCGTACGTCTGGTTCTGCGACGCACCACGCAGCTCCACGCTGACACTCGTCGTCGCCTTCGGCACGGTGAACTTCACAAGAACAGTTGCTGCGTGCACAGTAGCAGGGAAGTCGGCTTTGACCTGTTTTATGCGTAGTTTTTTTTTTTTGACAATCCGTCTGTTCAGTCCTGACTCCAATTCAAACAATTTTCACTCTATAATTGTATTGACCCTCACCCAGGGTTCTGTGCTCAATATAATATAGAAAAGCTAGGATCCCATACACCCATTTTATTTTATTTGCATAGTAAATAATTGACATAGACCACCTAGAGCGGATGCCATCCTTAAATGCCCATACCTTCAGTGTGAGCTCCACCTTGTATGGCGGCTGCTCGTCGATGATGGGGATGATGTGGAACGGCATGGAGTAGTCCATGGAGGTGACACGGTAGTTCATCACGACAAACTCGCCGTCTGGGGGGCGGAAGAAGAGGGTACGGTCCTTCATGAAGTCGTTGTAGTTTACGCATTCGTGGAAGTTGACGGAGTCGAGCTGCACGGCACCGTAGTTGTGGTCTTGCTTGCCTATTGTCAGGTCGTCGTTGAGGCCCAACCGCAGCTCGGGTGTGCCTGCAAGGAAACTCTTCATAATAATCGACCCGTCGATCTCCGCATTCGACACATTCCCGTTCGCGTTGAACACAACGTTGAGGCGCTCCAGCACATCCACGTAGATCTCGTTCTTCCCGCTCCCCTTCTCGCCGCTCAGAATAGTTTTTTGCGCGTCCGCCGCACGCTTCGTCCCTTTCCCAGTGAATTTGCCAAGAGTCGGCTTCGGAAGCGCGTTCTGTGCAAGCTTTTTGTCCTCCGCCTCCACAGCAACAGGCTCGTTCGAGATGTAGGACTTCAGCTTCTCGGTGTTGGTGCCCTGGATGTAGCCGAAGTCTATCACCTCGTCGAGGATTTCGTAGACAAGCACAAAGTTCTTCCTGAGGGACTCCTCGTTGAGAACGCCGAGCGCATCCTTGAGCAGTTTTGTCAGGCGGATGAGGAACTCGCTGAGCAGTGCCGGGGACATGTTCTGTCGTGTCGTCACGGTGAGGAGAAGGTTGTTTTTCTTCACGTACGCGTAGTTCACGCCGTCGTAGGAGAAGAATGGTGGTGTGTCGCCGCCTCCAGGGCCATCCCAGAACTTGTATTTTCTGAAGAAGATCTCATCCGTTCCACGTACAATGTCGTTTCGGTACTCTTTGGTTATAATCTTGTCCCCTCGGGGGGACAGCACGAACAGCTGTGAGATCGGCATCTTAGTGGACGATCCCTGTGGTGATGTAGGGTGGGGGAGAGGGAGAGGGGAGGGGAGGGGAGGGGAGGGGAGGGTGGTGGTTTCCGGTTCAGGAAGAAGTGTAGTGGTGTGAGTCAGGTGCCGGTAAATGCGAATAAGTGGCAGATCGTTTGTCTATCAAGAAGGTCAGTGAGAACATTGAATTGAAGGTCATCATTTTGGTGAGGGGAAGAAGAGGAGGAGGTGGTGGTGGTGGTGGTGGAGTCAGAACTGCGTTGCAAGGCGCCGTTTCGTCTCATAAACCCGAAGGCTTCGATTCAATGAAATACCAATTTTAGCTTTTTGTGTCATCATGCAAAGAGGCTCTTGGTGTGCTGCGCACTCCAAACGGAAGAAGATGCTGAATGAATGTCGGACCGCACCAAGGCACCCAAGCTCACAAGGTCAATGCTGGGGTGCTGGTTACATGCTGTCCATTTTGCTCTGGCGTGGTTTAAAAGCCCACCCCCCTGACGCGAAGTGGTGTGTGGGGCAGGCAACCTATACCGCGCAGTGCTGTTCTTTGTCTGGTTGTGGTTTGCGGTCTTGCGTTGTTGTGACCTCACTGCAGAACAACAGCATGCAGTGATGCAGGCAGCTTCCTTTGGTGAGGGGAAGAGGTGGTGGTGGAAGAGTCAGAACTGCGTTGCAAGGCGCCGTTTCGTCTCATAAACCCGAAGGCTTCGATTCAATGAAATACCAATTTTAGCTTTTTGTGTCATCATGCAATAAAAGAAGCCATCTCTTTTGCTGTGTCTGTGTGGCAACAACCGAACTGCGAACAAGAGAACACACCACACCAACGTACTGTACCACAAAGGTTGGTGCTGGGTCGTTACATCAGGTGCCGGTAAATGCGAATAAGTGGCAGATCGTTTGTCTATCAAGAAGGTCAGTGAGAACATTGAATTGAAGGTCATCATTTTTGGTGGCGACAGTTTCAGACATACATTTAAACATAACCAAAAAACCCCTCTATTTTTTGTTTTTGTATCGATTGAGGAATCCATGACAGGCGCGTCACAGTTACCCCCTTACTTTTTTTTTCCCTTCTTTTTTTTTTTTTAAATTTTTCCTTTTCCTTTTAATTTCCCCCACCCTTAAAACACACCCTCCCACTCTCATAACCTCCTATAGGTATATATCTCGCTGTTTTTTAGTCATAGATGGGAAAAAGGAGGAGTAGGGCGATTTTCTTAACTCCCTTTTATCCCCCCTTTTACGCGAGTCTTAAAAAGGAGACACAGCTCTCACAGAACTCCCCCTTTCCCCTCTCCTTGCTTACCTTTTGAGACTCTCACTCGCTTAGACACGTACGGCTCTCTTTCCTTTTGCCGGGGAAAAAAAAGACAAAAAAAAACGCCTTTTAAAGATACCCGAACCCTCTGGGGGAGGAGAAGGGGAACGACAGAAACACAACATCTTCAAAAATAAAATAAAAATAGTACGATGATAACCTAAGCCACATTGTGCTTAGACCGACACCTTTTGAAATGAAACAATAGCCACCTGTAATTTTTATTTTTCTCTCCTCTTTCCGGGGAATACGCCAAAAAAGGGGTGCTGTGGAGAAGGGATACACAAAAAAATAAATACTTTCAATACAAAGCCCTCTCTCTCACCTAACGTAAGATGAACCTAAAAAGTACCCCCCTTTTTTTTCCTCACGCAATCTTGCTTTGATTGAAGCAAGAGTCACATGGGGAAGGTGGCATGTGTACACCCGGTTGTATTCTTCCACTGCAACCCCTTTATATAGAATAGGTTAAAAAAACGTGCGCTCCTAAAAGCCAAAAAACCCCCCACTGACCGGAATCAAATGAGCTGTAATGCATAAGGCATGGCAATATAGCTCAAAGAAGGGGCAAATCAGGAGGGTACAAGGCCTGCTAATTGAGCCACCAAAATTTAAAAAAAAAAAAAAAAAAAAAAAAGAAACTTGAAATACAAAGCCCTCTCTGTGGCAATGTACCCCCAAAAAAAAAATGGAGTAAAAAAAAAACTGAAACTTGGCAAAAGGGGGGGAGGAGGAGGAGGAAGAGACAGGAGAAAAATAATATTTCTAAGATGACTCTAAGCCACTTAGTGCTTAGTCATCTTGAAAAAAGGGGGGAGGGTGGCTTAGGGGTAGCTATTTGCTTTTTTTATTTGAGACAAAAAATGGGGAGATAAATAAAGACAGGGGGGGAAACAATTCAAGGTTTGTGCGTAATAATCTGGGGGGTAAAAAATAATGAAAGAAAAAGAAAATGGTAGATAACCTAAGCCTCTCGTGTTTAGTAAACCTACTGAAGAAAAAACTTAAAATAACCTTTCTTCTCTATGCTGTGACTCTGGTGTGACACGTAGCAACGATTTTTTTTTCTTTCTAATTCTCCCCCCTTTTTTTGCTTATTTTAAGTGCGGAAACCCCCATATGTTTTTGAGACACTCTGTTTTGGTATTATTTTTACGTTGGCTACCAATAGAGGCAGATACGTTGCACCATTCAGAGTGTTTTCAAAAACCCACAAAATGACAAAACTCACCAACCCTAGTCTCTCTTCTTGCCAATATTTTACGCCTTCCCACTGTTTTTCCCCCACTCCCTTGCATTCCAAACCCATTGCAATATTGTACACACTCGCCTCTTCTTAGGTTCTGAAATCTGGAAAAAAAAAACCATACTTTCCCCCCCACTTCACCCGTTCTTTCTCTCCCTCCCTCCCCCATTGTTTTGATACATAATTTAGCAAGATTGAAAACTTACCGTTCTTTGTTCTTTTCTTTTTTTTTCAACAAAATATTTAGATGTTGGGGAACCCAAGACGCTCCTCGTATTTGATGAAAGGTCTCTTGGGGTAGAAACGTTCGTTGTTTGCTGCCATCTTTTTGAGGGTCGCACATGGCTCAAACCAGGCTCCGTACTTGGGCTTAAGCGCCTCCATGCGGGAGACGATGCTTGCCGCACCTTCGTGGTCTGCGTACGAGAGAAGCCCACCACGGAAGGGTGCGAACCCGGTTCCGAAGATCATTCCAAGGTCGACGGTCTCGGGTCCGTCGACAAGGCCTTCTTCCATGATGAGGCAGGCCTCGTTCACCATCAGCAGCACACACCGGTCCACAACCTCGCTGTACTCAAAGTGCGCGTTGGGGGTGAACCCGATGGCCCCGAGGATCTCCTTGTTGAAGCCCTTCTCCTTCTCCTTCTCGTCGTAGTTGTAGAACCCCTTCTTGTTCTTCTTGCCGAGGAAGCCGTTGTTGGAAAGCTTCGCCACAGCGCCTCCCTCGGAGTCGACAGCGAACCTCAGGGAGTTCAGTCCGTTTTGCAGAACCGGTCCAACGTGCGCGGCAACATCAAAACCAACCTCGTCGAGCAGACGGAACGGACCCATGGGCATTCCAAAGGAAAGCACCTTCTTGTCAATCTGCTCTGGGTCGCCGCATTCCTTCAGCATACGTCCCGCCTCAGCCATGTACACACCGAGAACACGGTTGACAAGGAATCCAGGTCCGTCGTTGACAATGATAGGCTTCTTGCCGATCTTCAAAGTGAGTTTGTAAACAGCGGCGACGGCGGCAGCAGAGGTCTTCTCGCCCTTGATGATCTCAACAAGCGGCATCTTCGCAACAGGGTTGAAGAAGTGCATTCCCACAATGTTCTCAGGGTATTTGGAGTGCTTCTGCATCTCGTTCAGCGACAGCGAGGAGGTGTTCGTAGCGAAGATTGTCTTCCCATCGAGAATGCCCTGCTCCTCAAGCTCCTTGATCATCTTGATCTTCAGCTCCATCACCTCCACTGCAGCCTCGACGATGATCTGGGTCCCGCGAAGTCCTTCGTTGGAGGTTCCTCCCTGTACAAGGTTGGTGCGGCGCTCGGCTTCGTCTTTGGTCATCTTCTTCTTCTTCGCCTGCCCGGAGAACTCCTTCTTCACGAATTCGAGGCCTTTGAAAACGTATTTCTGGTCAATGTCCTTCATGAAGACCTTCAGCTTGCGTGCGGCAAACCAATGAGCGATTCCAGATCCCATGACACCGGCGCCAATGACACCGAGGTTGTCGATCTCCGGAACGTCAGCCTTCTTGACTCCGATGGCTTCCCAGAGTTTCTTGGAGTTGTCATCAAGGAAGTAGATCGACATCTGGTTCTTTGCCTCGGGGGTGAAGAGGCATTCGATGAAGATCTCCTTTTCACGCGCGAGCGCCTTCTTTTCGTCATGCCCTGCAGCATACAGAAGCGACTGAAGGGCTTTGTACTGCCCAAGGTACTTTCCCTTCGTCATTTTGTTGAGCGTCTTGAGGGACATAGTTTGAACGATACGACGCCCCACAACGGTGTTGTTGATCAACGCATCTTGCGGCCAAGCCTTCACCGGACGACCTTTGTGCGGCTTCATCTTCTTATCAACCATACGCCCCGCAAACGCTCTCGCGCCGTTCAAAAAACGGTTCTCCCCTGGGAAGCGGTCATCTCCAGGAATCTCTGCCTCACACAGCCCTGCACGCTTTGCCTTCTTCGAGTTGATCTGCTGTCCCTGAAGGATCATCTGTGTCGCGGTCTGAAGACCAACCAACTTCTGCAGACGAACGGTTCCTCCCAGACCAGGGATAACTCCCAAAAGAGTCTCAGGCAGACCCACCTTGCAAGAGGAAGAGTCAGAGATGATACGGTGGTGGCAAGCAAGGGCAAGCTCGAGACCTCCGCCCAACGCCATTCCGTTCACCGCTGCAATGACCGGGACGGTAAGCCCCTTCAAGCGGTCGACCAGGTCGGCTCCGTCGTCGAGAATTTTGTCGATCTTCGGACGGTCCTCCGCAAGCATCGGGTAGACGGTGGGGAGGTCGGCACCCACGCAGAAGGTGTCCTTGTTGGAGGTGAGAAGCACAATCTTCGTCTTCTTCTCTTTGATCAGCTCGTCAACACAGCCGATCGCCTGCCTGCAGGACTCAATGTACTCAGTCGTCAGAGAGTTTGCACTGCCACTCTTAGAGTCCATCACAATCCAAGTAAACGTGTTCGAGTCATTGATGACAGTGATCTCGCCGCAAGGGAACTGCTTGAAAATCTTCTCCTGACCAAGGAAGGTCTGGACCTTTCCCTTCGGCGCCGCAACAGCTCCCTGGTAGCGGGCGTATCTGCGGGCCGCGAAACGGGCCGATCGCATCATTGTTGGATTTTTTTCTTTTCTCTTTTGCTTTCTGGAATAAAAAATAGGGAATGAGGTGAGGAATGACAAAACGAAAAAAAATGGCCGTTTTTTTTTATCATGCTGTCAGGGAAAACAGCGACTCTGTACACAATGGACCTATTTTCACACGTAAAGGACCAAAAATGAGATTACTAACCTAACACTCCACTTTTCATTTGTCATTTCACGTTTTTTTTAGAGCTCACTCTCAACCTCAGGTTTTCTCAATACAAACACCGGCTCGTAGGTGACCGAGAAGGATGCCTCCGCGGTGAGTCTCTTCTCCTCCCAGGGGATGCGTCCGAGGAGCTCCCAGCCTTCGAGCATGAGAGGGAGACGGAGCTCTCCGTACCTCCTGTGGAGGTTCCAGACAACGACGTCGGGCCCAATGGGGAGGGTCAGGTAGAGGATACCCCCTGGGCGAAGCTGTGCGAGCGTGCTCTTCATGGCTTCGATGTCTCCGTTGGGGTTGAGCGGGTCTCCGTAACGTCCGAGACCGTCGTGGTCGAAGGAGGACATCGAAAAGGCAAAATCAAAGTTTCCACAGTCCTTGTAGCCACCCTCAGCCAACTCCTTTGCGCACTGTGCTACAGTGACGGTAGACATCCCAGGCCAGTCGTATGTCAATTCGTTGTACTCAACAGTCACAACAGACTCCGCTCCATGCGCCAAAGCAATAGCTTCATACCAAGGCTCAATCGAACCATACACCGCACCCCGGGAGCCCTTCGCAATGGGGTGTTGTTTGAGCGCTTCGAACAGCCAGGTTCGCTTAGCATTGTCGCGTTGAAGCTGTACAGGTTTGCCCACCATGCGTTCTGCTTCTTTGACAAAGCCGATGACGTGCTCGCGTTTGTATTTGTAGTGAGTTCCCTTTCCGTCCTCTCCAGTGTCATCAACGAAGTATTCGCCAATAGGAAGACGGCCGTCCATGGTGTACCCGGCCTTCAGCTCCTCAGGCATGTGTCGGATGGGTGCGCATGACACGGCTGCGACACACAAAATTGTGGCAAAACTTTTGGAAATTATGGACATATTCAACCTTGGGGGATGTCCTGAAGAGAGGTGTATAGAGGAGAAATAGCAGTTGACAGTACTAAGGTATTTTGGAGGAACCGAAGGTGGTATAGCAGAAATATGAGGGGAAAGATGAGTCCTCTGTTGCACACCGTGGAGCATACTCGGTGTAAAGTATCAGCTTTTGTACGGTTATGCAGAAGGGGGAGGGGGGGAGGGGAAGGAAAAGTAAATATCGCGATTTTTTTCTCTTTTGAAAGAATAAGAAAAAGAGCAAAAAGAAAAAAAAAGAAGAAAAAAAAAATCAGGGGACGGTGTGTTTTCTTGTGAGAACACAGCTCCCTCTCATATCCCTCCCGGCCCCCCCCAAGAACATAAACTGTTTTAACTGACTACAAAAAAAAAAAATCTCGTGATTTTCATGCATAAGGAAACCAGCGAAATTTAACGCACAGATCGGATGTAGAACCAAAACTAAAAAATTTGCATAAAACCGCCACACAGACACATCATCACACCACATCCCTTGAGGATTCAATCACCCCCCCTCCTCCCTCTCCCGCAACCTAATTGGTAAATGCATGCCTCGTTGAGAGCACGTTTCTTTCATGAATTTGGCACAGTGCGCTCTCCTTGTTTCCTTCTTATTCCCAAGAGAGTTGCATATTTGACAAAGGGATGAATGCAAAATATACGTAAAAGCCATAGCAAAATAATGTCAAAACACAAAAAAAAAATGCCCCTCAACAGAAGAAGGGGTTTTGTTGTGTGTGGGCTCATAAGAAGACGCAGACACATTGCCGTCCCTGGGACGGTTCGCTGTGAAACGGTTTTTTTTATGTTGAAGCAAATTTTGCTCAAAGATTAACGCTCAAAGACCAAATCTGAGATACACACGCCTCACAAAAGACCGCAACCCGAAGGAGTGATACTTAACAGTTGAAAAGTGCAAAACGCCTCACCGGACACTGCCTGACGCAATGAAGCCAAAAAAAATTGAAAAACTGAATCATCCCCCCTAATCGAGGGGTCCGTCTGTGTAGAAAAAGAACAGATACACCTGCAAAATAGCTGCAGTTACAGGGGAAAGCGGGGAAGGGAAATTTTTTTTTTAACTTTGTTGATTTATTTTAATTTTGTTTTGTTCTGGAGCTGCCACCTGTGGAACAAATAAGAAAAGCTTATGAGATGACCGAACCACCTTGTCACCTTCAAAAATGAGGCCAGAAAACACTGTACTATTGTGGGAGGGGATGTAAGAAAGGGGTTGAGCTGAATGATCGGGGTTTTTTTTTTTTGTTTTTTTCGATAAATTGTTGGAGTAGTGTAGTTGCCTCGGTTGCGTTGCCACAGTTTGTGCAAACTCCACTGTCGTTTTTTTCATTATAATCTGGTGACGTTCAGCCACCGTGCAAAGTGTGTACTGCACACAAGCCATCTTCACCTCAGCCAAACACACTTCGCCCCCCATGAGAAATGCACCTCGGGACTCCCTCCTTCACGACTGCCCCTCTCTTTTCAAGCTGGACAGACGGGTGAGGTTGCGGTTAAGAAGCCGGTCTAAATCTGTGAGGGGGAAAAAGAAAGGTTGGGAGATGAATATAGCTCATATACACATCTTAAAAAGATGTCAAAAAAAAATCCAAAATACAAATCCCCCCCAAACACATACCTCGCGACCCGCTTGCCGACAGCACCGACAGACTCGCGCTTCTCTGCAAACTATAGCTCAATGTGGTCTCCTGCCTGCCTCCTGGCCGCAACGGTTCCACTGCCAAGGCATCTTTGAGATTTTTCGGCCTCGCTGTATGCCCAGGGTCTTCACTTCCCGCTGCAGCACGGATGTCGGGGAGGGTTCCTTTCAGGGGTGCGGAATACGGACGACCAAAACGATCAGACTTATCCTGGAGCGTACGGGATGGGGGAGAGCTGGAGCGGTTCGCGACAGGAGCATCGGGGATGGGGGAGAGACGGGCGGTGCGGGTACGAGAGTTTTTGTCGAGTGGATTTGAGACGAGAGAATGTGTCGGAAGAGGGGAGGCTGCGGGGACGGAGGTGGTGGAGACGTAGGACGCAGAACGGCGCATGGCAGCTGCACCGCCCCATGCTTCGGATGAGGCAGTACCGGTGTACGCATCGATGCGCTTTGCGATAAGGTTGCCTGCAGTCGACGCACGGCAAGACAGCTGCTGCAACGCCTCGACAGTGACCTGCTGACGCACCTCTACCTTAGGACAAGCTTCGTCCTGCGGATCGGCACATCTAGGTGTGGCTGCATACCGTCCTACGCTTGCCACCGTGGCGGGTCGGCCTTCGAAGGTGCGTGTCTGCGACAGTACTTCCTCCGGTAGGTTCGCAAGGATGACACGCTGAGTGACGGTCTCGTCGAGCTCAGAGATGACAGTGTCCTCGTCAGAGAACTCGGCCACCCCTCTGTTCCGCCGCTTCTTCTTCTTGGTAGGCTTCGTCGGCTTCACCTCAAGCTTCTCTGGGGTTTCCCAGACAGCGACTCCAGAAGGGTCTGAAGGCAGCGGGAGTGGCACTGTGGTGGCGGAGGAGATGTTCGCTGTGGGGAGGCTCTTTGCTGGGGAGGACGGAGCGAGGTCGACTGGGGCGAGAGCAGAGGACCCGGGACGTGTTGCGTTTGATGACGAGGCGCTGCTGGAGGAGGAGGAAGCACCGGCTCGTGTCGAAGGTGACGGTGCTGGGTGCAGATACGTTGCGTGGTGTGGCAGCTCTGATTCCTTCGGTGACGTGGGGGTCGCAGGGGGGTACACAAACGTGGTTTCTGCGTGCAGTGAAGTGTCGACACCAAACATCTGGTCCACCTCAGGGTGTGACGACATATCTGTGATGCCTGTGTCCTCACGGCCAAGCCTGGTGGGGCTGGCCACAGGAAGGACAGGAGCCTCTGATGCCGTTGGAGAGTGCATGCCAGAGACAACAGGCATGTTCGCAACGGAGGACGAATAGCGTGGTTCATGCTGCACAGCAGGCGGGCTGTAGACAGCAGGCGGGAAGACCTCCTGCCGCGATGTGTACGGAAACACGTGGCGCTGCCCAGAGAGCCTGCAGAACGTCTTCGCAGTCCGCTCCGTCTGCCCGCAGTCGGGGCAGCTCGACTCGGCGTGTGTCTGCTCCTCAAACATGCTGCCATCCACAGGGGTCGACACAGGCGCGTCGGCGAATGCGCGTCCCGAACTGTGAAGGTCCGGTGGGGGTAGGTCCGCAAGGGGTGTGGCGGAGCGGTGGTGGTTATGTGAGTCGTGTGCGTTGTGCGCGTCGTGTGCCTGGCGTGCACGTGCCTCCTCCTGCTCAGCCTCCTCGCGTGCACGGTCCCGCGCAAGCTCGCGTTCAATCTTCGCCTGCCGCCCAAGCTCTCGGTTGGCCTCCAGTACGTTGCGCTCAGCTTCCCGCTGCCGTTCCTGTTCGTCCCGCATGCGCTCGCGCTTCTCACGCTCCTGAGTCTCCTTTGCATTCCGCTCACGCTCGCGCTCCGCCTCACGCTCCACTTTGATCTTGCGCTTGCGCTCCTCCTCCTCATCTGCCTTGCGCTTGAACTCCTCCTCACGCCGCTTCTCTAGCTCTCGCGCCTCCTCGCGCTCACGTTGCTTCTTCTCCCTTGCCTCCTCCTCCTCACGCTTGCGCTCTGCCTGCAGCTTCTCCTCAAGCAAACGCTCCTCGTTCTTGATCGCCTCCTTCTCAAGGCGCGTGCGCTCCTCCTTCACACGCTTTTGTTCCTCCAGCTCCCTGCGCAGTTGCAGCTTTGCCTCCTTCTCCCTGTCGAGCGTGTCCTGGTCGTCCACACTCATCACCGCCACGCCGTTCACGAACTTTATACGCGCACGCTCGCCCTCCCTGCTATGCCCTTTCTCACGCTCCTCATGCGCGTGGTCGCCCCTGCTGCTGATGTCGTCTCGTGTCCCGTCATGGCTGAGGGGTGGTGGGAAACCACGAGGTGTTGTTGCCTGCACACTGTTCCAGCCGTTCGCTGTCTGGGGCACACTCTGTGCAGGTGTCCCATGAATGATAGGCGGTGTTGCCATACCGGGGCCTTGTGGCGTGCCCATAGGCAAGGGAACGGGCTGCGCAGGTACGGTCTGCATGTTAGCCATGCCCGGAGGCAGCATCTGCCCAGGGAAGGCCTGTGGTGTGTACGCAGGCGAGCCGAACTGGCCGTACTGCATCGGCTGCACGGGAGGAGGCATGACACCTGGTGTCATGCCTGGTGTGAATCCGGGGTGGAACTGCTGCTGCTGCTGTTGCTGCTGCTGCTGCTGCTGCTGCTGGTATTGTTGCTGCTGATGTTGTTGTTGTTGTTGTTGCTGTTGTTGCTGTTGCTGTTGCTGCTGCTGCTGCTGCTGCAAAAACTGCACGTATTGTTGCATCTGCTGTTGTTGTTGTTGCTGTTGTTGGATCTGTTGTTGCTGCTGTTGCAACTGCTGCTGCTGCTGCTGATACAAGATGTCCGGCGGCGCGTCAGTCTGTCCCACCGTCATCGGCGCCACCAACGGCTGTATCGGGGGTGGCTGGAACATTGCCTGCTGCGGCACCTGCACAGGCTCCTCTACGTGATGCGGCGGCTCGCTTGGCACACTACCACCACCAAGACCAATCCCACCACCACTGGCACCACGCCCGCGCATGCGATCATGTTCCTCCTGCTTGGCGCGTTTGTTTTGCTCTTGCTGTGCTTCGAGGGCGTGGCGGTACTCAAGGTCCCTTTGCTTTTTGTGTGCATCTGCTTCGCCTAGGCCAGCGAAGAGACCACCACCGACACCACCACCGCCACTGTTTCCACCATGATTGTTTTGCTGTGCAGGTGGATGCGGCACAGAGGAAGGCAACACAGACTGCACTGGTGTCTGCATCGGTGCAGGTGTCAGCGTCGGTGAGATGGTTGGCGCACCATTGCGCACAGCACGCTGGTTGGAGTGCCCGCCGTTGAGCACCTCCTTCATACGGCGCTGCTCGTCCAGCTCATGCCGGTACTGCCTCTGCTTGGCAGCCTTCTCTGTTGCAGTGTCCGAATGGAAGTCCTCCGTACCACGCTGCATCGTGCGCACCATCCTGAGAAGCAGAAGCAGGAACGCTGTGCGTGCTCAAACACACCCCTCCCCTCGGGACAATGGAGTGAAGGGAAGGGAGAGAGGGTGTTGCAACAGAGATGCTCAACAGCCCATTGTTGTGTATAGTATAAAAAGGTTTCGGCTCGTTTGTGTGTATCTGGCACAACAGTCTGTGGTGGTGCAAGCATATGGTGTGTGGAGGGTGTGCAGTAATGTGTATCACAGTATTTAACTTCATTACGGATAATGTCCAGGGAAGCTTTTGCACGCTGTGATGGCATATGTAGAAAATTGGTTGGTTATTACTTTTTTTTGTGTTGTTTGTGGCTTTGCTTCCCTCTGCGTTTGCTGGCTGCAAAAAAGAGAAAAATTGTAAGATGACCCTAAGCCTCTCGTGCTTAGTCACCTTGATCACAATCGTTTGAGAATACCAATACAAAGAAGAAAGGTTGGCACGATGACCCTAAGCCTCTCGTGCATTGAACTGTATGAATGGAACGGGGAGGGGGGGGTGGAGGTGGGTACACCGTTAAAGACGATTGAACCTCTGCAAGAAGGCTCAACACTAATCAGCTTCGGCGAGCGTCAATCGTAAAAGGCAAAGGTAGGGGCGGGTGTGGGTATTAGTTTCCAACCCAAACTCGTATCCGGTCCTTCGCAATGTGTTGTCTTGTTTCGCTACGATATTTGCGTCGTAAGCGTAAAGAAAACAACAGAAAAAGAGAAGTTGAAACGTGCAAGCGCCTCACCGTACATCGGCGGACACAGGTACTGCTTCCCCACGGGTTATCGAACCCTGGAAATAAACATAAAAGGGCAAAGTAAGCTAAAGACAAGGTGTCTGCAATAAACAAACGGGTGGCTGGATCTGTAACTCAACAGCACAGGGGGTTCTAGCTGGCTCTCATAAAAAGACGTCTCTTCTTTGCGTATCGTGACCTCGCCTCGTCCTGACAATGGACAAAACAAGAGCCCGTGATAGAGGAAGACACATCCACTTTTTATGGAGAACACTAACAAGTCCAAGAGAGACCTCTACACACGGGTAGTGGTTGTGGTCTGTTCTGCCGCAACGTCCAGCTTCGGTCTGGCAAAAAGACGGCAAAAAGAAGAAACAAAAAGCGAGAGAAAAAAGAAAGAAAAAGGAGGGTCGTGTTCACGGCTCTCACGAGGCTCCACCAAAAAACCAGAATTTCAAAAATGTGGAAGATCTTATTTTCGGGAAAAAACCCCCCAAAAAAAAAAATCCCCGGTGCTTATGAATATTTGAATGATAAATGAGGTATGCCTCGCAACGAGGCTGTGCTGTGCACTCGTCAGAGCACAGCGGCCTTGCCTGCAGCGCGTTCCTCCTCAATGCGGCCCTGCTTCGCAAGCATGTACATCCGTGTTGCCAGAGCTGCTGTGCACATCGCCACCACGAGGGCCACACCGGCAGCCAACAGTGGCATAACGGTCACTGGCACCGGCTTCGCTGTCGCCGCGTGGCTGCCACTGGTGTTCGCCTCAGACGACAGAACTGACGCACTGCGCGCGGTCGCAAACACGTTCGCAATTGATGTCTGCGTGCATGTCTCGTCGTGTCCGGGCGCTGACGACGTGTCTGTGTCGTGGCACGTCATGTAGCCCTCCATCGTCGCCAGCACGTCCGCATACGCAGCAAACCCAGACACGTCTCTGTCCACGTTGTCCCCCTCCAGGTCGTACAGCGCACCCTCGTAGTACTTGAAGCCCCCTGCCACCACCGCACGCTCAAGGCCGTACTCCATAAACTTGGGCAGCGTCGTTGTCGGGACAGTCCCCTGCACCTCGGCAAGCCACGACACGCCGTCGGTGGTGTAGCGCGACGTGAGCTCGGCAATCTCGAGGATGGTTGCAGGTGTGTCGATGTTGCTGACGACGGACGCAACCGACGTGACGGCCACAGAGGGGTGCATCACAGCCTGCATGATGCGGGTGCCTGTCTCGTCAAGAGACGACTTCCCGTCAACACCGTGGTCGAGGCAGACAATGACAACAGTGTCGTTAAGTACCTCGAGGGTCTCCAGCCCGTCAAGCATGGCACCCAACATGTCGTCCACCCACATGCCTGCTGCGAGGGTCTCCTGCATGTCTGTATCATCAGACAAGGCCTCCGCAGCCGCCCACAGGTCTGTGCGCGACCGCATCGTCGTGTCGGGGTCCTGCGTCAGCACACCTGCAGGCGTCTGGCGTACAGTGAAGTCAAACAGCGCATCGTACGTCTTCGGGTTGTGCGGCCCTGTCGGTGTCATGTGCAGGAAGAACGGCGTCTCCGCTTCCACAGCGGTGGCCACTGCCGCCAGGGATGTCTCCACCAGCCACTCGTAGTTGTGCGACCACGTGTTCGTACCGTCTGTCTCGCCAGTCGGTGCCATGTTCGACACGTACGCCGAGGCCACAGTTGAGAACCCTGTGCTCTCAATCGCAACAACAAGCGAGTCGTAGTCCGCCAGGTATGCATCGTCCTCGTCGAGGGGGAACAGGTGCCACTTTCCTGAGTGGATTGTCGCGTACCCGCTGCGCTGCAGGGTGCTCTGCACGTTGCGCGTGTAGTCGGGCCCAATCAGCTTCGTCTGCGGAACGTCGATGTAAGTACGCCCGGTCCAGTCTGCGTCGTCCCTGTAGGACTGGCGTGCCTGGGCCATAGCGTACGTGCCTCTGCTTGGGTAGCGTCCGGACAGAAGCGCAAAGCGTGACGGTGCACACTTCGGGCTTGCGGTGTACGCACGCTCAAACACCGCACCGTCGTCACGAACGCGGTCGAAGTTCGGTGTCGGGATGTCCACATCCAGCTCCGACGTGCCCTCCGGTGCCTCGCTCCACTTGAACTCAAAGTCGTCGGGCATGAAGAGCATGATGTTCGGAGTGCCCGCCGCTACCGACAGCATGCACGCTGCCACAAGCACAGATGAGACACGCATCGTGAGAATGAACAAAGACTTGGGGACAGAGGGTTGGAAGTAACAAAGTATCTGGTGGGTGGGTGGAGTATATATTGGAGTGACTTCCAGAAGCCACTTGCACGCTGTGCTAAATGTAATAAAACGGCCGTTTCTTTTTTTTCTTCTTTTTTTGTGGCTTTTTTTTCCCTCTGCGTTTCCTGCACTTCAACATGAACAACGAGGCATCGAAAACACCTCGCCCTCTTGCAGCATGCCTTCATTCCCAGTTGCGTGGTACCACCACGCAACACACCGGGAACCAGTCTGCCTCGCACATCTCTTCGGGTTAGGTGTGATGAGTTGCGCAATACAAACACATGCCCCCGTCTCTGTCTAGCGAACCTCTGCGTGGTATGCATATCCACACAGCTGTTTTTTTTTTTTTCACTACACAATCAAAAAGTTAATCCACAGCGAACTCCTATCTGAATATGAAGGTTTTTGCTACGACAAACTGTGAAAAAAAATAATGGGAAATGAAATACCCCAACACAAACAATGTTGGACCGCACAATGCTCAACGGTATCCAAAAAATTTACCAAATGAACCCTCCATTGTTCGGCCCAACATTCTTTCTCAGGTATGTACAATCCATCTCCGCCTTTAATAAAGCACCTCAGACACCCCTGAGGAGAGCAGCAACGTACGCAAGGTGTCGCTATGCCCTGCGTACGAAGCCTTGACCAGAGCTGTCTCGCCAAAGAGATTGCGAGCAAGCACTTCACAACCTTGCGCTGCAAGCATAACACAAAGGTCAGTATGTCCGTGATACGCCGCGTCCATGAGTGGTGTATCGCCATGGTGATCTGAAGCATCAATATCTGCGTTGTGCGCAAGCAACACCGAACAAATATTCTCATAACCACGCCTAGCTGCATGCATCAATGCTGTCGCACCTGTTGCATCACGCACCTCCACAGCCGCTTCTCTAAGCAGAAGCTGCACAACACTCTCCATGCCACTCTGAGAGGCTTTAATCAACGCAGTTTCACCAGCTCCATTAACCATATTGATGTCAACGTGATCCAAAAGGATTTTACAGACGTCACTGTAACCACCCCCAGCAGCGTCAATGAAGGCATAAAAAACTCCATCTGCCAAAGGATCTGCACCACAACCAAGCAACATAGTGACAATCTCTGTATGGCCTCTACAGCTAGCTGCATAAAGCGCGGCATCAAGCGCACGCTGCACTGCCCCATTCATCAGGAGCTGACTCACCTGCTTATTTCCTTGCGAAGCAGCCCATGCCAAACACGCCTTGTTCACATCATTTTCCGCATCCATCCCATGCCTTACCAACAGCTCCACCATCTCCGGAGGTGCCGCAGCCAAATGTGCGACAAGGTTAACCTTCAGACTCTCCCCTCCAACGCTGCTGTCCTCATCAAGGCCCCTCAGGAGGTCGACGTCCGCTTCCAAGAGAAGCTTGCAGATGGTGATGTCTTGGTTTTCGATGGTGCGGTAGAGGGCTTCGTTTGTGAAGGCTTCGTAGCAGAGCAGGAGGTGGCAGGTGGCCGCGTCGTGGTTGTCCACGGCGTAGAGCAGTGGGGTGGCAAAGCCCGATGCAAAGGAGGTATCCTCACGGACGCAGTTCGCGTCGGGGTGCACGCCTGCAGAGAGGAGCCTTGCCACAGCCGTGCTGTCCTTCAGGTACGCAGCCTCCAAGAGCGCTCCCTGTGTGCTAGGGTAGCGTCGCAGGAGTGGCGGTGGTGGTGTTGACGGTGCTGGGAGACAAGTGCTCGCTTTCTGCACACCCTTCTCCGTCAAGCAAAACCCCAACCGAGAGGAGGAGTGGGGGACAGACATCACAGCAGGGGCACCCATGAGTGTTTCGTGTATTGTGTTTTTTTAAATCTGAAAATAAAATGAGAAGTTGGGTGCAAAAAAAGGCCGGGACCCAAAAAATAATTGAGAATAAGAGAAGGCTGCAATGCAGGGAGGGGCAAATGACAAAAGGAGGGGCATCTATATGAGTTATTTCACTCTTCTAACAAACAACGATACATAGAAGACAAGCAGAGGTGGCTTGCCACACACAGGGACAGACCCTACAACACCTCTGTAACAAACACTTGAGAAATGGGGCATTACTACAATATTTTGACCCCCTATTTTTTTTCAACAAATCTCGGCAATCCTAGCCGCTATGCGCCCATTCAGGCATATTCTCCGAACAAATCGTTGCAACACACAACAGCCTACCACAGCTCCACCCATCCAACACGCTGTTTTCAGACGTCTCCACACATCTCCCCGCCTCTACCTCCTTTTTGAATAGAACAACGCCGCGTTGCCTGCATCAGGGAGTAGGTACGCCTGCTGTACCTTACGCTGTGCTACTGCATAACTGTCAGCACCGGGTAGTGGTGTGCCTCCGTGTACCATATCGTTCCATCGTTTTGATCCGTACTTCACGGGGGACCCTGAGTGTGGGGAAGGCGTCACTTCGACTACGGAGAATTTGCTTGTGAAGCTGGCACCAGGCACGCCGACGTGGCGTGGTGTGTGTTGTTCGTCTCTATTGTAGGGAGTCTGCTGGGGGATGGGTGTGTGCTCGGTAGAGTTGTTATTGTTGTTCGAATCCTCAGCCCCTCTCTTGCGTTGTAGACACCCAGGAATCGCACTCCGTTCAGGCGATAGAGATGAGGTATATTCGTGCTTCCCTTTGCGTTTGTGCAACGGAGACAAATTATATTCTCTCGCAAACGGAGTCAGCGCATGGGTACTGTCGTCGTGGTTTTTGTAAAGATTGTATTTCAGGGTTTTGAACGACATGCTTAGGCCGGATTCATGAGAAAGACGGTCCAAGGCGTTGCGAAATTCGTCTCCAGCAGAGTCGCGGAGGGTGGCTTGATGTTCTTTGCGCGATTCTTCGAGTTCCGTATGACGTACATTGACGTTGCTTTGTCGTGCCGCGTGGTACTCCATTTCGTGTAAATCGCGTGCCTGTCGTCTGATATGCTCCACTTTCGTCTCCCCCGAGGTATCTTTCGTTGTGTCCAATGACCGTAGTATTTCTTCTACGTCCACATCCGTTGTCTCCTTCCCCGCTATCATCCTCGTCTTCACCGTTACCTCTGCAGAGCATGTTGCCCTTTTCCTTTGACCCATTTGATCTGCAACCTTTTGTGCTGCAGACACCATCTTATACCGTGCCTTCAAAATGTCACTTTGCTTTGCCTCAGCTAAGGTGTTGTCGATGAAGCTCTGTACCTTCAGGGTATGCGGGTTTGGCGGTGGTGGAGGTGGGGGTGGGGTGTAGATGAGGGGTTTTTTCTTCTTCTTCTTGCGTGGTGTTCTGGGTGATGCGGGAGGTGAGGCGGAGGTGGAGTCACGAAGGTGTTTGGCATAGACAGAAACAGAGGCACCACGTTCCGGAAGGGTTAAGACGCCTGACGCAGAGAGCGACGCACTTCGATTAGGCAAACGCAAGAAAGACGTATTCTGCAAAGGAAGCACCCCAGTGGTCGGAGACGACGTCTCCAAAGGCTCTGTCGCAGTGCTCAAGGTAGCGCGATGTCTCTGATGGCGGGAACGGGGGTGCAATGAAGGGCTCGTCTCAACTGACCTTGTCTCTGTACTGATCACATCGCATGCGTCAAGTGGCATTTTTTTAAAAAGAGAAGAGAAAAAAATGGGTCCGGTTTGTACCGAAAGTTGCTACCAAATCACAGAGAGAGAGAGAGAGAGAGAGAAGCTAAAGATATACAAAAAATTCACCGAGAGAGGTGTGGAGGAGGGAGGGGGAAGGGGGTTGGAGGGATATGGGGCGATGCTAGATGAAGCGCATTTTTTGTGTAGAAAAAGAAGAAGAAAAAATGTGTGTCTGGGAAGAGGTGTTGAAAGAGGGGTTATTTTGATAAAAATGTGTGGTGGAGGAGGAGGCCGTCCACGACTACCCCCATTCCTCATCGGACGAGGGTGAGGTGGTGGAACCCACTGTTCCCGTGGTCAGGGCAGAGGTGGGCGTTGATGCGCCCGAAGCCGAAGACCCACAGCCCCCCACCAAGAAGCGTAAGACGGACGACAAGGGTCCGCTCGGTGTGTCGGTGGCGGCGTGGAAACGGTACGGCGAGGCGCACCCGTGGCTGGACGTCGACAACGCGGCGTGCAGGGTGTGCAAACCAAAGAAGGTCTTCAAAAACGCCAGTTCGAAGCGGGACTTGAGCAACCACGCCAAGGACCCGCCACGAAGACGCCGTCAAGAAGGCAGCAGCTCGTCCGAGCGACAGCGGGGTGATGCAGGAGATGAAGGAAGCTGCCAAACCTCTGATTGATTTTACACGAGCTCAAATTTCAAAAATCATCACGTACGTTGATTTTTTTTGCGTTTGTCCACGAGGACAAAGACATGCAAAAATACCTCGAAAGAGACACCACGTACCTGAGCCACCGGTCTATTGCGGAGTTGCTGCGCTCACTTGGGGCTGTGCAACAACGTAAGGCATTTGCGACGGTCCGAAGTGCCCCTTTCTTCTCTGTGACGGCTGACGGGAGCACCGACATCTCGGGGAAGCAGCAGTTCGCCGTGTTTGGGCGTGTGGTGAAAGAAGGCGCTGCCATGTCAGAGGATATTTTTGTGTCCTTGCGGGAGCTTAAGGGGAAAAATGCTCGAGCGCACGCAGACCGTCTGGAAGAAGTCATCGGGGACATCGGCAGCTCCAGGAAGCGCTTGGCTTCCATCTCCATGGACGGTGCACGGGTTATGGCGGGCAAAAACAGTGGTACTCAACTTCGTATCCGAACCCTGATGCAGCCCTCCTCCATTTTTATCTGGTGCCTTGCACATTCGCTTAACCTCAGTGCAATTGACAGTGCCACCGGTTATGTGTCGACGTTCTTCTCGTGTGTGCGTTCTGCGTGGGTATACTTTCAGGGTAGCCGCAAGAGACACGAAGTCTTGCGCGAGAAGTTGACCGCGATGCAGGACGTTTGTAACTACAACACAAATGTCCTGGGTGATTGCGTCGACACGAGGTGGTTGAGCCGAGGAAGCTCGACATTGGTGCTGTGAAGTGCAGTGAAAAGGCAAAAATGTGCAGGAGAAAGAAGGGAGTTATAATGACCCTGAAGAGAAGGCGGGCGTGCAAAAAAACGCCTGTGGCTGCCAAAGAAGGGAAAGTGTGTGGGAAAGATAAAAACTTCATAGTAATCTAACGAAAAAGGGAGAAAGGTCATTACAGTGAGAGTACAAACAGGTAAGAGGAGGGTTTTGCTTTGTTTACAACAGTTTTTTTTTTGTTTTTTTTTTTGGAAGTTTTTTTTATTTACATAAACCAAAATCTAAGAACCACCTCGAATGTGTGGAGGAGGACAACAAATGCAGACAAAAGAAAAGGGTACAGAATAATGAATAGTTTTATATGTAAACACCGACTGACCCACAATGCCAGCCATCCGAACTTCGGTGTACAGTTTCCCCCTATTATGGCAACACTGAGTTCATTGCCCAGCATGTTTGCAGAAGGTTTCCTGAGATAGAAGTCCTCTTTTGGTGTGGATGAGTCCAAAAAAAAAAAGGTCGCTTTTATCAGGACTTTGCCAGGATACGTTTTTGGCTTTTTCAGCCACACCTTTTTTGAGGGGGGGAAATAGATGGAGATAACCCCCTTTTTTTCCCCTCCAGTTTTTGGATGAGATGGTGCTTATTGAAGCGCTGGATTTCTGAAACACCACTTGTCATGCTGCATTATATTTTTTCGAGTTCTTTTTTTTTTGAAAAATTGTTGGAGTAGTGTAGTTGCCTCGGTTGTGTTGCCACAGTTGTGCAATCTCCACTGTCTGTTTTTTTTTTTTTTGCACCGCCAATCACATCAAAGTGGTGGTTCTGTGCAGACTCAAATATAACCCCTGAAAGGGCTAGAGCAACTCACAGATGCATGCTACATACCAAGGACTGAAAACACATTAGGAAACTCGGTCTCACACCTTTAATTGTTTTTTTTTTTTTTTTTGAAAACTTGGTTGCATCAGTGTAGCCACCCTAGAGCGTTGGCTTTTTTTTCTCGACTAAAAGGAAAAGGGGGGACGGGGGGAACTTAACTCCTCCCCTCCCCCCAAAAAAAAAAGAAAACATGTACAAAGAAATGAAAAGCTTCAGATAAACCCTTGCTTAGTCACCTCAGGTAAAAAGGGGCGGGGGGAGAGGAAGGAGAGAGAGAGGAGATAAAACTCAACCTCAAATGTCAACTCATTTTATATTACTCACCTAATACTACCACCTACAGTACACTGTATTTTTCGTTGATCGCAACCAAAAAAAAGGTTACTTGCCTGTATGTCACACGTGATCTGGGTGAAAGGGGGTAAACAAAAGGAAAAGTCGTTGAGTAACAAAATGAGTGAGATACATATCGGTTGAGGTTCTAATCACACTTCATGTAAAGAACAAAAAAAAACCCCCTATCTTTTGTTTCATATACTAACTATTCTACTGAATAGAAGGTAGAATAGGGTGCACTAAATGTACCCAAACCTATCTTTAAAAATAAAAACACCGACGCCCAATCCCATACAGAATAGTTGGCAAGATCTCATGCCTCTTGCATTCAATCCAATAAGAACTCTTTGAAAAAAAATGAATACCTGGAGGTAAATAACACCGGGGGTTTACACACTTTCTTTGTGATAATCTGTTTTGACAGACATACAGACAGTCCACTTCCACACTAAAAATATATTTTTAAAAAACCCCACCTCTATCAACCCCCCCAACTCTCTAATGTCCCTCCTCCTCATACTGCTCCTGCTTTACCGGCCTCCCCCTTGAACTTCCTACTAGACACAACAACCCAGATGGGAGCGGATGATTTTGTGGCGGCGCACTTCCAAGCACCGACGTCGTTTGAGGCCTCTCTTGCACACGCTCTCTGTCTTGAGGCTCTTCTGTCTCCTCCTCCGCTTCTTTCATTGGAGGCGGCGGAAGGCTGGCATCCTCTGGTGTTATGTTCTCCTTCGTTGCAGGCGTTGCGGTGTATGAGATCGTTGGCCGCGGTTCGGATGCTGTGGAATGCGTTTCTTCACGAACCCCTTCTGTTACTACATCTCCGTTCGACCCACGTCTCGCCCCTCGGGTGGATACTGTAGGAGATGGTGCTCTCGCCGAATTTCTCCGCAACCCACCTCCACGCCATGGTGTTGAATGAGAAGACTTCGCCTCTGTGACAGCTGCTGCTGCAGCTGCCGTGGCGGTCTCTCGTTTTCTTTTATTCCAAAGCTGCCAGGCGGCATCTCCTTTCGGCGCTTCGGAATCGCGAGGAGTGGTTCGGAGTGGAGAACTGCCTCGTTTGAGAGTGATTGGCGATGCGGTGCGATGGTGGCGTGGATCGAGAGTGGCAGGGGAAGAAGTACGGGCAGGACTGCTGGTCCGAGTGGCGGTGGAGGTTCTGGCACGGCGGACCTCCGCTTTGGCAGTGCCTACGAGTTTGATGAGACGGTGGATGCATTCCTGTGCATCGTCCGGGAGGGCTGACATATTGACGGCAGATACAATGGCTTGTATGTCAGGGTCCTCTGCAGAAGGTCTTTGTCTGTCCGCATCGATTCGTGAGAGAACCTTTTTGTATTGTTTTGATTTTTCTTCGTTGATTGCATCCTGTTTTTTCTTTTCTGCGGCATGTCGGTCTAAAGCCAGACGCATTTCTGCAATCATTGTGTCACGTCGTTGCAGCTTTTGGTTCAAACTTCTTTGCGACCCTTCAGTGCTCTCCTTTTGAAGATTCGCCGCCCTCAGCTCCGCGACGGTGGTTTGCAGGGCCTTCATGGAGGCCTCCTTCTCTGTTAGGAGGGCACCCTGTTTGGCTTGTTTGTCACGCAATTTGACGAGATTCGCTTCGTGGCGGTGCTGTGCGGCCAATACTGCGGACGCCGCGTCTACGTGCCGCCTCTTCAGCACCTCGACCTCCGCTAGCAAAGCCTGCACCTTCGCCTTTAATGCCACTGTGTCTTCAGATATCTCGGGGCTTGCTTGGAAGGACTGCACCTCGTTTTGGGTGTTCTCTGTGTTGTAGCCAAGCCGTTTTACTGTAGGAATCGACCGCGACCGCGACACCTGCGCATCTCCAGCATAAAACGCCCTGCCCGCTGCCGCACTCTGCCCAGGCCTCGCAGCGTCGTCCTCCATCTGCCGTCTTGCCGCCGCGATTCGTTCCTCCACCGCCTCCTCAGCGGAGAGGGGGATTACAATGGGATTTCGGACCGGCGCCTTGACCTCTTCTTGCGAGCGTATCAAAGAGTCTGCAAGGACCGTATGCACGGAGGGTGGTGACGGAGGTGCGTGTGTGTTGTCAAATGAAGGTAGAATAGGCGGGGTGGCCATGTGGGTGGTGGTGGTGGTGGTGGTGGTGGTAGTGGGGATGGTGGGAATGGTGGGGATGGTGGGGATGTCCACTGTGTCCTGCCCGTTGTGGGGTTCCATGGTCTGGTCGTTCTGGGGTTCTTCTGCAGGGAATGGTGCTGTAGTGGTCCCTTCAGGTTCGTTGCTTGAAACCTCAGCCTGTTCGCTTTGCGACTCAACTCGTTCGCCTTCAGACATTGAGGGGAGGGGGAGGAGAGGAGGGTTTGTCTGAAGTACTGTTGGGTGGAGGGATGAGAGGGTTTTTATGAGATGGTGGAAAGTGAAACTGTGGGGGGAAAGAATGTATTTTCTTTAACTATACGAACCGAAAAAGGGAAGAAGGGAGAGAGATTCGGTCTCTCGCCCCCAAAAGGTAAACCCTTAATAACCCCAAATAGCCCCAAACCCTGTTTAACCCCAACACTATTCGAGATCGTCATCTTCGGGTGTGAGTTTCCAGTATGCGTTGATGAAGGAGGAAAACTTTTTCCGTTCGACGTTGCACGGGAACTCAGTTGCACCCTGTTTGTTTTGTTGTGTGGAGGTCAAAAAAAAAAGGCGAGGTGTATTAGAGTGATAGTGATTAAGATAATATTTTCAGTCGAAAGATGGAGTTTTGTCCATGTATTAGAGAAAGAAGAGCGTAAACTTCGAGGGATCAACGCATGCTGTCGCCCTAAGGTATTTACAGTCATACAACATAGGTAGGGGTGAATAACGTTTCTTGGGGTTTTGAAATTCTAAAATCTATTAGTTTTTACCCTCGGTGTTTGTATGAGAGATTTGACGCAACGTCTGGGGCATGTTTTATGTTTCTCTGTACCAAGACATACCTCGTGATCTAATAGAAAGTCCTCCCACGCAGAACGCAGTTCTCTGCAAGAATCGGGTGTCAGCCGTGAGTCCATCTCACGTGCCATGTTCAGTCTTCGCCAGTTTCTCCACTCGGTATCTCGTTGCACGGCCGGGGACATGCCGTATAAATAACTCCGCGCCATTCGTCGTGACCCATACATTGTTTGTTACAGATACCACACCCTCACCCCCTGCAAGTTAAAGGTAGAAATTTGCGCTTTTTGATAAACTGTTGGAGTGAGTTTGCCTCGGCTGTTGTGTTACCACAGTTGTGCAATCTCCATCCTTTTTGGAAAAAAAAAATGTTGGTTGTTTTTAGTACCCTCAAGCGCTCCAAGCGGTTATGCCTATTTATGCACTCACATAAAGCCCTCTGAAGCCATTAGAAAAGAAGGGAACCCAAGGGAGGAGGAATTCTTTTAGCCCGATACATCTCCCTTCTGTCTTTTTTGTGTTCCAAAAAGAGCAAAACGCGAGGGGAACAAAAAAACCAAATACCACGTACAGTGGACGAGGTGCTATCGAGCGCCTTAGCGAGGTGGTACTGAAAACCCACAAAAAAAAATCTACCCAATAACAACGAGAGAAATGGTGTATCAATAAATACGAGTTCCCCCCATCGTCCCTGAACCGTGAACAGAGCTCTACCGACCACCGAAGACAGCAGGGTTGCCGATGTTGCTGAAGCCTGCGAATTTCGGACCAGACTGTAAAAAGAGAGAAAAAAAAGGTGTGAGAGTTGTTTCGACAACCATCCGTTGTCCGAAAACGGGTTCTGTACAACAAAAAGTCACCCGAAGGCTGAAATTCTAAGGTTTTTAGAACATCTTCAACTCGATGAAACCTCTTTGAGACATTCTATTAGTTTAGTGTAGCTGACAGACTGTCCAGAAAATAATTTCGAAAAAAAAGGGGGGGCTGATGCATGCCGGAATATGTGTGAAATTATTCAAAGTGATCACGTATGAGAGCGCAGGAGGGGGGGTGGTGTTTTGATTGTGGGAGACATACATCACGGAACCCCCCGGTTTCACCACCACCTGTCCCTTTGCACTCCCGCCAGTTCCTCCTCCTCACAACGCGGGCAAGGATCACCGTCACATCGTCAGGCTTGCCTCCTGTGAACAAAGAGAAGTTGAACAAACAGAGAAAATGTTACGATAAGCGTCACATTATTGGCCACCTTCTTCAAAGCAAATGAAAAGCTTATATAATATTATCTAAGCCTCTCTGTGCTTAGTCACCTTGATCACATTCGTTATCGCATCAAAAAGAACAGTTTATAAGATGACCTAAGCCTAAGCCTTCCGCATTTAGTCACACAATCACACACACAATCGTTATCGTGAACACAGCCGCACTACTTTTGCATGGGGTAAAAATTTCTCTTGCTTTCACATTACAGAATTACAGAAAAGGCTGCCCCTTTCAAAAACATGCTCTGGTTGCTGGCTTCGCATACCTCTGGCTTCATTCTGTGTTGCCACTCCTGCTTCCATGAGACCATAGGAAAACGGCGTCATGAAGGTGCGTGAGCGTGCATTGAGCACTGCGTTGTTGACGACGTTCACGACAGCATCCTTTGCGTAGATGCGGGCTTTGTTGGTGTTGCGCTGCCACTCCCCGAACTTTGTGTAGTAGTTACCATAGTCCCCGGTACTGTTGAGCACAAGGTCGCAGTGGTCCTTGAGTTCAGAGTTGGGCACGTTGTCGAAGAGACCATCCGTCCCCAGCATCACAATGTCGTCCTCCATGACCGGCACCGTGTCAATAAAGGACTTCGACGGTGGGTCCGAGATGCACCCCTGCTGCTTCTGCTTCTGTGGAATGATCGCCAGCTGGTACGGTGCGTTGAAGCGATGCTGCAGCTCCTTCGCACGGTACACAATGTTGCTTGCACGGAACACAAGAAGGCCAGAGTCGCCAAGGTTTGCTACACGGAGGCTTCCCTTTGCGTTGCCAGGGCGGGTGCGTGAGTTGTCGTTGGATTCGATGCTCGCAAAGAGGCTTGTGGTGCTGCCGCCACGTACGTTGCCTGATTGGACAACTTCGTCGAAGGAGCGTTGCATGAGATCCAGCGGGTCGGTGTTGTCGCGTTCACGTTCGGAAAGCTTCTTCCCTTCTTCCATGAGAGCGTTGGAAATCTCGCTTGGGTCGATGTTGGTGGAGCGCCAGCCGCCAACGCCATCCGCAATACCCACAACAGTGCGGTTGTTCGACACAAAGAAAGAGTCCTCCCCGCAGTCAAGCCCAATCCAGTTTGTACGTCTCCGCCATCTGTGCCTCCGGGAGACCTGCACAACGCCCTGCGCGCGCTCCACGTAGTCGTCTTTGCTTGCAGCGTACTTCGCCTTGCTGATACAGTGTGCCCACGACTCGAGCACCAAGTCGTCGGGATGTCCTTCGTTCTCGGGGTCAACACCGCCAACAACCTTATCCTCAAAGCGCGTCCCTCCTGCCTGCGCACCGAGTTGTGTGTTCGCCTCGGGTGTTGCATCCCCAGCGCGCAGCTTGTAGCTCATGCCATCATAGATGCCTGCTGCAGTTGACACCAGCGACGCCTTCAAGCCTTCAAGGTACGAAGGCGACGGTGTGCGCTTGTCCCAGTACGCATCCACCGCCTGCGCTACAGTGTGAAGCTTCTCGCTTGTCCCCCGAAAGTACTTATCATACTCTTCTGCATGGGACGCTGCTAACATCGTGATAGTGTTGTCTGGGAAGTGAAGTGCAAAGCGTGAAGTAGAGGACAGGAGGAAGTAATGGTGGAAGGGGGGGAATGTGGTGGTGGCGGTGGTGGAAAAGTCAGAACTGCGTTGCAAGGCGCCGTTTCGTCTCATAAACCCGAAGGCTTCGATTCAATGAAATACCAATTTTAGCTTTTTGTGTCATCATGCAATAAAGGAAGCCATCTCTTTTGCTGTGTCTGTGTGGCAACAACCGAACTGCGAACAAGAGAACACACCACACCAACATACTGTACCACAAAGGTTGGTGCTGGGTCGTTACATCAGGTGCCGGTAAATGCGAATAAGTGGCAGATCGTTTGTCTATCAAGAAGGTCAGTGAGAACATTGAATTGAAGGTCATCATTTATTTTATTTTATTTTGCAACAAATCCACTTGCAAACCCCCCACGAACCCCAAAGACAAACGCACCGGCAGCTTCTTTTTGGCACGATTCGAGATAAAAACTCCACAAAGTCGTTCTATTTTAATGTTACGGGTGTTGTTTTATTTTTATTTTTTTGTTATTGTCAACAATCGCCTAGCTACCCACCCTAGTGGCTAACGACTTTATGTACTCAATATTGGCCGAAGCCTTTTTTTTTGCACTACAAAAGGTACAGAAGTGGTTAGTCCTCAAATCCTTAAGAGCACCTTTCATGAAAAAAAAAAACAGCCTACCAGGGAAGTCCTCGAAAAATTTTTCCCCTCCAAGAGTACCCTCCTGGCATCGCCTTCCATTTCACCCCCACCTTTTTTTTAGAGATAAACCCTTTTCCCCGAATGTTAAGACTTTATTTGTCTTTTTAACAAAATGCTCAGAGCATTTTTTTTTTTGCGTTTTTTTTTGTTTTGTTTTGTTTTTTCATAGGTCGACAGTAGGGGAAGGGGGAAAGCGAGGGAACAAAATACCCCTTGGACAGACAAGAACCGTGGCCAGCACAAAAAAAAATGTGAAGTTATTGATGCAGGCACCCTCCGCTGACCCACGTACGATGTCAGCTGGATGAAAGCACAAAAGAAAAGAAACCCGTACACTTCGAAAAAGAAAGTGTACAAAAAAAGGGGGAAACGTGAAACATGAATTATGCCTCACAGACAAAACACATTTCAGGAAAGGGCCTTTTTGCACCCCCATATGTCGCAACACAGCTCAGTAAATTCAAAGGAAAAGCTTGACGGATGAATGTGCCCCTCCTCCTCCGATGTACACATCAATTCAAAAAGGGCCGGAAAGTCCCACACTTTTCTCGCTCAAAATAAAAACTTTCCGCTGTGTCACAACCTGCATCGACAAAATCGCACTTTTTTTTGAAAAATTGTTGGAATAGTGTAGTTGCACCTTGTGCAAGCAATTTTTTTTTTGGAACCCACCCTCCGCAAAACCCCTTTCTTTTATCTTCCCCTACGAACTTCGCACCCCCCTCACCCCCCTCCTTCGAAATACTTAACTCTTCACCTTGACGAGGACAAGGTTTTCTTCTCCGCCACTTTTGAACTCACCGATATCGTTGAGGGATAGGGGATCGATGAGGGTAGTGGACCCGAGAACGAGGGTCTGGTCGAAGTAGTCGATGGAGTGGTTTTCCTCGAGCCACATCTTCAGGAACTGCACTGTCTGACCATGGGGGAAGCTCTGCGAGGCAAACTCGCCGTTCGGGAGCTGAAACTTCACCAGCACGCCATCCCCAGCAAGGCGCTTCTCGTTCTCCTCAAAGTCGTCACGGCCGCTACCTACTGCAGCCATGTCCATCCCACCACCACCGCCATCTGCAGGCGGGGGTGCATCCCAGTTTGAGCTCGAGCTCGTCGAGTACCCACTGTCAGCATCTGCCATTTTATTTTTTGAAAATGCCTGAAAAAGGGGATAAGGTGTGGCGGAAGAATGATGTAAAAAAAAAGGGAAAATGGAGTTAAGATGCCCCCTAAGCCTCTCTGTGTTCAGTCACCTTGATCACATTCTATTATAGCGTCATTTCCCCATCCAGAGTTCATAATTTTGGCATGATGCGGTGTTCGAGCCGCATGGTGTAGCGCGGGTACGTGAAAAAATGGGCAGTCGTAGCCTATAAGGCCGGGTCCGGAGGCCCCGTGAGGAGGAGATGGCCGGGAAATGGGAACCCAGTGTACCTCCAGGGAGGTACATCGTACACAGCGTGCTCCTGGAAGCGCTAGGGAGAAGGAAGAAGGGAAGATAGATAAAAAAATAAGGGGGATGCGGAGAGCGTGCATTTTTTTTAAATAGTATCCGCAGCAATACCTGCCAAAAGACAGGTTTGTTGTACTTTAAAAAAAAAACTTTCTTTCCCGGCCCGACACACAGAAGAACAGCAAATCAACCCCTAGAACTGTCTGCAGAACATTAAAAAAAAACGCCATTTTCCCCTTTCCCCCCCTTCATCTAGCTACCAACAAGAGAACCCCACTACCCCCACGCTGCGTTGTAACAGAAAAGAGAAGGGTTGAGTTTATGATAAACCCCCTTCGCCCACGTTGAGACGCCTCCACAAAAGAACTACATACCATCAGTGGGTTATTTTTCCTTCTCTTGTCTAACTTCGAACGGAGTTTTCGTTCCCTATCCACCCACCCCCTGAACCCCTTTCCTGAAGTGCATTCTCTCAGGATTAAGGGCGACAGATTTAACGTTTTTTTCTCAAAATCGATTTTTTTTGACAACCAAAGACACCGGGAAAATAAATTGAGATTGGTTTGTACAAGAAAACGCGGTTTTTTTTCCTCTCTTTGTGTGCGATGCAATTCTGCATTAATTTAAAACGTTTTTTTTTTGAAGGATGGAGCACTCCCATAAAATGGAAGTGCAACATGATGGACAATCATCACAATACAGCCACCCCCACGGTGCACTCCTCCCACCACACTATGTACACCCATTCGCGCCAGTCTCGCTCCCTCTGTACCGCTCACTGCTAAAGACGTTCCAAAAAAGGGGGAGAAAAAAAAGGGATGAGGTTTGATCTTTGAAAACGTCTCTTCAGAGAGAGCGGGAGGTGGGGGGTGTGGGTATGACATGCGTTGATGACAAAGAAAAAGAGAAGTGTTGAGAAGTGCCAAAACGCCTCGTTCATCGGCACACCATGACATGAAGAGAAAAAAGAAATGTTGGTCACTTTCAAAGTTTTAAAAACCCCGGTTTGTATTTGGTTTCTTGGAAAGGGGGTGTGGGGAATTACATTACATTGGCGTTTATGTGGAAGACAATGACACCCTAAGGTAATATGGTTTTGTAGACTGCTTTGCGCTCTTTAGACAGGCTTGTTTGCGTGATGGTGGTTTACTTGATTTTTTTTTTTTTTTTGATAATCTGTTTAGTGTAGCTGCCGAGCAGTCTTATATATCTATCAGTTTAATTGATTGAGAAGCGTGCTTGTATGGCCCCTAGGAGATGGTAGGGTGAGTGCGGTAAACTAAGGGTGGAGTAGAAGGGGGTAAGGAGAGCAGCGTACAGAGAGAGACCAGTCGCTGCTCGTCGCCAAAACAGCCCCCAAAAAAAAGGAAACAGAAACAAAGAAAAAATTGTAAGATGAACGGGAAAAAGTCACCTTTTCACAAAAAAAAAAAAAAAAGGTGAAATGCACACAACTCACTGTACACTCCCAACCTCTCCCAAATAAGTTGTGGGTAAGATGACCGCTCACCGGGGTCACCTTTTTCAAAAGAAAGACTTTCCGTAAAATGGAATACGCAGACACTGATCTCAACAAATAAAAGAGTAGTTGGAAGTGCCTCACACACCGGCTGACGCAGGGTACATTCAAAGAGGTTAAACAGAACCCCTTTTTTTAGTGAGAACCAGAATTTACAGGCACCGATGGGCACGTTTTTTTTCTTTTTTTTGAAACTGAAAAAGATGGATCGACCCCATAAGGAGCGCAATCAACATCTACTGCGGAGGGGGGAGGGGGGGGAGAGGAGGGGAAGGAGCCCCCCTGATGATAACATACAAAACAACAACAAAAGGTTGACTTGAAATACAAAATCCCTCTCATGACAGTGTACCTTTGGTACAATGACGGGCTGTACCAAAAAAAGAAGCATTGATCCTTAGTGACCCCCCCAAGAGAAAACCTCAAGGCAACCTATATACAATACAAGCGAAATCATAAAAAAGGGGGCACAGGAAAGATGTACAGAGCTTCTTCGGGGCACGCGTTTTGCAGGGGGTTGGTAGAGAGAGAGAGTAGGAGCAAAGGCAACTCTCATACCCATGAGATGTGATGTATCAGCAGATACAAAAAACCTCGTTCAAAAAAAAAAAAAAAAAAAAAAAATCAAAAAATGAAAACCCCTCAGAAGAAAAATAAACCAGCACTCAGCCAGAAACCTTTTTTTTTTGTTCGTTTCGCAAGCCTTTTTTTTAAAGAGCAAGTTCACAACAACGTTTTTCGGTGTAGTAATGCTGTTAAAAAGCCACCAGGAAAAAATGGAGGAAAAATGATGACTTCTCTCCTTTTAAAAAAATCTTCAAATGTGATGGTACCAAGCGCATCCCCGCCCCTGCTCCCCCCCCCTTCCAACTGCAATATGGTGTTTCTGGTAAAAATACATCAGAATTTACCCCCCTTTGTTTTGATACAAGAACCCCCCCTAGACAATAGCCCCACAGGCATTGATTTCCCCTCCCCTTTTCCCCTGCCCACTCCCACTCCTCCCCTCCCCCTTCCCCCAACTCACCTCTCACTGGAAATATTTGTCGAAAAAGTCGTTCCCTTTGTCGTCCACAATGACAAACGCAGGGAAGTCCTCCACCTCAATCCTCCAGACTGCCTCCATGCCAAGCTCCGGCATGTCAAGAACCTCCACCTTCTTGATGCAGTTCTTCGCCAGAATCGCGGCCGGTCCTCCTACCGATCCAAGGTAAAACCCTCCGTGCTTTTTGCAGGCATAGGTTACCGACTTCGAACGGTTTCCCTTTGCGAGGGTAACCATCGAACCCTTCTCCTTCATGAAGGGATCCAAATAGGGGTCCATCCTTGCTGCTGTTGTTGGCCCGAACGATCCTGATGCCTCTCCTTCCGGCGTCTTTGCGGGGCCTGCATAGTATATCATATGATCTTTGAAATAGTCGGGCATAGGTTCGCCACGCTGAAGACGCTCCATAATCTTCATATGCGCAGTGTCTCTAGCGACAATAAGGGTTCCGGTGAGGGACATCCTGGTGGCAACGGGGTATTGCGAGAGGGTAGCGCGGATGTCGTCCATAGGTTGGTTAAGGTTGATCTTGATTTCTTCGGTCTTAGCCGCCTTTTCTGTGACGCATGGCAAAAAGCGGGCAGGGTCGGTCTCAAGCTGTTCAAGGAAGACACCTTCGGGGGTGATCTTCCCCTTTATTTGTCTGTCTGCAGAGCAGGAAACGCCCATGCCGACAGGGCAGGACGCTCCGTGGCGGGGGAGGCGGATGACGCGAACGTCGTGGCAGAAGTATTTCCCTCCAAACTGCGCTCCCATCCCAAGATCCTGGGTCATCTGCAGAATCTCCTTCTCCCACTCAAGGTCTCTGAAGGCACGTCCCATAGAGTTCCCGGAGGTGGGGAGGTCATCGAGGTATCTTGCGGAGGCGAGTTTGACTGTCTTGAGGTTCTGTTCTGCGCTGAGGCCACCGACGACAAAGGCAAGGTGGTATGGAGGGCAGGCGGCGGTGCCGATGGTGCGGATGTTCTCGTCAAGGAACTTCTTGAGGTTGGCCTTGTTGAGGAGCGCCTTCGTGCGCTGGTAGAGGAACGTCTTGTTCGCAGACCCACCGCCCTTTGCAAAGAAGAGGAAGTGGTACTCATTCCCCTTTGTCGCGTAGAGGTCAATCTGTGCAGGAAGGTTTGTCCCTGTGTTCTGCTCCTTGAACATATCAATGGGTGCGACCTGCGAATATCTCAGATTCTTCTTGGTGTAGGTGTTGTACACACCACGTGAAAGGGCCTCGGAGTCGCTTCCGTCGACCAAAACGTTCTGCCCCCTTTTGCCCATCACAATGGCAGTTCCGGTGTCTTGGCAGGATGGGAGAACGCCTTCGGCAGCGATGACAGCGTTCTTCAGAAGCTCGAGAGCGACAAATTGGTCGTTGCTTGTAGCCTCCTGATCTCGGACGATCCTGCCGAGCTGTTCAAGGTGGCCAGGACGGAGGAGGTGCGAGACGTCGGACATGGCAGCCTCACTCAGCTTTGTGAGTGCCTCAGGTTCGACGTCGAGGAACTCACGGTCGCCAAGCTTGACGACCTTGACGTGGTCCTTCGTAATCAGCTTGTACGGCGTCGTGTCGTTGTCGCCGTACTGAAACAACTCTTCATGTGAAAACTCCTTCGTCAGCATGCGTCTCTGCGCAGCGAGTCTCGCTCCTCGTGCTATCGCCTTCATGATGTTCTGTTCGTTTGCTTTATCCTGAAGGGAAGGTGTGCTTGAAGTGTGAGGCAGAATGTGGTATGGAAAGGAAAGGGGGGGAGGAAGGGGAGAGGGGGGGCTTTCAACTGTTCAAGGGGGGATTTTGTGGCAGGGCACACAGCTGTGTTTCATAGATAGCACGAACACAGAGGGCCAAAAAAAAAAAAAGGTTCTGAAAAGGGGGAGAGTGTGTGGGCATAAGCTAGGAAGAGAAAGAGGGGGGAGAAAAAAAATATATGAGCGATGTGTGAGCCAGGGTGTCACATTCGCTAAGTTTTATTGTTTTTTTTTGTGCGTCTTGATACTACAGAGAGAAGAAAGGTTGACTTGAAATACAAAGCCCTCTCATGACAGTGTACCTTGGTACAATGACCGGCTGTACCGTGGGTAGATACCCAACTGTGCAGTCCTACATCCATTTAGTGGTTTACATCTGATATGTGCTACTCCCGAGAAAAAGAAAGGTTTGTAAGATGAACCTAAGCCTCGCGTGCTTAGTCACCTTGATCATAATTGGTATCGCACAGCATACAGCTGACTGTGTGTGGAATTGCAGAAGCGCGGAAAATACATTTTGCTGCGTGACAAGCCTTTTGCAGTATACAAACCAAACTCCCATCCCCATATCCCAATCCTGCAGTCTCAATCCCTCTTCTTTGGTCGACACAGCGAGGCCACCTGCTGCCTTAACGCAGGTTGAGGCTTATGGCTTGAAATACACAACCCTCTCATGACTGTGTACCTTTGTGTGTCATTAGTACCGGAGGGGCGTTCCGAACCAATGCTGTCCTCACCATCCTATTCAAGGTTTACGTCTGAAATAAAACGTAGAGTGGAGCACATCCTCGGGTGTCTTGTATTACAGACTGCTTCAAATAATGAAAATTTGAAGATGAAAATCTCGCATGCACATCTTTAAACAAACTTGACTTGAAATACAACAGCCCGCTCGTGACAGTTTTTTAAAAAATTGGAGGACGAAATGTGCCTCTCGTGCATATTCTCAAAGATAAGAAGTGAATTCTGTCGTTTCCACCAGAGTTCACATTCCATAGCGTTATCAGTTTGCTGAAAGGGGATATTTTGAATAGTAAGTGAATCACGGGGGAAAAAAACTTACTGAAAGAGTGACGTAAGACGTTGCGGTTCTGAAGAGAGAAGGGGGAGAGGGAGGGGGAGGGAGAGACAAAAAGATGAAGTGAGGCTTATTTTTGCTTCATAGCTGGGAAAGAGTCGACCGCAGTGGCTGAAGCATTCTTGGGTTTGGTTTATTGGCTTTTTTAAATACATCCGATGTGACAAACAAACAATGCAACGGTACACCGTAGCTTCATTTGTTATCGCACCGTATGGGGTTTTCTTAATTCAATTCTAGGTTTTCCATTCTGGTCCCTCCCCTTCTCTCCCCTCTGTTGCCATGGGCGACAAACAGATATTTGCAAAATTGTGCTATTTTAAGTAAGATACAATCATCCAAATATATTTGGCGTCCAAAGAAAATCGTGACCTAAAATCTCAAATCTGCCAAACTTATTTGGACGCTAATTTTTTTTTTTGGACAACTGCAAATCCAAACGTCATATGCGTAGGTCACCTACTTAAAGTTTTCGGGGCGAGGGACGGGCTGTGGCAAATACGTGACTACACCCCCACCGCGTATAATACGCAGTATACATACGATACGTATAAAACCCCGCTACGTATCACGTATAATACTAATATTTGCCACCCCAGGGGGTGGGGGGGAAAGCACAATTTCAGTCAATAACGTAAGGTTGAGAAGAATAGAGGGATTACAGTTAGTGCAGACGCCTCAGCGGACGCGGGTACAAATACTTTGCTGCCGACACCAGAAGAAATAAAGAAAAATAAGAAAACGAAAACGTGTGAACGATACATGCACATCGTATGCAGAAGAAAAAAAATATGTTAGGAAGATGACTCGTGTTTAGTCATCTTTTGAAAAGGAAGCTTGGAAGAATGAATATACCTCTCTCTGTGTACACAATAGTGTTTGACAAAATAAAGAAACGCTTGTTAGATGAACCTAAGCCTGTTATTGGTCACCTCAAAACAAAGGGGGGTTTTGAAAGTTTGTTTTTTTTTGCTACTCTGTTTGTTTTGTATTCAAAACAAAAGGGCCTGAGGCGGGGGTAAACGACACCAGTAAATCGGGCAGTGCAAACATTTCTGAGATGCGAGGCACTGACACTCCGTGGGTCAGCGAAACCCCCAGATAACAAAAAAAAAAAACAAAACAAAACAAACCTTGATGAAATGCGCCTCTGCAGACACCAAAACAAAAAGAAAAGTTTATAAGATGATCCGAAGCCTCTCGTGCTTAGTCACCTTAAAGAAACAGAAAAAAAGACACCCTAAAATGGCACAGAGACCCCCTCCCCCCTTTTCCCCGCACCCCTTACTGCAATGGACAGAACAGCCTCGCATAACACCATACTGTGTCATTTTATAGCCCATATCGACCCTCAAAACCCCGTTGGCAATGTGTGCTGTGGGGCAACCATCGCATCACGCGCCTGGCCGTGTTCGTGGCGGTGGAACGTCTTTCGGTTCTGCCTCACAGTCCTGGCTGCATGATTCGGTTGTCTGTAGAGGTAGTAGGGTTGCGTAAGGTACCAGAAGGGGGAATTTGGGTAATAGATGAAGTGGGCAACGTGAAATTAACACTGTCGGGGGGTGATAAGGCAATACGCTGCCAGGTATTCAAAATGCTGATTCCTTGATTAAATCTACAATAATTTTTTGTGCGTAAAGGATGTCGAATCCCTCCATACATTGGTAGACAATATTATGCAGATCAACAAATGTTTTGCGACAACCCTCATGCTTATATGGGTCTCCTGAATGAGTCAATTTGCATACCAAAGGTCGTCCTGCGCCATCCACAGAGGTGGGACACCATGTCGACAGGTCGTGCTCTGCACAGCCTGCCCACGTGTGGTTCGCGATGCCGAAGGGGAAGATGCAGGGCGCACCAGATGTTGTGTTGCAGGGACGGATGTGGCGGCCTGGCTGCGGCAAGCACGTTCCGAGGTAGTCCCAATGGGACTCCCAGTACTGGCACTGCTTTCCATGGCGCCCCACCTCCACCTCCACCTTCACCTCGGGGTACGACGACAACACCACCGCACTATCCTGTAGTACCGTTACCGCCGGCCACAACGGCAAGCCTTCCATATTTGGATCACCACTGCGTGCAAAGTTCGTCCAATACGCGATCATAAGCGCGGACAGCTCTTTGTCTGCACCACGCATATGACGCTCATCACCGAACACATATTTGATGTCCGCACTGTGCAGCACCAAATCTGCATACGCATGCTGTGCCTTCACCACCCCTACATAATGCTGCACACCTGCCCCCGACAGGCGCACCAGGTCTTGCGCAGTCCGTTTCGCTGTACAACTATACGCCACATCTGTCTCCACCGCCGATGCCGCAAAGGACCGCACGGACCTACCCGACAGCACCGACCGCGGGTACAACTCTGCACCGGTGGGTGTGACCCCCACCACACCTACCTTCGAAGGTGCGTCCTCTGGCAGGTAGAGTGCGGCCACATCCTCAAGAGGGTTGTGTCCTGGGTACTCATACGTTGCGTTGACCCAGTGTACGAAGTCCTCATGGGTGGGAGCCTTCGGAAGCGAGGCAGTGTCGTTGACAAAGTCGAAGCCATCATCATAAGTGGTTGTGAGGAGCGTGGGGACGACGTTCGCATGCGGGATGCTGCCTTCACGGAGACGGCGCCATGGATAGTCATGAAGCACAACGTTGTCGATGACAGGCGCCCAGCTGCAGCCGTCACGGCACGCAATCTCATGAAGCGGGATGCTAGAACTGAGGGCAAGCGTCTTCGCATCCATCTGCAGCATACAGTCAACAACCTCTCTGCTGTCTCCACTACAGTTCACAGCGCGTGCCAGGTAGTTGTACGTCTTCTCCCCTGCCTCACGGCTTTGCGACACCCAATTCCCAAAGGCGCCACTCTGCAGCACCGCCCTATGGAACAACCCCTGCGACTGCGGCGCCACCATCAGCACGCTAATGGTCCCCGCACCACTGCTCTGCCCGAAGAGGGTTACCTTGCTGTGATCCCCTCCAAAGTGCATAATGTTCTGTTGAATCCACTGCAGCACCATGACCTGGTCCAGTACACCATAGGTTCCAGTATTGTTCAACGGACTCCGCTCTCTAAGCAAATCGCTTGCCAGAAACCCAAAGGCGCCAATCCGGTACTCCGCAGTAACAACCACAACACGCCCCTTCGACGCCAGAACGTCACCGTGATAGTCTGGAGACCGTGCCCCTATCCCACTCCCATCCCCCCAGGTGAAGCAGCCACCCTGCACCCAATACATGACGGGGAGGAGGTCGCTCTCATTGACAGCATCACCCACCCCCACTCCATCGGGGGTAAAGACATTCAGATACAAACAATCCTCCGATCCCGACCCGCTTGGGTCAAAGCAGCCTACCTTAAACTGCTGTGCCTCTACCCGCACCTTTTCATCCAACGCTTCTGGAGCTGCCCAACGAAGGCGACCTACCGGCGGCTTTGCATACGGAATGCCAAGGAACCTATGCCCACCTTTATACTCCATTCCCAACACCTCCATGGTAGGGGTCGATACGGTGACCACGTGGACAGCCATATCCGCTCCACTGTCAATACGGAGAATGAGAACAATGCACAACACTGTAGCTGCAACAGCAAAGAGAGCACCGAGGGTGTAACGCAGCCAAGGTTTGGAGGGGGGTGGGACGTCCGGGTCGGGCTTGGCCCTTTGCAGTGCAGCCACGCCTTCTTCGATGAAGGCATCGTGCCGCGCTTTGAGCTGCAAATACTCCAGATGTTCGTCATCATTGAGCGACGTTGGGTCGCACTGTACACGCTTCTCCAGCGCGTTCAAACGGTGTTCATGATGCCTCAACCAAGGCGTCTCTGGTGTGACCAACCCCTGCACCGACGTTGCCTCGGGGGAAATCGGTGGTGCATCTATCAGAGTGTCCTTATCAGAGTGGGACACCTCAACAGCCTCGCCTGTCATATCCTCAAGCAGCACATTGCGGGTTGCGGTGGGTGTCTGCCACGCTGGGGAGGGTGGTGTCCGCATCTGCACCTCAACGGTGTCATGCGCCGTGGTCTGGTGTGTATCATTTTGTGTGACATTCATTCTCCTGGGGCGAAATGGGATGGGATAGGAGGTGGAGGTGGAGGGGGGTGGGGAGGGTAGGGTGATTAGAAAAAACAAAAGGCAGCCTTTTTTATTGAATTGAAATACAAATCCCTGAATACCTTGGTAAATGTAATATAACCATTGGAAACGCAGGTTAAGTCGTGACGCAGGGTCTGGTAAAATAATTGTAAATATCCACTCATTGCTCCACTTAAATGAAGCGTTTGGTGGTGCTTAATGGGGGGTGGGGGGATGGTGTACTGGAGGCTAGAGGGGTAGTATTAAGCCTGCTTTTTTAGGAGGGCGACCATCTGTTTTGCCTGCGACAGGTGGTGCTGTAGGTCGGGGTACTCCTTGACTGCGCGTGGGTTGGTTTCGATGAACCGTACCACACCCTGTGGGGACCAGAATATATATTTTTTCCAAAATCTTTACGTGCAGAAATAACACACAATGACATAACAGAATAAATTGATCATGTTCTTTTGGATCGACAACCCGGGAGGTCAATAATGTACTCAATTCTACTTATTTGAAAGGTTGGTATACTATTTTTGCTTCAATTTTTTTTGAAAATAATTGAAAACAGTGTCGTGAAAACTCCGTTTCTCTTTTTTCCAAAAGGCAAAGAGATTTTTTTACAATGACAAATACCTCCGCCTCCTCAATAACAATCAAAACAATCAAGATAATACCTTATACTTTGCGAGAACAGCCTTCTTGTCAGGTGACGCGAACGACGCAAGCACCCTTGCATGCCTTGTCTCTGCGAGAACATATGCTGGGGCATCCGATCTGTGTAGGAAGAAAAGCATTGCAGTTGAGAAGAGTACACATAAACGCTCTGTGCGTATCATTTGGGGTTTTTTTTTCCAAAACCACTTAGGTGCGCTGATAGGATGTTAGGTGAAACACTGTTTGTGTTGCAAAAATGCAACATGAAAGGGGAGGATGCTCTCGATCGATCTCATCAAGAACCACATCTCGTGGAGACGAGCCGTATGTGGCCCTAGGGCAGCGAGGGAGGGATTGGAAGCCAAAGTAGTCCCTGAGTTCCGTTTGACCGATTCGAGGCGGTGTGTATGTCAGCGCAATGCGCGAAGACACACCCGTTATTATCCGACTGAAAGGATGTGGGTCAGTTTATAAACCCCCCCCCTCACTCGTTCCAGACCACTTTTTTTGAGTTCTACACAATTTGAGCCCCAACAGGTGCCCAGAACCCCCCTGGAATCGGTTTTGAGCGACTTTTGGCGGTGTTTTGGGGTAAAAGGACGCTTTTTTTGCCATTTTCAGGCTATTTTGGCCTGTTTTGGCCTATTTTCACTGTATGACCGATTTTTCGGGTTTTATGAGGTTTGAGCACCAACAGGTGTCACGAAACACCCCAGTACCGGTTTTGTGGGTCTCCTGTGGGGTTTTGGGGGTGAAATATACCCTTTGCTTTATGTTCTGGGCGATATTGGGGTGTTTTTTGGCCATGTAGGCCTGGTATGTGCCACTACAGTGCATGGGCCAAATTGGGTGTTTTGAGGGGTAGAGGGTCGTGGTAGTGGGTTCCTAACTCGCTGGCGGCGACGCTTATTGCTCACTGTTCTGGCCCCATTTCCCCCATTTCCCCCCTCCCTGACCCTTTTCTGATGAAGATCTTTGAAATGCCGGGTCCTGTCGCAGATGTTCTTTGTGAATGTTCTTCATAGAATAGGGAAGTGTGAGGGGGGTCAAAATAGCCCTTTTTGACCAAAAAACACCAAGAAAAACACCAAGAAAAGTGTCACATGTGTCCAAAACAGGTCGGAATGGGCTCACAGCCCATTTTTGGGGTAGATTTGGGCCACAGGAAGCCTCCTGGCGTCGAAAAAATCGTGTTTTTTTGGTCAAAAAGGGCTATTTTGACCCCCCTCACACTTCCCTATTCTATGAAGAACATTCACAAAGAACATCTGCGACAGGACCCGGCATTTCAAAGATCTTCATCAGAAAAGGGTCAGGGAGGGGGGAAATGGGGGAAATGGGGCCAGAACAGTGAGCAATAAGCGTCGCCGCCAGCGAGTTAGGAACCCACTACCACGACCCTCTACCCCTCAAAACACCCAATTTGGCCCATGCACTGTAGTGGCACATACCAGGCCTACATGGCCAAAAAACACCCCAATATCGCCCAGAACATAAAGCAAAGGGTATATTTCACCCCCAAAACCCCACAGGAGACCCACAAAACCGGTACTGGGGTGTTTCGTGACACCTGTTGGTGCTCAAACCTCATAAAACCCGAAAAATCGGTCATACAGTGAAAATAGGCCAAAACAGGCCAAAATAGCCTGAAAATGGCAAAAAAAGCGTCCTTTTACCCCAAAACACCGCCAAAAGTCGCTCAAAACCGATTCCAGGGGGGTTCTGGGCACCTGTTGGGGCTCAAATTGTGTAGAACTCAAAAAAAGTGGTCTGGAACGAGTGAGGGGGGGGGTTTATAAACTGACCCATGTATAAAATGAGCTTTGCTTGTCACCTTGAATCATGATCGTACATAATCGGGTGTGATGATATGGAAGTTTAAAACGAACATACCCTTCCAGCTTCAAAAACGCCGTCTTCTCCTTCGGATCGGTAATGACCTTTTGCGTTTCTTTGAACTCTTTTAAGAATCGCGCCGAGAATTTTTCGAAATGTTCCGACGACGTTTTGCGCAGGGCGTCGAGGCCCTCTTGTGGGAGCGCTTGCGCTGGGGCGAGCGTTTCGACGAGGTCTTGGTGGGCGCTTGCCGATATGTAGTGCGCCTGGCGGAGCACGTTCCTGAAGACAAGCTCGTCTAGCCCTAGGGCAAAGAGCTCATCTGCTACACGAATTCTCTCCTTCGCAATATCTACCAGCAGAAGCGACACGTTCGCGGTGCAACCCCGCGGCAAATCTACGTCATGCACATCCACATGACATGACCTCGTTCCCCGCAAGAATCCAGCAAACGCCTCTAGCACCTCACACATCCACAGCCTCACGAGACAATGCTTTTCACAGTCATTTTCAATCGAAAGCTTTTCATCGTACATTAGGTTCTGCAATACACACACCGCATTTGCTGTTGTAGTATAAAACGCCGCCTCAGACAGAACCGCAGTACGTTGCGGTGGCGATATGGGGAGGGTGTGCAGGGGTAGTCTCAGCGCTGCGATGCAGGCAATATCAGAATTATCTTCGGAGATATGACACAACGGCACCGACACCTTAGTCGCATTGCCTGATTCGAGGCCGATTTCTGCAAGAAGACTGTTCGCAGAAGCTGGTGTGTCAGTACACATCACCTTCGCACGACGTACCACCCTCGCAAGCACAGAACACAATGTCCCACTAGGAGCCGCCGCACCCCCTCCTGTCATCGCAGTGCAACACACCGAAACACATTTCTGCAAATACGCGGCGCTCGTAAACCGGTGTAGCTCCCTCAACCCTTCCCCTTCCTCTCCTGCCCCACTCAGTATCTCTTCTGCAGTGCATTCTGCAGCTTCGAGACAATGGTGGACGTGAGACAAATCTCCTACCTCACAATACACTGCCGCAAGGTTAAGACAGTTTGTCGCGCAGTCGATTGCAGACGAAAGAGAATCCGGAGGATAACGGCTTGACAGATCACGCTGGAGGGAGACATGACAGAAGAAGCAGGACAGTGTTGTGTTTCCTTTGTGTTTCTCAAGCTGTGCTAATGCGAGGCAAGCAGACGCAAAGAGAGAAGCCATTTCCTTTGCAGCCTCTGCAGGGATGCTCTGAAGTGGTGTGGTAACAGGAGCACCACCAGAACGCCGTTGTTTCCGCAACGCAAGCTTCCGTTTGAGCGCTGCCGCCTGCTGTTGCTGTTCCTTTTTCTGCACCATCGCAAACCTCCGTTCAGTCTCTCTTGCCGCTGCTATCACGCTATCCACCTCACTCCGCAAAGACAGACCTGACTCTCCTAGGGTCCCATACTTCGAAAATATCGTTTCATCTGACCCTTCCACTGGTACAACACCGTTCAAGATTGTGTCGCGATTTGCTATGACAAAGGAGGAAAGCTTAAATGGCGTCTGTCGTACAGGAAGCTTTGCCTCTCCAATCACAGCATTGCAGTGTGTCACTAAAAAGAGTACTTCTTCAAAACAGTGTTGCGCATTGCCGCACTCCCCCCAGGTACTCCATTGTAGGCCCATCTCTGTGATGCAGCGAGCAAGGAGGTCGGTATTTGAGAGGTCAACCTCGGTACTAGGGTAGGTGATGTTGTGGAAGGAGGGTGGTGTGGCGACTTTGCGTGCATGAGGGATTTCTAGGTCGGTTTTGGAGATGTGTTGTAAAGAGCGTTGCTTTTCTAACGCAGTTTTGATGATTTCAAGCAGTTTATATGCTTCAGCCGTCTCACAACTTTGACATAAAAGCTGGGCCTCCAAAAGAAGAATACCGACAGCGCATCGTAATGCTGTGTTCTGTACCTCAATTCGGTCGTCACTCAGTTTTTGAAGAACAACGTCGCGTGCACGTCTTGCCTCGTGGACAGCATCGATAAAGGGTTGGTGTGAGTTCCCTTTGACAACAGTTTTCGCAGACGCGTCAGCAGCCTTGCGGATAACAGTGTCGTGCAATGCGCGCATCTGAGTTGCCTCGTCAGCAGCACTACGTTGCAGAAGGCTGCCCCATGACATCTTAGCAACGACAAAGACACAGAGAGAAGGGTGAAAGAACACAATGTGTATGAGCCTGGTTTGAAATATTAGGTACAGAAAACGATAATTACCCCCAAAAAGAAAAAGGGTGTGAGAGCAGGTCCTCGTGGACAATGCAATTGAGGTTAGAACGATAAAAAGACCACTCCAGGTATGGGTAGAGTGCATACCCTGTTCCACCAGGACCGGTGTGATCCGGAAGCCTGCAAATAGCCAGTGGAGGAAGGCTGTATTCTCTATTGAATTGATCGAGCCTTTACCCATTGTTTAGGTAAACGGGGGGAAAGAGGGGATGTCCTTTTATTTGTTTTGTATTCAGGTATTGCAGCGACACCATGCCAAAAATGGTGGCATTTTCTGTTCTGCTCTGTTCTTTGTTTGTTTTGAAATTGGTTGTAACAGTGTACACATCCGAGGGGATGCGCTCCACTGGAATTGGTTTTTGGTGTGGCAAGGTTTTCAACTCAGAGGGAGAAAGCTTTTGGCACGTAGTTCTTTTAAAGAGAGTTCAATTGCAAGAGGTTTTCAGGTTGTCCATTTGCTTTGCGCCAAAAGATGAAAGTTCTTCAGTGCGAAGCAAAGGCCCGCAAAACCAAACATAAGTGAAAGGGAACAAAATAAATCCGATAACAGGCTCCTGGAAGAAACCTGCTTGCGATGCGGTTGTATATAAAAAAAAAAAACAGGTTGAAAGAGGAACACATGGCACCAATGTGCGCATGCAGGAGTGCCTCAGTGCAACCAGTCAACTGAAAATATAAAGAAAGGGAAAAAAACGTGAAGTAGAAAGTGTGCAAACACCTCTGCAAAACGCAGAAAGAAGAAAAATTGTAAGATGAATGCTCTATCATGCATACACGTCTTGGAGAAGAGAAAACAGTGAGGTTCATGAATGTTTCAACAATTGAAGATCGAAGTGAGGGGGAGAAAAAGAGGTTCAAAAAAATAGATTTCAAATGAAGTAGGGGGGGGAATAGGGGAGTCCACGTAGTAGGAATTCCTTAAGAAACCGTGTCACAAACCCATATTTTTGAGTTTTAGGTTAAGAAATCCACTAAAATAGTCGTATTTGGCCCCAAAACCACCTCCCGATCACAAAAATATCTCATTAAAACCACAGACGACCTCAACAGAAGCTTTGTTCCCAAAAAAAATTGGGGTTTTCTGAAAAAAAACACGAAAAATGTGTAACAAAAATGTAACGCTTTTGTCACACTTATGTCACACTTAGCAAATCACACTTTCTGGTTCCACAGAGTACCCCTAAAGCCCAAAAACCACTCCCAACATACTGGGGTGAGGTCCGGGGGTGGGAAAATATGCTTTTGGGGCTTTTTTGGCACCGATTTTCGGCCCCAGAAATAAAATTTTCTGGGAAAAGCATTCATTTTACCCTAAAAATACCCGTTTTTGGGGGTGTTTCCAACATACCAACCCCGAAAAAAATCACCAGAAAAGTCACCGCAGGCCAGAATTCGGCTCGGAATGGATGCGGGGACATCCAAATAGGCAGAAAACTATACTTTCCAGTAAAAAAAACGCTTTTTTCTGGGCTATGAGATGCCCCCCTCCGCTGTCACACTTATGTCACACTTAGTGTCACACTTATGTCACACTTAGCAAATCACGCTTTCTAGTTACAAAGAGTACCTGTAAAGACCCAAAAACCATTCCCATCATATTGGGGTGAGGTCCGGGGGTGGGAAAATATAGTTTTGGGGCTTTTTTGGCACCCCCAGAAATATTTTTTTTCAAAAAAAATACTCATTTTACCCTAAAAATACCTGTTCTTTGGGGTGTTCTTGGGATGATTACCAAATGCCGACCCCAAAAGGGCCGCCGAAAAAGTCACAGAAGGCCAGAATTCGGCTCGGAATGGATGCGGGGACACCCAAATAGGCAGAAAACCCTACTTCCAAGTAAAAAAAGCGCTTTTTTCTGGGCTATGAGATGCCCCCCTCCAATGTCACACTTATGTCACACTTCCTCCTCCCGGCTAAAATGTGGTTTTTACGGCAAAAAAAAATTTCAAAATTTTCAGCAAAGGCGTCCAAAAAAATAGACGTTTGGCCCCAAAACCCCCCAGAAATCGCTCTGTGGACACATCTGAGTGGAAAAAACCTCTTTTCCTCTTGTTTTGGGCTATTGAAAAAAATTGAATTTTTTGATAAATCGCCCTGTATCAAACCCCCTTAGAAAACGGTAAAAATGGGGTGAAAACGCTACAAAAAGTGCCAAAAAAAGTTCCCAAAAGTGCCAAAAAGTGCCAAAAAGGCATCAAATAGTAAGGAATTGTCCCAGAAATGTGTTTTCTGGGGTGGTTTTGTGTTTTGGAATGATTTTTTTGCATTTTTTTATGATTTTTTGGGGTGTGTGACAGAAAAAACGGCTACGTGGACTCCCCTAAGGGGGGGGGAAGCTTGGAAAAATGTGGGTACACTGTGTGTGGTCCCGCATAGGTTCTTGTTTATTATAATTTTGAGTTTGGTTTTGATTTTGCCGACACTTCTGCGAGTGAGTTTATATAGATGCAACGGCAAAATCAAGGGAAAAGTACGGAATAACGCCAAGAGAACGGTGGGAGGGAATGAGGGAAGTCATGCGACACACGAAACTTGCTGAAACACCGTAATAAGGAACAGCGAGCCCTGGGAGCCCAGTGGGAATACGCTGTGTGTCGGTTGCGTGTGTTTCAGAGAAGCATGTGAAGAGGTCTTAAAAGATGAGTGCGCGCGTGCAGATGCACACACACTCAATGATTGCATGAGTAGAAGGTAAAGATAAAGCTAAATAAAACAATGTAAACAGATACTTTGAGTCACACTGCAAAGGTGCAGAGTGACAAAATGGTATATGAAAAGCAAGCGATCGAAATCAGCTTCAAGCAAAGTTAACACCGTTCTCCTGCAGCTGGCGCCAGGCCGCCACGAAGTGTGTCTCGAAGAGAGCACGGTCAGTCGAGAAGGTCCTCACAATGTTGCTCAGTCTTGCGTCCTGACGCATCACCATGTCAATCGGGAGCATGATGAAGCGGGGCTGGGGTCCACCACGGTACTGCAGGTCCGTGCCGTCGGACTCTGCAGTGTTCGGTCCCCACGGCCCATTGATAAGATTATTGAAGTACTCAATCCCGAAGACGAGGTTGTTCGCCGTCCACAGACCCTCGTTTCCGCTGATCGCAAGGTGCATGGCACCCATGTTGTGTCCGCCCATCAGCGCAACCATCTTGAAGAGTGCGTCTGCGTCCGTGTCCAGCGAGAACCCAAGCTCCGCAAACTTCACAAAGAAGTAGTCAAGTGTCTCGCGGTGCGGGAAGGCGTCGTTGTTGATGTGCTTCAGCGGCATGCGCTCTGCCACACCCACACAGAGTTCGTCCGTCTCCGTGGGGGCCACGAAGTCAATGCGTCCCGGGCGGAAGAAGAGCGACGGGCTTCCCATGTACTCAAGGGCGGTGTTGCCTGCAAGCTGGTACAGGTCTGCGTAGGTGATGAACGGAAACGCTGTCTTCACCGGCTCAAGTGCGTCCGTGGCCACGTCGACCCCTGCGTTGTCGGGCAGTGCGTTCTCCGGTGTCGTTCTGATGCACCCGCCAGTCGTCCCCCCAATCGGCATCGCAGCACCGTTGAACTGTCCACAGCTGTGCCACGCAAGGCGCACCAGCAGTGGCCGCATCGACGAGGGGCTGCTCTCAATCAGCGCCACCAGCGCCTCCACCACATCCAGGTACTGCTCCCGCACAGCCTCCAGGATGCTCTGTCCGGGGAGAGTCAGCGAGTTCCCAAAGTCGCGCTCAACCACAGGTGCGTCAGTTGCAGGTGCATCTGTTGCCGGTGCGTCCGTCTCGGGCACGGCGGGTGCGTCAGTGGCCGGTGCGTCTGTCGCAGGTGCGTCCGTCTCAGGCACAACAGGCACGGGTGCCTCTGTCGCAGGCACTGGTACGTCCGTCACAACTGGTGTTGTGGGGTCTGTCGGCACCGGAACTGGGCCTGTCGGAGCTGGTGGTGGAGTGGGACGTGGCGGACGTGTGCGGCGAGGTCTCTGCGCTTCAACACTGGTGACGGTGCTTGCCACCAACAGCAGACACATGTACACGGCACACTTCATGGCTGGGCTTTGTGGGGTGGTTTGACTTGCAAATATGTGTGTTGAGATCTGTGAACAGGGTGTGGTTGGTTTTGTTAGTTTGTCCCAAAGTGTGAAGAATGAATAAGAGCCTAGTGCCCACACCGTGGTGCTGGCTGCATCACACCAGGCAGAAGCTGCACCTCGCCACTGGCTTGCGCCTCTGAGAGGTGTGGCGGGTCACTGCGGGGACCTGATCAATTCACCTGAAAATAATGGAATCCACATCTTTTTGATTTGTAACACTACTGAAAGGACGTGGCTGATGCCCACGGAGAGTGTGGCACAGCATCTGTGGAAACTGACCAAAAAAGGCAAAAAATAATATAGAGTGAAACAAAAAGGTGTAAAAAAAGTACGCCACACAAGATAACTTGTAAGATGAATGTGTTTCACGTGGACGCACCATCCAGATAGAAAAATACGTTTTGCATATTTTGTCTCGCAATATTTGCATCTTGAAAAGACTTAAAGAAACCCAGCACACAGTGAAGAACGCCGAGTGGTTTGCACTAAAAAAGGGGTACGTCTGTAACGTGTGGGACAGGAGGAAAAACGAGGCTCTATCCACACACGCAAAAAGAGATGTAAGACTTTGGTGCACGTTTGCTGCTGCATCGAGAAGCAGCACCGAAGAGATGGGTTCTGTACTCAATACCATCTGAAGAGGTTAGATTCGTCTTGCAAATATCGACAGTCACCGCTGTCAAAAAATAATGTGTCTTGAAATACAAAGCCCTCTCGTAACAGTGTACCTTGGTACGTGATGTATCAGGGTTGGCGCTCTGGGAGGGGTCGATATTGAGAGGTCTCCGAAAGCACCATTTATCGATGAACCTAAGCCTCTGGTGCTTGTCACCTTGAAAAAAAAAACATGCTAGTGGTGATTCACAATACAGTACACCTCATCACCAAAGAGTGCAGATGGAAACACTGGCCTGACCCCTTTTATTTGAAAACTTGGTTGCTTTTAGTGTAGACACTCGAAGATAAACTCCACTATTTTTTTGTATTTTTTTTGGGGGTCACATTCACAATAAACCTCCGTACAGCAGGGAAGCACTCTGAACCAAGAACCGAACCCAAAGCAAGACAAAACAAAACGGAAAGACAGAACAGCATGAGAGGGGGGAAAGAAGAAAAAAACTTGAAAATATGAATGTGTCTCTTGCGCACACACACATCGTAGAAAAATCGAAGTTGAAAGTACAAACGCCAAAAAAAGGCCATTCCTGGCGCAGCCCCACGGAAAGAACTCACAGACGCGCAAATACAAAAAAAAAAATAGAAACTTAACACTCATCACACGATAAAACCCATGGGAGAGGTTGTGGTGAAACGCACACACCTCGACCTGTTTGGTGAGGCGTGGCTCTGCAGCGCGGTTCGTCCCTAGAACCGCGAGTGTTCAAAATGCTTTGTTTCTATTTCCTCCTTCATTTCATGAGGTGACAAAAAAAAAAATGTTTTAAGAACAACAGCGCTAAAATCACTCCAGAATAGACGGTGTTAGTATTTTCATCATGTGCAATCAATAAATTGATAGTATATGGTGAGGGATCAACAAAAATGGTCCCATCTTTCTTAAATGAAAAAGCCTTGCTTTGTGCATTCGGTAGAGAAACAAATTGTATTACATGGTTTCAATGCAGGAGAACAGAAAACGTAGCCAAAAAAAAGAAACAGAAAGAAATAAACTTATAAGATGAACGCTGCCTCATCTACAATAAACAGAGGCAATGAGCTCGCCCCTCACAAATACGCGCCCTTCATCCATTCATCACCTTTTTTTGTCATTTCGCCTTTTTCTTCACTTCTTTTGGATCCAATGGGGGTACCTCTCTAGGCGCATATATTGTGACATTTTTTGGGACAACTTTCATGTCAATGAATGTCGTGAAGGTGCAGACCTCGCCGTCCACATTGCATAGCTGCTTTTTGTCATAGCCTGCAGGGACACATGGTGTCAGTCGGATATGCCGCGCGGCTTGCATCTGTATTGCGTTGTTCCACCAGTGAGCCCCAGTGGGAAGCTGTTGAAAGACCTGAAGCTGGCCAGGAATGCCCAGACCACCTGCTTCGAGCATGCAAACGTCGATCTTCCCGTCATTCATGTAGGCATCCGGGGTCGCCCGCAAGGCTCGTCCAAAGTGTTGTGTGTTGTTCACGAAGAGCGTTGTGTATTCTTTGTTGTCCGAAACACGCTTTCCATCAATGTCCACAGAAGCCTTGAAATTCTGCTTTTTAAAGACACTCCACACTGCCACCGCATCGTACCGCTTGGGCCCCAGAAGCTTTCTCAGAAAGGGTCGTTCCGCAGAGACCGCCACATTCCCTATCAACCCCCAGAAGACGCCGTTTACACTGTGCAACGAAAGGTTTGCGTTGTCGGTCACATGAATGGTGTCGATTTCCATTGTCTGTCCGTTGCATATCCGCTCGGTTGCGACCTTTGGGTCCCAGGTTCCAAGGTCCAGCATAACAGAATTGCCTGACCCTGCAGGGATGAACCCAAGAACACAGCGTTGTCCGTCCTCTCGTGTGAGAAGCCCGTTGACCAGTTCGTGGCAGCTTCCATCGCCTCCGACAATACACATAGCATCATAGCCAGTCAGGTCGAGGGTGCGTCCCAAGACCTTCGGGTGTCCGGCGTACTCAGTCTGGATGACTTCGACTGCAACCCCCCTGGCAGCGAATGTCGGCAGGGCGATATCGTCGACAATGCGCTTGGCAGCGCCCAGCCCGCCGTAAGGGTTGTAGATGAGATACACCTTGCGTGGGGAGCGGACTAATGGGCGGTGTGGGGAGGTGGTGGTGGCGGTGGTAGCGGTGGTGGCAGTGTCACTAGGGCGGCCAAGCTGAGGGGAAGGAGAGAGAGGGGTTGGGAAAAGGGAAGATATTTGAAGTGACGCACGGCGAAATCAAAACCGGGTCAAAAAAAAAAAAGATCGGGTATTTTGTGCACTCAAAGCCGGAAAACAAAGGTGAAAAAAAAAAAAAAAATGTAAACTGAAGTACGGTTGTTGTGGTTAATTGAGTACTCAAAGAAGTTTCTGTCTTTTTCAATCCGTTTTGTTTGCCCGCAGCCCTGCCTCCAATTTTTTTTTTATTAGAATTGACAATAAATTGTTTATAAAGGGCATACTAGGTCGCTCATATCGTAACGCTGTGGGCTTGGTGTTAGTTTGGCTTCTGCAAAGGGTCCGTGGAGGGGAGGTGCGGTGGTAGGTTTTAAGGTTTCGGACGCAGCCGGAGCGAAGGTGTACGCTGTCACGACACAGCAGCCTGTGAAGAGGATGACTGCTGCCACGAGCAGTGCGAGCTCGTTGTCGAGGTCCTCTGCGATGTACAGCGCAAGCAGCGTTGCTGGGAGGGCCACAAAGAGCACGCAGCAGCCGCACATCCGCACATTGAACCCTGCCGCCCCTTCACACAACCCCGGCACCAACGCCTCCAGGTCTGCCGCACTCTCAGACGCAGCAGGGTGTGTCTGCAGCTCAGGGTGCGCCGGTTCATGCCGCAACGGATTCGAACGCACTTCCTTCCCACTCTGCACCTCCCCTCCACCCTCCCCTGCATCATGTGCACCCTCCAAGAGGGCCGAGGTCATATCCCCATGCACCATCTGTGGGTAGATGACGGTGCTGTAGACAATGGGTGTGGGTGAATGTGAATGTGAAATTAAAGGGTTGGAGGTTGCAGTGCGCTGGAGAAGGATATTCACAAAGGTGGTCTAGAACCTATAATATGGATTTGGGTCTGGGCCAAGTTCGGATAAAAAAAAATGTTAAAGAATGGGTGTGGTTCGAAGGAGAGGAAAGAAAGCCTCCTTCGAGTTTGTTGGGGGGGAATGTGAAGAATGATATAACAACACGAAGCGGACTCTTTTGTTTGCATGGTTTGTGTATTTTCTTTTGTTTTCTTTTGTTAGATTTTTTTTTTTTGTAGACAGAGAATACGTCATTTCTTCTTTTTTTCAAAAGCAGCGCGTAAGCGCAGGTTTTCCCCCTCCCCCAAAAAAAAAAACACTCATCTCCCACCCTACCCATTATGACCCGGTTAGCATAATCTCGTTTGCGGCAATCTCATTTCTTTCGTTTTGGGTCATTTCGTTGACGGCCGATGCGGGAAGGAGTGTACAGGAGGCTGCACAGGGGTCTGTCGACTGGTCTTCCACATCTGCACATCGTTCGTCAATTCGGAGCAGGCGGTTTAGTGTCTTTGCGACTTTAATTTTACGGTTGTCCTCTGTCAGACAGGTGTGGTGAGTGCCAGAGGCGGGTACCGGGTAGTTCTTAGACTCCAACAACGCCTCGAGGACTAACAGCTCGCCACTGTCTAGCATATTCACCCCAAGCGTCTCTTCGTACACACCCAGCCTTCGGTAGCGTTCCTTCAGTGAAACCGCGTCTTCCATATACCGATCTAGGTCGTGCACATAACCTTCTTGGATATCGTTGCTAACAAGAATGGTAAGACGTTGTGCGTCCTGCGACAGTTCTGTAGCAATGCTGCGAAGAAGATCGAGGACAGTGTTCATATTTTTCATAACAGAATTGGACATGCTAATGATCGCTGTCTCGACAGTTCTAGCGAGACGGAGCAGTTCCTGCCCATAGGTTCGCAACGCTGCTCGGTCCACAAAGTCGTGTTTACAGTGATGCGAAGCTGCCCACAATGCGAGCAAAGCGACACCCCTCACCTCATCGCATTGCCCTTCACCCCACCGCCGTTTCATCTCCCTTCCTCTACCTATGAACTCTACCCACCGGGAGAGCTGTTTCAGCGCCCCTCCTGTTGTGTCATCCGCACTCCCGGGTTTTAAAAGATTGCGTGTCGCTGCGAGGACCGCTATCCGTTTTTGACAGTCCTTCGCCAACTCGGATTCGGAAACGGAGCGGACCGGGTGATGCATGAGGAGGGCCGTAAACTCATGCTCGGAGATGTCCTTTTTGACGAAGCTGTCGTGCGCCGCGCAGAGAATGTGTGTGAAGTGTTCCGTGGTGGAGAGGAAGGAGGCGGTCAGGGAGTGCGCGATCGAAGCGGCGTGGAGCTTTGGGAATTGAGGCTCGCTCCGGAGAGAGGCTTCGATGTTAGAGTAGGAGTACAGCCCGTCGCAGGTGCCCACAACGCATTCGACCAAGGCACAGACCTCCTCATCAAACTTCTCAGTAGCAAATAGCAGTGTAGGTGGGCGTATCAGATGTGCACTCAACCGTGAAGATACAGCCTCCCCAAATTCGGCCACATTCATCCTCGTCCCCAGCCACTGCCTAAGACGCCATACCCGAGCCGCAACAGGGTAAAAGTACTCCACCCTCCGCTCAACCGCTGTGCATACTTCTGTGAGTTTTGCAAGACATTGTGTGCGATGTTTGATCACCCCCCGAATAGCCTGCAGCTGTTCCACATCTGTTTCATTTGAAGTAGGCGTCGCAGTATTCGCATTGATTGCACTAAGAAGCTGTGTTTCTGTTCCTTTTAACAGCTTTTCTGCTTCCCTCGCAGCCTGGCTGGTCTTGATATATTGTGAATGCAGGGCCGGCTCTAAAACCTTAACAATGCAGGGGAGGAAGTGTCGCACACAACTGCTGGACGACATTTCATTGACGATAGGGGTGACCAGACCGCGGAGGGTGTGGATGAGGCCGTAGTAGTTTGGCTCTGTGGAGCTGATGGCGATGCGGAAGGAGGGGTGGAAGTGGCGTTTCTTGAGGTATGCGCAGACTGCGGGCACCATGACCTGCGCTACGTCACCGCAGAGCAGAAGCTGCGTACCACTGGTTGCGGCAGACTCGATGAGGAGAACGGTTTCACGCACAGCAACGCTCGACACATCCCAGGACTGAAAGCCACGGCGGACGTACCACTCCTGCACGGCACCCAGCGGGTCGATGATGAGCGGCCAATGCGCCGACGCCTCTTCAGCAATCCACGCAGCGCACACCGACTCCAGCATATCCCTCGGCTGCGCATGGCTCGCAGGCGGCCGCCCCGGAAAGCAACTATCACAATACGCCATCAAATCCGTGAACTGCGCAGGCACTCCATTCTCCTCCAGGATCGCCATCCACCGCTTGCACAGTGGCCCACGGAGACGGTGGGGGAGGATACACGAATAGACAAGACGCGCGGAGGACATAATTGTATCGCCAAGGACACATGACTCGCAGGTGTTCAGACTGAAGAGCTTTGAGGTGAGTTCGTGGACCTCGGTGACGGTGGATTGGTGGTGGCATTGTGCGGTGGAGGTCTCGCCGATGGCTTCACCCACCTCATCGATGCGCCGCCGCCACATCTCTTTAAAGAGCGCAGCAAAGCGATGCAGCTGGCTCTCATGGTCGCCCCGCAGCACGCCCTCTCTGTCCCCTTCCCCCTTCCCCTCCCCCGAGCGCGCAAGATGCACATCCTCGCACGCAGCCACCACCTCCTCCGCCGCAGCATGAAACTTCAACATCACCTCCAACAGCCCCACCTCAGGGACATGTGACACACCAAGAGCATCCTGTATAATACTACGCAAGAGATGTTCTTCACCCATACTCTCTGGTTCAGTCATCTGGAGGAAAGGGGGGTGAGTGAGTGAACAGTGTGACAACAGAAAGTAAGGGGGGGTTAAAGGCTGTTATCACGGTGCTATGGTAAAAAAGCAGAAGAACAAAAAGAAGGAAACGATAGTGAAATTTGTTTACAGCGTGCAAACACCAGGTGGATTGCAGATATGACAAAAAAAAAAAAAAAGGCGCAAAGGGGAGAGTGTGAATCTTCCCTTTTTTTGTTTACTGCATACTTCCTCTCCCAATCGGAAAAGGAAAGGGAAAAAACCCTCAGTATCGATGCCTTGCTTAGTGTTTTAAACAGAGTGATTCTCTGAGACGTTTCAGTGTTCTGTTCCATCATGCGTCAAGAACCTTCTGTATCGCAACCAACGCTTCTAACCCTGTGCATTCGAGACTCAGATCCGCGCCTTCAGAATCACGTGGATTGATACGAATGAGGGGTGCGTCTTTGCTCCATTTGAGTTGCTCGCCGACCATCCGGATTGTGGGGACTGCGAGGCCTGCACCTATCTCGATGACTAGCGTGTCTTCTGCAGTGGACAGAAACTCTTCGAAACGGTCGGTTTGGGTGTTGGTACGGTCACCAATCCAGTTGCAGTCGCTGAACATAAGAATGTTTGGCCGGGCAGGTGCCCCATCAATAGTTGGTAGTGGTGTCACATCAGTGTCCACCCGCAGTGTGTCCATATTCACCTCAAGACGTTGCGTCTCCGGAACCCTGTGTATCTCTCCCTCAGCATCGGTTCGCTGCATATGATGGATGCTCCCATGGCATTCCACAACCCTGTCTTCTGCGAACCCTGCCTTTTGAAACTGTCCGTCAACGTTTGAAGTGAATGCAAAGTATTGACCGCCAAAGCGCTCCTCGCCCCAGCGCTTCAAAATACGGAAGCCCTCATTTGGGACGGTGTTGCGGTACAGCTCGAGACGGTGGCCATAAAACCCCCAGGCAAGCTCCGCATCCTTTTCAAACCACGCCGGATTAGCCATAGAAGAAAACCCGACATTCAAGTGTCTCAGTGGCGGGTAATAGTTCCACAACCCTTCGTCCCCTCTGAAGTCAGGAAGCCCTGAGTCCACCCCCATCCCAGCACCACTAGTAATAACAAGACTACGCTTTGTACTAACAAGCTCTGCGGCACGCTGAATTTTGTCTGCAAATTTCATTTTTTTAAAATGGTACCCAACAACAGTCAAAAAAATTTTCTTTTCGTGGGTATGTGTATGAGAGGGTCGTCCTTTTTCTGGTTCTAGGGAGGGAAGGGTGAGTTTTGGATGTAGAGGGCTTGGAGGGGGTATTTTGTACTGTGGAAAAAAGGGAGGTGTGAATATTTGCATTGGGCTAGAGTTTTGGGGGTGTGGCAGGGTTGAGCCGTCATCAAACAGCGGGAGGGGAAAAGAGAGGAGGATGCTGCCAAACATCTCACCATTCATCGGCGGACGCAGAGACTCTGGTAAAGAGACGGAAGGGAAAAAGCGAGAAAAGAGAGAGAGAGAGAGAGAGTCCCCCCTCGCTATCGCTCTTGTTTTCACAGCACGCTCGGTGTATCCCAACCTTTTCTCAGGTCAAAGTACTTCTCGGCTGTCCAGAGATGAGCATAGAGACAAACACCGGTAGCCATCAGCAGCTGTGTGTAGTGGAGGTATTTGTGTGTTTGGTAACGAATTATTCGCGCAGAAATAACCCTGAAGTATTGTTTGCGTTGCATACATTACTTCAAATATGTTTGGTGTCCAATAAAAGACGCCAAATTGCCACACAAAAAAAAAATCGTGGATTTTGACCTTTTTTTTCTGCCCTCAATACTCATCTCATTATCACCTTATTTTTTTGTAGTTTAGACAATCACCTGTCCAAGGACGGATTCTGTACACAAAGTCGCCGTTTCTTTTCTTCAAAAAAACGCATTTACACCTCAGACCTCCCCCCTCAAAATAGTAACCATACCGTCGATGAGATTACCGTACTGCGATGACGTCTGAAACGCAGTAACGGCATCACCACAAAGGCAGAGAGCGGGGCGATGCGTCTGCTGTCCTTTTCAAACCACCATACGTCGTCTTCGTCGTACTGCTTGAACTGGTAGCGCTCTTGCGCGCGAGAGATGATTGCGTAACGGAGCGCGCTTTCAACTATACCCACTGCGAAGGCCGCTGCCCCGAGCCTATTGGCGTAGAGCGTCGACGTCGTGGTGCCTTGGTTAAGGAAGCCCTTCCACGCACCCCCCCAGGTCAGCCGCGACGACGTTTTCAATTCATGCTGCAGCCCAGCATAACTCCCTGCCAACGCCCCCCCGACCAACCCCGCACAGTACCCTGCCCCCACATTCGTCACCATCCCACTAAAAGGGTACAACAAATTCGAACTTTCCATCTCCTGATTGTAGCGGTCCGCCCACTTCTCGGTAAGTGTGTTGCGACCCATGAGGGTATAGTCATGTTCATCAACGTGCACTCCACCACGAAGCTGTGAGAACCGTTCTGCGTACAACGCCTGCAAATTGTACTTCTGTGAATCCGTCATTTTAAATTCCCCCCACCCTCCGGTGTGTTCCTGAAAAAAAAAAAAAAAAACGGTTCCTCAATTAGATATTGTTAAACGGAAGTTGAAAGTGTTGACTGATCGGAGGTCAGCAAATTGCAGAGGGGATGGGGGCTTCATGTAGTATACAAAGGGGGTTTATGGACGCTGCCATTTAGGTAATATGAGCGTTGGCAATAATCAAATAAAAGCAGTGGGGGGGGGTAGGGGGGTCCACGTAGAAGGAATTCCTTAAGGATTTGCTGTCCCAAACCCATTTTTTTGAAATTTAGGTGAAGAAACCCACTAAAAAGGTCGTACCTGGCCGCAAATCGCCCTGGGGATCACGAAAATATCCCATTAAACCACCTGACAACCTCTACAGAGACTTTCCTGGTTTAAAAAAATCGGTTTTTTGTGAAAAATCTCCAAAAATAGCGTCATCAAATCGTCATCAACATGGGCCAAAATGCAACACTTACCAAAAAAATTCTCCAATCAGACAAAAATCCTTCTAAACACCCGAAAAACACCCCAGTCCACATCCGGTGGGGTCCCAGGGTGGAAATATATAGTTTTTACAGCTTTTAGGGGTCCTGTGTGGGTACCAGATGCATTTTGCAGTGGGTGTGTGTGCCCCAAACGCTTAAAAGTACCCTTTTTATAGTCACTTTTTTGACTTTTTTTGTACCTGAAAACCCCCAAAAAAGTGCCAAGGTAGTCGGAATGGTGTCCAAACACCCAGGAAAATGTCCCCCAGACCCCATGTAGGGTGAAAAATAGCATTTTGGGCACTTGGGAGGGTTTTATAGGCCATGCAACACTTATGCAACACTTAAGCAACGGCTATGCAACGCCTAGCAGAAGACCATTTATTTACCAAAAAAAAATAATACCAATTCATTCAAAACACCAAAAAACCACCTCGGTCCACCTCCAATGAGGTCCCGAGGTGGAAATGTGTGGATTTTGCAGCTTTTTGGGGTCCCTAGGGGGTTTTTGAGGGTGTTTTTGTGTCTGCAACGCTTAAAATAACGGTATTTCCCCCCATCCTTTTGACGTATTTCGCACCCAAAATAAAAACCCTAAAAGGCGTGTTCAGGCAGTCGCAGAAGTGTCTAAATCCCTCTGAACTGCCTGACAGACCTCCCGAGCTGTGGAAAATCGTACTTGCAACACTTGCCAGGGCTTTTTGGTCCCTGAAAATGACAACGTACCCTGTGCCTAAGTGCAGTAAAGCCTTCCTTGCCTCCTCCTATGACCAATGATTCTTGCGAATCCGTTGTCGGTGTCCTTGACCAAGTTGCAAGCCACCACGGAAGGAGCCAGCACCCCGACAACACCGACTCACTGTCGCTGGAACCTAGACATCCTCTACAGTCTAGGTTGGGTTCCGTCTTTCTCAAGGGAAGAACTTGCCGCAGGGTACACCAAGCGCACCACAAAGGCAGGTCCATGCAAAGCACCCAGAAGTAGCAACTTGAAAAGTACAACACTAAAGTGCTTCATCTCTTCACAAAGACAGAGTTGCAGGAATTTGCGGCAGATTGTACACCCCTTGACGATGAAGACATCGGTACGATGAATAAGGAGCCTCTGGTCGCTATGCTGTCTCAGTGAGCAGTACAGGGATTCTATAGGCATATTAGGGGGTATAATTACATGGAAAAAGGCGGAAAAAGCGGAAAAAAACACCAAAAAATCAGAAAAAAGTACGAAATAGTGCTCAAAAGTGTGTTTTTCGTGGTTTTGGGTGATTTTTTGGGGGTTTGGGGGTCTTTTGGGGTGTTTTTTCGGGTTTTTCGCGGGTTTTTACAAAAAAAAGTGGTTTGGGACAGCAAAAACGGCCGGACGGACCCCCCTAGTGGGGGGGGGTGGGGGGGTGTTGTGGGTGTTTAGATTTGCACGTTTTTAGTGGGGAGGCCAGCTGGCAGAGGGTGGGAGATTTTTTTGGGTGGTTTCGTCTCGTTTATGCTTTATATTTTGTTTTGTATTTTTTTTTTTTTGTATCAACAATCACCTCAGATCATGGCTGCCAACTAACGGAGTGGAATTCGCAGAACGGGTGTCCCAAAAATAAAGAAACCTGCAGCCAAGATGAATATGCCGCTCGTGTGTGCACACACAGCTCTTTACCACCATCGTTATCTCTCAGGGAACACGCTGGGTTCGACAACTCTGCTGTCTCTCTTCGCCTCAGACACGGAAACGATAGTTGTTGCCAATGCAAAAAAAAAAAAAGTAGACTTGAAACAGGCTTTGCGCTAACTTCTGTCCTTTGTCCCGGGATTTTTGGATATTTTTGTGGTGCGTTTTTTTTTTTGCAAACCGGGGTTTCCTTAAGAAAACCAGAGAATCTCATATTTCATAGTAAGGGTACTTTAGAGTGTTTTCACGCACACATGTGACCCCACCGTGGAGAGCAATCGGCTCGCGCGATCAAAAGAAAGCAGAGAAAAGGGAAAAGAAAAAAAGAAAAAAGTTGGGTACCGTGTGCCTGCGGCGCTACCTGTTCATTCCTCCTCTATGTTTAAACACGATGTACTTATGTACAGTGTTCATTTTATTTTGAGTACGACTCCACATCCCCCCTGAGGATGATCCCCTCCCTCACGGATAAAGATTGAGTAGGACGCCATGGGGCACCCCCTCCGAGGCCATAACCGTCCTGGGTTTTCTCACTCTTCTCTGTGGTCACTGAAACCCCACCGCCATCACTACATTACCGATAGCTTCTTCAGCACGTTGGGTTTTCAGACCTGAAAATAACCCTTGTTTACGAATATGGGCTCATGTTTGTCAAATTTTAAGTCGCTGCATTTTTGTCCATTTTTCCGTATATCCCCCACCACAATCCGGGATTGGTTAGGAAATGCAACAAAACGAGCTCTTGGGCGGGGGAAAGACACAGGAAATTGCACTTTTTCAGCACTTTTTGAGACAGGGGTTTCCTTACTAAAACCAGAGGAATCTCATCGTTCAGAGTAAGAGTACTTTAGAGTGTTTTTGCGCACACATGCGACCCCACCGTGGAGAGCAATCGGCCCGTGCAATCAAAAGAAAGCAGAGAAAAGGGAAAAATAAAAAGACAAAAGTTAGGTACCGTGCGCCTGCGGCGCTACCTGTTCCCAGTCAAAACACCACAATTTCATCTGAAGTTGGGTTTTCAGACCTGAAAATGCCCCTGTTTAAGAGTATGGGTTCATATTTTGTGAAAATTTAAGTCACTAAAATTTTGTCCATTTTTTCCGAATATACCCCACCACAGCCTGGGATTGGCTCGGAAATGCCACAAAACACTGTTTTTTTACCCCCAGACGTAACCCTATTTGAGGTGCGTTTTTTTGGTCCCGAAACACGATTTTTCAGATTTTTTTCCAAAAGTTAGCGCGAAGCCTGACTTGAAATACAAAGCCCTCTCGTGAACAGTGTACCTTGGTATGACCGGCTGTACCGTGGATGGATACCCCAACCATGCAGTCCTACAATCCATTTAGTGGTTTACATCTGATATGCAAAAAAAGCCCCTAACCAATGAATACTTTGTAAGAAGAATGTACCTTTCGTGTACACACATCTAATGGGATAACTCAACAGGGGGTATAGGCAGAACCACACTACGGCAATGAAGTTGTTGAATGCAGGTACACCCCCGACTGACCCACGTACACTGCCAGCCCCAGATGAAAGCACAAAACTAAAAAGAACGGTTGGGGTAAGATGATCCTGGCTCGTTTACAAAAAAAATATGGAATCATATAGGTAAGAAACAAAAAATAAAATAGAATAGGAAATAAAGACAACACTGTTCCCCCCCCTCCCACTCCCACCCTTTTTGCACAACCCCACATCAACAAGCTTTTGTTCACTTTACTTTCCCCACTACCCGCCACCACTACGCATTTTTTGTTTTTGTTTTGTTGCATCTACCAGCTCCGAAGACAGGGTTCTGTACAACAGTCATCCATAGAAAAAAAAATTCCCCTCAGCTAGGTTAGAGAGCGTCGTTTTGTTGCCTTTTATTTCTTTTTTGTTGCTGCCTTTTTTGTTTTTTTTTTTTTACAGCATTTTTTTCTGACCATCTTCAAATGGTTTCTACAGGATTCAGATGCATTTTTTTACCTTTTTCTCCCCCCCTCCCTTTTCTTATTTTTTCTCCTATTTTGCTACCTTTTCTTCATCCCTTGAATCGGTGCTAACAACGATATGCAGGAATCCATCTGGATGTGCCATGTACTCTGTCAACCACACCAACGGCGTTTCCGGGGAGGGCACCACCCCTTGGATCAAGAACCGAGCATTCGGCTTTGCTGCCACCGCACCCCCTGCTACTTCCTCCTTGCCCTCTTCCTTCCCTTCTTCCCCTTCTTTTTTATCCCCTTCTTCTGGCTTTTCTGTGGGTTCTGCATTGGGGTCGGTGTGGGAGGGTGTAGTTTCACCGTAGCTAACGACGATGGAGGGCGGGAGGGCTTGGGCGAGGAATTCTTTGAGGGTAAGAGATTCTTCGGTTGTGGATGCGGAGGGCGCGCTGCGAAGCCAGACGGAGTTGTTGTGGTGGAGCATGACGGCTAGGCGGGCTGAGGAGCTTTCTTCCCGCCGTTTCAGTTGTGCGCGGACCCCAGAGAATTGAGAGTGGTTACATTCTCTCACCGAAGACACCAAATCTCTGAACTGTGCAATCGGCAGGTTCGTGACAGCCGATGTCGTTCCATAACGCAGAGCATGGCTCTCTTTCAAATGGTGGCTCAAAACTGAGCTCGTTTCTGCCTCCTCAGGCAACGCTATTGCCCCTTGCTTCTCTGGGATGCTAGAAAAATGGACTGAAAGACACAGCGGAAGCATTTCGATTGCCTGTTTCTTCTCTGCAAGCACAATAGCATCGAAGATCACCCCCAAAGGGTAATGCCAATGAATCGGAACGGTCTGGCCGTTGACAGTTCTGCTCAACCATACGTCACATTCCCCACCATGCGGCGTCACTGTACAGTGTTTAAAGTGCTCGCGAAGCTCGGTAACGCAAAACGAAAGGTAGCTCACCCGGGGCACCAATTTGTAAAACCCTGTCGGACGGTCGAAGTCCATCCCCGCAAGAGAGTCGTTCGCAAGAACAAACTGGACGGGGACCTTCCCTCGCCAGAGCTCCTTCATGAATTCATCCCCAGCAGCGCTCATTGCAAGATTTGGGGGTAGAGGGGGTGTGTAGGGGGGAGGAGGGGAGGGGACGGGTTAGTGTGGAGAAGTGTTGTGTATTTGCAGAGATCTCTGAGCCGCCTGGGGGGTTATTATATTTGTGACGAATGAGAATAGAGGAGAGCGAGAGAGTGAGGAAGAGTGAGGAAGAGTGAGAGAAGAGAGAAAAAAGAGAAAAAAACAAGAAAGGTTTGTGAATGATAACCCCAAGCTTGTCGTGAGGACAGAAGGAATTCGTTATTGTACGGTATGCTGCAATGATGCATAAACGTGGTGTACACCATCCACAAAATCCACTGCAGACGCAGGCACCGGATCGAAGGTTATCAAACCGCGGAGACCAGAAATGAAGTGAGGCAAAAGAAACTGCGGTTCTTTTTTTTTGAGGGGAACGTGTGGAAACATTGGGATGGGTGAGAGGGAGGGGGAAATAAATCGCGGGAGAAGACTGCCACCTCTCTTTGTATTATTATTTTTTTTTGGGGGGTTTTTTTTTTGGGAGAAAAAAAAACGCGCGTCGTATGGCTTGACTATAGGACATAGCAATCTGGTTCTTCTGTCGATGCTATTGCGTTATGTGTTAAGCAGTTGAGGAAATGTTCCAAAAAAGCGGAACACTGCGCAATGTGCTGTGTCATTGTTGTATCGACAATCACCCACCAAAAGCAGGTTCTATACAATACCCCAAAAACAGGATACCTTCAAAGAAAAAATGCAGCGAGAGAGAAAACGTAGGTGAAATAAGCTTCACATATTGAAAGAACTGTGTCCCAAAAAGCACAACGCGCATCTGTAGTACACCCAAAACGTTTTTTTTTTTTCCAAAATAAAATAAAAATAACAAATGCTACATGGAGTCATGCCGTGCTTCATTAGAGCGGGGGTAAAGGGGGGTATTTATTTCCTCTCCGTCGACAAAGTGGGATTGATAGTATCAAGCGTCTCGAAGAAAACTTGAAAGATGGATGTGTCTCTCGTGCATACAAACACACGCATCTTCTTTTTTGTCTCAAACGACGCAGGCACAGAAGCCCCCCACAAAGTAAAAAACTTTTGGTTGCGATAGGAGCCCCTACAAATAAAAAAACATTTTTTAAAAACGATAAATGTGTCCCTCAATGCACATCAAAAAAGAGAAAGAAAAAAGGCAATGAGGAAAAACAATGTAAAACCTGAAAACGGTGCCACAAAAGAGAGAGGCCGTACTGCAACGCAATCTGAAGAGAAAGAAAAAAAAAATGTAAGATGGTGAGTGTCTCGTACACATATGGGGGCATATTCTGAAGAATTACCCCTATTAGGTGTCAAACACACACACACACACACAATCTTACGAGTTGCTATAAGTTTGCGATGTTTAAAAAGGGGGGGAGGTATCCATCCAAAATGGCCTTAGTTTGCAAGGATTTAAGGGAACATGGCGTAATCTGGGCTGTTTCTTTTGTTTTTTGTGGCGGTACGGTAAGCCAAAGAGGGGCAGCTGTCTGTACAAATCGCTTCTAGAGAATATGTCTACAAGACAGTGTCCACAAGGGCGCGAAAAAAAAGGGGTTTGAGGTGACACAGGTAGTGAACCAACAACACTCTCACATTTGTATCAGAAACAGCAAGAGTACAAGGTACAGCGCACCCACCCAAGACGAAAATGAAAATGACAACAACCGTAAGCAATGCTAAAGGAAGCACCACAAATGATTGTCAAAACAAAAGGGGGAGGAAAAATACAGCTTCACGAAAAGGAGAGAAAATTAAAAAAACAAAGATGCAGTGTGCCTCTCATGCACACACACCAGCAAGAAAAGGTCTTTTTCCAGAACGTCGTTACAACCGTCCATAACATGTAGTGGTATCGTTACCCTTTATTTCTTCCGAATGGGAAGGGTGACAACAGAAGAATGCTGTACAACAGTGGCTGAACACCCCTCTACAATAAAAACCTTGCAAAGACGCTTTGTACAGATGAACGCGCTGCTTTTTATTTTTTTTGCCTCTGGTATTGGGCACAACACAACACACCACATAGGTACTATGATGGTCCTAAGCTTCGCGCGATTAGCGACCAAAAAAAAAAAAAAATCACATGAAATTAGAGGTTGCAAACTACCCACAAAATGCAGGAAGTTCCCAATGTATTATCGAAGTGTGAAACATTTCATGAAGAGCAAAAAAAAAAAAAAAAAAACAGTCACGCGAGTTGTTTTGTTTTGTTTTGTTTTTGTTTTTTTCGGGAGGGAACAGCTTGGAACAAGTATGCAGGAGCACACACACATTCAGCACATTCTTCAAACCGAAAAAATATCTGCAGGTGGTGCGTCTCAGAAACGTTTTATTTCCTCAACAAAACAGGAAATTAGGATGTGAACGAAAGTACCTGCCCCTCACAATATAAAAAAAATGTGTCTTTTAAATACAAAGCCCTTGAAACGAGAATGGTTTTTTTGTAAGAAGGTTCTAAGCCTTTGCGTGCTTAGTCACGTTCATCTCCATCTCAAGCAGGGTTCTTCATAATCTAACTCACAGGTACGTTGTTCAGTCCTAATCTTGTTTCAATGAAGAGGTACAAAAAAGGGGGGAGTAGGACACACAAAAAGAATCTGAGAGAACACAGAGAAGAGAAGGGAGGGAAAACACTGCACGGCCCACAATATTAAAAAAAGGTAGGCACAACAAGGACACTGGAATACCAACACTCGAGAGCACATCGAGCAACTCTCAAAGCGGAACCATTACAATACCCGCTGTGCACTGCAAATGGGCAGGCAAACATCGATACAGTGCTTCAAAAAAAAAAAAAAAAAAAAACGTTGGTTTGGGGAAATGGGATCGGGGATAAGGCTTCTCTTCTTTTGAAACCTCTACTTTTGTATTAGTGCAAGACACTGAGGGTGCGCTACACTATACCCTTGCAATCGCATTTTTTTTTTTCCACAACACGAAATAACGCCACTTTGATTCTTCGTTTTTTTTCCCACGAAAAATTGATTTTTTTTTTTTAAAGTTTTGAACTTACTGCTGGTAGCAGCTTCCGGGGCCGCTGGGGGCGGTGCGTGCCTCTGCGTTCTTGACGGGTGCAGCGGCGATTCCTCTTCTGTTGAGGAGGCAGCGGAAGTTGAGGAGACGTGGGAGTGCCTTGGTGGCGTCGGTGACAGTGCGCGCAGACCAGAGACGCTCTGCAACAGCGCCAAGACGTGGCCACACGGTCTGCTCGACGTCGGAGACATCGGCAGTCTCACCCCACATCTCTCCACCTCCTCCAATGACAAGCGCGCACTGTGCATCCGTGAGTCCGCTGCAAGGCTCCGCAGCGTACATCTTGCTCCAAGTCACACCCAATCCGTCCAAGTACCACACTCCATCGGTCGACCAAATCACCTTGTACCCCGCCGCAGTCGCCGCACCAACAATCTTCGACCCCGGCAGCCACTGCTGGATGATCGTGCGCTTGTCCAGCTTGGTCCCGAAGTGGTTCCACAGCTCCTCCCACCCGGTCACGGATTTGCCGAGGCCAAAGACAATGTCAGAGACGCGGCCGCTGAAGTACGCGTAGGCGTCGTCGGCAGTCATGTTCTCCTTGGTCATCCATGCCTGGACAGAAGGCGTCTTCGTCCAGCACCCAGTGTTCACCTCGTCTCCACCAATGTGCATGTGGTTGTCGTGCGAGGCTGCGGCCAGGTCCTTCAACAAACCCTGGATCAGGTCGAATGTGGCGTTCGTGGCAGGGTTGAGTGGGGTGTTGCACGACGGTGACGGGCACACCTCGGGGTGTCCCTTGCACCAGCTCGATGCGTGTCCGGGTGTGTCGACCTCAATCACAACACGCACACCACGCTGACGTGCGTACTCCACAACGTCCTCAACGTCGTTCTGTGTGAAGCGCTCCTGCAGACTCCAGGCACCCTGCGCAAGCTTCGGGTAGGTGGGCGAGATGTAGGGGAACGACTGGGCGTCGACGATGTGCCAGTGCATGGTGTTGATCTTTGCGTAGGTCATCGAGGTGATGAGGCGCTTGAGCTCTGCCACGGGCTGGAAGTGGCGGGAGCTGTCGATGAGCACCTCACGGTGTGCGAAACGTGGTGCGTCGGTGATCTTCCAGGGTGCGTCTCTGATCTCGTAGGTCTGGGTGTCGTAGTTGAAGACAATCATCTGCGACAGCGTCTCCATTGCGTAGTACGCACCGAACTGCGTCTTGGCGGTGATCGCAATGCCTGTCACGGACACGTCCAGGGTGTACGACTCGTCCACTCCAAGCTGCAGGTCCTCTGCATCGTTGGCAACGGTGACAGACGCCGTGGCGACGCCTCCTGTGGCGGTCACACGGTGCGAGAAGATCAACTCCGTGTAGCGTGCCATCGCTGCCTGCAGGTCTGCAGAAGGTGTGCTTGCAGCCTTGAAGGCAAAGGTCGGGCTCACAGTCACAGTCGTCGTTCCGTTGCTGTACGACTGCGGCAACGGCCAGATGTTCGGGTCTGCCACACTGCTACCAATCAGCCCCAGAAGGGCGGCACAGATCATCTTCATTTTTGCGCTTTAAAAAATTCCTGAAAGTGTGGGTGTAAGTAGTGTGTATAAAAGGCGAAACGAAACGGGAACGGACAATATCTATAGCACAAACCTGAGACCCAAAGAGAGGGTGCTGCAGTCTCAGAGAAAAGGCAGGCACGTTGCCACCGCTGGGCTTGGGGGAGGGAGGCTCTCTCGGTATTTCGCGGTACACAGGAATCGTGGTTTTGCGTGATTTTTTTCGAGAGAGAAGACAACCCACACCCCACACCCCATACCCACACCCTGCCACAATAAGGCCTGGGAAGACTTTAAAACTGTCTGAGGCGATGGTCCCCGGAAAAAGAGAAAAGGGGGCTAGAAAGTGCAAACCCCTTGACCGCAGACTGAAGGGGCTAATGTACAACGTTGGCTGCAACGCTGACACACCAGACAACAACGCTGGGATGCCCTCTACCAGCTATCGTCTCTCATCGGAGCCACCTACTACGACGTTATGCCCAAAACCATGGTAACCAGGAACGAGTCAAGCTCTACAGATGGACGGACAGCGCACCTGAGGGTGCACACCCAGAGCGGGAGCAGACCCCAGTCAATATGGACGCGGCATCGTGGTCGTCAGTGGAGGGCATGGGTGAGGCAGAGCCCAGCTACAACAGCATGCGTTCTCGTGAACACATCAGAGACGCATCCACCGACACAACCTTCCACACCACCCAACCCACCCCAATCAAGAAGACGCACTCTGGAGGACACAAATATGCAAAAACTCATCGGGGTGATGCATCAGGTGGTAGAGCTCCACTAGAGGCGTTTCGGGTTCGATTACTGTACCTTGCTTCGCCGGACAAAGAGAAAAAGGGGCTAGTAAGTGCAAACCCCTTTACCGCAGACTGAAGGATTTTGCTAATGTACTGCGTTGGTTAGCAGCAAAATGTCTCTCGTGCATACACACACACATCTTCTTTTTTGCCTCAAACGACGCAGGCACAGAAGCCCCCCACAAAGTAAAAAACTTTTGGTTGTAGTGGTAGGAGTTACTCCCTACAAATAAAAAAAACTTTTTTTTAAAGACGATAAATATGTCCCTCAATGCACAAAAAGAGAAAGAAAAAGGCAATGAGGAAAAACAATGTAAAACCTGAAAACGGTGCCACAAAAGAGAGAGGCCGTACTGCAACACAATCTGAAGAGAAAGAAAAAAAAAATGTAAGATGGTGAGTGTCTCGTACACATATGGGGGCATATTCTGAAGAATTACCCCTATTAGGTGTCAAACACACACACACACACACACAATCTTACGAGTTGCTGTAAGTTTGAGATGTTAAAAAAGGGGGAGGTATCAGTCTGCAGACTAAGGATTGGGGGTCGGGTAAGTAAGTAATTAAATGCGAGTCTGGGGTTTCGCAACGAACAATACAGGCGAAAACGCCGTTATTTGCATTTTTGAGCCAATCCCAGTCAGTGGTGGGGTCAATCTGGAAAAACGGACAAAATTTTAACGCCTTAAATTTTGGACAATAGGAGCCCGGTCACTAATAGCCGGGGCCGATGTTCGGCCAAAAATTTCCTCAAAATCCGGGTTTGTAATATTGACTTCACCTTCGGTTACCCTGCAGGGGGGGTGAAGGAAGGTTGTGGAAAAGGGTCCTTATTTGCATTTTTGGGATCCGCCCGTGCAGTAGTGGGGTCAATCTCAAAAATTGAACAATTTTTTGACCACTTAGATTTTGAGAAATATGAGCCCGGTCACTTATACGTGGGGTCATTTTCAAAAATATCGGGGTGGTATGTTAAGTAATTAAATGATTTCTTAGTCTGCAGTCTGGGAGGTATCCATCCAAAATGGCCTTAGTTTGCAAGAATTTAGGGGAACTGGCGTAATCTAGGCGGTTCCTTTTGTTTTTTGTGGTGGTACGGTAAGCCAAAGAGGGGCACCTGTCTGTATATACATCACTTCTAGAGAATGTGTCTACAAGACAGTGTCCACAATGAGTGCGAAAAAAAAAGAGTTGAGGTGACACAGGTAGTGAACCAACAACACTCTCACATTTGTATCAGAAACAGCAAGAGTACAAGGTACAGCGCACTAACCCAAGACGAAAATGAAAATGACAACAACCGTAAGCAATGCTAAAGGAAGCACCACAAATGATTGTCAAAACAAGGGGGAGAAGAAAAAAAAAAACAGTCACGCGAGTTGTTTTGTTTTGTTTTGTTTTGTTTTTCGGGAGGGAACAGCTTGGAACAAGTATGCAGGAGCACACATTCAGCACATTCTTCAAACCGAAAAAATATCTGCAGGTGGTGCGTCTCAGAAACGTTTTATTTCCCTCAACAAAACAGGATATTAGGATGTGAACGAAAGTACCCGCCTCTCACAACAAAACAAGTAATTGCTATCGGAAAAAAAACCGGGTGTGCTGTGGAACTCCACTCTGAAAAAAATATAATCTACAACACGCCAGCATTCTGCTCTTCTGCAGGTATGCTAAAACGCTCTTCGTACGCTGGACCCACTGGGATGCCTGCATCTGAAACTTTTAAACAGTGGGGCTGTCCTCTTCGTCCAGCACCATCTGCTCGATCGCGTTATTGGACGTAGTCTCGGCAGGCTCGATAACCATTCGCTCGGGCGGCCTCGGCATGTTCCAGCTCGTAGTCGTCCACAGGCTCCCACGCATCGTCGTCGTCATCAGAGCAGTGCCGAAGGAACACATAATGCACAGACGACAACACGTCGTCGATCGCACCAGGCATCGTCACATCAGCACCTCCAGAAAATCGCCAGGATGCTATGGTGGTTTCGAAAATCGCGCGGAGTTATCCACAGCACACCCCATTTTTTTTCTTAGCAATTAGTTGTTCTTGTTATTATTGTTTTCCACACACCTTCCTTCAACCCTTGTAGGATCAGTTCGTATTTTTTTCGCGAAAACATGAAATTACACATTTCAAGAGAACAAAAAATTAAAAAGGGTTCGCCCCCTCAATGGGACGCCGTAAACCATAATTCCTCAGTGTCAGCCGCATCATTTCAATGAAACCAAAAAGTGGCTTATTTGCATTTTTGGGCTCCGCCCGTGCAGCGGTGGGGTCATTTCGGAAAATTGGACAATTTTTTGACCACTTAAATTTTGAGAAATATGAGCCCGGTTCCTTATACGTGGGGCCCATTTTTGGCCAAAATTTTTCTCAAAATCGACGAAATTAAAATTAGACCCCTTACCCCCCCCCCAGAATCATTTCAATACACTACCTGTATTGGTTGCTGACGCGTGTATACAGGAAGGTTGGGAAAAATTAAAAAGGGTTCGCCCCCTCAATGGGACGCCGTAAACCATAATTCCTCAGTGTCAGCCGCATCATTTCAATGAAACCAAAAAGTGGCTTATTTGCATTTTTGGGCTCCGCCCGTGCAGCGGTGGGGTCATTTCGGAAAATTGGACAATTTTTTGACCACTTAAATTTTGAGAAATATGAGCCCGGTTCCTTATACGTGGGGCCCATTTTTGGCCAAAATTTTTCTCAAAATCGACGAAATTAAAATTAGACCCCTTACCCCCCCCCAGAATCATTTCAATACACTACCTGTATTGGTTGCTGACGCGTGTATACAGGAAGGTTGGGAAAAATGTGTCTTTTAAATACAAAGCCCTTGAAACGAGAGTGGTTTTTTTGTAAGAAGGTTCTAAGCCTTTGCGTGCTTAGTCACGTTCATCTCCATCTCAAGCAGGGTTCTTCATAATCTAACTCACAGGTACGTTGTTCAGTCCTAATAATCTTGTTTCAATGAAGAAGTACAAAAAAGGGGGGAGTAGGACACACAAAAAGAATCTGAGAGAACACAGAGAAGAGAAGGGAGGGAAAACACTGCACGGCCCACAATAATTAAAAAAAAGTATGCAACAAGGACACTGGAATACCAACACTCGAGAGCACATCGAGCAGCTCTCAAAGCGGAACCATTACAATACCCGCTGTGCACTGCAAATGGGCAGGCAAACATCGATACAGTGCTTCAAAAAAAAACCCCCCGTTGGTTTGGGGAAATGGGATCGGGGATAAGGCTTCTCTTCTTTTGAAACCTCTACTTTTGTATTAGTGCAAGACACTGAGGGTGTGCTACACTATACCCTTGCAACAACACGAAATAACGCCACTTTGATTCTTCGTTTTTTCCCACGAAAAATTGATTTTTTTTTAAAAGTTTTGAACTTACTGCTGGTAGCAGCTTCCGGGGCCGCTGGGGGCGGTGCGTGCCTCTGCGTTCTTGACGGGTGCAGCGGCGATTCCTCTTCTGTTGAGGAGGCAGCGGAAGTTGAGGAGACGTGGGAGTGCCTTGGTGGCGTCGGTGACAGTGCGCGCAGACCAGAGACGCTCTGCAACAGCGCCAAGACGTGGCCACACGGTCTGCTCGACGTCGGAGACATCGGCAGTCTCACCCCACATCTCTCCACCTCCTCCAATGACAAGCGCGCACTGTGCATCCGTGAGTCCGCTGCAAGGCTCCGCAGCGTACATCTTGCTCCAAGTCACACCCAATCCGTCCAAGTACCACACTCCGTCAGTCGACCAAATCACCTTGTACCCCGCCGCAGTCGCCGCACCAACAATCTTCGACCCCGGCAGCCACTGCTGGATGATCGTGCGCTTGTCCAGCTTGGTCCCGAAGTGGTTCCACAGCTCCTCCCACCCGGTCACGGATTTGCCGAGACCAAAGACAATGTCGGAGACGCGGCCGCTGAAGTACGCGTAGGCGTCGTCGGCAGTCATGTTCTCCTTGGTCATCCATGCCTGGACAGAAGGCGTCTTCGTCCAGCACCCAGTGTTCACCTCGTCCCCACCAATGTGCATGTGGTTGTCGTGCGAAGCTGCGGCCAGGTCCTTCAGCAGGCCCTGGATCAGGTCGAATGTGGCGTTCGTGGCAGGGTTGAGTGGGGTGTTGCACGACGGTGACGGGCACACCTCGGGGTGTCCCTTGCACCAGCTCGATGCGTGTCCGGGTGTGTCGACCTCAATCACAACACGCACACCACGCTGACGTGCGTACTCCACAACGTCCTCAACGTCATTCTGTGTGAAGCGCTCCTGCAGACTCCAGGCACCCTGCGCAAGCTTCGGGTAGGTGGGCGAGATGTAGGGGAACGACTCGGCATCAACGATGTGCCAGTGCATGGTGTTGATCTTTGCGTAGGTCATCGAGGTGATGAGGCGCTTGAGCTCTGCCACGGGCTGGAAGTGGCGGGAGCTGTCGATGAGCACCTCACGGTGTGCGAAACGTGGTGCGTCGGTGATCTTCCAGGGTGCGTCTCTGATCTCGTAGGTCTGGGTGTCGTAGTTGAAGACAATCATCTGCGACAGCGTCTCCATTGCGTAGTACGCACCGAACTGCGTCTTGGCGGTGATCGCAATGCCTGTCACGGACACGTCCAGGGTGTACGACTCGTCCACTCCAAGCTGCAGGTCCTCTGCATCGTTGGCAACGGTGACAGACGCCGTGGCGACGCCTCCTGTGGCAGTCACACGGTGCGAGAAGATCAACTCCGTGTAGCGTGCCATCGCTGCCTGCAGGTCTGCAGAAGGTGTGCTTGCAGCCTTGAAGGCAAAGGTCGGGCTCACAGTCACAGTCGTCGTTCCGTTGCTGTACGACTGCGGCAATGGCCAGATGTTCGGGTCTGCCACACTGCTACCAATCAGCCCCAGAAGGGCGGCACAGATCATCTTCATTTTTGCGCTTTTAAAAATTCCTGAAAGTGTGGGTGTAAGTAGTAGTGTACAAGAGGCGAAACGAAACGGGAACGGACAATATCTATAGCACAAACCTGAGACCCAAAGAGAGGGTGCTGCAGTCTCAGAGAAAAGGCAGGCACGTTGCCACCGCTGGGCTTGGGGGAGGGAGGCTCTCTCGGTATTTCGCGGTACACAGTAATCGTGGTTTTGCGTGATTTTTTTTCGAGAGAGAAGACACCCCATACCCCATACCCACACCCTGCCACAATAAGGCCTGGGAAGACTTTAAAACTGTCTGAGGCGATGGTCCCCGGAAAAAGAGAAAAGGGGGCTAGAAAGTGCAAACCCCTTGACCGCAGACTGAAGGGGCTAATGTACAACGTTGGCTGCAACGCTGACACACCAGACAACAACGCTGGGATGCCCTCTACCAGCTATCGTCTCTCATCGGAGCCACCTACTACGACGTTATGCCCAAAACCATGGTAACCAGGAACGAGTCAAGCTCTACAGATGGACGGACAGCGCACCTGAGGGTGCACACCCACAGGGAGCAGACCCCAGTCAATATGGACGCGGCATCGTGGTCGTCAGTGGAGGGCATGGGTGAGGCAGACAGAGCCCAGCTACAACAGCATGCGTTCTTGTGAACACATCACCAGAGACGCATCCACCGACACAACCTTCCACACCACCCAACCCACCCCAATCAAGAAGACGCACTCTGGAGGACACAAATATGCAAAAACTCATCGGGGTGATGCATCAGGTGGTAGAGCTCCACAAGAGGCGTTTCGGGTTCGATTACTATACCTTGCACGAGCACACGCGTTTTGATGTCGTCTGGGGCCAGCTGCATGAGGGACTGCTTTGTGAGGAAGTCCCCGAAAGTTGTATCTGAACTTGGGTCCACAGTACGATAGACTGTCATTGTGATGAGCGACGCTGTTGCGTTTGATGCATCTAACCGGGGTACACGGTGCAACGCTATTGGCAGAGCCTTGCATGCATACGCCTCGGGCCTCTGTGCACGCACCAGCAACGAGGCCTCACCCCGCACCGCCCTCGCCTCTCTCGCCCTGTTCTCAGCAAACCTCGTCTGCACCCCCTCCACCCTCCCATACTTCAGCATATACGCCTGCTTCTTGCTGTTCAACCCGGGCATGTTGTTCACATCATACGGCACCGCATATCGTATGAGAGGATCAGAAGGGTCTGTCAGAGCGTGGTCCATCAAAATTTTGACAAATTCTTGACAATGCACGGTGCCCGCCTCTCTTGCCCCCTGTTTCGCAAGATTAATCTGGTCAGCAAGGACCCCAGCAGGCCATTCCCAATGAAGCCAGACTCGAACCTGAGTGTTTCCGGATGGGGATTCTACAAGGAAGGGGTGCCACATGATGCAGGCGCGGCCCTCAGCGAGCCCTGCCGCCTTTGCGTCGACCTGCAGATAGGCCATTCTGCTTACAGCGCAGGTCTGCCGCGCCCCGTCTGCGTACTCAAAGAGCACGGTGAGACCTCCTTCGCAAAGCTCACGTAGGATTGCCATGTCTGTGGCTTTTCTGAGAAGTAAAAAACATTTCGTTTTTGAGCGGAGGGAGAGGAGAAAGAGAGGAAGGAGGAAGAGGAGAAAGAGGGTGGGAAAATGCACTGAAAACTAGAGGTAGTGCTGACCAGGCCTGGTTCTAAACCGGGGGGCCCGGGGGCCGGGTTTTGAAAATCGATTTTTTTGTTTCGAAGGAATGTTGTTAGGGGGTGAGGGAGGGGGGTGTTCAAATTCGATCACTGGAAAAAAGAGGAAGTTTTTTTTAACTTTTTTTTTTTTGAATTTTCTAACTAAAAAAGAGAGGAAGAAATATGCACAGTATATAAAAGGGGGGGTGATTGTTTTTTCTTTCCTGAAAACTTGGTTGTATTAGTGTACACATTCGTGATGGCAACCCACTGTTTTTTTTTAAATTTTTTTTGTCATTTTCTGCACATTTTCCAATATTACCCCCCATTTTTTGGAGAGTTTAAACTTTTTTTTGCACTGTGTATAGGATGGATGGGGGGGAATTTTTTTTTTTGAGTTCTAAATCACTCTGGGGAGGGAGCTTCTTGGGTTGGAGTTGTCATTGTCATTGTCATTATCATTGTCGTTGTGGGCGAGGTTCTGGACACTGCGTTTACGTTCTAACTCGACGTGTTCTTGTTCACGTTCAAGTTGTTCCAGCTCAGACCGATATGCTGTTAAGGAAGCAGAACAATTTGGTGTCAAAACCGGTTCTGATGGTGTTGTCATCATCGACTGCGCAGTGTCGGTGTTTGCCCCAACGTTTGACGCCACATTATCAATCCTCCATGACACTGACTCCTGCGGGTTGTACGGCGCCATCGGCCCTACCGGCTCGCTATCTGTATCAACATTATTATCCGAATCCGAATCCGTCTCTTGCCCTTCAATACAGGTCGCTTTGTGCGCCAACATTGCTGTTTCTAGTACTTCATCACCACATTTGTCGCACATGATAATTCTGTAGTTATCATTACTAAAATTCGCGTTCAGGAGAGAAGAGGATGGACCTTTCGCGACGGGCTGTGGGAGGGGGACGGTTGTAGAGGTTGCATTGAAGGTTGAATCTGTGGAGCGCTCTGCTGCGTGCATGGGGGGTGTCATGGGGGTGTCGGTAGGGGCGCGGAGAAGGGTGGGTGCGTAGTTGTCGAGGGATGAGGAGGAGCGGGATTCGACGCGGCGGAGGCGTTCTGCTTCTTCACGGCGGAGCATCTCTTCCATGCGGTCGTCCTCCATTTGTCTGCGGCGTGCCGCCAGCTCCTCCTGCCACGCAGCCTCCCTCGCCTCAGCCCTCTCCACCTCCAGCCGCTCCTCCTCCTCCGCTGCAGCCCTCCTGCTCTCCTCAAACGACCGTGCCTCCTCCTCCCCCCTCCTCCTCCTCTCCAGCCTTGCCCGCTGCATTTCATCCTCCGCAGCGTCGCTCAACACAGCACCTCTCCCCCGACGTTCTTCCTTCTGGACGTCCTCGCGTATGGTTTCCTCTTGTTGCAGAAGGGTGGTGATGTGGTTCGCAATCTTCTTTTTATGTTCAGCGTCTTCAGCTCGGCGTCTGATTAGTTCGTCAATCGAAACCTCATTGGCGCCGCCGAAAGAAGAGGTGGAAACCCTGCGTGGAGGTGCGGCAGCAGCAGCAGTAGGTGTTGCTGTAGGGGTTGGTATAGGTGTAGGTGCGGCAGGAGCTGCTGCTGCTGCTGCAGGCGCTGATGTTGTGTCTATTGCCAGAGATAATGGGGTTGATAAAGGAGTGTCGGTGTCAGGTGACGGTGGTGTCAGCGGTGTAGGCGGACCTGCCGCGCTCGCGCAGCTTTCTGCCAAAAGGGTCTCCACCTCGTGTTCGGTGTTCTCCTCGAGGAGAGCTTTCTTCTCCTTCTTCGCCTTTTTCTCTTTTTTTTCCTTTTTCGCCTTTTTTTCCTTCTTTTCCTTCCGGCTTTTAATGCTTACTTCAGATTCGACATCAATCAATTCCTCTCTCGGGTCTACACGATGACTTCGCTCACCTCTATCAAATGAAACTCCACTTTGCCCCCTCTCGAGGGATTGCCCCCAGGGGTGGGGTGGTGGGTACCCTCCTGGGGGAAGCGAATGCGCGTACGGTGAGTACTGGACATGAGGAACCATTTGGGGTGGAGGTGGCTGTTGCTGCTGCTGCTGCTGGCGTAGAATCATGTCCATGAGCAAGGTGATCTGCGATGCCGACGCGGTGCCAGTACTCGCACCACCCACCCCAGCCCCTTCCAGCTGCCGTACATCTCGTATATTCTGCAGTTTGTCCTCCAGCGAATCAATGCGGCGCTGCTTCTCCTTTGCGTACCCAGACTGCTTATCTGCTTCCAACTTCGCTTCGTTAAGCTGTCTACGAACCTCCTCTAACTCTGTGGTCAACCGATGTGACAATGTGCGTTCATCTTGAAGCTCCCTTTGGGCATGAGATAGATCCGCCTTGAGGTGCGATAATTCTACAGAGGATGCGTCTTGAGCGTTTTGGATGTACGAAGATGCGTGACGTTCTTGCTCGAGAAGGCGGTGGTGTTGGGCTGCAATGTCCTGCGCTTCGTCGCTCCGATGGTGCAATGTTTCTACACACGCAACCAACCTCCGTTGCGTATGCAGCTGATACTGCAACGCCACCTGCACGACCCTCAACATATGCGCTACCTCCTGCACACTGCATTCGGCCAAAGCCTTCTCCTCCACAGAGCCATATGCAATGTTCTTGAGCTTCTGCTGCAGCGGCGCCACTGAGGAGTACCGTATAGCCTCCAAGGAGATGCGGCTAATGCTCTGCACATTGAGCGCGTCTCTGCTCTGCCGGAAGGCGAATTGGTCCATGTGAGGTTTCACCCCCTCCTTTAATTTATAGACCAAAATGCATTAAGTACTATTTCTGTGGGGTGTGTGTGTTTGATAACTAATAGGGGGTAATTATTGCGCAGAATATGGCCCCAAAAGGAGGGTGTGTGGTTGTTTGAGTGATAATGTGAAGACACAAAAAAATTGTGGGGGAATAAAACTTCGTTGGACCAATCCTCAGTGTAAAAAAAGGGGGTTTGTTTGTGCGTAAAGTGTGTAATAAATATGTTGTGATATTTTTATTACTGCAATACGCTCCCACTGACTACCTGGCCGTGAAGAGGAAAACTCTTTGAGGCCGAAAAAAGATCCGTTGGCCTCGCTTCTGTTCAAGGGATGAAGCCGAGGGTTACTTCTGACAGCCAAGTGTTCCTAGCGACGTTGCTTTTTGACTGAGGGTAGAGGGGAAAAGAGTAGGATAACGTTTTTTTTTTAAATTCTGTTCCTTTTTTTTGAAGAAAAAAAAAAAAAGGTCAGCACGGTGTCCCCTAATCTCGCTGCAGTGCTCTGGTATTCTTCTTTGCTTTTTTCTTTCAATGGTTTTCTTTTTAAAAATTTTGCTCCTTTTTTTTCCGCTTTTTTTGTAGTTGAAAAGCCCCGAATAAATCGGTTCTGATTATTTTCCAGTCGGGGGGATGATGGTCGTACTGTCGCTTGACTGAAGGAAAATAAAAAGAAAGACTGTACGTTGAAAAATAGGGTCTGACCACAGAAGGGGAGAGGGAGAGGGAGAAGATATAATACGATGTGTGTAAGGGTCTTTTCAAAAAGATGAGCCTTTAAGCACACAGGTCTTGATGTAAGATGTTTTGACCCACAGTCAACGCAATGCCATTACGTCATCACGAAAAACCATGGCATCTTACACACACAACCCTTCCCCATTTCTTCGAAACCCCCAGAAATAAAAATTTCAGAAAAAAAAAAAAAATGTTCCCCCACCCATAAGAAGACCCACGGTATCGCTTCCCAAACAAAAAAAAAAAAAAAAACAAAAAACAACTACTGATTGGCTCTGATCACATTGTTTTCATTTTTTTTTCTTTTTTTCCTCTTTTTTTTTCCAGAATTTCTGAGGGGGGGAGGGTGCATGAAGTGAGGGGAGGTGTGGTGGTTTGATACAATGCGCAAACTATAGTCACAACATCGTACCGCCACTCTCCCTAAAAAAAAAAACCAAAAAAAAAAAAAAAACGGATCTCAAAACAAACATGACTGCATTTCACTCAAAAAAGAAAAAAACAGAAAAAAGCCCTACAGCAACAGTTTCCCTTTCCCATCAGTCTGGACACACTTCGAACGACTGCACCCTAATCAGTGAAATCCCTCTAGAAGAAAACAAAGAAGAGCCCGGGGGAGGTGTGCAGGGACGGGGGGTTGGGACCCTAGGGAATGAAGAGTGAGGACAAATGGTCAATGCGAAAAAAAGGGGGGACTTATTTGTACAGCTTCTTGTCGTACGAGAGAAGCCCGTGGACACCACCCTCAGCCTGGGCGGCGTGGGTACGACGCTCGCAGCGAACAGCGCCGGAGTACTGAAGTATGGAGGTGTGTGTTTTAAAGAAAACCTTTTTGTAAAATGAATGCCTCCCTACACATAGAGTTACCACTATAGCTATAAAGAAAACAAGAGGATATTGGCCATATTTACAAACTGTTCTGTGTTACAATGATCACAATCGCTATCGTTAGCATTCGCAGACGCATTATTTTGAAAAATTCCACAAAAAAAAAAAAAAAATCCGGCCCGTTTATCTGAAAATTTTTGAGTGGCCACTGCACGATTCACTACTGGAATTGTTAAACGGGCTTTCATACCATCTCCTCCCTGACCTTGATGAAGCTACGGTATCCAATGTCCTGGCACGACTGCTGCAGTCCCTTGTACAGGTACGGGACAAATGCGTGCACGGACCCCTTGTCCGCGACGCTCCCGGAAACACCCTGTGCGACCTGCACCTTCTGCGCCTCAGAGAGGTAACGCTTACCAGACTCCTTGCCCTGCTCCATGGCCTCGATCGACCCCATCCCTCTGTACTTCTTCAGACGCTGTCCGTTCGAGAAGAAGTACTCACCGGGTGTCTCCGCGGTCCCCGCAAGCAGCCCACCAAGCATCCCACACGACGCACCAAAGGTAAGCGCCTTTGCGATGTGTCCCACGTTCTTGATCCCTCCGTCAGCAATGACCGGGATGCCACGCTCCTTTGTTGCGTACTGTAAGGTGTGGGAAGGTAGAAAGTGATGTGCCGCAGTTGATATATTTCAACTACTCCTTATCGAGGTCAACACCACTGTCTCGGCTGGATGAAAATGGTTGTTATACTTTATTTCCCTTAGCCCAAAGTCTCCTTATGTACATACCTCAGACACCTTGAAGACGGCGGTGGCCTGGGGCCGGCCGACAGCCATGACCTCCTGGGTGATGCAGATGCTGCCTGCACCCATGCCGACACGGAGCCCGTCAGCACCTGCGTCGATGAGGTTCTTTGCCTGTCCCTTGGTGACAACGTTCCCCGCGATGACGTCGGTGGTGGGGAAGTTCGCCTTGAGCCAGCGCACCATGTGGATCTGGAAGAGCGAGTTTCCCTGCGATGAGTCGATGACAAGCACGTCGCAGCCCTCGGCAACGAGCTTGGCGGCACGCTCCTTGTCGTCCTCTCTCGTGCCGATGGCAGCACCGACAAGGAGCTGCTGGCGTGCGTCGAGAGACGCGAGGGGGAAGACCTTCTGCTTGCTGGTGTCCTCACGGCTGCACATCATTGCGAGCTTGCCCTGCTCGTCCACGACAGGGAGGTAGCCCTTCTTCGAGGAGTGCAGGAGCTCCTGCGCATGCGCGAGGCTGATGGGCGCCTTTGCGGACGTCTTGCCGACAACAAGCGAGTCGAACTTCACCATGACGTCGCTGAGCTTTGTGCTCTCCGCGTGTGTGTCGACATCCTTGCGGCAGATGAGCCCGAGGAGCTTTCCGTTCTGCTCACCGTTCTCTGTGATGGGGATCCCGCTGAATCCCATGGTGGCCTGGACCTCGAGGACGTCTCCCACAGTGGCGTTGGGGGAGAGCACCTTGGGTCTGAGGATGAAGCCGTTGCGGAAGCGCTTCACGGCAGCGACCTGCTGTGCCTGCAGCTCGGGGGTCATGTTGTTGTGGAGGATGCCGATACCGCCCTGCAGGGCAAGCGCGATGGCCATCGCCTCCTCCGTCACGGTGTCCATGGGCGACGACACGAGCGGCGCCTTCAGCGTGATGTTCTTCGTGACCTTGCACTCCAGACTCACCTCCTCCGCCCCAAAGTCGATGTAGCTTGGCAGAAGCAAGATGTCATCGTACGTCAGTCCCGACCCCTGCGCCATCACCTCAGGCACAGTGCACCCGTCCTCGTCGTGGTGTCCACCCCATCCTGGGTTCGATGTGTCAAATTTGGCCCTCTTGGGCGCACTAGTCTCGGCCGGTGAGGGGCGCTTGGACATTGTGCGTGTGTGGTATTCCTGGTAGGTGGGGATAGACGGAGGGTTTGCAATGAGAGATGATATCATGCATTGAGTCGGTGTGGTGTGGTGTGGTTTGATAACAGATTTAGAGTGGGTAACGCCTGCACGGAGTATAGCCCACTGGTGTGGTGTGGTGTGCCAGAAGTCAGGTGCCGGTAAATGCGAATAAGTGGCAGATCGTTTGTCTATCAAGAAGGTCAGTGAGAACATTGAATTGAAGGTCATCATTTTGGTGAGGGGGAAGAGGAGGAGGAGGAGGTGGTGGAGTCAGAACTGCGTTGCAAGGCGCCGTTTCGTCTCATAAACCCGAAGGCTTCGATTCAATGAAATACCAATTTTAGCTTTTTGTGTCATCATGCAAAGAGGCTCTTGGTGTGCTGCGCACTCCAAACGGAAGAAGATGCTGAATGAATGTCGGACCGCACCAAGGCACCCAAGCTCACAAGGTCAATGCTGGGGTGCTGGTTACATGCTGTCCATGTTGCTCTGGCGTGGTTTAAAAGCCCACCCCCCTGACGCGAAGTGGTGTGTGGGGCAGGCAACCTATACCGCGCAGTGCTGTTCTTTGTCTGGTTGTGGTTTGCGGTCTTGCGTTGTTGTGACCTCACTGCAGAACAACAGCATGCAGTGATGCAGGCAGCTTCCTTTGGTGAGGGGAAGAGGAGGAGGAGGTGGTGGTGGTGGAAGAGTCAGAACTGCGTTGCAAGGCGCCGTTTCGTCTCATAAACCCGAAGGCTTCGATTCAATGAAATACCAATTTTAGCTTTTTGTGTCATCATGCGATAAAGGAAGCCATTCACATCACAAAGCTTTTCTCAGGATAATCAATGGTACCTTTTTTTTCACTGTTGGAAAGAATATCACAAAGTATTTGACAAAAATTTGAAAGATGACAGTGCCTCTCGTGCACACACAAGGTGTCAATGAGAAAAAAAACATAATAGCATCAATACATACAGCTCCCCGCTCCCGACCCTCCCACCCAATACAACAGAAATATTTTTTGTGCTATGTTCTCTTTAGAAAACCCATGTGATGATTCAGATGGGTTTCCCCCTACTAAGGATAACATTTGCAAAACGCAACTGCGGATCACCAACAAAAGGGCAAATTTTGTCAGGTCAATATTCACAACCACCTCACAAAGCAAAATACATTTCGCAGGCGCAAAGGCCTCACTGGATAAACCGCCGGACGCAGACACCAGAACAAAACTGTGGTTATTAATGCAGGCACCTCCAACCACCCATACAATGCCAGCCCCGGATAAAAGCACAACACAAAATGCGGATAAATAAGTTGGACCATACTAACGGGAACGCCAAAAAAAATTTTTGAACCAGATTCACAACATTTTTAGTACCCCCAACAGATTCACCCCCACACAAGCTAAGAAGCCTCGGCAATAGATGTGCTGACCACATGATTTTATTTGCATCCCTTTTTTTTTTTTTTTTTGCACAATCCTTTTGTAGCTTGTGGCCCTCGGGGAGTGCATCAGGACCTTTATTTTATTTTCCCTCCACAGTTGCTATGAGCTACCTACACTATACCCTGGCGAACCCGTATGTATAGTCTCGTCTATCTATGTACATGAACTCCACCAGAGTGAATACCAAGGACAGACAAAACAACCCGACGTAAGGCCAAGGGTGGTTTGTTCAGAAAAAGGGGGGTTTTTTTTTGCAGAGGGTGACAAAGAGGGAAAGGGAGGGAGATATAAAAGAAACAGAAGGGAAAAACAAATTGCCCCTTTCTTGGTCTCTATTGTGGACCTGTGGGGTGATTTGCTTCTATTGAAAGATTCAACGGTATGTTGTGTTGGGCATCTGTTACTGCTATGGCGATAAGCGTCGTTCACAATCAAAGGTGAAGTTGATAGAAAACCGCCTCGGGCATTGCAGGCAGTGACTCAAACAAGAGAGAATACTGTATTCCGCGGTTAAAAAAAAAATGGAGGAAAAAAAAAAGTTTAGGAGATAATCTAAGCATCTCGGACTTAGTCATCTTTGATGAGAAACACAAAGGTAATGTCTACCTATGTCTCTCGTGCCTAAGAAATCTCATCACCTAAGGTGAGGGAGCACAAAGGCCTCCCTCTTTGAAAACTTGGTTGTATTAGTGTAGACATCCGAGGATGAGCTCCACATTTTCTTTTCGATAAATTTGTTGGAGTAGTGCAGTTTGCCTCTGGTTGTGTTGCCACAGTTTTTGTGCAAAATCTCCACTCCATTTGCATCGCCCAAGAATGCACAAAACGGGGGGCACTTAGGGGGTCTGTACCAATGGCCCGAGGCCATCGTCAATTCGTTCTCTAATTTAAAACAAGAGGAGGGGGGTGGGTCTCAAAGAAAGGGAATGATGGACCTACATCTACTGTTTGGTCACCCTTGCATTTCTTCTTAAGGCCTCGAAAGAGAGACAGTCTCGGGTTCAGAGGCGCCCTATGAAGCGTAGCGTCTTTCTTTGCTGGGAGAGTGCCCCCCTCTTCCGGTGGTGCACGGCGGAATAGTCATTTGTACAACCAGTAGTGCTAGTTGTCCAAATGACTAGTGTTTTACGACAATAGTGTTACACCAGTAACATTATTGGTATAGTTCTAGTCGTTATGATTAGTAGTTCTATAAGTAGTAGTCCCTGGCTAGTCCGTCGTGATGATGAAAGTCATACGGTGCTCTCTGGTGCAGAAGGATGCGGATGGTTAAAGATGTGCAAAGAATGCTAAGACTCCAAAGTTGTACAACAAACCCCGGCTTCGAACAACGCAGGTTTAATTAAAAAGGGTAGAGAGGCTGTGCGAAGGGCACAACCCAGTGATGCGATGCTGCGCGTGATGTCGTGTCTGCAGCCTCAAAGAGGGTCAGCCCTTTGGATGGGAGGGGGGGGGCACGTAGCCGTTCCCTCTTTGCAGCGAGGTTCATGTATCAGTAGAGGCTTCTAGAATGGGCTGCATTGCTTGGCATTTTTCCATCGCCTTCTTGCGCGAACCTGGCACAATGCGTTCGAGGTAGCTACTCTCCACGGGGATGAAGACAGACTGTGAATACAAAGAAAGAAGGGTTGCCGAGAGATCAGTATTTAGGACAAATAAATAAAAGTTTGTGAGATACACTTTTTACCGACCGCGAATTGAAAAAAGAAAACAGAAAAAAAGACCATGTACGCCGTCACCAATTACGGCAACTTTTTTGCGGGGTTGAAAATGCGGCTTATTGAGCGTTCACCGTGATATGTATGCGGTGGGTAGTCACCTAAAGTGGATGTGGGCATACCTCCTGCACCGTATGGGTGTAGTCTGTCTGCAGCAACATGGACATAAGCTGCTTCGCCATCTTTGCGTGTTTCCTCCACATGTAGATGCATGCAATGAGCGACACAGTGCAGCACAGAATGCCGAAAACCATAAAGATAATGATGCCCACTGGTGTCACCACCTTGTCGGGAGCAGGTGTCTCAAGGATGCCCAGCGGTGCATGCGTGTCGCCAGGTGTGAGCGTGGCCCCATCAGGCAGTGCTGTAGCAGGTGCGAACGTGACCCCGTCAGGCAGGGGGGTGTCGGGCGCATCAGTTGCGGGAGCTGAAGTAGGCGAGTACGTCGCACCCATCGGAAGTGGTGTGGGTGGTGCAAATGTACTCCCTGCAGGCAGGTCCGTGTCTGGTGCAGGCGTTGCCGGTGCAGTTGTTGGAGCATACGTTGCACCCATAGGAAGTGGTGTGGGTGGCGCAAACGTGCTTCCGGCGGGCAGGTCTGTGTCAGGTGCAGGTGTTGCTGGCGCAGTTGTCGGTGAATACGTCGCACCCATCGGAAGAGGCGTAGGTGGTGCAAAGGTGCTCCCCGCAGGCAGATCTGTGTCTGGTGCAGATGTTTCCGGCACACCTGTTGGAGCATACGTTGCGCCCATAGGAAGCGGTGTGGGTGGTGCAAACGTGCTTCCTGCAGGCAGATCAGTGTCGGGCACTTCTGTTGCAGGAGCTGAAGTAGGCGAGTACGTCGCACCCATCGGAAGCGGCGTGGGTGGCGCAAACGTGCTTCCTGCAGGCAGGTCTGTGTCAGGTGCAGGCGTTTCTGGCACAGCTGTTGGTGAGTACGTCGCGCCCATCGGAAGTGGCGTGGGTGGTGCGAATGTGCTCCCCGCAGGCAGATCTGTGTCAGGCACAGATGTTTCCGGCACACCTGTTGGAGCATACGTTGCGCCCATAGGAAGTGGTGTGGGTGGTGCAAACGTGCTTCCTGCAGGCAGATCAGTGACAGGCACTTCTGTTGCAGGAGCTGAAGTAGGTGAATACGTCTCCCCCATCGGAAGTGGTGTAGGTGGCGCAAACGTGCTCCCTGCAGGCAGGTCTGTGTCAGGTGCAGGCGTTTCTGGCACCCCTGTTGGAGCATACGTCTCCCCCACAGGAAGCGGCGTGGGTGGTGCAAATGTGCTCCCCACAGGCAGGTCCGTGTCAGGCACAGATGTTTCCGGTACATCTGTTGGAGCATACGTCTCCCCTATTGGAAGCGGTGTGGGTGGTGCAAATGAGCTGCCAGTAGGCAGGTCTGTGTCTGTTCTGTTTGTGTCCGGAGCAAATGTTTCTGGAGATTCTGTCTCTGGAGGGTATGTGTCATTCCCGTCGAGTGGCACCCACGTCTCTGGGATTACGTCGGGAGCTTCGGTGTCGTCTCCTGGCGACATTGTGTCGTCCCCTGGTGACATCGTCTCGTTCCCTGGCGATAGCGTCTCATTCCCATCCAGGTCCGTCCCGTTCACGGAAGGGCTATCGGTGTCTGTCCAGTTGCCACCCGGCGCGTCTGTGTCGTCATCAGCCAGCAGCCACGAGCCTCTTCCGCTTGCCCACGCAGGAATCGCCTCAACCTGCAGAGTACACCATATTAACACTAGCGGCACTGCGCTGGCTGACATTGTTACTGCTAACTTTCTCCCATTGACGCTGGGGAGTGGTGATGAAGAAGGGTGAGCAGAGGGTGAGAAGAACGAAAAAAACAGCTCAGTGTACTTTCTATTTCAGGAGAAAAAGAAGAACCCGATTCGGAGTCCATTTTTCTTTTTTCCGTTCTACAATGCGCAACCTTGGGGCGTTCTACATTATGTTGTTTTTGTTTTTTGTTTGAATAATAAAACCACAAAAAGGACATAACACTATAAAACAATGACCTCACTCCGGATTCTTTTTCCCCCCCTCCAAAACAATCACTGAGATCACGGAGGTCCTCCCCACCCCTCCATGGCGCACCCCTTGGGCATCTACACTACTACAATCCAGTTTTCACCCTACCTCCCCTCCCCTCCCCTCCCCTACCCCTATTCCGCTTTCCCTCTCAACCTTCCATCTAGAGCAACGTATCTTGCAGATGACCAGGTGTCTCCCACATCGGTGGAGAGTACATGGGACCTCCTAGCGGTGAGAACTGTGCCGGCGACGAGGCCTCATGCTTGACAAGAGAGGCCATGTTTTGCTTCTTGCTTGAGTACTGCACTATCGGCATCGACGCTGCGGGAACATTCGCCATGAGGTACGCTGGGGGGAACATATACGGTGCCTCGTTGTCATCGTCACCCTTCTTCTTCTTCTTCCCCTTCTCCGTGTTTGGGAGCAACGGCTGTGGGGTTTGTTCCCCTGGGACTGCCTCTGATGCTACAGGGGCAGAAGCAGGCACAGCACGCTTACGGCATAAACATACAACCAGCACTATAATGACCAGAACAAGAACCCCCCCGCCTGCAGCAAAAATCCACCAGAACTCTTCAACGAAGCTTGGCGGCGCGTCCGTTGCGGGGGTGGTGGTCTCGGGTGTGTCGGAGGGGGTGGCTGTGGGTGCTGTGGTGGAGGTGCAGTTCGCAGGCGTGCCCACAGCGGTGCCAGAGGTGTGACAGACGCAGGAGAAGTCGCCGAGGCTGTCAGAGGTGTGGTTGATGTCTTGGCAGATCTGTTCATCACCGCAGGGGTTTGTGGTGCATTCATCGTAGTCTGTGGAGGGAGGAGGGGGGGGTGAGGATGCTGGATGCGGTGTACAATGGAAAGTGGAAACTATGTTGGGATCGGCTCATCCAAAGCCAGCCAGTGGTCTTTATAGATCAGACAAATAATGTTGTGGTGAGAGGGAAATGCGGGGGGAGGGTCAAACAGTGTTCGGGCATACCGCACACAGCAAGACTGCCGCCAACCTTATCTGTCCCGTCTGGGCATGTGCAGACATAGTCGCCAGTGCTGCTGATAGACGTGTTTGGGTCTATGCAGGACTGGGGGAAGAAGCATGGGGAGGGGTTGCATTCGTCCAACAACGCTGTAGTGGTGGTGGTGGTAGAGGTGGTAGGGGGGTTTGACATCAGTTATTTGTGTACTACCTAACGGAATGGTATAGTAAAACAACGCAAACAACGAACCCATACAGGTTCAGACACCTCACAGCGCCAAATGCCACAAACCACCCTCCCAAAACGACACAAAACGTTTTCACTTTGAACAACCTTCAAACAGAAAAGGTCATACCACATCCAGAGGCACGCACCGGACCCCCCTGCCTCCGTATCGCTGGGGCGTTTGTACACGCACACCAGAAGTCGCCTGCTGCTGCTGGGTACGGCGTTTCATCTGTACAGGTCTGCCCTGCGTAGCACGGCGCCTTGCTGCAGTCATCCTGGTATTCACAGACTGGCAGAGCACCACCTACACGCACCTCACCTGACACACGACAGGTACACACAAAGTCGTAGCGCGAGTCAAACTCTGGGACCGGGTCTCTGCAGTCTTGCCCTTCACCGCATGCACCTGGGACGCACTCTTCCTCCATTGGGACTTCCGTCATGGTCATTGTACGGGAGCATACACAGCCCCCTTTGAAGCCTTGGATGGGTGGACAATCTTGGAGGGTGCATGCACAGTCTGTTTCGTCGCAGGGACGTGATTTGCAGATCCACGCGTTTGCATCGGAAGGCGTCTCCGCGACATCTCCGCTGGCTGAGACGATGCCAACCCCGGCAGTGCCGTCCATGAATTCAAATCCTTTAGGAGGTTGCTCTGATCGCCGAACCACATACAGAACACACTGTGATTCGGAAACATTGTACGCAAGCTCGCGAACACCGTAGCAGTCTTCCCGAGAGAGGCAGGTGTCCTCACACCACGACACCCCTTCCCTCCCAATGTCCACTGCAACAGAAGCCAATGAAATATACCGTGCAGGCACCGCCCCAACAGGGTCCCGACACTCCCCCCGCCCCACTTCAGTATACTCCACGAAACATCCCCCAGAGTCCCACCCACAACCACCGTCTGCAGTGCAAATGGGTTCAGATCCATCAGTGCACCTTCCACCACAAAGTGCGGGGAAAATCATAACGAACAATAAAGACTGCCATCGGTTCATGGTTGAGGGGGAGGGAGGGAGGGAGAGAGCGGAAAGAAGTGGGGGTTTTTTAAAACAAAGTGCACTCCGAAAAGGAAAGAAGGGGGGGAGGGTTGTGGTGCAAAAAAAAAAAATCCCCCCAGTGTATAAAGTGGTGTCACATTAAGTGTTGGTGATGCGCTGGAAAAAAAGAGTGAAGGGAGAGTGAGTAGAGTTTAAAACGTTGCAGGTTTGAGAAAGAGGGAGAGTTATTTAGGAAAATTTCTGACTACGACCCATGTGCGATGCCAGCCCCACACAGGGTGTATGAAGCATAAATACATCCAATTCCGAAAGAAAGGTGTAAAAACTAACAGTTGGTTCATCGCGGGTTATCGATGTTTATTTAAAAAAAAAGGGTGCTTTTTTTGGTCTTTTTCGATCGTCCATTGTTCCGTAGTTTTTGTTTTTACTTTTTGCTTTTTTCTCCGATTATCCGGCGATACTCATTTTTTCTGTTTCCCTAACAAATATAAACACAAAAATCCCATATTTCCAAAAAAAAAAGGGAATATGAGAATCCAATTCCTCCGGGTCTCAGATCTCCCCAAGAGGCTGTTTACCGTTATTTGTTTTGTTTGTTTTTTTGAAAACTCGGTTGTATTAGTGTAGCCACCCTAGAGTGTGATTCACTAATACTTTTTGTAGTTTACCCATTTTCCCCACCCGCCCCAAAACCCCAAATCTTTTTTTTTTTTGTGTTTGCTCTCAGCTTAGCTGGAGGAGGATTTCACCTCCTCGGCGGGAGACTGCATTGCAGAGAAGAGAAACGCTGCTCCGAAGAGACCCCCAGCAATTCCGACACGTGTAGTCTGCGACGAGACAAGACGCGAGTACGTGCCCTGCCCACGGTCCGCGGTACGCTCCTCCATCTGAAGCGGCTCCTGGAGCATCTGCAGGGACAGCCTTGGCACACTTCTACGAAGCATTGTTGGAGGCTTTGTGTTGTGTTTTCTGTTGTTTATAGGTTAGAGGTTTGAAAAAGGTCATGCGATGCTACAAACGGCGGAATCTTAGAAACATTTTTATACCTCCGCTAACATTTTAAATACTTTGCATAGGCTAGTTGACGCCACGGGTCGGTTTAGGAAATTTGTCCATTTTTCTGGAAAATCGTGTCCCATACCCCCCCATACCGCCCTCAAATGCCCCCAAACCCTCCAAAACCCTCGCGAACCCTCGCATACCCTACCATACCCAACCATACCCTGCCGTACCCTCCCATACCGCACGTTTGCCTTTTTTTTGGGATAATCATGTCCCATACCGTGCCATACCGTGCCATGCCCTGCCATACCGTGCCAAACCCTGCCATACCGTGCCACACCCTGCCATACCCGTGCCAAACCGTGCCATACCGTGCCATACCCTGCCATACCATGCCAAACCCTGCCATACCGTGCCAAACCGTGCCATACCCTGCCATACCCTCCCGGTACTGGGTACTGGCTAATGGCTAATGGCTAATGGCTAATGGCTAATGGCTAATGGCTAATGGCTAATGGCTAATGGCTAATGGCTAATGGCTAATGGCTAATGGCTAATGGCTAATGGCTAATGGCTAATGGCTAATGGCTAATGGCTAATGGCTAATGGCTAATGGCTAATGGCTAATGGCTAATGGCTAATGGCTAATGGCTAATGGCTAATGGCTAATGGCTAATGGCTAATGGCTAATGGCTAATGGCTAATGGCTAATGGCTAATGGCTAATGGCTAATGGCTAATGGCTAATGGCTAATGGCTAATGGCTAATGGCTAATGGCTAATGGCTAATGGCTAATGGCTAATGGCTAATGGCTACCCGTGCCATACCGTGCCAAACCCTGCCATACCATTTCTTTTCAATGGCCAGCTGTACTGTACTGTACTGTACTGTACTGTACTGTACTGTACTGTACTGTACTGTACTGTACTGTACTGTACTGTACTGTACTGTACTGTACTGTACTGTACTGTACTGTACTGTACTGTACTGTACTGTACTGTACTGTACTGTACTGTACTGTACTGTACTGTACTGTACTGTACTGTACTGTACTGTACTGTACTGTACTGTACTGTACTGTACTGTACTGTACTGTACTGTACTGTACTGTACTGTACTGTACTGTACTGTACTGTACTGTACTGTACTGTACTGTACTGTACTGTACTGTACTGTACTGTACTGTACTGTACTGTACTGTACTGTACTGTACTGTACTGTACTGTACTCCCAATCCCCTGTGTATACTGTGTATACTGTGTATACTGTGTATACTGTGTATACTGTGTATACTGTGTATACTGTGTATACTGTGTATACTGTGTATACTGTGTATACTGTGTATACTGTGTATACTGTGTATACTGTGTATACTGTGTATACTGTGTATACTGTGTATACTGTGTATACTGTGTATACTGTGTATACTGTGTATACTGTGTATACTGTGTATACTGTGTATACTGTGTATACTGTGTATACTGTGTATACTGTGTATACTGTGTACTGCGAAAATTGACCAAAAACGAGAACTTGTCCATTTCGGCAAATTGACCCCACCACTGTCCGGACGGATTCCGGAAATGCAAATGCCGGCGTTTAAAAGCTCACCAGCGAAAAAAAAGAAATTTTTCCAACATCTGGAACCCCCCTTTACGGAGCGACAACCGGTAGAAACACGGGGAATCGGTTAAGGCGCCACACCATTGAAACAAACTTTTTCAATACCCTGCCATACCATGCCATACCCTCCCGGTACTGGGTACTGGGTACTGGGTACTGGGTACTGGCTAATGGCTAATGGCTAATGGCTAATGGCTAATGGCTAATGGCTAATGGCTAATGGCTAATGGCTAATGGCTAATGGCTAATGGCTAATGGCTAATGGCTAATGGCTAATGGCTAATGGCTAATGGCTAATGGCTAATGGCTAATGGCTAATGGCTAATGGCTAATGGCTAATGGCTAATGGCTAATGGCTAATGGCTAATGGCTAATGGCTAATGGCTAATGGCTAATGGCTAATGGCTAATGGCTAATGGCTACCCGTGCCACACTGTGCCACACCCTGCCATACCGTGCCATACCCGTGCCACACTGCGCCATACCCGTGCCACACCCGTGCCAAACCGTGCCATACCCTGCCATACCCTGCCATACCGTGCCACACCCGTGCCATACCGTGCCAAACCCTGCCATACCCTGCCACACCGTGCCAAACCGTGCCATACCCTGCCATACCCTACCATACCCTGCCCTACCCTTACTAACCCTCTCAAACCCCCCCAAATCTGCCCAAATCCTCTCAAACCCTCCCAAACCCAAATGTCCGTGACGTCAACTAGCCTATTGCAACTCCAAGGATGTCAGAAAAAGCAGAGTTGAAATACAAAGCCCTCTCGTGAACAGTGTACCTTGGTATGACCGGCTGTACCGGGGTGGACACAGTCCTCCCACATCCATTTCGTGGTTTACATCTGATATGCGCCACTCCCGCCGAAAAATGTTTGATCAGCTTGGTACAACAGTCAACGGGAGGGGGGGAAAAAGAATTATAAAAACAAAACTAAAAATCGTATTAATTCAGCCTGTTATGCGAACCCCCCCTCCCCTAAGTATCTACTCCTTCGGTTTGGTGTGGAAGCCGTACACTAAGAAGAGACTGAGCTGTGTCATGCCTGAGCAGAGGCCGAGGCCATTTGGCCCGTACACGTAGACGTCGTTTACGAGGAGGCCGTAGAGCATCCAGGCGAGGCAGTTGGCGGAGATGGCGACAGCCATGGGGAAGGGAAGTGACTCGGTGCTCTTGTCCACGATGACACGTTGTATTGTGGACAGCGGGCCACCAAACATCACAACAATCACAAAGCACCCCAGCGTGCCTACAGCATCCAGCGCCTTCGCATGTTCCAAAAAGCACAGCATCGCCACAACAAGCAGCGCCGCACCACCCGCCAGCACCAACGGCTTTGTCACCTCAGCATCAGACGCCCTGTTCGCCATGAACACATTACAGTAGTATATCCCAAAAAGAAAGGCGCTGATGTTCGCTCCGATGATGGACCTGTAGGTTGGGGAGAGGGGGTGTTGTAAGTTTTAGACGAGTGGAAAAAAAAACTGAAATCAGTGAATTAAAATATTTTACCGCTAAAAAAAATGGAAAGAATTCCTCGAATCCTCAAATATCAAAAGACGAGCTCGCTGCGGGGAAAACATTCAATCACCTAAATCTGAATATGTGCAAAAGGACAAGGGCCAAGCTGCATTTATTTGACCGAGGGGAGTGGTGCTGCAGATTTGCAGCACCACTCCTCAACTTAAGAATAGCAAAATACAGCTATTTGTTGATGCTGGGATGTGGGACAACAAAAGAAGAAGAAGAAAAGCTTGTAAGTGGAGGGTGTGGCATACTTGTCCCCAGCAAGCCATCCGTAGCACATCCACAAGAACCCGCTGCACACCATCATACTGTACGGAAGCAAAGGGAGATCACCTGTCGTGCGTGCCGCCTTCACCCCTTGCATGGTTGTGACTGGCGAGAGGGTCACAAACTGCGCAAACAGCGGTGGGAGGATCTGCAGCGCACCCACAAGGAGGTCGCCGTACACCAGACGTGCCTCTGCAAGCCTCTCAGCAGTGCCGCCGTACACTGCTGACACGAAGCATGCCAGCACAACACAGCGGCGCAGAATCGACTCGGGGCTCATCGTTTAATAATTAGCGTAGCCCCCCCACACACACCTGCTGCATTATTTTTTGAATGAAGATGTCCATCGGTGCAGGCCCTTAGGGTGGTACTTTTTGCTGGTCAGCGGACCAGCAACCCTAGGTATTGCTGGTCCGGGTCTAAAAAAAAAAAATAACAATAGATTTTTTTTGAGATTTTTTTTTGAGAATCCCATCAGAACAGTCGGGTGTGTCACAGATGCAGAGACCCTGGGGGCTCAAGGGTACACCGTGGGAGACCAGAACGCGACTCAATTGGTCAAACGCCGAAGGAAAAGGAAGCATGCAGCATGGCGAAATAAAAAAAGTAGCGTACCGTGCGCCTGCGGCGCAATCTTGCCAACCCACCTTCCTATGACATAGTTTGGCAGTTAAAATGTGCCATTTTAAGGGAATTTTTTTGAAATGTTGCGTACCGTGGCTTCGCCTGGAACCTTTGGGTGCCATGACCGCCGCTTCTTTTATAGATGTACTGAGGTTACTGATACGAAGGCTGACACCCACTACGGCTTGTGGTTCACCCTCCCCACCCGCCTTTCACGATTTTGTGCATCAGAGGGGAGAAAGCGCGTCACCTCCCTGCAGTGGCAGGGAGTCTTTTTTTACCACTGTGTGCTTTTCACCTGTTTTTTGCATTGACCAGCAAACCGGGTTTGGACCAGCAGTTGGCGGCTACCCCCCCGACCACCCTAAGGCCCTGCATCGGTGGCAAAAAAAAAAAAAAACGATCAGGAAGGTTTGCTTTGTTCACATTAGGTAGATTCCCCCCCCCCTCCCCCCAACCCACGCAGTTCTATACGTTTGCAAAAAGAGTATCAAACCTTTCTCTCAACAGGAGTCTTGCAGGAGTCAAGCGGAAAGTGGAAAGCGGAAAGAACGTGACCTGCACCATACTGTTGCGTATTAGGCACGTTGAAAGAAGCCTTGGCTGCTGTATTATGAGCTAAAAAAAGAGACCCGCGATAATATTTTGCAAAATAACGTGCGGCAACAAAAGATGTCACTGCACAGCTACCCTCCGCAGCCTAACCCCCAGTTCATCAGCTCCGTTGAGCTCCCCTCATCAAGCAACGAAACAAGAAGAAAAGGAACACAACGAAAGACAACTTTCGTGTATTGAATTCGTGTAAAAATAAAGTCAGCTCGGGTATTTTCCCCCAGAAATTCGTTAATGCAATTTGCACCCTGCCGCGGTTCAGAAAACAGGGCAGGTTGTTTCCTTCACACAACAACTGCCCTTTTCTTGCTGAACCCGTATGTGGCAAACAGCGCCAACTGTAACAACCCTGAACACAACCCAAGCACGTTGGGCCCATAAACGAACACATCACCTGCCACTAACCCATAGAGAAACCAGAGAACACAATTCGCGGTTGTTGCGACCGCCATGGGGAAGGGGAGCGACTCTGTGCTCTGTTGTTTGATGACATGCTGGATGGCAGAGAGCGGCCCGCCAAACATGGCAACGATGACAAAGCAGCCAAGTGTGCCAATTCCATTCACAGCGGTGTCGTGCTCCATGAACAGCATCACCACAACAATGAGTGCCGCACCACCCGCCAGCACCAACGGCTTTGTCACATCAGTGTTCGGCGCCTTGTTCGCCATGAACACATTACAGTAGTACACCCCAAGAAGCAAGGCACTGATGTTCGCACCCACAATCGTGCTGTGGTTGTGGTGTGAAGAGGTGTGTCTATGAAATGTGCATACTTGTCTCCAGCAAGCCATCCGTAGCACATCCACAGGAACCCGTTGCACATCATCATACTGTACGGAAGCAAAGGGAGGTCGCCTGTCGTACCAGCAGCCTTCACCTCCTGCATCGTCGTGAAAGGCGCAAACATCACAAACTGCGCAAACAGCGGTGGGAGGATCTGCAGCGCACCCACAAGGAGGTCGCCGTACACCAGACGTGCCTCTGCAAGCCTCTCAGCAGTGCCGCCGTACACTGCTGACACGAAGCATGCCAGCACAGCACAGCGCAGAATCGACTCGGGGCTCATTGTGATTTTACACCCACTTCTGATATAAGCAGTTCAAAAAAAGCCTTTTCCCACAAAATAAACACGAGATCTTTCAGCCAAGAAAAAGTCCTCACAACACACCTAGCCTGAGAAGACACCACACACACATTGTCCTGGGCAGGACGTTTAATTGCATCTGGTCCATGCGCCTGACTGTAAAAGGCATCCACCGTCTTGGACACCTGAGGACCGGGTTGATAAGATTCTTGAGGTGGGTGGCAGTAAATGATGACCACAGCAAAACACCCTTCCTTCGTTGAGCTTGATGCTCCTTTATCCTCGCGGCGGTGGGTGAATCTTGTGGGGGTACCGGTAGACTCAACCTGGAAGGTGGACGGCCAACGTGAACTAGCTGGGGGTTGGGCAGTGATCTTATTTTATCATAAAAAGAAAAAGAAAAAAGAGCAAAAAAAAAAGGGTAAAAAAAAAACATAAGACCAGGTGGAGATTGCACATAGAGGCACTCTCCTTACCAACAACTTTTTACTAGGCAGGAGCTCTATTGAGCTCCTGCCGGAAGTCAGACCAGAGTCCCGCGCTTGCAGCTAAGAACTCTGTCACACCCTGGGGAAAGGTGTGTTGTCTGTAAGCGGATAGGGGATGTCTCACACAATGTGGGACGTCTCACATAATGTGTCAACCCGCTCACCGAGTAAAAGAGGCACCAGTCGGATCGCAAGATCCGGTTAGCACACAGAACAACACATGCCCAGGGCCAGTTATAGTAGTAGTACAAGTAAAAAAAAGTACAAAAAATGATTAAGATATTCTTTCAATCGAAAGATGGGGGAAAAAAAAAGGAAAAAAAAATTGATCGGAACCCTATGCCTCTCGTGCTTAGTCACCTTTAAAAAAAGGGAGAAAGAGAGTTACGCTGCTTCAGCCGATTCGGATACTCAAAAAGACCCTCCCCATCCCTCTCCCCCCCCTCCCCTCTCCTCATTCTGTCCATCTCCCAGGAACAGCACCTCGGAAAAGCTGCTTCAGTACCCAAGCAACACTTTGCACCCATGCAGAATCTAGTTGGGCTTGACCTTTGCGAACCCATAGACTGCAAATAAACACAACTGGGCCATGCCCGAGAGCAACCCGATCACGTTGGGCCCATAGACGTAGATGTCGTTGACAAGAAGGCCGTAGAGAAACCAGACAAGGCAGCACCCTGTGGTCATGACTGCGGAAGGGAAAGGGATGGAGGCTGTGCTCTTCAGGGCGATCACCTGCGCCAGCATAGTAAGCGGGCCTCCCACCATCACCACCACTACAACGCAGCCAAGCGTGCCTACTGCGTTGACTGCTGCCTCCTGCTCAAGAAACAACATCGCCACAACAAGCAGTGCCGCACCACCCGACACCACCAACGGTGTTGTCACATCAGTGTCCGGCGCCTTGTTCGCTATGAACACATTACAGTAGTACACCCCAAGAAGCAAGGCACTGACGTTCGCTCCGATGACGGACCTGTACAGGGAGAGGGGTGCTATAAGATAGGTTGGTAGAGAGTAACATAATTGTCGGGTCAACCTGAGGTAATATGCTCTGTGTAATAATGTATGAAAGGTACAGAAAAAGTGGGTCAAAGAAGTGGAAGGTAAGTGAATCATGGAATTCATGCGAAAAGGTGTCGAGGGAGAGAACAAGAGAAGAGAGAAGAAAAGCTTGTAAGTGGAGGGTGTGGCATACGTGTCTCCAGCAAGCCATCCGTAGCACATCCACAAGAACCCGTTGCACACCATCATACTGTATGGAAGCAAAGGGAGATCAGCTGTCGTGCCAGCATCCTTCACCCCCTGCATGGTTGAGATCGGTGCGAGCGTAAAGAGCTGTGAGAACAGCGGTGGGAGGATCTGCAGCGCACCCACAAGGAGGTCGCCGTACACCAGACGTGCCTCTGCAAGCCTCTCAGCAGTGCCGCCGTACACTGCTGACACGAAGCATGCCAGCACAGCACAGCGGCGCAGAAGCGACTCGGGGCTCATTATAGACTGTGTACTATTACAATATGTTTCTGGAGACATCAACAAAAGTGTACAGTGGTGCATCAAAGAGGTGCCATGAGTAAGAGTAGGAATAACATCAAATCGACAAAAAGCTTATAAGATGAACCAAGCCTCTCTGTGCTGACCTTGAACGCAATCTGTTCACATCCAAATGCGATTTGAGATGCAAAGCCCTCTCGTGACAGTGTACCTAAAGATAGCGGAAACATGGCAACCCGCAACCGGCGGGATAATAATGTGACGGCACGACAACACCATTACACTGCATCAATAGCTTGTCGGAACAACACAGAAGGGGTGAACGATGGAGAATGCGCGCCATCCTGTTCTCGAACTTTAAAAAAACAATAACTTTTTTTTTTGCAAAGAAACATTTTTTTTTTTTTGTGCTGTTTTTTTTTTCTTCTCTTCTTTGAGGTCGGTCATGAACGCAAAAAACTCACTTTTTTTGTGGCTATTTTTTCTTTTTTTTTTGAAAAATTGTTGGAATAGTGTAGTGGCTCTGCAAGCTCCATTCCTCCCCTTCACATCCTAGCGGCTGTATTGTGATGATACAACCGCCACTACCACATCCCATTCAGCCTGGGTATAGACACAGAAAAAAGCACTATACCACACACTTCCACATAATCTGGTGGAAATACGCACGCAGTATTGAAGCAGCTTCACCCCCTTCTAGAGCAATAGTGGCGGCATACGTATGCATACTCTCTGAGCACGCATGCTCTCTGTGGTGCATACACGTATACACCACGTATGCAGCCACCACTTCTCTTGGGGCCAAAAGGGTGTACAAAACAGGCCTTTTGTTAGATTTGCATTTATTTTTGACCATCATAACTGCATTATGACCCCCAAAACCCACCTAAACCAAAAATAGCGAATAATTGGTGGGTTTTGGGGGTCATAATACACTTCTGAGGGTCAAAAAAAACGCAAATCTAACAAAAGGCCTGTTTTGTTACACAAAATGTGGGGCTTTTGACCCTAACCCCTCCCCCCGTCACCCCCTCCGTTTCCCTTCATTCAGGGTAACTCTTTTTACTTGGTGGTCACCTGTAGATAAAAAAAAATCGTTTGGTTTGTGCAACTCTAATTAAAAAGATACACGGAATACCCTGTCGGCAGACATAAAACAAAAAGAAATGTAAGGTGAACCTGAGCCCACCAAAAGAAAAAAAAGAAGAAAAAAAAAACAGAAAAAAGGCGACATTTTTTTTCCCAAGGCAAATACAGAGGCGAGAAACACAGAAGACATCCCCTGAACACCATTTACCGAGGTTTTGAAATTTTGATAATCTGTTGGGTCAGTGTAGCTGGGGAGAGGGGGAAACAGTTTACACTGCCCGAAAATTTTCTATTTCCCGTATTTACCCGGTAATGCAATTTCAAAACCAGTCGAAACCCGGTTCCTTCGGTGTCATCTATCTGAAATATATAAAGGCGAAAAGAAAAGAAAAAAGAAAGAAGGTAGAAGAAGAAGAAGAGAATTTGAAAGTGCAAACACCTCACCGTTCCTCGCCAGACGCAGGCACTGGTTCTCCTCGGGTCACCCCCCCAAGAGGGCAGCTTCGTAAAAATGGACACACCCTTTTTCCCCTCATAAACAGGACACTTACACAGAAAGGGGAAGGGAGGAGGGGTGGTGAAATAATTTTTTTTTGGTTGTTGACTGGACTGGCTCCGGTTTCCCTTTGTTTTGTTTTTTTTTTTGAAAACTTAGTTGTATTAGTGTAGACACCCGAGGATGAACTCCACTATAATATTTTTTTGTTGTTGTTGCTGTGTCGACAATCATTTTACACCCAAAGGGTAAAGATACGGTACACAATGTAGGCCAAAAGCCTTTCGTACTGTCATGGGTAGTGCAAAAACCTTTACAGATTACGCAAAATTGAAGAGAAAAAAATATGTCTTTTTGTTGTGGAAATGACCGATAAAAAAAAGTGATTTTTTTTTTATCAGAAGCGACCTCTCTCATTAACACTTCTGGGGGGGGCAAAGAGGGTGAACCTAATCTGCTTAGGCACCTTGAAAAAAAGGGGGCGAAGATAATAGAGGGAACTAACCCCCTGTTCCCGTAATAAAAAAAAAAAGGGGGAGGGTGAAAACAACGACACCTTCTTCATCTCTTTTGGTATGCTTCCTTGCAGAGGAAGGAACAACGGAACGGTGGGGGGGAAAAGAGAACAACATATTGGGGCCGAGAAATTTGTAAGTCTTTTTTTTTTTGTTGGGAAGATGAAACTAGAGAGCCCGTCTGTCACATAAATTGAACACCGTTCCTCGGTAAAAAAAAAATAAAGAGAAATAGAAAAGAAAAAAAAATCTCTGAAAGAATGGGCCTCACAGACGGCACAACACATCTTTCAAAAAAAATAAAAAGAAGGAAAAAAAAAAAACATCCGCACAAAGTGTTCTTTCTCTCTCCCCCCCTCTTTGACAAACCCACAACACTTCATCAAGCGAGCAGGCTGTCACATACAACGAGGGGGAAAACAAAAGATAAAAAAATAATAAAGCGGAGTGAGGGGGGAAAGGAAAGCAACGTGGATGGGTGATACAAAACAGGTTTTTTTTTTCTTTTTTTTGTTCATTTTTTTTTTGGAGAAGAATTGTTTTTTAAATTTTTTTTTCCTCTCCTCTTTTGTGTTTTCTGACAACACTCAGAACACAACATAACTGTATTTTTCTTTTTTTTTTTGTTTTTGCGCCCTTTTTTTATGATACAATACTTCTGAGCACACAATACAGCCAAAGGATGGACTTTTTCCATTCTCTCCTCACCTAGCTATTGCTGCGGGAAGACGATCATAGGGGAGGTAGGAGTTTGTCCTCCGTAGACCATGGGGGAGCGAACCTCGGCGAGACGATCATCAAAGCGCCTTGTCAGGTTCAAGGTGCTCATCAGGTCTGGGCAGGACCGGTCTTGCCCGGGCTGGAGGAACCCAAGAGGGATTGGGTGAAGACGGCCACCTTCTTCTCCTTCCCCTCCATTTTCTACCCCATTTTCTCCCTCTTGGTGCGCAGAGGACTCTTCCTCTTCTTCTACCTGGGTGATGCTGAGGTCGTTTTCGCTTGCATGAGCAACAGCTTGTTCTGCAAGACGGACACGGTCTGCTTCTTCTTGCCGCATTGCTCCTGCACGCCTTGCCGGGTCATGCGCTGGAACCACCCTTGGGGGTGCCGGAGCTTCCACTCCGAGGGTCAACGCAGTGCCCCAACGCTCCTTCGCAAGCATAGGCGATGCGGCAGCACAGCGTTGTGGCGATGCTGCAGTTCCGAGCGCGCATGGTGTAGGAGGTGATGTGCTTCGACGACGTCTTTCCTTTGGCGTAGGCGACGCAGGGGACGCACGACTGAAGGCCTTTTCAGCAGAGCGTGGAGAGCCTCCACCACGTTTACCACGTCTTTCGGGGGAAAGCTCTGAAAGCATGAGGGCTTCGTAGGAATGCGGGGTGGTTCCTGCTGCGGGGCGTCCAGGGGAGTATGTGTTCAGACGGCGTGACAGCTCCTTCTGCCGTCTGCGCACCCCATCGCGCTGTCTCTCCTTCTCATAATCACGTCTCCGCTCTGCACTCTGAGACCGTCTCGACGCATTCGAGACATCACCTTCATCGTCACCAACATTCTTCTGCACCCCACGCCACTTCCTTTCCCGCGTCTTCTGCTGCTTTTCTGCAAGCATCTTCTGAGGTGTCACCGCAAGCTTAACCCGACCTGCCTCTCCATAGACCCGAGAGTTCGGCGGGGGTTCAAGCCGCCTGCGTGGGGTCTTGCTTTGCGTCTGGCTCCCTTCAACACCAGAGCGTGTAGGTGTCTCGGACATTGAAAGAAAAAGAAAGAAAAAAAAGAGAAAAGAGCGGGAAGAAAACGAAGAAGAAAAAGGGAGAAAGGTGTTGGAAATGGAGCGTGGAAGGTGGGTGTGTTGCTTGCTTCCTGGAGGGTGTTGATACTGAAGGTGTTCAGTCTGAAAAATTGTGGGGTAAAACACCCCCGGAGCTGCGATTAACAAAAAAAAACAACGTTGATTTGAAAACATACCAGCGCTCTCATAACAGTGTACCTACAATAACCGGGTGCACCGTGGGCGACCCCCGACCATGCAGTCCTACCTCCATTTTGTCTACATCTGATATGTGCTACTCCCGCTTCCACTCATCAAATCAAAGGGGATCATTGCGAATACAGGGACATGAATCCTGTACGGTTAGAAAAATGGTTTATACGATGAACCTTAGCCTCTCTAAAAAGGGTGGACAATTTGCGGGTTTGCGGGGGGGTTCAGATTGGAAAAAATATTCTCGCATTTTTTTTTTCTTCGGGTCTATTACAATATAATGCGGGGTTGCTGAATTGGTCTTCTTGGAGGGATAGAAAGCAAGAGAAAGAGAAAGAGAAAGAAGGAAGGGGGGAAGGGTTTTTGTCAAAAAAAAAAAAAACTTGAAAGATGAATGTGCCTCTCGTGCAGATCATCTTACGCGAAAAGAGAGAATCGTTCTATTGTTTTCCCTTTTTTGACAACAAAAAATGCTGGAGGAGTGTAGCTGCTCTTTGTGTGGCTATCTCATTGCAATCTTCACTTTCCACACACAGTTGTCGACAATCGACTAAGCACTCACCTTCGGTTTTCAGGGGGGAAAAAAAAGTTGACTCGAAATACAAAGCCCTCTCGTGACAGTGTACCTCAAAAAAAAATTGTGTACTTTCTCCCCTTCTTTAGGGCTCGGTGAGGAAAAGTTTTTCCCCCTTGTTCTTCGCTTTCTCTCCCTCTCTCTCCTTCGCTCCTTTCACCGACTCTCTTCTATCTCTTTTGGATATACAGGTCTATTATCAACATTGAGAAAACCTTCTTTTTTTTCTCGCACAAAAAAATGGAACAAAAAACGATACAAAAAAATATCAGCGCAGACGAAGCTTTTCGAAGCTGGTGCTGAATTGGTCTTCAAGCTGTCGCCAGCCGTCCAGCATCGACTGCAGGTCGGAAATGCCTTCGGGCCCTCCTCCTCCCTCTGCTGGCAACGCATTTCTGTGAACATTACGGACAGGTTGCGGCAGTACCCGGGATGGACTTGGCTGGCGAGTCCTGCTGATTGGACTGAGGCTTGGTGGAGGCATGGTAGCGCCTGGTGGGATCGGACCACCACCACCACCACCTCCTCCTCCTCCTCCTCCTCCTCCTCCTCCTCCTCCTCCTCCTCCTCCTCCTCCTCCTCCTCCTCCTCCTCCTCCTCCTCCTCCTCCTCCTCCTCCTCCTCCTCCTCCTCCACCTCCACCTCCACTAGGTCCTCCGTCGGTCCTTTGCAGAATTGCTTGAATTTCACCGTGCTGCTGCAACCACTCTTCTTCCCACCGCGTAAAACGGTCTGTCTCCGCACTCATTGGCACGGAAGGCTGCTTGGGAAGAGATGATTCCGCATCGAAGTAGTCGACGTGAGGCAGCATGCTGTCCTGTGGATGTGCACCTGCTTCGTGTTGTGGTTGATAAGCAACAGGAGACTGCGCTTCAGAATGCGAAGATGGCTCGTTCGCTGCCCCAGGGCTGGCCGAGGAGTATTGCTTCAGGATGCTGTTGATTTCGTCCTGCTGTTGGATCCAGGAGGCTTCCCACTCTGTGATCTCGCTTTTGGGGTGGCGGGTGGAGTCCTGGCGGGGTTCTCTTGGGGAGAGGGCTTCGGAGTGGTGGGTGTCGTCGTCGCTGGGCTGGTCGTAATGGCCGGTGGAGGATTGGGTGGGGCTGAAGCTTTGGCCGCCACCCATGAGGACGTCGCGTTCCCAGAAGGCTTCTGCGGTGCTGTCGGCATCGTGGTGGTCGGGGTCGTGGTGATGGTGGTGGTGGCTGCTGCCTGAGCGTGCATGTGCCCCACCCCCACCCCCACCACCCCCATGTGTCGAACGTCCCTTCACCAATGCAGAACTCCGTGCATTCGTCCGCGGCTTAAAAGTGCAGTTCGCATCCTCCTCCTCCTTCCTCTCCTGCCGCAGGCTCTCCAGACGCGCAGTAAGCTTTTGCTGCGAGGCGGCAGCCTTCTTCCAGATGTTAGGTCTGTAAAAGGGTGAGAAAGGGAGTGAAAAGGGGGGGAAGGTCAAAATTGTATTTGATGAAGTGAGTCGTGATGAGTAATAGTAGATGCTAAATAGCGTTGTGGGAGTGTATGTATGTGTGCAAATCCATTTGTGGATTTAACCTCGTTTGAGGTTGCACGGAACCCAAAGTCGGGCCGAATAAACCATATGGGGAGATGTGCTGTAGCCTCGAAGAAAATAACAGGGAAACTGTCACCCACTGTCTGTGGTGGAACCCCGCTGCCAGGGTCTAGCACTAAACCCGCCTACACGCAGGCAAAAAATGGGGACAATTTGTAAGACATACTGTGCTTGCGGGGTGTGACCCATGGAGGGGCGGCTGTGGGCCTGTGAGTGTGAGCGCTGTTGTGCGAGGGTCTCCTGTGCGGGACGTGCTCCTCCCCCTGCTGCACGTGACGTGCGCTTGTGTATGGGGATGTGCCCACCCTGTCGGTCAAGGATCTTGTTGGACCGCTCGTTGACAACAGGCATGAACGGGCCCTCCTCTTCCTTGAGCGACTTCAGCTTCCCCTCAAACTTCCTGCGTGCGGTCTCCTCGCTTGCGTGCATCTTCTGCAGCAACGTCTTGACCTGGTCGTCTGTCACCTTCTTTCCATTGGCCCTCGGGCTCTCGGCAACCTTCTTACTCTTCGCAGAATCGTAGAGTCGTGTCGTGACAGTGCCCTTCCGACGGAGGTTCTGTGCTGCAGGGGAAATGGTAGGTTTGAACGACGCAGCCGCAAGCTTCTCCTCTGTGTGCACTGCACGGAAGTGTTGCTCCCTTTGGTCCCATGCCTGGATCGGGCCTTTGTGGCGCCCGGCAAGAATGCGATTGCTTTTGCGTGACGCCTTCATGTTCCTGTCGACGCTGAGGTCTTCTTCCTTTTCCATGTCGCGTTTTTTGTCAAGCATTCTGTTGCGCCGTTGCAGCCATTCTTCTTGGATTTTGTAAAATTTGTTGAAGTCGCCATCGGAACGGCGGATGTTCGATGTGGCGCAGATTTGTGGTTTTTGCATGTTTTCTTCGGTTTCCTTTGCGGCCTGCTCGGCTTGGGCACGTTCTAGCTTTTCTTGTCGACGCCGCATGGCTTCTTGCCCCTTCAGGTAGAGACGGTCACCTATTGGCACCTCGTCGCCTGTGGCGCTGTAGTTGTCGTAGTCGCCCATAGGGCCTAGTAGAAGCAGGTCTTCGTCGTATTGTGGAGGACCTTCTTCCAGTTCCAGGCCAAGCCCGGTAGTGTGCTCGGATGCGTGCGGGTGTGACAGCACGTAGCCGTCGTGTTCGTGTACGTCGTCAGGGTGGTGATGGGGGTCCATGTGTTCAAGCATGTGTTGTGAGTCGTGGAAATCGAGTTCGTCGTGGCCAGGTCCGTCGTGCAGCAAGCTGGCGTTCGCCTCCGCGTCAGCAAAGTCGTCCATGTCGTTGTACCCGTCTGCTCCTCCTCCACCCTGTGTGCTAGGAAGCATCCCGAACCCATCCTCGTCCTCTCCTAGCATGTCGTCCATTTTTGTGTCTTTTTTGATCTCTGTTTCGTGTATGCTTATTTTCCTAGACTCACAACCATTCACCCATCCCCATGCCACCCCTGTGGACAGAAGCTTACCAGGGATTACCGGAATACACCACCCGGCAATGCCCGGTACCGCGTGATTCATGAATAGATACCACCAGGGCTTCCACCTCAACCCTCGCAGAAGCACAGAGGAGTACGCCTCAGCCATGGCGGCTCCTAAGTGCCCTACGTCGCCAGTCCTGCTTACCAGAAGTAGTCACTTAGAATGGTGGGGAGCAGCAGAAACATGCTGGTTGGCAAAATCTCGATGGAGACGCTATTTGACAAGCTAATGATAAACATCGGCTCCGATGGCATTCCATCGATGAAGAAGCACCTCAGGAGAAGTTCACTGCTACCTCTGACGAAGATGCAGAGCATGCAGATGATACGAACAGAAACAGCCCTGCCACAACAACGGTTAAGAGAGGGACGATGGCCCTCCTGCAAAGACTGGAGAGGAATGGGATGGCGCAGAAGCACACAGAGCTGAGGACGCAATGCGGGACAACCAACCCGATCATCCCAACGCACTCCTTTTCTGTCCCCCTTTGCTCCCTGCCCGCAATACTTTATGCCGCATCACCCCTCATGTACAACAAACTAGCACAGTTCGTGTACCCCACAAGCGGATCTCCTCCAAAAACGTCACACAAACACGCCATCCGCCATTGCCTGGAGGAAGTCACTACCCTGTTCGATGCCCCTCCTCGATGCAACCCTAGGCATGCAATCAATGCATACGAATCGTTTTATTGGGATTATTGGAAATTTCGGGCTGACGAAAATTATTGGGAAACGAATCCCAGAAAAAACACAAAACACAAAACACACAGAAAACGAAGCATGCCTCTGTGAGTGAGACCCTCTCACCTAAAAAAAGGCCCGGGTGGATGGCAAGGAGGAGAGCGTCACGGCTGAGAGCCAAGCGAAGCAGGTCGTGACTGACATCATCGGGGACGACCGTGTGTGATTGTGGAACACGGCAACACAACACTGAAGAAATCAGAGCTTGTGGGCCCGAAGCTTACCCGCACGTACTGGAGGGCAAAGGCGTCGCTTCTGCACCCACCAGGAGAGGTCGGAGAATCCAAGATCCAGACACTATCAGCGACGACAACGAGCCGTCAAGGTGAAGTGCGTTCAAGGGTTAACTGCCGTCTGCATACCCATGTAAGGGTATGCAGGCGGCAGTTAACCCTTGACGTCCGCCTTTGCTGAAGACGGTTCCTCATGGACGGAGTGTGGACTGCAGTATTGGGAAAGTAGGCACGACGATTCGCGATTGATCGTCAACACCTTGCTCAAAGAGACCACAGGGCAGAACGCATTGTGTGCGTCGTGATACAGACGTTGACGGTCTTTTGGTACAGGGATGTACCTCACCGATTTTTTTCAACACTGAGCCGAGAATCCCCACAAACTAGGAAGGGTTTGTGTACGGTTTGACCAGCTGTCACCGCATGATGCTCATCCTCGGAGCTCATACTCTGGGCATGTACGTCAGGAGGAACAAGGGAGGTGTGGTGTGCCGCCTTGTTCCTTCATCCCATTCGGCTGCATGTTCTCTTCGCCCCAGTCCCAGCCCCTCTGCGTCTGGTGCAGAGCACGTGAAGGTGTACTTCTCAGACAGGCCTTGTTGGTGTTGATGACACCGCTTCAGCTGGTGCCCCTTCCTATGACCTTGAGCCAGAACTTCCGCGCACGTCCGGGCAGTGTCCTGCATACACTCCTAGTGAAACGACAATAGAGGGTTTCTGAGAACTCTCTTATCAGGTGTCTGCTCAAAGCCTTCACAAGGACTGCACGGTGCTCCGGAGATGTCGTGTGTGTGGGCAGCTCGCGGTGTGACTCTGTCAAGGCAGCTCTATCACTCTGTCACCACTGGACGCTACCAAGCAGCGCCTGCAAGGAAATAGGTTCTATGTCGAACTGAGCCGGAGGGACAAAGTGTAGCGGTGTCGTTGTGGGGCGAGGCGAACAGCGGCGTGAACGTTGATGCATGTAGAGTTACGTTAGTGCACAGAGAGTTCGCTCAGCCGTCTCGATGGCTCGTGCGTCCTGGCGTTGTGCTACACACAGAGACAGGCGCAGTACACCAGCGTGGCGATCGAGCCGACCACACGCCCCTAACGAAGTGGCATCGATCGTGTCGAGCACGACAGTGAAGTGGATGCGAATCGGTGCAGACCGTGCCGCTACTGAAGACGGACATGCACGAGCACAGGCGCAAAAGAACGTGCCGAGCGGGCTGTTGTTCGAAGTTTGTGGTGACCTACATTGGTCGAAAAGTGTTGTCGGAGTGGGAAAGACGAGCTGGAGAAGATCTTGCTGAAGTGGAGTGGTCTTTGGAGAATACTCCTCTCTAGAAACCTATGCTAATCTTGCTGCATGGAAATGATGCAGAAGTGCGCAGCAAAGCTATGAGACGGCATACTGCAGATCATCGTCTTCAGACTCTGGTTCATCGGTAGCCAAGTCCTGGCCGCACTCTCGGGCTGCCGTATGCTGAGCCACCGGTGCTTCAGTGCTGCCTCGTAATCGAACGGGTAGCGTGAAGTGAGGATTGCTGACGTCGTTGCAAAACGAAACTCCGAGGGAAGTGGGCGGGGAGAAGGCCCTGAAAGGCGGCCCGTGTACTAAACACAAGGCACGCAAAAGCCGTGCACCATACATCGATGATTCAACGAAGACGTTCACCCGGAGAACGGCACAAGGTTCACCTCCTGGCAAGGAAACGCAGCGCATGGCTGGTGCGGCATATGCACCTCTCTGGCCGTTGCCGGGTCTGATTGTGGTGAAGGTCGCGTTGAAAGTCATGCGCAGAGTCTTTTACAAAGTCTTGCGTACCTTCTGGAGTCTGAAAGACGATGGAGGCCAACAGCATCAGGGTTTGATCACCACCCCTGAAGTGGTAGATCGAAGGACGGAAGGAAGCGGTGGACGAAGCTCGAAGTCGATACACGGTTAGTTTTAAACGTGGGTGGGTTTCCATCCGCAGTAGTGAATATGGACGTACAGCAAGGTAGAGAGCTTACCCATTCCGCGCTGCCGTCGAGAGCCCTTCTTCATGTTTTTTGAACGGAAAATAACAGCCTCACTAATAACCAACCCCCCTACCGAAAGTACCGTACACCTCAATAAAAGGTATTCAGCAGAGCCTGTGCAAGATACCCGGAGATGGGTTACCGTCTGCAGACCACTCTCGCATTAATCCTGCACTGTTGCACCTGATCAAACCCCTTTCTGACCACGACGATGCGATGACCTGATGCTGTTGTATGCAATCCCACAAGCCATCCCCAACCCTTTCTCCCCACCTTCACCAACTCGGATGACGAACACGGCTTCACATCAACACCCACCCCATAAGAATAACCCCCAAACGGTGGACCGTTATTACGGAATAGTACGTCCACTGTACTCGGTTTACCCCCCTTTAAGTTGAAGGGTTTAGTGACCTGGTCAACTTGTCAGCTCAGTTAACGGTGCATGTACAACAGAGCGCCCCCCACCCTCACTGTTCCCGCACCGTGCACTGCTCGGAAAACTGCCTGCAACGGTGTTTGAACTGGCTGGCTTCTCATCTCTCTTCTCCCTCCGTTTTCTTCTCTCCTCACTTCTTTCCGTTGCCCCCATCCCCCATTTTCCCCATACTCTTCCCATTCCTTGCCCCCATACGCACCACCACCACCACCACATCGCAGTAGGGATTCGGTCCACGCCCATTGGGCTGCAAAGGCATAAGACAACGCACCAATGTACCAGCAACGTCCCCTTCTTGCACATTCCCACAAAACGCTTGACCAACACTCACATCTCTGCCACACACATTTCGCCTCCCCTACGACTGCCAGAACAGAACGAACCACTCCATCCCATACGAAAGGATTGAGGGAACACAACCCACCCACCCACCCACCCCTACCCTTCAGCCTAGCACACCACAGTCCTGCTCATGGACTCCTCTTCCGTTAAAAAACCGCACGCAAACCAGTCTCCCTCCCCCCTCATGCTGCACTCTGTACTCTCCTCTTTGCTCAAAGCGCCTCCCTACGCAGCGTAAGCCACACTGCAAAGCGGTGTCCAGCAGTGCTGTGCTTGGTGTAGGCCTCTGTCCGTCGTTAGAGAGCTGTCCCCCCTTGTCTACGGTGAACACATCCCACTCATTCCTACCTAGGGGGGGAAATGCAAAGCTGCACCCTCTGTTGCACCAATGACCCTGAGCGAGAGGCAATAGAACAGCAGGCGTTTCTTTGCTCGCGAAGGACTCCCCCTGCCCTCACCCACACCCTCTTCTCAGAACACACGCAGGGCCGTCTCGTGAACGGTACCCAAGGTAAACGGCAAGGCAACACCTCCACTGTGTTGTACTGTGCTGTGCTTCACCCCCACACTGCATACCCACCCCGATCCCCTCCCTGCAACACTCACATACCACCCGAGGTGTGTGGTGTGCTGAGAGGCGCAGTGGCGACCATCACCGTATACCGACAAAAATGCCAAAGTGCACATTGAGTCGCTCATTGTACCACCACCTCTTCCCGCCCCCCTCAGTGCAGCAACACTCACCATCACATACCGGTCGGTATTCAGCGCAATGAGAGGTCGTTTTGCACCGTGTACGTACACTGGATAGTGGAAGCATGCAGTAGAGCGTCTGGATGGGGAAACCATTCGAGCATCATACACGCATGGGTCAGTCGCGGGCCTCGTTGCCTTGTCCCCTTTCCATGGAGCTGCCTACCCCTCCCCACTCCCCACTCCCCACTCCCCCCCCACGATAACTCACCTCGAATGAACCGTCCTGAAAAGGGTGTCCAAGCGACCACCTATCCTGCAGACTCCACAATATCAAGCCTTCTGCCGTGAAAGAGAAACCCTGTCACAGCGCACAATGCGATCCAAAAACAGGAACGATATGGGTGCCAGAAGATGATAGCCGTGTCCACCAAGCACCAAGCACCAAGCACCAAGCACCAAGCACCAAGCACCAAGCACCAAGCACCAAGCACCAAGCACCAAGCACCAAGCACCAAGCACCAAGCACCAAGCACCAAGCACCAAGCACCAAGCACCAAGCACCAAGCACCAAGCACCAAGCACCAAGCACCAAGCGCCAAGCACCAAGAATACACGACACAACCCGGGTATGCAGGGGTAAACACGAACGACGCCCCACTGGGTTGTGCAGTACCGCCGGAAAAGTGTCCTCTGCGAGAGTTGTTTTCTCAGCACCAATGAAGGAACCTACTCAACAGATTCTCGAGACCTGCTCTCCCCAACACCCCCGCCCTGTCTGCTAGGCACACAGCTGTGCAGGAGAGAGCAGACAGTGGCAACACTGCGGTGGTATCCATTCCCTCTGCAACGCCATTGCTCCTCACAACACCCCCAAGCTCAAGGCAGCGTACCGGAGTCGTACACCCTGGACGTGTCAGCGACAGAGATCGTACCGCCAAGACGCAGTTCGATGTACTGCACACTCGAGACGCTGTCGCAGATGATTGTCCTCAACGGTACCACGGCCACCCCATCCCCACCCACCCACCCCCTAGAACGTAACAGAGACACAACCTCACCTACCAGTGTAACGTGTCACCACCTACTTAGACCCCACCCCACCCAATGCACCTGCGGACGGCATACGTCTCGGAGGCGAGACAACGCATCGAAGTGATTCTCCACTAGCCAAGCTGTCTAATAAAACAGATACACCCTGGTGTACCACCTTGGCAAAGGCACCTCACACCCCCCACAATGAAAGGGAAAGCACAAACCCGTCCAAATGTTCACTCCAAAGGAGAAGACATGGCAACGTAGGTACCCACCAAACAGTGTTTACAACATAAATGGAAAAAACCCCACCCCCTCCATCATAATGCACCCTTGCCCACCCCACGGCGCTTCCACTGCGTGCTTCGTACGTCCGATTTGGCACATAGTGCAAAGCTAAGGTTGCTTGATTGAGTGATAGCAATCTGTCGACATCACCACCTACCACCTCTCCCTTCTCCCCTGCTATCGGCACAAAGAGGCGTCTCAAAAGCAAAGAAAATGAAGGGGGAAGGGGGAATGGCTTGGGGATGTTTGTGGTCACGTTTTTTTTGATTCATGGTTTACCTACGATTCGTAATTACGAAAAACTACGAAAAAAAAAAATCACAACAAAATACAGTTTTTTGTACTGAAGACCTTTTTTGGCAAACCATATAATGATGGTTTCTTTGATTTGTGACCAACTCTCAACACTCATCACCACCACCACCACCCCTCAGCACAACATTGGGATAGTTCACCTCCATTTCACTCTACTTCCATTTCTGCAGCTTTGCAAGCATATCCGGTGTGAAGGAGGCCTGACAGTTCGACGCTGCGTAGTCAAGCGAGCCACGCAACTTTGCTACATTCACGAGACTTGCGAGGTCACTGTACGTATAGCAGTTGGTACGGTGCTCTGCAACTGCAACAACCAATTCCTCTGGGGCTGACGAACAGTATTTTTGAAGGTACGCCAAGCGCTCCTTCGGTGACGGCGGCGGTACATGTATGTGAAGATCCAACCTACCTGGTGCCAGCAAGGATGCGTCTAGCACCTCAGGGGTGTTCGTCGCTGCCAACACAAAGACACCCTCCGGAAGCGACTCTAACTCTGCAAGCAGCTGCGACACCACCCGCCCGTCGTGCCCACCTGATGAAGACCCTTCATCCTCTCTGTCCCCAAACACTGCCTGCACCTCATCAAGGAAGACACAACACGGTGCATTCTGCCTTGCCTTCGCGAACAACTCCCGCACCATCCGCTCACTCTCCCCAACATACCCTTTCACAAGAGATGCAACGCTTCCTAGCAAAAACGTTGCCCCCATCTCTGTAGCAACCGCCTTCGCAAGAAGAGTCTTTCCATTACCAGGAAGACCATATAATAAAACTCCGTTACAAGGGGACAAACCAAGCGCGGTGCGTTGAGAGCTTTCTAGTTGGTATAGAGACAATGATGTGCGGAGTGTCTCGATGGTCTCGGTATGCCCCAGGATGTCACCCCATCGAATGGTAGGAATCGTGACGTCTGCAGTACGCATTCTAAATGAGACAGCTGTCGTGCTTATTTGGTTGTACCTCTCTCTCGCCCCATCCCCCTCTTTGAGTAGCTGCGGGATATACACCTTGAGATCCGCAAACCCAAGCCCCCCCATCCTCCCAACCAACCACAAAATCGTTTCCTCACAAATATTCAATCCAGAGGCGGCCTCTCGAATGAAGCGTTCACGGTCCCCATATGAAGGAAGACCCTGCTCCACTGCATGTGTAAAGTGTGACAGCAGAAACTCCGGAATATCAAACAGAGACCGAGCAGTGGCAGCAAGGACCCATCCGGAGGGAATACCGTTTCGAAGAAAGTCATGCATCGTGCGATGAAGCTCGGTGTCCTGCAGGAGAACGTCGATGTGTTTGATGAGAACAACACCAGAGGGCTTATCCATGCCCAATTCGGTGGTGGGTAGCCCCAAGGTGCGACTATCGTTCTGCAGTTTGACGCCAAATATATCCAACGGCTCCAACTCGACCACGTGCCTCTGCATCTGCTCAGCCATATCGTACACTGCAGCAGTCTTCCCGCTAAGCGCTGGTCCAACGACGACGACAGACTGCCCCTCTTGCAGCCCTACGTCAAGAACGTCCTTGAGGCTTGCGTATGACATCTTTCTATTGTGTACACCTAAGGGGGGAAAAGTGTAAAGAAGTGCACTTCAATCCGCGTAAGGCAACACCATCCCGACCATGACTTTTTCAATGGTACGGTGAAGGTCGGTGGTAATCCAAACTTTCTAAAAACGGCAAGCTTGCAGTGCCCCACCGCGATAGTTTCAAGGGAAAAAAGGGGGGAGAAGAATGGATTGGGGTCACAATCGCAACAGTGTTATTTTGGTTGTGACGAAAAACAGAATCGCCAAAAAAAAAATTAAGATAGATTCTGTGCTCTCAATGACGCCTTTTGCCAATTGCTTTTTGAAGGCTGAAGAGATGCTGGTGGAATAGCATCGTTGTTCGGTCATCAAGAGTGTGACAGAAGATGAGAGATGTTGAAGGCGCTTTGAGGAAAGTCTCCCCATCCAGCCCCTTTCCTTTTTGTGTGGACATCAGCCCCACCACACCAATGTGGCGTTATGTATCGTGCGTATGTGTTTTTTTATCTACTCCCATTTTGGGGATTTCGCAATTTTCACACTACAACAGTGCTTTTTTTGATTGGATCGACCACTTCATCGACACCCAAGGAAAACAAAAGGGGTAAGAACATCTCATTACAACATAAAGAGAAAAGTTGGAAAGATGAGGCCAGCCTCTCGCTTAGTCACCTAAATACGCCCCCACTCCCGCTCCCACTCCTCCCACCCCCCACCCCCTACACCCTCCCTCTCGCTGCTTGTTGCAACGGGATAACATCATTTCTTTTCCTTCTTTTCGTTGGTTGGAATATGCGTAGTAGCTTGGAGGGAAAGGATGACTGCCGCTGCAGCGAAGATGCTGGGGGTGAGAGAGTCACGCTTTTCTGCCCATTTGGCGAGACGCGCGGGTTCTTGCTCCCATGTGCCCTGACCTGGGGCGAGTTTTCCAACATCATCGTATTTCCATGCCATAGTATCAAACCATCCATCAAGAGTGGACAACTCTGCACGAGAGTAGGGGTGTTCCTCCTCTTCTGGTGTGGGGTCAACGAGGAGCTCGAGGGCAAGCATGATTGTTGCGTCCTTTCCTGCAAAGCAGTGGTAGCCTCCGTTGCAGCCGTAGAAATGCCGTCCACGCCACACATTGAAGACCCGGTCCTTCGCCGCAAACAAAATCGGTTTTGGGTCTTCATCTGTCCCCCCCGTATGCGGGGCAATCTCCTCCAACGTCCAATCATCCCGCGGGGCGATCGTCATCTTTGCCACCATCTCCTTCCTCTCCTTCATTGCTTTGTCGAACAATGCCTTCTTCCGTCTCCCACCTACTATCCACATGTGCCCTGCAACCAACACTGTCGTCAAAATAACTATATCGGTCAAACCCAAACCCCAGATAATACCCTCATCCACAACCACAGCCTCCGGAGGACTGCTTGACTCGGACATTGTGATGGAGGGGAGAGGGGAGAGGGAGCGGAGGTCCCTTAGGTGGGTGAATAGCAAAGGAGTGAAGATAAGGATTTCCCGAATCGGGTGCGTGTGCAGACGCTATAAAATATGATCAGGTGCCGGTAAATGCGAATAAGTGGCAGATCGTTTGTCTATCAAGAAGGTCAGTGAGAACATTGAATTGAAGGTCATCATTTTTGGTGGTTTTATACCCCATTGAAAGCTGTGATTGTGAAGATGGTACCAAGCGTTTCGTGACTGCACCATACGGCCCTCACAAAGAGACGCTGAAACAACAACCTCGGTGGCCACCCCTGGCAACGAATACCATCGAAAGGTCTCTTATCCATTGCCCACAGACGGAAACAGCATCTTGCCCAAACCCTCCCCCCAACACTCTCTCCCCGCTTGATTGACGATGCGATGCAGGCACCCTCGCACCTCCAAAAAGAGTGCAGGCCTCAGCACTGCCAACCAAATACAAAGCACCATCCACAGCCTTCCCTCAGTTACCCTTAGTTTGCCTCTCCCGTTTTCGCTTCGAGACCCAAGCCCAACCCTGTTGAAACACATCGCCTCTGAGGCCATGCAATATCACGCCATTCACTCCCCACTCCCCCACCTCCCTTCCCTGCAGGGGTTTATGCAGAACCCACAGTATTCATCGGAATTATAGCCATTTGCCTCTCTCCCCTCCCCCTTCACGACACACCTTCCTCAGAACGCATTCGGTTCCAATACACAGACCCCCCGCCTCCCCTGCTGGTCTCCCCTCCCCACCAATATTGTGAATGGTTTGAGATTAAAAAAAGGGGCTTTTTTTTCTATCTAATACAGTTATTTTCCCCTTACCCCTCCAACCTTTTCTCCAACTCCTCGATCTTCCGAAGGAGGTGGATTGTCGCAGGACCTGGTCGGTGTTGTTGATGTGATCCGTCCAGACGGCTTTCTAGGAGAGTGTTATGTGCCTCGAGTTCGTGTATTCGGGCGTGGGCGGTGTGCAGAAGGGTCTGGCTGTCGTGGCGGACACGAGCTAATTCAGCTTCATGCAGTTCACTAAGATACGCCATTCGTGTTTCCAGCGCGACATACGCGGCTTCAAGAGTAGCGTTCCTCTGCAACAATGGGTCCTCTTCCACAGGAGGAACTTCCCTCGAAGGGGTGTTCGTCTCTCTGACCGTCTCAATTGGGAGAGACGCAGACCGTACAGGAGAAGGCGGCGACAACACCCCTTCAGGAAACGACGGCGCGTGTGGCATAGACAACGCTGGATGCCCTCCAAATTCAGGCAGCGTGTGTTGTGAATTAAATTCGGTGTTGGGGCTGTGCTGGTTCATGAGAAAGAGGGTTTTGTTGCAAATCAATTATATTTTTCTCATGTGAAGGGGGGAGGGGAGGGGAGGGGAGGGGAGGAGGAGGAGGAGGAGGAGGAGAAGAAAAGAAAAGCCCAGTTCTGTGATTGGTGTTGGTTTTTGGTGAGGCATTTTAAGATTCTGAAGGGGTGGAAAAAAAAGTGAATTCTTTTTTTATTGGCCACCCTTTTCAGGTTGAAAGGTGAAGAATAGATGACTCTTTTTTGAGAGGGCAGAAAGACCGGAGAAAGGGAGGGGGAGAAGAATATAAACGAATAAAAACATTTAAGGCGTTGGGGGAAGGGGGGGGGGGGTTTCAAATACAAAAGAAGGGTGCGCGCGGAAACGACGGACCGACAATGGTAGCTACGTGAACGGATGTAGGTACAAATCAACCATATTAAAAAAAAAAAACGCGCAGATGACCACAGTGTGATTGACTGCACAAACTTTATCAAATTTTTCAAAAATACACAAAATAACTAACTACTGCACAGGAAACAAACACCCTCTATAACGAGATGACTCACAAAATCAAAAAAAAAATTCAAAAAAAATCCCCCTCACCTTGACACAAAAAATAACTGCTCGAAGAAAAAAAAAGGACAGTGTTTATTGTAACAATGCGTTGGGGGATACTACACACTAACATCGCCCAAAAGGCTGGTAAATTGTAAACTTTCAATATTTCTATTTTATCCTTGAAAGCACAGTCCACACCATACCAGTCGCGTATTTTTTTCGAAAATAAAAAACTTTCAGCCGACCCCTTCTCAGGGAAGGTTGTGTACGTGGATGGCTCTATTAGTGTGTACTACATGAAACAAGTATTTCAACATAATAAATTGATAGCATAGTGTTGGTTGTTAACAAAAACCAAAATGTTGGTGAAAGCTGGCTTAGTCAACCTATACACCAACAGCGATTCATTTATTTTTTTTTGTTGTGTCGACATCAATCGCCTCAAGTACCCACCTTGGGTGGGTGACTAGGGTGTGCTCAATATTGACCGACGCCTTTTGAAAAGACGTAGTTCTTTCTATTGTATTGACAATCGTCCACGGTGGTTCTATGCTCATATGCTGACCTAACGTCTGGGGATACGTACAGACGGCACACCTCGTCCCTAAAGAGTGTGGCAGAGATCATTGACCTCTGGTCTGACAGTCTTTTTGATGAAGAAAGTATAGTGAAATGCATTCTTGCAAACCCTCTGCATGCCCCTGGGGGAGAGACATGTTCTTTTATATGAGGGTTTCAAAAAAAATCAAAAATCAACAGTCTGCGAGATCCTGGCGTAGACACACCTACAGGTTTATCAACAAACAGCTGAGCGCAACAAACTTTCGCACAAAAAAAAAGGGGGGATTTTTAGAAAGAAATAAATTTCCTTTCATTTAAAAGCAAAAATGCACTCCGTATCCAAAACAGGGCGCACAAATAAAGGGGGATAAACAGTGAAACGCAAAAACGGGGAACAGTTTTGTAAGATGAAACCTAAGCACACATGCTTAGTCACCCACACATGAGGGTGAAGGTGCGCTGCACTCACACGAGGCAGGAGAAGGTGACGGACCTATACTCTAGGAACCCTCACCCATACTTTTCCTATTATACGCCTGGCCATGCTGAAGCTACGTTGCGAACATTAGCATCACCTACCCCAAGAGGTAGGCTCTGTACACAACGCTACCAGTTGAAGTGGCCATTTTGTTTTGTTTTGAAATATTGCTGTAATGTACTGTGCAATGCATTGTGTGCAGTTGCCGCAGTGTGATGTCTCGCCTGGTAAGGCTGCTAGTGCCGCGGCACTACCAGTGGTACTACCAAGGGGGTCTTCCCGTCTTGAAAAGTGAAGTTATTGATGCAGGCACACCTCCGACTGACCCACGTACGATGCCAGCCCCGAATGAAAACACAAGATTGAAAATGACCCCTTGTTTACGAATATGTATTCACATTTGTGAATTTTTTTACTAAAGTTTTTGTCTATTTTTCCAGCCCGGGATTGGCTCGGAAATGCCACAAAAAAGACACTTTTTGCACCTTCAAATTGCTTCTTTGGTTCTAAATGGGTTATTCGAAAAAATATTTCTTGTTCTATTTTTTTTTTTTTTCTTATGGAAAAAGAAGGCGTTCGAAAACTCTGCCAAAAAAAAAATATATGGCAAAAAAAAACATCATTTAGAATGCAACCTCCTGTGGAATTCGTTCAATATAAAAAAGGGGGAAGACGCAATGGATCCAAAGTGTTGCTGGTCCAGAGAGGGGAGAGGAAGGGGGAGGAAGAACAGCTGGATGCGAAGAACACAACGAATTTTGTTGTTCCTTGGTAAAACGCATTTTTTTTTTTTTTTTGGGAACCTTTTTTTTTAAAGGGAGAGCTTTTCTGCATTTTTTTCTTTTCTTTTCTTTTCTTTTCTTTTCTTTTTTTTTGATAATTTTTTCTCTTTTGAAAGCTTTGCATTAGTGAGCTCCCCAGATGTGATCCGCACTGAGCGATATTTCTTTTGTTTTCTATCTTTCGAAAGGAATTCTTTAAAAAAAAGGGGGGGCAAACCCGCTTACAGGTTTACGAATTTTTCCAAAAGGGGGTAAGACTGAGCGTCACAAACATTGCTTTGCTTTGCACCCCTTCTCCACAGAGACACTCTCAATAACCACAACATTGTAGTCTAACGCGCTAAAGTACGTTTTTGTGATTATTTTTTTGCGAATTACGTACCAACATGACTGGAATGCAAAGAAAACGAAACGTTTGAGACGAACCGACTACCGTGCTTAGTCACTTTCAAAAGGTTCCAAAAGATGTGAAGAGGTCACCCTTTCCAGGCACACCAGGACCACTCAAATATGTCGCCTCAGTGTTTATGTCGGGTGTACAGCCCTCCAAAAGAAGAAAAAGAAAGAAAAGAGGGCGAAGTTGATAGTGCAAACGCCTCTGGGCATGCAGGCGCTGAGCAAAGAAAAACTGGAGTTGTTGATGCAGGCACCTCCGACTGACCCACGTACGATGCCAGCCATCCGGATGAAGGCAACCCCGCGGCCTACAACAAAAAAATAGTCAAAGGAACCGCGGGCTCATCGAAACAACGAAGAAAAAAAAAAGTAAGCTGGTGATAAAAAGGGGAAAGGTGTGGAAGAAGAAAAAAAAGGCTTTGTGTGGGCCTTCCGAAGATGCCCTTAAGGGGTTTTGGAATTTTCAAAAATAAGTATTTCAACTACGCAATCAATACATTGATAGCATAGGAGGAGGGATCAATAAAAATGGTCCCATCAAAATAAGAAACAAAAAACAGCCCAAAGTCCTGGGCTGGGCGTTAGAATTGCATACGGGCCCTTTCGTGGCACCTCCTGAAACTCTATGAAGGTGTACCTGAGGGTGAAAGGTACTCGGACAGCTTCCCCACATAGTGAAAAGGCCGCCGTGATAAATGGTTAGGTGTCTCCGTAATGGCAAGCCACTCCGAGGAGTGAAACGACACCACAGATATCACAGGTATCTGGCTTTTCCTCGTTGAGCTACCACACGCACTGAGAAGCGAGGAAAGTCCCCAATTTGAAAAAAGGAAAAAAGAAAATGACCCTAAGCTGTGCTTAGCCAAACAAACCCGACTTTTACGGTCGCCACCTGATCCTGATAACTCGACTAGGAAAGGGTGATATTATTTTCGTTGAACGCAGCCCGGAACGATTCAAGAAAAGTGAGCGTAGCCAAAACAGTGTGTGAATTGGCAGGCATTTTTACTAGAGAGAAAATAGTCGGTATCAGGCGATTAATCGTTGGCTATATTATTCTGATAACACTGTGTGTAAGGAAAAAGAAAGAGAAAAATGAAAGACGTGTATGCATGCACACATATCTGAGCTAAGATACCTCACGCTGAAACGGTTAAACGAACAAAACACTGGTGCACAAATACAGACTTGCGCGTACCTGAGGCAATATTGCAAATAACCGAGTCAACCGAGGTTTTGTTCCAAACCAGGCACTCCGCTAGGTACTAAAGTTCTGTTGATTGTCAACAGAACTTTTTGAAAATGGGGAAAAAAAGAAAAAAAAAAAAAGTTCTGCTAAGTGGTTCAGACCCGTTCTACTTGTCAAAAAAGCTCAGGAGAAGAAGATATGGAGAGGTGAGTGCTCAAACGTCCCAAAAAAGTCAAAATCGGGCGTTGGTAAAAAAAAAAGTTGCGTACCGTGCGCCTGCGGCGCAAGCATGTACCCCACCAACGTGGACCATCAACAGAATATTTTCAAAATCGGAAATCCTAGCGGAGAGCCTGTTCCAAACACCTATAAAAAAAAAAAAAATGTGAGCGTGTGATAAAAATGGCGAAAAGACCTCAGCCACGGCGGAAAACACTACCCATAGCTGTTCGTGAAGCAGCCGCAAAATGCGCTACCTCAGCAAGTCTTTCATGAAATAAACAAAACAAAACAAAAAAAAAAAAACTCGAAAAGATGAATGTGCCTCTCGTGTGCGCACATCTAAAGGAAAAAAAAATTGGTGAGAGATGGAAGCATCACTGTTCACCTAAACAAAGAAAAAAGAAACTCTTGAAAGATACTTATGTCTCTGCATACACACTTAACCCAAAAAGAAAGGTTTGTAAGATGATCCTAGGGCTCACCTTTAAAAAAGGGGGATTTTTTTTTTCTTTGATGATGTGGAGAGGAGGGGGACACAGACAGCACACTTCCCTGGGGAAGGGTCTCATTGGAGAGGAACAAATTTAGAAACTGATTTACAGACATAAATTGTCAGAAAAGGAATAAAATGAATAGTGCAAAAGACCTATGTTGGCGCAGGCAGGGCAAAGTGGGGCTGTAAAAAAAAATAAACAAAACAGCAAGGCAATATTTTGTCACACTACCTTTTTATTGAGTTTATCGCTGAAGATTTTTGTTGTTTGTGTGAAAAAAACAAACAAAAAAAAATCCAGGTATTCCCATCGATTCTGCTTCCTATCAAGGCTTTGATAGACTAAAAAAGAGAAGTTGAAAGTGCAAACGCCTCACCGTTCATCGGCGGACGCAGGCACTGGAAAAAAAGTCCCCCCCCTGCCTCCCACGTATTTCAATAAAATATTTCGAGAAAACTCTTCACTCAAAAAATCCCTTGGTTAAAAGGGTTACCTGAGGTAAGGTACCGTGCTTCTACGGTGAATGAAGCTGTCCTCTAGCAGAATTTTCGTTCTTCTTTTGCAGTATCGACACTCACCTATCCGAGGACGGGTTCTGTCGAATTTTTTTTTTTCTTTTTTTCTTTTTTTTTCCAGGCCTTTTGCTAACCATCATGCCATCATGCCACGTTTTTGGGCGTTTTTTATTTTTTTTTCCATCATGCCACCATCATGCCACGGGGGGTGGTGAGGCAGGGCTTTCGCTCTCCATCACCTGGGGATTTCCCCCCAGATGGCATGATGGCATGATGGCATGATGGCATGATGGCATGATGGCATGATGGCATGATGGCATGATGGCATGATGGCATGATGGCACCTTAAAATTTTTCTGCTCACTACGCTCGCGGAGGTATACCTCAAAAAAAAAATTCCCGCTCGCTTCGCTCGCGCTGTACGCTATTTTCTTCCTGCCTACGGTGCCATTTTACAATGTCAAAGGGGATTCCCTTGCATTTTTCAGCCAGAAATGAAACTTGACCCAACCGTTGCAACAGCCCCTGCTTCTGGAAGACGTATTGATTTTGTACGGTTAGTGTACGTAAGGCGCAAGACCAAGGACCGTTAATAAAGGATTAGATTCCGTTTTTGTTATCTCGCAAAACTGACCCTTCGCCTCTCCACCCTGTGGCTGGCAGGGAGGCGCGCGCGAAGCGCGCGACGACCGCTTTTACCAGGTGGGAAAGCTCGGAATGTACTTTTTTTCCAGGAAATTATTTTTTTTGACCATCATGCCATTCAGGGGGAAAATCCCAAAGTTAGCAAAAGGCCTGTTTTTTTTCCCCTTCTTGTTCGTTATTTAGTGTGAGTTGTCGGAACAGTGTAGGTACCTCGAGGCAATCTCCACTTTCCGTTCCGAGATAGGTATGAGATTTGTACATATATCAGGGTATGGTTTGCTTTGCTTTTTGAATTTGCATTCATTTTCCGTGCACTGCGTGCTATTATTCTATGGCAAATAGCGTTCCCTATACGACAGTTAAGTCATTTACTCTGCCATCGTGCACGTTGTGACCTAGGTCACTCAAGAACTGATGTTAATAAATTTACCACCATCGGCCATCATTTGCCATCGGTTTTTGCGCAGTCTGTCCTTAAGCATGCCACTCTACTCCGTGGGTGCCTTTGAGAAGTTTACCATACATCTACACCCTCTAGTGAACTCTGCACTCTGGTACATGGAAATGAGTTTTACCTGTAAGAAATGTTAAGGAATGTACAAAAAGCACAAAGAAAAGGTTAAATGATCCTAGATCGTGCTTAGTCAAAAGACCTAGAATAGAATTACTGAATTCGAAAGATGATGCCTGGAATAACAAAAATAGACATACAAAAAGCGATGTGTCCTCTGCCTGTGTCATTTCCCGCAGGGCAGCGATGTGCTTGGCTCGCGTGCTCTCATCCGCTGAGAGGATTGCCTGCACTGCTTCGGACTGCTTCTCGTGTTTCGCTCCGGTGATTTCTTCGTTCTCGTTTGGGGTGGTGCCCCAGCTTTCTGCGAGCCATATGATGGAGGATGCGACTGGGTGGTAGATGTAGATAGGGCGGTTCTCCTTTATTTCGAACCATGAGTCCACGAGACGGATGCAGCGGCCAAGCGAGGCTGCCTCAATGCCGTTGGGCTCGCTGCTGCAGTCTGCGTACAGACAGAACACACCCACGGCCACGGTGTGGTCCGCCACTGCCTCAGCCGCATCCAGCGTGCTCCCAAACATCGTCGTGAAACGGGCCTTCGCAGTCCCAACGTTCCCATGCAGCACCGTGCCCGTTGCAACACCAATGCGCATTACAGACCCCGTGCGTGCCTCAAGATGTGCAGCAGTCGTCAACGCAGCGTTGCGATGCATCTTGCACTTCTTCGACGAATTCCACGTCACCGTGATGGTGCGGCCCGTCACAGTGCCGACCACACCATCAGTACCCACTGAAGCCTCGGACACAGCACGGATCATGACATTGCAGGCAGCGAACATTTTGGTTTCGTCCATGTCGAGCTGAAGTGTGGGTGGTGGGGAGAAACAAAGGTGATGTGGCATACCAGTCTGCACACAGCAATCGTGACGCTGCCCTTCGTAAGCTGCAGTTGTGTCTTCACGGCCTTCACGTTCTCCTTCTGCTTCTTCTTGAAGGAGGCGTGGTGTTCGAGGCTCTCGGAGTGCACGCTTTCGTCGTCCTTACTGCGCCTGCCGCTCCTGCTGAGAGGCTGGCTGAGCATGGACGCATCGTCGGCAGGGGTTGCGTTGCCGGGTGCGCAGTCGGTTGTGCCTTTGCTGAGTCTGTGCTTCAGCGCCGTGGGGACGAGGAGGTAGAGCTGGTGGCCGCCGAGGCCTTTGAGGTCGTGCGTACCGTGGTTGCCGACCTCGGGGTTGTTGAGGGAGGACATATGCGGCTTGACCAAGGCCAGCAGGTCTGACGTGATGCACACAGTGCCGCCAAGAGCCTTGCTCTCCACCCTTGCTGCCATGTTCACAGTACTCCCACGGTAGTCCACCCTCCCGGTCACAGGGTTGCTCTCAGTGATGGTTGGACCGCAGTTGACACCGATGCGGATCACCAGCCCAGCATCAGGGAGCTCCAATGCAGGTGGCCACGACTGCTTTGCGAGGTCCTGCTGGATTTCAAGCCCAAAGCCCACTGCCTTGACAGGGTCCTCAAAGGAAATCATAAACGCGTCGCCGATGGTCTTGACTTCGTAGGCACCGCTCGATGCGTAGTGGCTCCGGATCGTCTCGTTGTGCATCTCAAGCGCCTCGTCCATGTCGAGGGCGGAGCGCTTCCACAACGCAGTGGACCCTTGGATGTCTGTGAACATGACAGCAATGTTCCCTGAAGGTGGGTCAGCGCGCACGAGAGAGTCGAGCAGCGAGGTCGGGACGTAGGCACGGTACTCCTTGAGACAGTCAACCATCTTGGTGAAGTCCTGTTGCATGTGGCGCACCTCGTACAGCGAGGAAAGCGACGTGATCTCGCCATCCTCCAGCTGCATGAGCGCCACACGGCTCATGCTTTCCTGCATACGCTTGATGGGCGCTACCACACGGTACGTCACGTAGAGACAGGCAACGAGCAGCACAACGGCAACAACAACCAGAATGATCTGTGTCTCACGACGCGACACACGCACGTCGTCCTGCACTGAATCCTTAGACTGCTCAATTGCAGCGGCAGTCGCTGCCTGCGCAGCATGCACCTTGTTCAACACAGAGGCCTCATCGATAGAAAGCACCATCCACCAATCGATGCCTTCCTTCCGCTGCATCCGTGTCAACGCCACCAGGTGGCGCTCATGTGTCACATTGCCGGATTCTTGGTCGACGACATCGATCGCGAGAGAGGCAGATCCACGGAGAGAGGTGTTTGTGCTGAGCAGTGAGCGGTAACCCCCACGTGCCTGGATGGCCCTTGCCACACCACGGATGATGGGGTCTGTGGCGTTGATGTCGGGAAGCATGCGTGAGAGGGTCAGATTAAGGCCGGACAGCGGCTCAATGCCAACGTAGGTGTCTGTTGTGTCCCCTGCAGAGGCACCCACAATGGAGTTCACTTGGCTGTGCTTCTCCCAATCGGCGTCGCCTCTCGCACGCTTCGCCTCCGCCACCCACGACGACGCGACTGTCAGAAAGATACGCGGTGCAGAAGCGTCCTTCAATATCGATGCCTGATGCGCAACCCCCTTCAACAAATGCCCAATATTGTCCAACATCACAAACACAATCGCCTCCAGGTCTTTATTATACCCCGCAGGATCCACAAGGCGTTCCGTCAGTTGAAACCCCAAAAAGTTTCCTAGGGACTGAATGGATGACCAACGCATCTCTCCATCCTTGATAAACCCACCACGTGACAGCGCGATCCCCTCTAAGTCTAGCGGGGCCATTTTCACCGGCGCATAATCATCACCTAAGACACCGAACATCCGGGGGAGCCCGGTCACATCATAGCACCGCCCAAGCCAGGAGTGGTAGCTCAGGTTCAAACCTGCAATGGGGTTGTTGAGGACCCCCCAGAGGTATTTCCTGAAGCGGTGAACATGGTAGTAACTTCCATCTGCGAAGAAGCCCACCCCTCTGATGGGACTGGCCAGCGCCCCTACGTCCGTTGCACCGGTATCAGCAGCCTTCATCTGATGCCAAAAGTAGGGTGCTGTCTTCTGCACGAAGGCATGGTCCTTTGTGGTATTGCCAAACACATCTATCACGGTGACACGAATCTGACGGACAGAGAACTGTGCCTTGTCTATGAAGGCGTCGATCATCCCTTCGACGCCCACAGCGGCGTAGCCAAGAAGTTCGTTGACGGTTGTTTGGAGGGCGTCTTCTGCAGTGCTGAAGCATTCGGCTGTAGAGGCGTCAGAGGCGGTGTCGGTTTTGTCTAAAGCATTGTCGCAAGAAACCTCGGATAAGACGGTCGCAAGTACAGTCGAGCTAATAACACCAAAAAGACAAAGCAACGCAATCACCCCCTGCACCGACACCAACTTCGCCGTAACAGGTTCCTCAACACTCACAATACTCTCATTATCATCACCAACATCCTCAATCGTCATCCTCCTCGCTACCGACACCCTCCGCTCCTTCGGCTCCGCAGAAGGGCTTAACATAGCCTGCAATGTACCTGCACACCACCCCAGAAGAGGAGGAAAGAAAAAAGTTTACAAAATGACCCTAAGCCTCTCGCGCTTAGTCACCTTAAAAAAAGAATAAGTGAGGGAAGAAAACGCAAAGTGTAGGTTGAGCAAAAGGGGGGAAGGGGGGAGTAGAAACGAGCAATATGGTGCAAAAAGGCAGGAGAGGAGAGGGGAGGGGAATGGAAATAAGTTGGGGTGTGTAGAGAGTTGGTCTGTAAGGGTGGTGGTAGTGCAGGGCTATATTAAACAGTACCTGATATCGGGTATAATCAGACATACAGACTTTGTACAACAGTGCTGGTGTAGGTGAAAATCAACGGATGAGTGATGCAGATATTGACGTGTGGACCAATCAGAAATGATGGAGAAACTGCAAAGGCGTGTTCCTCCCCCTCCCGTACCCCCACAACAGCAACATCGTTCTATGTTCCACAAAGGAAGCAAATCTCGGTCATGGTGATGCACCCTCCAGATGGCACAGACAGCCGGTGAAGAAGGGTCTAAAGTCACACCTTGAAGATGGGTGGAAGAAGTGCGGCATTTGTCACAATAGGTGGGTAGGGTACAATAAAGGGGGTGGGTGTGTGTGGTTCAGGTTGGTTGGCTTCTGGACTTCTTTGTTTTCCTTTAGTTTCACGAAACGCCCTTCTTATTTTCTTTTGTTTTCTCTTCAAAGTGCGGGAAATAGTATGCCCAACAATGAAGATACAAGCAAGAGAACGTCACGTGCAGATGACACTTTGCACAGCAAGTGTGCAGGATAGAATGTGTGCACCCGTGGTCAATAAAAATAACAAAATAAAACACAAGACATCATGAAGAACAAGAAAAAAAATAGAATTTCCGCACCGACTTTTCCTGCACGCACGGTACACACGTGCAGCTCAAGACACGTGCATGTATCCCTGTCTCACCTTTTTTTCCTTTTCTTGTGCACAACAGAAACGAGCTCTTTTTCCTTTGCTCATTTTCTGTCCCGTTTGGAATTAAGTTTTGTGTCAAATAAGAGACGATGGCACCTAAGTCTCATGTACTGAGGCACCAAAAAAAAAATCAAGAATAAATAATGGCGTCCACCCTGTGCTAGACAACGCGGTACCACGTCTGGGGATTGCCAATCGCGAGTAATGTTACAGCTGGTAGTGTTTCCACAACCAATATAGTCATAAGTACGTCCACACAGCTCCACCAACACTGCCTCACACTGGAGCAGCGCAAGGGCAAGGATCTTTCCACTTCTGTCACATTCACTTCCCACCACGAAGACGAAGAACCAAGTGAAGTGTGCTCTCCTTCTGGATGTTGTAGTCAGCAAGGGTGCGTCCATCCTCAAGCTGCTTGCCTGCGAAGATCAGACGCTGCTGGTCTGGTGGGATGCCCTCCTTGTCCTGGATCTTCGCCTTCACGTTCTCGATTGTGTCGTTCGACTCAACTTCAAGTGTGATGGTCTTTCCAGTCAGAGTCTTGACGAAGATCTGCATTCCTCCACGAAGACGAAGCACCAAGTGAAGTGTGCTCTCCTTCTGAATGTTGTAGTCAGCAAGGGTGCGTCCGTCCTCAAGCTGCTTGCCTGCGAAGATCAGACGCTGCTGGTCTGGTGGAATGCCCTCCTTGTCCTGGATCTTCGCCTTCACGTTCTCGATTGTGTCGTTGGATTCCACCTCCAGTGTGATGGTCTTGCCAGTCAAGGTCTTCACAAAGATCTGCATGTTGTGTTGTGAAAAAATAAAATGTGTCGTCTGTGATGTGACGTGGTTGGCAATTGCGCGGGAGGGCTGAGGGTAAGGGTAAAGGTGGGCATGTGACAACAAGGCAGAAGAGAAGGGGGTGTATTTGGGTATGTTCCATCACGTCCAAGAATATGGTAGCCTGCCAAAAAATAAGTTAAATAGACCACATGCACAAAACAGAACTAAACTGTTGTGCATGTGGACATGAGACAACACAGACACGCGGGGAGGCTAAATCAAAACATATCATTGGAAAACAAACAAGAAGGAAGACAAAAAATGAAAAGGAACAGAAAAGAAAACTCGACAGATGGATGATCACACAGGATCACACGCTATAATAAAACAGGCCTGGTGTTTGTTTATACAACACTTCAGCCACAGCAAATTCAAAATCAAATAATAAAGACAAACGTTATCGTGTGCGCATCAAAATGACACAAGAAAGGAAGAAAGCTGCTTGAAGATCAGAGAATGAAACAAACAGAGGTCGTTATCACTTCTTTGCCTTCTCTCTTCCTTTCCCTTCCAGGTCTCTGTTATGCTCAGACAATCGAGGTCACAGGGGACTCGTTCAGGCCGCACTCGTTCGAGCCGTAGGACACACGGATGTATCCAGACTCTCCCCAGGTCGGTCCCCAGGAGTTCTTGATGATCCAGTAGTCAGCGCCGTATCCGACAATGAGCACTCCGTGGTCAAGCTGGCATCCGAAGATTCCACAGCAGGTCGTCAGCACTCCTCCAGAGTACGACTGCCACTTCTGCGCGTCAACGGCGATGGAGAGGGGTCCTCCGGTAGAGACGAAGGTCTTCATCTGTGCCTCGGTGTGGGTGATGTCCTTGTACGACGAGATGGTGGCTCCGACGGGCTTCCCGGTCACGGACTCGCACTCGTGGCGGATTCCGGTGCCCGACTTGTAGGGGTACGAGTCCTCAGTCACAATGTCTCCGTTGTGGTTCGAGATCAGCCACTTCAGGGCGTTGTCCATCAGTCCTCCGTTGCAGCCCTGGTCGACCTTGTCGCACGACACAAGCTCCTGCTCGGACACCGAGGTCAGGGTCTTCCCGGACAGCTGCCACTGGCCCTCAATTCCTCCGGTGGTGGAGAACGCCCAGCACGACCCGCACTGTGCCTGGTTCTTCACGTGGGTCACGGCACCAGCCGACCTCCAGTCCTTCGAGTCGGCAGCGGCAGCCACCTGCTCCTCAGTGAACATGGCAGGGGGCGACTGCTTCTTCTCCACCTTCATGTTGTGGTACGACTTGAACTCAGCAGCAGACATGTCAGAGAACACGTTCATCCCGAACTGGGCTCCCTTGGTCTGCTCCTTCTCGAAACGCGACGCCTTCAGCATGTTGGCGGTGAAGATCCCGTAGCGGCGCTGCTCCTCCGCGATGCTCGAGTACTGCTTCCCGTGGTCGTTCTTGAAGGTGTTCCACAGCAGCTGCGAGTTCGCACGCACGTACTGCTCAGAGTAGCCGTGTGCCTGGCTCGCCAGGAGGGCACACACAACAAGGGACAGGGTGCGCATTGTGAGTTTGCTTTGAGTCTTTTCTGTCAGTGGTTTGCTTGGGGTTTGTTTGGTGTGGTGATGTGTTGTCATGTGGCAGCTCACAAATGGAAGTAAATCTCGGTCATGGTGATGCACCCTCCAGATGGCACAGACAGCCGGTGAAGAAGGGTCTAAAGTCACACCTTGAAGATGGGTGGAAGGAAAGAAGTGTAACACTTGTGGAGTGAAGATACAAGAAAGCAGAGTGGGTGGGTGTGGGGGTTCAGCATTTTCCTTTCGTATCGCATTTTTGCGTTGTGTGCCATATGCAGTCCTTTATTGTCACGAAACGCTCTTCTCATTTCTTTTGGTTCTCCCTTCCACCAAAGTGCGGGAAAAGTTGCCGAACAATGAATGTTCCGCAGCAAGAGAACGTCACGTGCAGACGTACGCTTTGCACAGCAAGTGTGCAGGATAGAGTGTGTACGCCCGAGGGTCTACAAAAACAATTAAAACAAAAGTAAAGAGAAAAAAGTAAAAAGTAAAAAAAGTAAAAAAATAACACAAAGAGAAGTCATGGAGAACAAAGCTAGAAAATAAAGTTACCGAGTCATGCTACACGATGCTCACGCGCAACGCAAGACACGTGTATACAGAAATCTTCGATTTCAAACAAATCACGTCGACTGTTTATTTTTGCCTGTGAAAAGGAGAACTGACCTTCTATTCAATTGCTATTTTCCCTTTTCGGTAGTTTTGATTTGTGTCAAATAAAAAAATCAAGAAAAAGTCACTGCCTCCACCCCTTAGATAGATTGCGTGTATGTAGCACGTTAGGGGCTTCAGCCAAAAGCGAGAAATGTTACATTTTGTTGTGTTTCCACAAGCCTTTTTTATAATTGTTTACCACACAGCTTTTCTCAATGTAATGGTCAGACACGCGAGCAGCTCCACAAGGACAACATGCACTCCACTTCAGTCATATTCACCTGCCTCCACGAAGACGAAGCACCAAGTGAAGTGTGCTCTCCTTCTGAATGTTGTAGTCAGCAAGGGTGCGTCCATCCTCAAGCTGCTTGCCGGCGAAGATAAGACGCTGCTGGTCTGGTGGGATGCCTTCCTTGTCCTGGATCTTCGCCTTCACGTTCTCGATTGTGTCGTTCGACTCAACTTCAAGTGTGATGGTCTTTCCAGTCAGAGTCTTCACAAAGATCTGCATTCCTCCACGAAGACGAAGCACCAAGTGCAGTGTGCTCTCCTTCTGGATGTTGTAGTCAGCAAGGGTGCGTCCGTCCTCAAGCTGCTTGCCGGCGAAGATAAGACGCTGCTGGTCTGGTGGGATGCCCTCCTTGTCCTGGATCTTCGCCTTCACGTTCTCGATTGTGTCGTTCGACTCAACTTCAAGTGTGATGGTCTTTCCAGTCAGAGTCTTCACAAAGATCTGCATTCCTCCACGAAGACGAAGCACCAAGTGAAGTGTGCTCTCCTTCTGGATGTTGTAGTCTGCAAGGGTGCGTCCGTCCTCAAGCTGCTTGCCTGCGAAGATCAGACGCTGCTGGTCTGGTGGGATGCCTTCCTTGTCCTGGATCTTCGCCTTCACGTTCTCGATTGTGTCGTTCGACTCCACCTCAAGTGTGATGGTCTTTCCAGTCAGAGTCTTGACGAAGATCTGCATTCCTCCACGAAGACGAAGCACCAAGTGCAGTGTGCTCTCCTTCTGAATGTTGTAGTCAGCAAGGGTGCGTCCGTCCTCAAGCTGCTTGCCTGCGAAGATCAGACGCTGCTGGTCTGGTGGAATGCCCTCCTTGTCCTGGATCTTCGCCTTCACGTTCTCAATCGTGTCGTTGGATTCCACCTCAAGTGTGATGGTCTTGCCAGTCAAGGTCTTCACAAAGATCTGCATGTTGTGTTGTGTATAAAGAAAATGTGTTGTCTGAGGTCTTGGGGATGATGTGATGGGTAACGCTAAGTGTGTGAAATGACAACAAAGGCAGCACAGTGCAGTTGAAAGGGTTGCAACAATGCAATGCATTTGATACAACGACGTTACAGTGTTTGCAAGGATGGTTGTGAAGGTGCTGTGGAGAGGCAATGCAAGCATGGGTCAGTCTTGTTTTGTAACGTTCTTTGAAATCATGGTTGTGAACAGCAGACACGAGGCTGTGCTGCACTGTACGTTTTTCTTCTCTATTCTTCGTTTCTCTTGCAAACAGCGGACACAACAGAGAAGTCCACAGACACACTCCTTCAGAAGGGAGGCCGCCTGGGACACGCGAAAGGTTTGAGAACACATATTTTCGCTATTTGCCAGAGTTGAATATAAGAGCACATTGTGGATTGTGTAAAAAGAAAATAGAACAAAAAGAAAAGAAACCCCGGCCCTGCGCAAAGCAACAAACGTTTGAAGAAAAATACCTCATGTGTGCAACATAGAGAATAAACACATCTGCACGTTTTGGTACTTTTTCTTGTTGCGTAGGCATTTTGAACAGGTGCCAAAAAAAAGGTGGGAAAATATGAAGTCATCATAAGCAAAAAAGGGTTGCCTGCACCGAAGATAGAAACCGGCAACAATAAATAAAGTAGAAAATTCGTTTTCAGTCGTGCCCACTAAACATAAGTGGAAGCAACAAGGCTTTGAAATAAAGTCACAAAAAGTGATTGCGCTGTTGGTTTGTGTGTTTTCTTTGCGTCGTCAACTCGTGTGCCTCGGGTGTGAGGTCGCTTGAGAAGAGACAGACATGTGCACACTACCCAGTGACACAACACTCAGACAATCGGGTGGGAAGGGGAGTTCTTGAGGAGGCACTGGTTGGTGCCACGGGCAAGGCGGATGTATCCAGACTCTCCCCAGCCAGATGCCCAGGAGTTCTTCACAATCCAGTAGTCGGGGGTCACACCGACAGCGAGGACTCCGTGGTCAAGCTGGCGGGACTCGCAGTTGTCCATCACTCCACCCTGGTACGTCTGCCACGAGGTCGCGTCAACGGCAATCGAGATCGGTCCGTTCGTGATCATCCAAGTCGCCATCTCGTCCTCGTTGTGGGCAAGGTCCTTGTAGCTCGAGATCGTGGAGCCGACCTTCATCGACGACTCGTACTTGCAGCTTCCGGTGATGCCACCTCCGCTCGTGTACGGGTAGGCCTCCTCAGTCACAATGTCTCCGTTGTGGTGGTCCAGAAGCCACTGGAACGCGTTGTCCATCAGACCTCCGTTGCATCCGGCGTCGACCTTGTCGCACGACACAAGCTCCTGCTCGGACACCGAGGTCAGGGTGTTGTCCTTCGACCACTGTCCCTCAATTCCTCCGGTGGTGGAGAATGCCCAGCACGATCCGCACTGTGCCTGGTTCTTCACGTGGGTCACACGGTTCTGTGTCCTCCAGTCCACAGAGGTGTCCTTCACCTTCAGCACCTCCGACTCAGAGAACTGCTTCTTCGGCGACTCCTTCGCGGGCACGCTCAGGGTGTGGTACGCCTTGAACTCCTCCTCAGTCAGGTCCGTGAACTGGTTCATTCCGTGGCGCACTCCGGTCTTGGATCCGGCCTCACGCTCAGCAGCCTTCAGCATGTTCTTCTTGAAGACGGCACGGCGGGCCCACTCGTCCTCACCGCTGTACTGCTTCCCGTAGGTCTGCTTGAAGTTCGCCCACAGCAGGCCTTCGTTCATCTCCACGTACGACGCGGGCAGGGCAGTCGAGGCTGCCGCCATTGCGAGAACAGACAGAGCGGTCTTCATGGTTGTGTTTTGTGTGTAGTCTGCAATGTGTTGGCAACGATAGGGGTAATGGCAAATGCTTCATGTCGGTGTGGTTACACGAGAGTGGCGTCAAGGTGAGAAGGGTTTGGTGAACAGGGAATGGGTATTCATGTTACCTACCATTGGCAATAAAATGAAATGTTGAAAAGTAGCCGCAAAAAACAAAACACCGCAACATAGTCAGGATTGCAACAAAACAGGAGGATCTTTTTTTCTTCTTCTTTGCGACACTGCATTGCGTGCGAACAGGACAAACCAAGGGGATTTTACCCGAAGCTTATTTCCCTTCAGGGTTACGTTGGGATGGGTGGGGATAAGGGAATGGGGTGCCGGGTGCCCTCCTCGTGATTTTTTTTTTCCCTTCTTTTTTTTGCTTTTTTTTGTTGTTTATTTTATGAGGTTACCTCATCCTGACTCACGCACACAGGTTCTGCAATCCAAAATAACTTTCCTTTTTAAGATACCACAATAGCGCCAGTGTAGCTGATATATCAGGGGAAGACAGCTTCTTTGAAAGAAATTGCAACAGTGAAATCACCATGGTGCAACACCTTCACTTCACTTTGTTTTCGCGCACTATAAAAAAAATGTGGGTTTTTTTATCTGTAAAAAAATATGGGGAGGTTCGGCGAACACATACAGTGGGAATCAGAACACAGGCCCATTGACACAACTCTCTCTCTCTGAATGGTATTGACAGCCAAACTATACGACAACAATGAGAAGTGCTCACAACAAGGCACGTGATGGGGCCATGTGCTTTTTTTTATATTTTATTTTTGGTTTCAAGTCTATGTGATTGTTCAGCATCGACCTGTTGAGTGGTTCCGAGACTGTTCGCCAACACTCCAAAAGAGAAAGCTGGGCAAGGTGAACCTAAGCCATGCTTGGCCAACCTTTTAGGGAGAGCGCTGAAGATAAAGGATGGAAAAAATGAAGAGGGGGGGAAAATGTGGACGGGAAAATGCTCACTCACACCTTTTTTCCCCACCCCAGATCCCAGAGAAGGGAGGAGTGGGACAGGAGGTGGGGGGGAAGGGTGGTGGTAGTGGTGGTGGTAGTTGCATATGATATGAACGCACCATCCCGTTTTGCACCACCTACTGCATGACGAGCAATGGATATTGCGTACACACACACACACACGGAAGGAAACGGGGATTGGTTGGGGTCAAAAAAAAAGTAGGTGGCATCCAGGAAACATAACAATAGGGGGGTGAGGTGCACTGAAGGCAGAAAAAACAAAAAATAAAAAGTTGAAAGATGGGTCCTTATCCATCCCTTAGAGGCGTGAAGGCTCACCACATCTGTCAAAGCAAAGGGCTCCCTATATGTGTTAGCAAAAAATATAAAAAAAAAATTGAAAAGACCTTACCTATCGACCTTCTTTAGAAGGTGTTTTTTTTGAAGAAGAAAAAATCTGTTTTAGTGTGGGCGAGGATGTGTTCCACTATGGGTAGGTCGCATCGACAATTACTGACCAAGGTGGGTTATGTGCTCAACTGTCACCCAAAGGGGAAGAGGATACTAAGAGACATCACTCATCGTATTACAAAAACAAAACAAACAAAAAAATGACAAAACAAAAAACAATCTCCACGTTGCTGAGAGACGAAACCTTTCGTTTGTGTTGTTCGCCCTCTCAAAATCCGGTATCTTTTTTTTTCGGGGATGGTGCTAAAAAAAAAAAAAATTGTCCATCCTCCCGTCATGGCAACGTTCAAGGAAATTTCCATGAATTTCTTCAAACGTGCTGACCCTTTTCCAATTATTTCAAATGAATGACTCAAATTGGAAAAAGAAAGGTTACAAGATGAATATGCGTCACAGTGCATACACATCTTAGCATAAAATAAATTGTGCGTTCAGTGTAGTTGCGTCCATTTAGTTTTTTTTTTTTAATATATTGTGTGCAACCTCCACTTTCCTTATTGTGCTTCCCAAGACCTCCGATAACATTGTTTCGCTATCGTTGCTTTATTTTCTTTGTTTTGGGACCATTTGGGGTGTGGTTTCTTGCCATCTCGCGGCTTTTTTTTGTGGCAACTAGGTGCATATCACATACAAATGCAGTGAGGTCAAGCATCTACACCTACGCCTGAAAAATAGGCATTTCTGGAAAACCTATCTGAAGGCGTGGCTGAGGGGTACTAACATTACTTACAACATAACGCCTCAGCCACGCCTGTATCAGGCCTTAGCGAAGTTTGTTCGACCTCGTTGCATTATATGACAACATGAGATACGCGAAGCAAATAGTGTGAGTGAATAATATCTTTTCCCTTTGTTATGCGAGAAAAGACAAAGTAAAGCTAAAACCCCCCCCCCCCCCACCCAGAATCAATAACCCCCCTCCCCTGCTCTTCTTCACATTCTATTTTTTGAAATATTGTCTCTTTTTTTTTCCTTTTCAATTTTTTTTCTTTGCTGAAAATAGGGGAGGTAATGCATACATAGATTTTTTTTTGATTTTTTTAATCGCCAAAACTCTCTAAAAAAACACCATCGGAGAGTTTCCGAGACTCTCGGAGATATCAATGTATGCGGTGGTATTTTAAAAATAAAAAATAAAAAAAACGTTAAAAAAAAGGGAGAAGCAAGCCTTTCATCATCGCTCTCATCAGCCTTCATCCGCCCACTCCCCCCTCTCCCGCCAAATTTTTGCATTCGTTCTTCTTAAGTAGAAAACCCCTTTTGAGGAATCAACCAGAGCTATAAAAATAAATACAAAAAAAAAACGGGAACATTTTGGGATCAAAAGAAAACAAAAACACACACATCCTTTAGGCAGAATTCTTTCGTTCTCTCTCTCTGCCTCTCTCGTTCTCTTCTCTCTCTCACTCTCTCACTCTGACTTCTTGGCAACACGCTTCGCTTCTTCACCCTTCTTGATGTAGCCCTCGACACCACCTCCCTCAACCCAGGGGTCCATTGTTCCGAAGAGTGCATCGATCCAGACCATGCTGTAGTTTCCCTTGTTGACTGTGTGGTGGAAGTCGTGGAAGGCAGTTTCGTCGGAGTAGGTGAGGCCGATCTTGTGGAGGAAGGAGTTGTGGAAGGCGTAGCCAGAGTGGCTTTCATAGGTCTGGTGCAGACGCACGCCGAGCCAGAGGTGGAAGAGCAGTGGGTGTGGGTGGAACAGCGTCACACCAACAAGGGTCGGCCCGAAGTTCGCAAAGACCTGCTCAATGGGATCCGCAAACTCAGCGGACCACGCAATGGTTCCCACAAAGGAGTGGTGCTGCTTGTGGAACCTTGCGTACAAAGCATCATGATGAAACAGACGGTGTGCCCAATAAAACATAAAAGAGTTGAAAAACTTTGCAAAAGAAAGCGTTGCGAAGACCCACTGCGGCTCGCCCAGGGCCTCATGGTTCTTAATGGCGAAGATGTTGTTTCCTAAGTCGAAGTAGGTGTACAACATGTACGTGAGAGGGGGGGTCACGATCATGCCGAGGATGGCCTCCTTCCACATCTGTCTGTAGCGGGATGGGGGGTTTGTCATTGCCTCTGTACGGTAGAGCTTGTACTGCTGCAGGGTTCCGGTCATATCCAGGTAGTAGGCAAGCCCACCGCAAAGGACATACAGGACAAAGTGTGTCAGCCATGCGCATGCAGCAAAGACCATTGCTTCATCCAAGCCAAACGATCCGAGCCATGCGGTGAAGGAGACGAACGGTGCGTGCACTGCGTAGGCAAGCGCGGTCATCAATGCTGGGCCCCTTGTGACGTGCACCAAGAATTCGACAATGATCTCCCCATAAGAAGGGTACTTCCCCTTGACATCCGATACCGCGCCCATTGTGGTCAAAAGAAAGGTGTTGTTCTTGAGGGTGTTTGAAATAAGGGTGCGAGTGGGGTATGGATGCCATTAGGGAGGGGGGAAAGAAGGGGTTGAATAGTATTGCTTTTTTAGGGGGAGAAGGGGGGAATAATAACAAACAGAACGACAACGGCAACGTTTTTTTTTTTTTTTTTTGAAGGTATTTGAAGCTACAAGGCAGGACACGCTTTTTTGTACTACATGTTCCATCAAAAAAAGGGGAGATTGGGAAGGAGAGAAACACTCGCTGTTGTTTTTTTTGCTGATGATGTTATCAGGTCAATTTTATTTTTTTTGGCATGATCTTGCCTGGGGTAACTTTTTTTTTCTTGTTTCGAATCGTTCTGTTACATTTTTAGACAAAAAAAAAATTGTACATTCGTTTTTTTTTATTAGAAATATGTGCGCTAAAGCGTACCAGTTGTCGGGGGGTGACGCCGGTCAGTTTTCGTACAACATATTGGAAAAGAACAATGAGAGCTGCTCGTTGGGCGTAACGGCACTTTCATTGATTAAAAAAAAAGGGGGAACATTATACACAAAGAGCGGTCCAGTGCTGCAAAAACAACCTGTGAAGTTAGCTGTTTCTTTTTATTTTACAGAACAGTACTAAGTATCAGATAGGTGCATACGCTTTCTAACCAACAAGAACAAAGGGAAAAAAAATAACATGAACCTCTCCGTTCATTGCTAAACTGTGAACCGTGTAGCTGCTTTGTACGGCAGTCTTCACTAATCACTGTTTACGCTTTTTTTTTCCCCACATCTTTTGCACTGCTTTACAGGAGTTTGCGCGGTAAACCGACTACTTTGAATATAGTGAGACCCATCTGCACACTCCATTGTATACCCATTTTTCTTAAGAAAAAAAGATACAAAAATAGAGTGTGAGGAAGTCACAATGTTTTTTTTTTTTTGTTTTTTTTTAGGAGGAAACAGGGGTGGGGTGGGGGAGAACATTGATAAGTCCATCAGAGGTTGTGCTGCAAAAAAAAATTTCAAATCCATTTATTTTCCCCTAAATACTTAGTACCACCTGATTTTTGCCCCGCATAAAGGCGTGTAAAGGTCCGTACAGGCATATACGGACCGTCCGTACACGCCTTTACGCGCTTTTACGCGCCTATACGCGGGGTAAAAATCAGGTGGTAGCATTAGTGTAGACACTTCGAGAGGGGAATCCTTTCTTTCCCACTCCCGCTATAGACGCTTTGCTTTTCTACATAGGAAGGGAGGGGTGAAGAGAGGGGAAGGAGTGAGTATTTTGTTTGCGCGAAAACCTACTAAAATGGTGATGTGTTTAAAAAAAAAAAAAGAGAGAGAGAAAAAAAAAAATGAAAAAGAAATATCTGACTGACGAAGGCTCTCTAGTCCGTCGTTGCCTTCTCCTTCCCCCATTGTTTTCGTAATGTGAGTCTCACCCAAAACTCTCCCAATATTTTTTCGTGAGGGTGAAATTAAAAAAGAAAGGTTTTTCTTCTTAAAGTCACTCCAACACGGCAAGGGTGGCTGGAGAGACACTCATGTTGACACAAGGGGAAAGGGTCGGGAATAGAACAACTAACAACGGGGCGAGGATCGGGTAGAGTGTCCATATCAGTGGAGGCTTTTTTTCATAGCTAGAGAATGCGCATCATGCGCATGATGCGCATAATGCGCATAATTGTGTTATGCGCATGTTTTTTGTGTGTTTTTTTTATGTCATGCGCATACAAAAAAAACAAAAGTGGATGCGCATATTTTTTTGTGTAGTTCTTCATGCGCATGTCTTTTTGTGTTTTTTTGGTATGCGCATAACGCATATGTGTGATGCGCATACCAAAAAAACACAAAAAAACACAAAAAAACATGCGCATTTTAGAAAAACACACAAAAAAATATGCGCATCAGAATGCGCATAATGCGCATGACGCGCAAAATTTTGTGTGTTTTTCTAAATGCGCATATTTTTTTGCTGTTTTTTTTAATGCGCAAAATTTTGTGTTTTTCTCTTAGAAAAAACACAAAAAAATATGCGCATGACAATTTGTGTTTTTTACACAATTTGCGCATGATGCGCATTCTGTATCTATGTTTTTTGTGTTTTTTTTTTTTTTTTTTTGTTTTTTTTTTTTGTCAGGTTCATCGCTAAATCACTACCCAGGGTTTTGAAAAGTCCAGGGGGGAAAAAAACTGTGCGATAACCCAGGCATAATGCTCGCCATTTTTTTTTTTTTTGCTATTTTTTTCTTTTGTTTTGTTGAAATTTGGGATTTAAAAAAAAATGTGAAAAAAATGCTTAGGAGAACAGAAGGGGGTGCTATTTGAGTGGGAATTCTCTAGATAAGGGGGGGAAATAGGCGCCTTAAGCTTCTTTAGTACTGTACACATCGGTCATTTCTTCGTCGTCTGGTTCTTCGTTGATTAAATCGTGTTGTGTGGTGAAGGCAAACACTGCCTTGCGTCGCTTATTTCTACACCACAAAATGAGGGCTCAAAACAGCAGAGCGACCGCAACCGCTGCCATCGAGAGCAGCATCAGGGGGGTCACCACACCAGCAGGGGCAGGGCTCTGTTTTGGGGAGGGTGGGGGTTGTCACAAAAATTGTAGGTAGGTAAGGGTGTTGATTGCACAATCCTCCTGTTTGAGGGATGATTGGCTAATACTATTTAAAGGAAGTTTCGTAGGAATAAAAACAAAAGGTGTAAAATAGATTTGCATTTGGTTTCTTGGACTATTCATAAAAAAAGAAAAGAAGATAATAGGTTCATAGTGCATGTTAGATTTCCCGGTTCACATGATGGTTCACATGATGGGATTTACCGGTTCACATGATAAAATTCTATCATGTGACCTATCATGTAAATCTACCAAATCACCCTATCATCCAGCGTGGTGTGGAAATACGGAGGGGGGGGAGGGGGGCAAGGAGTGAATTCATGCTACCAATAAGCGGGTAAATATTTGTGAAAAACTATTTAGGAACCCAAGAAGAGAGAGAGAGAGAGAGACAACATACCTCGGTGTCGTGGAAGAACGGCGGGAGCGGTGTGCTCTCGCTACAGCTTGAGGAGCTGAGGTCCCAGGTGCACTCGAGGTTGCAGTACTCCTGCAGGTTTCTGCTGGAGCAGGGCACGCTGCAGGTGATGTCGCGTGAGAGCAGGTCGGGGCTGTCGGTACCTGTGCACTGCGAGGCACTGTAGATGCGGGTAGGGGTGTTGTCGAACAGGTTCCTGAAGAAGTAGCTTGTGGTGATGGAGCCGTCCCAGCCCGGGTGCAGGATAGAGATCATGTCCTCGAGACCTGCGTCGGGTTCAACCACCATGCGCGTGAACTGGTCGGTTCTGGCCATGGTGTCGTCCGTTCCGTTGTCAATCCTGTAGATCTTCTGGTTCTTGTAGAACGCAATGGACTCCTCCTCCGCGACGGTGATCTCGTATGCCGCCTTGAAGTCATCCAGTGTGACCATAACAGCCGCAGACTTTCCGAAGTGGTAGTACTGGTCAATGAACACATCGACGTCAGCGAAGACAGTCTTCAGCAGCGTCAGGTTGGCAATTTTGATAATAGGGTTTCCGTACGTCACAGCCGGCTCACCGTGGATGTACGCCAGGGACGTGGGGTCGACTGACACGTGGATCCCACCGGCCTTGTGGATCCACTCGTTCATGTACGACGAGTTCGAGATCTGGTAGTACGCTGCCGCCGTCGTTGTTGCTCTCGAGTACGACAGCACCATGACACGTGGGCGGTTTCCGCTCGTCTGCACAGCGCCGTACCCCTTGTCCTCCACGCAAAGGTACCTGCCGGTGATGGACCTGAAGATCTCCTCCGCAAGCTTCTCCTTGTTGAAGAATGTGGCAACAAAGTTGACCCACTCTGCACGGTTGATGTGGCCAGGGTCCGACGTCGCCGACGTTGCGACAGAGTTGCTTCTGGTGGAGTCGGCGTAGTTGGCGAAGTACACCCCGGTGTTGAGGGCGCCTGGGCTCCAGGGCAGCATTGTCATGGTTCCATTCTCAATCGCCTTCATGATGCACGGGTGCGGGGAGTACGTTGTGTTCACGATCGTGTGGCTCACACCGAGCATCACCATGATGTGCACGGTGGGGGTGGCGGCGACGGCAGCAGTGGTCACAGGGATGACAATCTTCTTGGCAGCCGGGAGCACGTACGCGGACGGGTGTGACGCAGCACTGGTGCCGTCGAGGATGAGGATGTAGTCCTCCTTGCGCAGGTAGTTCCTGACAAGCTTCCACGTGAGATGGTAGAAGATCTCGAAGTCGACGGCGTACTCCTGGTCCGCCTTGTCGGGGAAGAAGTCGTAGTGGTCTTGGTGCGTCACGGGGCCTGTGGGGTTGGCTGAGGCCTTGGACAGGCCTGCCTGCACATAGTGGCGCATGCCCAAGACGTCGGACGGCCTGCGCAGACCCCTCTCGCACATGTTTGCCTCGTTGAAGGCAGAGACACGGACCTGCACAGGAGCGGACGACACGTGGCGCATGAAGAGGTACTCAGTGTTGGTCCACGGTGTGTTGTCCACGCGCGACGACTTCATGATGTCGGACAGAAGCAGGTCGGGTGACGACGCAGACTCCTCCTCCCACTCGCTTGAGTCTGTGTGCGAGGGGCTGACGTAGAGGTCGGGCTGGAAGACGTTGTAGGGCTTGGAGTCGTGGTGCACGACGAACTGCGTGCTGCCGTAGACGATCTTGATGGACTCAAGCACGGCACGGAGGTCGGTGTGGCGGACTCCTGTGGCGAGGTACACGACGGAAACAGTCTTGAGGTTATCAATGTAGAAGTTACGCTCATCAACGTTGGTGAGGTCGACGGACCCGCCGAAGTCGAGCAGGTTGATATTCGCGTCGGCCATCAGGTTCTTGATGAACTGCGAGCTTGTGAAGGTAATGCGGTCGGAGGTGATGCTCTCGATCCAGACGGCACCGACCTTGAACAGCGCCTTCGCCATGGTGGTCTGCTCGGTGTAGGTGAGGCTGATACGCTCGACGAGGTAGTTGGCCCAGCCCTCCTTGTTGAAGAAGAGGGCGACGAACTCAACCCACTCCGCACGGCCAAGGGGCATTGCCTCATCGTCGAAGGCGCTGAGGTCAACAATCTTGTTGTGGGTGGTGGTGGAGAAGCCTTTCGACATGAAGACAACGTCTGTGGTGTCCATCTGCGACGCGCTCTCGAGGTCTGTGCGTGCGATGTAGGAATCCTCCTCCTTCTTCTGCAGGCACGGTGCCACAGCGAAGTTCGACGTGTAGTTCACGGAGGACACGACGTTGAGCTCCTCAAGCATACCAACCACTTTGTGAGCACCCGCAAGTGAAACAATCTTGACGGGAATGGGGAGGACGTGGCACGGCATGGCATCACTCAGCGAGCACGCAGGGAGTGCTGCGACAGCCTTTGCGTTCTCAGCGGCATCGGAGAAGCACTGTACAAGCAGGTACTTCTGCCCCCCGGTTGTCACCTCCTTGTAGAAGTTCTTGTACACAATGGTGAACCCACCAGAGTACGCCACCTCGGTCTTCTCACTGAAGTAGTCCGTACCATCGATGAACGTTCCTCCCATGCACGCAGATACGCTGTGCACCCCCATCAGGAGTGCCAACAAGGAAAATGTTGACGGCATTATTATCGCTGTATGAAGAGTAGGAGTGGGAGGAAAGGGGAAGGAGAAAAGGAGAAAAGAAAACTACCTTTTTTTGTCAGTTTCTGTCAAATTGGTGGGCAAAAAAAGAGGGCAAGAAAGAGAGAGAAAAAACAGTTTGTAACACTTTCATCCTCACCAGGGAGGTAAAGGATTTTAAAAGAAAAAGAGAAAGAAATTTTGAAGGATGAATGCATTGTGAACACCCATTCCTTTATTTAAAAAATAAAATGATACTCTTCTGCCCAGAAAAGTCTTTTTCCTTCTCCAACGCATTGACCCGGAATTTTTCAAATAAACATGGGTAGTATCTGGATCCAGATTCCAGGTAATTCCAGAAAAATTCCAGAAAAATTCCAGGTATTCCAGATCTGGATTTTTTCTGGAATTAGACTTTTTGCACTGTTGGTGACTGTGTGTTTACGTATGTACCACGAATTTGTCCATTTTGGCAAAGTGACCCCACTACTGGACGGACGGATTCCAAAAATGCAAATGCTGGTGTTTTTGGACGATGTATAATATTATTTCCCGGTCAAAAGACCCTCACAAATTATAAAATGGGACCCCCCGCTGTCAAGGACATGTCGATCTTGGCCCCCTCCGGAACACCATGTGATGGAAATTCTAAAAAACCTTTCGTTTATTAGTCTTTGCCATTGTCGCTGAAGCGCTCACTCCCTCTATCCCTGAGTTCTCTTCCTATTCACATTTACACTGTGTAGAGAGAACAACAAAAACCATGGAGAGGAAACCAAACGCAACGAACACTTCCAGATCGGAATGTGCGTTTGTGTTTGCGCAGATTTCTGCTTAAACCCACCTGGAATACACCTGGAATTGACCTGGAATTACCTGGAATTGACCTGGAATCACCTGGAATACCTGGAAAATACCTGGAATTTCACGAAAAATCTGAGAAACCTGGAATCACCTGGAACTGGATCCAGATACTACCCATGAATAAAAAAAAAAAAAAAAAGAAGAAAACAAACAGTATGAGAAAGTTTGAAAGAACGAACGAGACCCTCCCCCCTAATGGTGGCAGTATTGTGATGGGAGCCCATTGGAATACGTAAAATACATCAAAAATACATCACGTGTATTGTGATGCATTTTGATGTATTTTGCGTATTCCAATGGGCCCCCATCACAATACTGCCACCATTACCCCCCTCCCAGATGCTATTGCATCCCCCCTCTGCCCTTGGACAACAGTCCAAGTGTACTCAAAAAAACCCCTCCTAAACCCTGACACAGAAAGGGGTGAAATACACAAAGAAAATCAGGTAAGATGATCTTAAGCCTCACTGTGCTTAGTCACCTATACACGTCAAACGACGTCGAACGCACAAAAAACACCATAAGATGGGAGGGGGGGGGGAAAGCGTGAACGGCAAATGCGCCAGGACGCAGTAAATAACAAATTTATGAAAAGAAAGAGGAAACTTGAAATGACGAATGTGTCCCTCATGAATACACACACACATCCGAAAGAAAGGACAGCGTGGGGGGAAACCCTCCCCCGCTTTGTTTGTATCATTTCTGCCCGCAACAACGATTGCACTACACTGGGATATGGAAGTATCCAGTTTCTTGAGAGATTCTGGAAACCACAAAAAAAACAATCGTGTTACGTGTTGGGAACAAGATCTCTGGTGCATTGCCTTACCCTTTTTTTGTTTTTTGATTTTTTTTGCTTGTTCTCGGTATTAGTGTAGGCACCCGAGGATGCGTTTTCCACTATTTGCAACACCACTATCGCGAAAGAAACGGAAACGAAAACCGAACCAAATCGAAAACCCGACAACGAAACCCTGAGGAATGGGCACATCGTTGCACATAACTTTTTCAAAAAATAACTATTTATTACTGTAAAATAAAGTAGACTTTATTTTACGCGATATTTCCAGGTGCACGAGTGTGTATTTTTTTCCCGAGCGAAGCGAGGGAAAAAAAAATACACGAGTGCACCTGGAAATATCGAGTAAAATAGTGAAGTCTACTTTATTTTGCAGTGATAATGGTGCTTCCCGGGGGGTATGCATTTCACAAATTTTCAATTCAATTCACAACTTTTCACAACTATTCACAACTTTTCACTACCCTTTTTTCTCTCGTTGGTGAAGCTCTTAAACGCCGGCATTTGCATTTCCGGAATCCGTACGGCCAGTGGTGGGGTCAATTTGCCGAAATGGACAAGTTCTCGTCATTTCCGCACATCACACAGTACACAGGTACACAGGTACACCACATCACGTTCTATCTTGTGAATCCCAGCGTACCCCTCAATGGGTGGGTCACCACCCCGCCCAAAAAAAAAGCACACAAAAAAAAAAAATCAATTCACAACTTTTCACAACTATTCACAACTTTTCACATTTTTTCACAATTTTTCACCACTTTTCACCAGCCTTCACAATTTTGTAGCGGTTTTCGTGTTGTGAAAATTTGTGAAAACTTGTCACATTTTGTGAAAATTTGTGAAATGCACACCCCCCGGGAAGCACCAGATAAGTTGTTTTATTTGTCTAGTAAAAACACGATATACGCAATCCTTCTTTAAAACGAATAAAATGATGTTGACCAAAGAGTGGAGGGGGTGTGGGTGGACTACTACAAAAAACAGGGGCGACATAAGGGCACTGTTTCTCATGCATGACAATGAACAATAAAGTGGGAGTACCCATTTTCCCAGGTATAGGTACACAGGTACACAGGTACACAGGTACACAGGTACACAGGTACACAGGTACACAGGTACACAGGTACACAGGTACACAGGTACACAGGTACACAGGTACACAGGTACACAGGTACACAGGTACACAGGTACACAGGTACACAGGTACACAGGTACACAGGTACACAGGTACACAGGTACACAGGTACACAGGTACACAGGTACACAGGTACACAGATCCCATAATCTTCGTACAGCTCCTCTATTTTCCAGCACACTTTATTTTACTCGGTTTTTCGTGGGGCGCTGGTGAAAAAAGTAGGGGAAACCCTGGTCTCCAGCGTGTAAAACTTTATTTTACAGCTCCATAGAAAACCCTCGTGCGAGCTGTAAAATAAAGTCCACTTTATTTTATTCGTTTTATAGAGGGATTGCACGTATAAAGTGTTTTTACTAGACATATAAGAAAAAAAAAAGAAAAAAAAAAGAAAAAACATCAACTAACACGAGTCATACATTCAATGTGGTAAAACAAGTTCTTCCCATCAGAAAACAATAAAAATTGAATCCGGTCTCGGGGGGGAAGAGTAGAATCCGCACGCAAAAGACTGGCACTGTTCTTGTAGCCACATATGTGGTTACTACACGCCGTCAATATTTTCAAAAAAAAAAAATATATATATAAATCTGTAAGATTAACATCCCGGTCGTAGCACATCTTTGCAAATAAACTTTTATTTCTTTTATATTTGTAAGATAAACCCAAGCCTCCAGCTAATTCATCAAAGAGTGAGGTAGATCGTGCAACGCCTACGTGGACGTGCACCGCTAACGAAAAGGGTGGAGGGCGAGAGGGGGCGGTGGGTATGCAGAGCAAACCTTGCAGTGGACACACACCCCCTCTCCCCTTTCGTATCTATGCAATGAAGCAAGAAACAAGAGGCAATATCGGACACCCTGCCAAATGTACACAAACGTGCACCGCACCCTTTGCCTGCCAGACCAATGGAAACCAGAAAGCGTTGCCACTGGAGTTGTGAAGAGAGGGGGGAAAAGGAGTAGTTGAAACGTGCTAAAACGCATCTCAGTCGAGCTCATGCAAAGGGTGAGACGTGAGTGGTCCGTACCGTAAAAGCACGGAGGCGGTTCACAACCGCTCGGTGATCACGCAACCTCTTTGACCCCAGCCTTTAACGGTCTGCTTAGAATAGCAGGGACCCTTAGGGCAATCACGGCTCAATTCGACAAACGCGCACGTGTCCCAAAAAATATATGAAATATATGTGAGCTGCACATCTTTATTTTCCTTTGGCTCACGTAACAGCGAAGTGGAGAGGTGCAAGACGTGCAGGCCAGACCTCGGTCTCTGCAGGGTAATCAAACCAAAGAAAACTTGAAAGATGACATGTGTCTCTACTACACACATCTATTACCACTATCGTTATCGTACTGGAATACGCTGGGTTTGAAATTTGGCAGAAGAAATGTGCATGCGAGACACCTGTCCTAACTTCTTTTAACCCTTCCCTATCATATAACCATCACTACTCCGTGTAATCCCATAAAATGGATCGCAAAAAGAAGAGGGGGAAAAAAAAAAAAGAGAAAAAAACCCACAAATGAAGAGAGGAAGAATATGTATAAAAAATCACCCATTCTCACAAATACCGGACATAAAAACACCTGATTTTTGGTAATAATTTTTTTCAGTGGTTCTGCTATGTGGCATTTCACAGTGATTCTTTTTTTTTTCATAAATTGTTGGAGTAGTGTAGTTGCCTCGGTTGTGTTGCCACAGTTTGTGCAATCTCCGCTTCTTAAAAAATATACTACGTTTGTGAGAACGGGTGATAAAGCTGGGCCCAGCTAAAGACAAGAAGACAAGGCGGGGGGGTGTGCGTGTGCGCGTGCAGTGCACACTATACCCCTCAAATCGCCCATGAGCTTTTGGACACCAGTTTGGCAGAGTGTAAAACTAAGGTAAATCATCTACAACTGCCAAAAAACCCCCCCTATTTTCTATACCCGTCGAGATGAAAATTTTCATTCGTTACCCCAAACCCCCCTTCCCAATTCCCTTATAATTCTGTTCAGACCCCTTTTGCTCCGGTTTCCCCATTTCTGTTACCGTCCACCGGCGTAGGTTGAGCTAGATTTGCCACTGTCGCCACGTGGCCGGTTGGTGGAGGAGCTGTCGTCGAAGCAAAGTTCACGGAGGGCCATGGCGGCCTGCTTCTTTTTGATGAAGTAGCCTATGGAGAGGATGGCCATGACGCTGAGGAGTGTCGTGCCAAGCATGGTACAGACCACAAACATGCCGGTGCTGCTGCTGTCCTCGCTTGGTGGCACAGGGGCGGAGCTGTTGGCAGCTGCCGCTGCCGACACCACCGCACCCGGAGCACCATCACGTGGACTCGCAGAAACAGGAGAAAGGACAGGCGGGCACGAGCTGCACAAAGGCACAGAGGTGCCAAACATAAAAGGGTTCTCCTGCATCGCCTCGCAAACATGAATCAAAAAAGCCTCCTCCCGAGTCGCCTCCTGCAAAAGGAGGCTTCGGATGTTAGGATACCGCTCCGTAAGGCTGGCACGGAGCTTGTCTGCAACGCTCGTGATGCTCGTCTCAACGGGGACAAGAGACTCAAAGGCAAACTCGCCGTTGTCGTGCACCATAACAGAGGAGTCCAGCACGCCTGCCGCAATCGCGAGAGTCGAGCGGGACAGAGGAATGTGTGTGGTGTCAGTGGGGATGACCTTGCCTTTGTAGACCCTGCTCGGGTGTGATATGCTCTCGCTGGTGAGGACCAGGAACGGCGACTTCGCCAGCACCGCAGCCATGTCGGTCTCGTAGACGAACATCGTGACGTCGAGCACCTTGTGGCAGGAAGTCACCGTCACGTCCTCGATGTTCTGGATGGAGGACGGCGCCACACCCAACGCATTGCCAAGGTCCTGCGTGCGGTCAATCAGCACAGTGTCCTTCCGCTCCTTCTGGCAAAGTCTGTACTTCACAAGACGCGGTGGCTCGGACGGCGTTGTGGACAACACCGTAAGCGAGGTGGCGCTGCCCAGGTACGTCGTGACGCGTGCACAGAGTGTGTCTGCAGTGGACTCGCCCAAAGGGTCGCGGTACGTAAAGCGGAAGGGTGTGCTTGCGGTGTAGACGTCGAGAATGCGTGCAGGGCTCACACCCAGCATCCCTCCGATGGTCGTCTTGTTGAAGTTGAGCGAAGATGGAGTGTTCACCGTGGGTGCGAACTCCACACGGCAGCGTGTCGACGGCCCAACGGGGTACACGTTCACCTCTGCGACGTCGCACTTTCCCAGGCGCAGGCCTTGGAGCTTTGGGGTGTTGGCGTAGATGATTTGTTCGACGTCGTCTGCGAGCTGGCGTGGGGTGTGCCTGTCGTTGCCGCCGTCGACCACAACACTGACGGTGCGTGTGGCTTCGTCGTAGACAGGAAGGTCGCCGCTGTCGCTGAGGATGTTTGCTGTGTCGGATGCGGCGATGATCTGTGACGAGGACAGCGCCTGTGCTGTCTGCAGTGTTGCCTGGTCGCAGCGTTCCGACAGCGTGAAGCGCATGAGCACACGCAGGGTGCGCACCAGCGCATCGTCCACAAGGCTCTCCGCAGGACATCCGACCACACCGCCCACGTCGACACCTATGAAGCTGCCCTCACGCTTCTCGTCAAGTCGCACACCCGCACACCCACACGTCACACCCATGTCGCCTGCCAAGGACGCCTTCACTGCCTCATGGTCAAGCCTCTGCCCAAGAGTCAGGAGCACACCCGGCTTCTCAGGCACGCTCGCCTTGCATTGGTCCTGCACAGGGCCACTAGGTGGTGCCAGCGTCACAGGCACAGGCGTGGTATCAAAAGACACCTCTGTCGGGAGGGGTGCCTCCGACAAGGGAGGCGAAAACGTGGTAGGGGGCAGCGTTTGTGGGGGCACGGTGTCACCAGGCGTCAGCGTCACATCAGGCGAATCGGTTGTGCCGGGTGCCATTGTAGGAGATGCTGTTGTGTCAGGCGCCAATGTTGTGGCGGGGGTTGGTGTTGCATCAGGTGATTCTGTTGTGCCGGGTGCCACTGTCACTCTTGGTGGCGGTGTTGTGTCAGGTGTTGTGTCGTCAGGTACTAGTGTTGTGTCAGGCGACAATGTTGTGACTGGTGAAGGTGTTACGGCAGGCATCATTGTATCATGTGCTGCACGAGGCTCCTGTGTGTGCATAGGCATCTGCGTTGGCACCTGCGTTTCTTTGGGTGTCACCGTTGGCGAGTCAGTGTCCGGCACTCTCGTAGGAACGGCTGTAGGACCAACTGTTGGGGGTGGCTGTGTTTCTGGGATCGCTGTTGGTGGCAATGTTGGAGTAGCCGTCTGGGGGGGAGAGGTTGGTGGTGGCTCCGTCACAGGCGGCTTCGTTGCTGGTGCCACTGACTTTTGCATATGTGTCTGGGGTGGCTGTGTCTTGGGCACCAATGTTCTCGGAGGTAACGTCTCTGGGATCATCGTCTCCGGAGGGTGCGTCTTGGGAGCCAGTGTGGCGGGCGGGTCTGTGGGTGCTGCTGTGTCATGCATCAGCATCGGCTCGTCTGTGGCAGGTTCGGGTGTGGGCACAGCTGTCGGTGCATCCGTTCCGTTTGGCAGAAGCGTAGGCTCGGCTGTTGGGGCAGACGTTGGAACAGAAGTTGTCCCTGTTAGTGTTGGCGCGTCTGTGGGAACAGCCGTTGGGATATCATTTGGGCTTGCTGTTGGAGTAGCAGTCTGCGGTGCCTGTGTTGGCTCTGCTGTAGGAACGGCAGTTGGCTCTGCTGTCGGCACAGAAGTTGGTACGGCTGTTGGCGCATCAGTGGTGGGGGGCGAAGGCGTTGGCTCTGCTGTTGGAACAGCTGTTGGAATAGCGGTTGGCACTGCTGTGTCTGGAGCTGGCGTTGGCACTGCTGTGTCTGGTGCCGACGTTGGCTCCGCTGTCATAGGCGCGAGGGTATCTGGCACAGCTGTTGAAGGTGCAACTGTGTTGGGCACACTCACCCATGAATACATGGGTGTCGACACTGGTGCAACTTTCTGCTGAAACTCCGCCAACTTTATCTCTGTGGATGTTCCCACTATCAATGCGTCCTTCGAAAACGACATGGTTTTGATAGGTAGGTACTCGACGTGCTGCATGGGGTTTGTCCTGTGGCTTGTGTCGTACACTTCGTACGACGCAGAGAAGCGCAGTGCAACGTAGTGCTCGCCCACCGCAAGCTCCAGGGGAGGCGATTGCGAGTAGTAGTGCACCAATATAAGCGGGGAGAAGAGGTTGCCGGTTGCGTAGTCAAACTCTGACACCACCATGTACTCATTCCCCATCCCGTATATTGTACCGTCGCTGCACTGCCCGAACTGACGGATCTTGTATGGGAATCCCGCTATGTATTTTCTTTCGGGTACAGAGTTGCCGAGCGTGTACGCCCTGAAGTCTCCGGATGCACTGCACGCCAAAAGGTAGGATTGACCCCCTCTGATTATCGAAAGGTGTGTTGCTGTGAAACCTTCGTCGAAGGAGGTTGCTGTGCTTGCTACCCCCTTGCTGCAGTCTACTATGAAGAGCTTGTTGTCTGCAGCAGCGTAGCAGTATTTGAAGTCGTTTGCGACTGCATACGCGCCCGAGAGCGTTGCGTCTAGGTTCTGCGTTGTGGTGGAGGCGATTGCTGGCGGCAGGGAGCCACGGAGGGTCACCACTGTCAGGCCTGTTTCAGCAGACGCAGCAACGCGGTGGTCCGTGGAGCTTAAGGGGAAGAGCGAAACGTCGTTCATCACCTCGCTCCCACCACTCAAAAAGCTGCTCGTCCCTGTCTTGACAGAGCCCGACGGCTTCGCCACTGTACCAATCTCCGTTACCCCCGCAAAAGTCACCGCATAAAAACAACTCGCATCAGACTCTGGTATGCCCCGTACAAAAACTGCCTGTGGATCCGTCTTTGTATAAGTCAACAGCGGTTTGTACTCTGTAGTAAGCGTCTGTGAAGCGCAAGCGGACACTGCAAGGAAAAGCGCCAGCCCACGCAGCATCGTAGATTGTTTCTGCTATCAGCCCTTATGGGGAAGGGGTGGGTGGTTCCTCACTTAACCCAAAAATAAAATAAAAATGTGTGTCCCACACACACTCCCTTTCTGGTATTGGTTGGTAGGTGGATGGAATAAGGGAATAAGGGGAGAAACGAAGGTTGCAAAAAAGAATGGGGTTTTAAGGCTTTTTGTTGATATTCAGGATAGGGGGAAAAGCTGTCCACGCTTTTTCCATATTTTTCTTTTTCTTTTTCGGGGGAAGGAAGAGTCTTACGTTTTTTTTTTTTTTGCGGCAACCTTTTTAAAAAAAGGTTGCAGGGAAAAAAAAAATGGGAGATAGAGGGAATCCTCTGTAGTGTATCTACTTGGAAGGGTGTTCTTAGTATTGTGGTGGTCCCTTCTTTTTTTTTAGAAGGCATGGTTGTGTGCAAAGGCATCTAGAAGGATGCGCTTGGTTGCGTTGTCAACAAAACACCGCAATAAAAAAAAAAAAAATTCTTTTTCATGGTTTCGTTGATTGTTTTTTAAAAACAGATTCTAATGAACAGATATTTCTTTACACTTTCTTTTTATCGAGAAAAAAAAATAGTCGCAAGCGATATGCCTCCAGGTTGGGACGAACCCACCAAATCAGGGGTCTTGCTGTGCACTGACGCTGGAAGGCATAGTACCGACCCTCCCCCGTGAAATTGTCCCCCCCAAAAAACCGGTATTTTGCCCCGACGGACAATTTCAAGGCAGGGGGGGACAATTTCAAGGGAGTCGCGGGGACAACCTTTGCTCTCCCTTCTTCACACCAAAACGGCCACCCCCCTACAGTACGAGAAATTGTCCCCCCTTTTTGCCGTACGTGATATTGTCCCCCCCTCACTTTTTCCCCCAGGGGGGACAATTTCAAGGGGGTCGGAGGGGGGGTCAATTTCACGGGGAGGGTCGGTAGAAAAATAAAAAATAAACTCTTGCTTTACAACAAAAAGATGAATGTGTCTCACTGCACGCATACGTCTTCTCAATTGCAAAGCCCCTTCTTCACTAATACACACGACGGTGAAGGCGACTCACTGTGCACAGTCATCGAAGAACGTTTTGGTTTTTGTCTTTCATGACAGAGAAGGCGTCATTTCTTTTTCATCTGAGCGCAGTAAAAGTGTTGAAACCTGACAAACCTACTCCAGACAACGGAACACTTTCATGTCTGCTTTTTACGTTTTCTCCCCATTTCATAATATTCATTTCAGGTACAAAATAAAAAAGAGATCTCTAAGCACATAGGAAAGGTGGGGGCAGAGACCCAAAAAAAAAAGCCCCTAGGAAAGCAGCTGGAAAGGTCTGGACTGTAGGAACGCACACCTACATCAGAACGCAAGCGACGGGCCAATTAACAAAAAGAGAAATATCGAACCGGCACGACACTGAAACCTCGCAAAAAAAAAATAATAATTTAACACGGTTCGGAAAAGTACTTTTTTAAAAAGTGATATTTTTTGGTCAAAAAAAGTACTTTTTCACTTTTCGAAAAAAAAAGTACTTTTTTTTTTTTCATCAAAATTGTACAGGAAAAAAAAAAGTACTTGAAAAAAAAAAAAGTACTTTTTATTTTTCCGTCAAAAATTGTACGGAGAGATAGCTATTTATTCGTCTGAGGAAATATTCACTTTTCCTCACACGAGTGTACCTTTCAGAAACGAGTGGCATTTTACCCCACGAGCGAAGCGAGTGGGGTAATAGACTTTATCTCACGAGCGAAGCGAGTGGGATAAAGTCAGCCACGAGTTTCTGAAAGGGCACGAGTGGAGGGAAAGTGAATATTTCACCAGAATATAATAGTTTTCTCAACTGAAGGAAAAGTAGCTCTAAGCAAACCCCGTGGAAGAAGTGTGGGGTGAATATGCAGAAAAAAAAGACGATTTTTTGGTGGGAATATTTTTCACAGAAAATCGAATTTCACTATTAAGATTGGCTCTGCTCGACACCCAGTAAGGCTACTATGGGCCCCATGGGACATTTTGGCCCGAATACCAGGCCGTATTTTCAAAAGATTGATAATCCCAGTATATGGTATAGCCCTGTGGTACCAAATTTTTGGCCGAAAAAATCGACCAAAAAATGGTCATGTTGGTCACGGTGACAAAATGTGAAGCAGAGATATCAAAATGACCCACTCTCCCACCCAATTTTTTTTTTCGACCCCCTCTACTTTTCCTCACACCAAAAAAAGCCTCACACATAGGCTTTTTTCTACACAAACCCCAGCCAATAATTATTGCTACTTTTCCAAATTGAGTGAGAAAAGTGGCTATGTGTGAGGAAAAGTGAATTTATCCTCACACTTCTTCCACGGGGTTTGCTCAGAGCTACTTTTCCTCAGTTGAGAAAAAAAATAAAAAGTACTTTTTCTCAACTGAGGAAAAGTAGCTCTGAGCAAACCCCGTGGAAGAAGTGTGAGGATAAATTCACTTTTCCTCACACATAGCCACTTTTCCTCACGCAATTTGGAAAAGTAGCAATAATTTTTGGCTGGGGTTTGTGTAGAAAAAAGCCTATGTGTGAGGCTTTTTTTGGTGTGAGGAAAAGTAGAGGGGGTCGAAAAAAAAATTGGGTGGGAGAGTGGGTCATTTTGATATCTCTGCTTCACATTTTGTCACCGTGACCAACATGACCATTTTTTGGTCGATTTTTTCGGCCAAAAATTTGGTACCACAGGGCTATACCATATACTGGGATTATCAATCTTTTGAAAATACGGCCTGGTATTCGGGCCAAAATGTCCCATGGGGCCCATAGTAGCCTTACTGGGTGTCGAGCAGAGCCAATCTTAATAGTGAAATTCGATTTTCTGTGAAAAATATTCCCACCAAAAAATCGTCTTTTTTTTCTGCAGATTCTTCCCACACTTCTTCCACGGGGTTTGCTTAGAGCTACTTTTCCTTCAGTTGAGAAAACTATTATATTCTGGTGAAATATTCACTTTCCCTCCACTCGTGCCCTTTCAGAAACTCGTGGCTGACTTTTTCCCACTCGCTTCGCTCGTGAGATAAAGTCTATTACCCCACTCGCTTCGCTCGTGGGGTAAAATGCCACTCGTTTCTGAAAGGTACACTCGTGTGAGGAAAAGTGAATATTTCCTCAGACGAATAAATAGCTATTTTTTTTTCTGTACAAAAAATTTAGAACACTGGAAAAAAAAAAGTACTTTTTATTTTTTCTCTCCGTACAATTTTTGACGGGAAAAAAAAAAGTACTTTTTTTTTTTTTCCTCCGTACAATTTTTGCACAGAAAAAAAAAAAGTACTTTTTTTTCTTCAAGTACTTTTTTTTTTGGAAAAGTACTTTACTTTTGGGCAAAGTACTTTTCCAATCCGTGATTTAAAAGAGAGAAATTAAAAAAGAACCCTTGACAATGAATGTGCCTCTCGTGCACAAGGCTAGAGCTATGGCAAGAAACACTTAACAACATATGAGCTATCCGTCCTTTGCGGGGCGTTGGTCAGAAAACGAATGTACACACGGGAGAACGTTATTATTGTCAAATATTAGAACGAAAACAATGGTTACATTTAAACATTTGAACATATGTCTGTCCCTTGCAGATAAGCAGTGTAGTGCATCTTTCTAGGGAATGGGTTACACAAAAAGAATGTAAAAATAAAAATAAAAATCATGTTGTATTTTTGGTTTCGTGCGCCTTCGTCAAAATAAACGGCTGGAAAAAAGTTTATAAGATGACTCTGAGCCTCTCGTGCTTAGCCACCTTAAAAAAAGGGGTGAGAACATAACGACCCGAGATGTATAGATGCAAACCAGAGAAATAAATAAACTTACGAGATGAATGTGCACTACACGCATACGCATCTCTCACATAAACTGAACAGTGTGGGTTCTGTTTTTCAGAATCAACTTTTGTGCTTGCAAGGCACCACAGACAGCAGACACAACGCCTGACCACGCAGGTTTGGGTCCTGCGGTTCCTGCGGTTGCTTCCATATTGCCAATGTTGCGCTCTTGTAACGAGAGGACCTACCCACGACTGCTTCAAACACACACACACACACACAAGTGGGCTATACTCCGTTCAGGCGTTGCCCACTCTAAATCTGTTGTCAAACATACACACAAAATTGATGTGTGAAACAATTATAACACTATGGGATCGTTCATAGGGCACAGGAACAATCCATGAATTTGGTGCACGTGGACTAACACTTTTTGTTTGTATCAAAGACGGACCAAACACGGACAAAGTAACGTAGAGAATAGAAAAGAGGTGCAAGACAACACCTCCAAAGGAGTGGGTGATAGATGACAAATGCTCCAAGGGCTGCACGCTTTCAAAAGAAACGCCCTAAGGCTAACTTGAAAGCACTGAAACACTTAGAAGAATCACGGCGGTGAGAGGGGGGAAAAACACTTGCAAGACGATCTAAGCCTCTCGTGCTTAACCTAAAAAAAAAATAAGAAACATAGATGACCAGCTGTCGCGAGTCACCAGAAAAAATTAAAAAAGAAAATGCGAAAGTACAAACGTCTCACCGGACACCGGACGGACGCAGGGTACTGAAAAAAGTACAGTTGATAGCAACACATCAGTCCGTTGCCATTGAACCAACTGCCCAAACCTGAGAAGAACCACATATTTAAAAAAAAAGATCAAAAACTATTTTCCAGAAAGCTTGCACTCAAACCTTCTATGACACGGATTGGCGTGGTTGCGAAGGAATGTACAAACCTTTTGTACTGTGAAAAGGAAACAACGCACTTGAAACAGAGTGAGGAGAGGGGAAGATATGTTATAACGAAAGACAATTTGCTGCTACGTTCTATTAAACATTAAACACCCGACTGTTCTAGAAGAAGCAGCGCGCCTGGGCTTGAACACCAAGCCGACTGAGACTCATCAGGCTGTTGCGGCAAAGAAACGACTGCAGACAGCAGATCTCTTTCCTTGGCAACTACGACAGCCAGAAGCTAGGCAAGCTCTAAAAGAAGGTGAAGTTGGCAGCACCAAACCCTCAGAACGAGCCTCTGCCCGTCGTGGACACTGTCGACTTGTAGCTGTCGCCTCTGTTCCGGAAGGTGTATTCGGACTCTGTGTCGTACACTAAGTCCGATGCGAGCAATTTTTCCTCACGTATTTTCAGGTACTTAAACACCCCAAGGAACGCAAGAGTCGTCAACAGCGCAGTGCAAATCAGCGAAATCAGCACAGCCTTTGCCATGCTTCCAGACTCTTTCTCGTCCTCTTCCTTTGGAGGACTTGGTGAAGGTGCGTCCTTAGATATAAATGCAACAGACAGGTCCACTGGGGAAAGAACTGGTGGACACGAGGTACAGAGCGTCTCACTGCCGATGGTGAGCCCATGCCCCATCCTCTTGCAAAGATCCATCAGGAACGCCTCCTCGCGTGTGGCCTCCTGCAGAAGCACACTCCGGATGGTGGTGTTGTAGCGCTTTTCGAGCGTTGCCCTGAGCTTGTCTGCTACATCCCCAATGGTGGGCCCTGCAGTGGGTGACAGCGTTTTGAAGGCAAACTCGCCGTTGGAGTGGACATAGACGTCGGCATCGAGGACACGAGCAGCCATGGCTAAGCTGGCGGCGTCCAACTTGCTGCCAATCACCTTTCCCTTGTACACTTTGTCCTGTGCAATGAGAGCCTCGCTTGAGATGATATCATATGGTAGGCGTGCCTCAAAAGCAGGCACATCTGCGTCGTAGAGGAACATCGTGACGTCCAGGACGTTGTGGTACTTCAGGTCGTCCACATACTCGATGTTCTGGATGGAGGACGGCGCCACACCCAACGCATTGCCAAGGTCCTGCGTGCGGTCCACGAGGGCTGTGTCAATGCGCGTCTGTTGCGCCAGTCTGTACTTCACAAGACGCGGTGGCTCGGACGGCGTTGTGGACAACACCGTAAGCGAGGTGGCGCTGCCCAGGTACGTCGTGACGCGTGCACAGAGTGTGTCTGCAGTGGACTCGCCCAAAGGGTCGCGGTACGTAAAGCGGAAGGGTGTGCTTGCGGTGTAGACGTCGAGAATGCGTGCAGGGCTCACACCCAGCATCCCTCCGATGATCGTCTTGTTGAAGTTGAGCGAAGATGGAGTGTTCACCGTGGGTGCGAACTCCACACGGCAGCGTGTCGACGGCCCAACGGGGTACACGTTCACTTCTGCCACTTTACATTTGCCGATACTAATGTAGCCGCGTGACTGTGCAAGAACGTCTTCAACATAAGCAGCAAGCTCGCCTGCTGTCATCGACACCCTTCCTCCAAGCACAACGCTGCCGGTGAGCGGGGCGTCCTTGCCCCACTGCGGTGTGACGCTGGCGATTGAAGAAAGCAGAGATGAGGTTTTGGTCTCGAAGACGATGTCATCTGCAGATGCGATCTTCGCTGCTGCCACGTCAGCAGCACTGCATGTGCGAGAGAGTGTGAAGCGCATCAAGACACGCAGTGTTCGCACAAGCGCATCATCGACTGCGTTTGCTGCAGGACAGCCCTCGACACTGCCAATCCCCATAAAGACGTTGTCCTCGTGTAGATGTGCATCGAGTTGCACACCTGCACACCCACATGTCACACCCATGTCTGCAGCGATCGTCATCTGTATCTTGGCTTGATCAGCAGCAGTGTTGACTGTGACAAAAACACCTGGCTTCTCTGGCAACTCTGCCAAGCACTGCTGTGACAAGGGGTTTGGGGATTGGGTCAACGGCTGCAGTGTGCGAAGCGGCGGCAGAGGGGTTGCCAAGGGTGAACTTGGCGCATATGTCGCACCCACAGGAAGTGGTGTGGGTGGTGCAAATGTGCTCCCCGCAGGCAGGTCCGTGTCAGGCACAGATGTTTCCGGTACATCTGTTGGAGCATACGTCTCCCCTATTGGAAGCGGTGTGGGTGGTGCAAATGAGCTGCCAGTAGGCAGGTCTGTGTCAGTCAGTTCTAGTCCTGGTGTCTTTGAGGACACAGGTTCTGGTGTTTGCAATGTCGCCCTCGTCGCTGGTGCTTCTGTTGGCCCTGGATCTGTTGTTGGCATCAGTGTAAGAGGAGCTTGTGTGGGTGGTGTTTCTGGTGCCATAGTCGAGTGTGTTGGAGGTAACGTCATTGCAACAGATGGTACAAGTGTCGGTGACACTTTCGGTGGAGATGCTGTACTGGGTGCCTCAGTCCTTGGCGCTTCTGTCCTCGGTGACACTGTCAACTCTGTCTTTGGCGCTTCTGTCCTTGGTGACACTGTAGGTGGAGGCAGGTTCGGTGGTGACTCCGTCCGTGGTGCCATCGTTAAGTGTGGTAGGGGTGGTGCAGGTGTTGGCGGAGATACTGTCCTAGGTGCCTCGGTCCTCGGTGACTCTGTCATTGGCACATCAGTATTTGGCACATCTGTTTTTGTCATTGGTGTTTTTGTCATTGGTGCATGTGTCCTTGGAGCTTCTGTCGGTGGAGACTCTGTCTTTGGCACATCGGTATCTGGCGCATCTGTCTTTGGTGCGTCTGTATCTGGCACATCTGTCTTGGGTGTTTTTGTCATTGGTGCATGTGTCCTTGGAGCTTCTGTCTGTGGTGACTCTGTCTTTGGCACATCAGTATCTGGCGCATCTGTCTTTGGTGCGTCTGTCCTGGGCGCCTTTGTCTCTGGTACTTCTGTCTGTGGCGCTAGCGTTGGTGGTGCTCGTGTTGGTGGCGCTGGTGTTGGTGGCGCTGGTGTTGGTGGCGCTGGTGTTGGTGGTGCTAGTGTTGGTGGCGCTCGTGTTGGCGGTGCTCGTGTTGGCGGTGCTGGTGTTGGTGGTGGATTTGTGTCTGGCGCCGATGTCGGGTTTTGATTCAACAATGTCACAAACCCCGACACATCTGGTATCGGTCCGTCATGTTTCGCGTCCACAGTCTTCAACAAAGCTGTCGACTTCTCACCCACCAGCACCGTTGACTGGTACACATCCAACGTTGTCGCCACAACATCTGCGTTCCCTCGCACCGGCTGGGTCACATCCTGGACAATGAGGAGCTCTATTGGCGCGGCGTCGTACCGCACTGCGATGAGGTTGGAGCTGGCTGCTATGCCTGTTGCGGGGGAGTTGGAGAGCTTGATCTGCACCTTGGGCACGATTGCGGGTGAGAAGCCGTCAAAGTCACACACAATAACAGCGTCTATTGTGAGGACATGCAGGTAGGGATACACATAGACAAGATCGACGACTGCGTACGTTGAGAAGATGCGGTCTGTGGTCGTTGGTATCGTAGGGGACATGATGTTGACCACGTGCACAGTCTTGCCCACCAACATCAGAAGGAAGTAGCCTGCGGCGACGAGCTTCTTCGGCTCCACAGATGCGCTGAGCTGCGTCTGCGTTGCCGTCGATGCGTTACTACAGTCATACACGTAGAGCACGCTGTTCGCACTGAAATAGCACATACCCTGCGCGACTGCGGCTGCCTTCACATACATTGCCTGAACTTCGTCCACTTTTTCGAGCCCAGGGATCAGAACGGACTGCGCACCTGACCAGGTAGGCACGATTACACAATGCGTGAATGGGGTGCTTACGCTTGACGGCAGTTTCGCGCACTCCCCTGCATCAAGCCCATCTGTGACGCCTTGCACGTCTACCTTCCCAAGCATCGTTTTCGCGACAACATCATACAGCACCAAGTAGCCCGAATTGTTTTCCTTCTGTGTCACAACAAAGGACGACCCACCGGGCACACGACGCACTTCTCGCGTCTCACTGGAGGCCAGCCCTGGGGCAAAGGTAGCAATGCTAGTGTCCATACCCCCACACCCGATCCCCAAACATAACAACCCCACGACCTTCAGCCAACACATTTATTAATTTTCTGTCAACAGCTATAAATCATATAAAGGGAAAGGAGGGGAGGGGAGAGGGGAAATGTGTGGTGTCTGTGGTGGTAATATGAAGAACTGCAGTCAGAAGGGAAAGTTGGCAAACTCTGATCGTTGGTCATCAAAAACAGAAGTAAAAATGAAGGGTGAGGGCTGTAGGGGGACTATTTAATTCTGTTTATGTTATGTTTTTGTTTTGTTTTGTTTTTGTTGTTTTTTTTGTTGTTTTTTTGTTTTTATTTTTGTCTTTTTGCCATGCAGTCTGTGTGGCAATGGTGTCATAAAAGGTCCTTTATTTAAGTATTTATTGCAAAAATTCATTCCTCTGAACATAAAAAAGTTGTGTGCAAAAAAAAGGGGGGGAGACAGGGTTATTTGAAGAAATCGCGTTGTAGCAACCTACAGACACACGGTGTAAGCGTACAGGCTTACACCCCATCACCCCTCCTCCTATAAAATGATTCTGGGAGGCTTGAGAGATCGTATCTCCCTTTCCAAAATAAGAAGAAAATAGTAACTCTGATAAGTAAAAGGAAAAAAGGTATTTTCGTTGATTGCTCAATTACCCTTGGCATGGTCATTGGCGACTGTATCGAAGGAACTATTTCTCTTTTAAGCTACGCTTGCAGGTATATAAAAAAAATAACTATTTAACAAGAATCAGTCGCGTTTCTTTTTGTGGAACACGGCCACGATTCGTTGAGTGTACACTGAATGAGTCTGTGTCCAACTCACTGGGGGGCTCCAGGGGGGGTTCCTTAATCTTGGTGTTATACTGGATATTTGAAAGGAACACAGGATGAGGCACCGTCCAAAAAAATAATCCTCAATTGGGTTTTGTTTGTGCGTAAAGTGTGTAATAAATATTCTGATATTTTTATTACTGCAATACGCTCCCACTGACTACCTGGCCAAGAGGAAACCTCTTTGAGACCGAAAAAACCTTTGTGTTTTATTGACCACGTTCCCTTTGCCACATGGTTCTTGGATTGAACAGAGGTCCGCCGCAAAGGAGTTCTACTCAAATGTATGCACAAACACACACACTAGAAATCAAATTATGCAATATTTGCAAAGTTTTTACGGGTTTGCGGGCCCTGAGAGGTGCTTCTGGACCTGGTCTGGAAAATGAGATTCGACCAAAGATTTACCTACCCCACTGATTTCCCCCCCTGGAGTTATCTTGACAGCACGAAACAATAAAAAAAAATCTTGAGAAACGAGAGTGTGGGTGAGAGAGAGAGATAGAGAGAGTAAAGAATGAGCTTTATTTTATTTGAAAACTTGGTTGTATTAGTGCAGACACCCGAGGATGAACTCCACTATACAAAACGCTGTTAAGTAACCGCTGATGAACACGTATTTTTTGAAAAAAAAAAACTGAGAGGTGCAACCTTCGTTGCCATTTTTCGTTCTTTGCTGGGGAGCCAGATTGGGGCTTTTTTTTTTTTTTTGGATCTTGGTATATTACCATGCCCCTTTCCACTCTCCTTCATTCACGTATGGACATAACACAACATACCCTTTCGCATGGAGCTAACATAGGACTAAACTAGAAAGGTATTTTTTTGTTTCTCCTGAACACCACCAGGAAGAAGAAAAACCAAACACATAGAAAATTTGAAAGATGAATGTGCCTCTTGTGCACACATATCTCAACAGGGACAGCATCGAATGTTGGAACTAAAAACGAAACAGATTTTTAAAAAAAAAGCCGGAAAGGCACTCCAAAGAAAAGAGAAAAGTTGGTAAGATGAACCCAAGCATAAGCCTCACATTGTTTCACCTTGAAAAAAAAAAGGGGGGTGGGTTTGGAATGGGGGGGGGGGGGGGGAATTTGTCTGCTACACGGTGATGATGTTACTAGGGTTTTTGGTCATATAACATGTTATGTGACATGCTTCATGACATGCTTTAAACATAACATGCTTGAGCATGTTATATGACATGCTAAGCATGTTATATAACATGCTTAGCATGTCATTTAACATGTTATATGACATGCTGAGCATGTTATGCTTAACGTTTTTGGTACTCAACCGCGCGCTCAAACTGGCCATGGTAGGTCATAAAATGGCCCAAAAAATCCAAAGAAAATTTGGGGTGTCCCGGCGGTACCACACTAACACCCACTTACGCACACTTTCACCCCATTTCACCCCATTTCACCGAATTACACCCACTTTCACCCCATTACACCCCATTACACCCCATTACACCCACTTTCACCCACTTTCACCCCATTACGCCCCATTACACCCCATTACACATGAATTACAACGCTTGGTGTTTTGGTCTTTACTAAAGGGATGTGCGGACGACATCAAAAAAATTGAAAATTTTCGCGATATTTGGTGCTCCAAAAATTTTCCGGAACCGAAAATCGTGTAGTTTGGGGGTATTGAGGCCAGAAAAAATATGTGTGAATACATGAAAATATTCCTGATAGGGTGGCATTCGGCCAAAACATCAGCTGTTTTGGTCATTTTTGCCTTGTACAGTGCTGTGTACTGTGTACTGTGTACTGTGTACTGTGTACTGTGTACTGTGTACTGTGTACTGTGTACTGTGTACTGTGTACTGTGTACTGTGTACTGTGTACTGTGTACTGTGTACTGTGTACTGTGTACTGTGTACTGTGTACTGTGTACTGTGTACTGTGTACTGTGTACTGTGTACTGTGTACTGTGTACTGTGTACTGTGTACTGTGTACTGTGTACTGTGTACTGTGTACTGTGTACTGTGTACTGTGTACTGTGTACTGTGTACTGTGTACTGTGTACTGTGTACTGTGTACTGTGTACTGTGTACTGTGTACTGTGTACTGTGTACTGTGTACTGTGTACTGTGTGTACTGTGTACTGTGTACTGTGTACTGTGTACTGTGTACTGTGTACTGTGTACTGTGTACTGTGTGTACTGTGTACTGTGTAGAAACACGGTAGAAACATGGGGACTCGGTTATGTAGCCACGCCAGTAAAAATTTAACACCGGTGGCACTGTACGCATAAGTGCATAGAAAAAATCGTAAAACAACGTGTAATCTGTGGTGGTCAAAAGTGCAAAATTCCTTCGGCAATGGTCAGCCAGGCAAATTTTTTTTTGCTCCACTCGCCAAAAAAAATTTTGTTGTCACCTTTTTTGGACTTTTCGTGTTGAAAAAACGGGGGGAAAACGCAAAAAAAGCAAAAAGTTTAAATTCCCTCCATTACACTCCATTACACCCCATTACACCCCATACACACCTGAATTACGCCGTGCCCGGGACACCCCAGAAAACCTCAGACTGGGCAAATGTTGAAAAAAAAAATTCAAGTCAAAATTTCAACCAAAATACGGTCATACCCCGTGTACTGTAGTAACTAATTTTGACGATTTGAGGCCATAAAAAGCAAAATTTGGCACTTTTGCGCCTCTGTAGGGGTCTAAAATGTGGTTTTGCGTACTCGATTTTTAGACGAATTTTTTTCTGTACTGGACACTGGGTACTGTACCCAGAGAAGGCACCTTGACAGCAGCGAAGGCGCAGGTTACGATGAAGACAAGGTATGTAAATATGTTTAACTGTCAGGCACTAGTGTAGATTCATTCCTTTAGTGGTTGTCAAGTTGTTGTGTGGTGGTGTTTGTTTTCCCTGATCACCCATCTCACTCTTTTTTGGCTGGTGCTTGTAGACTACCCCTACTTTGTGTAATCGGAATAAACTTACGTATTTCTTGTCATATGGCAGCCGTTTTTTAACTTCTGCAGGCGTGCTCGTTACCTGCTGCACATAATATTCACCTCACTTCGCTCGGTAAATACTTATACATGGTCCCCTCGCTTCGCTTGGGAACCATTAGTGCACCCCACATTTACACTCATTACAGGATCGTGAAATCTGAACTGCATCCGTGATTGCGATGAGAAGTTTCGCCGCTCTTCGACATTCTATCAACAACTCAAAATCCGAAAGGCTTCACCCACATCAATCTATTCTGGGTTTGTGGACGAAGACCTGGGGGGTGGGAACATTTTGTCGGTCACTGCTATTGCCATTTACCCCAGGGAGCATAGCTAGTGCAAGAAATTCGACTTTGGAAACCTTCGGGAAAGTCTGTCCTCTGCTTCGGAGGACTAGACACAAGAAAATATTGCGTTCCCCCAGAAAACCAGTGCACATTTCACACTCCTTGTGGGTGGTCTTGTTGCCTTTTTTGTCAACAGTAATTTTGGCCCAGGCATGCTCTTGAAGCATGACAATTTGGTGTGTATGGGGCAGGGTGTTGTTTTGTTCTGAATTCTCTTTGTTATAACATCTAAGTCAATCGCGGGTGGTGGTTTGTGTAGCGTGAGGCACTCTTTTTAACAAACTTCCTGCGGCTGCTAAAGCGTTATTTCTTCGGATTTAACAACGTACAGCGTAACATAGTGGATTCGCCTGGTCGACACAACCTTTGATAGATACGGGATAACCAACCCCCTTCGACCCCTCGTGGGTTCACTGAACAAGCCCTAGTGGTAGTTAAACGCGATTGACATTTACATTCCTAGAGATGAAATAACAAGACAACACTTCTGTACCCGCGCATCAAAATTGTGGAAAACTTTGCACCCCAAACACCCTCAACAACGCCCGCCAAAAGGCGCCCCTTGTTGCTGGGAGTTGGTTCTCATGTTTGATACACTGCACAGCAGGCATTCCTCTGAGTCCAACGCATGTTTGGCCTGTCTGCGGCGTTGTACTTAAGGTGCACGAAGACAGGGTCTGGCGGTAAATTTTGCGTAGTACTGCGACGTGGTACTGCGTGGGTCTGGGAATATGGGTACCTGGGTACAGGATATTTGTTGTGAAAGACATCTTCCACCATGTATTGAGGAGGGTAAGACAGTGGTCGCAGTTTCTACTTGATAGCATTACAACATTTAACTTCTCCACGGGGGTCTTGGGCCGTTCACTCGGTTATACCTTGACTAGCGGAAGAGGCCTTTTTGGTCTCTAGAATATCCGGTCTTCCCGAACGGAGGCACACTTTGTGTGTTACTACGACCTGGCAATTTCCAGCAGTAGGTTAAGTAATCTTTCTTGTAAATTGTTGGATCATTATCTCCTCAGTGCATGAATGCCCCACGTGACTGGACACTTTTGTGTTTGTCATGTGGAGCTGTGGTTGCTCTTTCACGACTTTTTTCCTTGCACACAGTGTGCCGTGTACCTGGGTACCTGGTCACCTGGGCGCCTGGGTACTTACCTGGGTAAACGTGACCAGGTACCTGGTCAGACCTCTGACCAGCGCACCGTGTATGACATGCTCAAGCATGTCATGTGACATGCTTAGCATGTTATATGACATGCTCAAGCATGTTATATAACATGTTATAATATAACATGTTATGAAGCATGTCATAACACCAAAAACCCTAGTAACATCATCACCGTGTATTTGGCCGTTTTTTGCTGGACAGAACATCCCACACATTTTTTTAATTATTAGATTAGAGAGTAAAAGGAGAAACATTAAGATGAGTCTAACGTGCTTAGTCACCTTACTAAAAAGTGTGGTGTTGAGTTGTGGAAACGGTACTTTTTTTTTGCTTGCTTTATTTACCTAGGGAAATGGGGGTTAACTATATATTTGCGTCACAGGAGGGTTTCATGCGTTGCAAAAAAGGGGACAATATATCAGGGGAAGAGAGAAAAAAAGCACAGGGAAAAAAAATGCTGAAACTGGATAGAGAAAGCGGGGGAAGGGGACGGGGAGGGTGGAGCAGAGAGAAGAGAAGAATGCACTGTGCATAAAAATAAAATAAAATCTGGGTGGAGAACTGTTCCTTCCTTTCTCAACATAGCCCTGCCACCCATGACCCCTTACGGGGAATAGCCGCACTAGGTGAACGTCACCCAGGTCCATTTTTTCGTGATAAATTTCATGAAGGAAAATAGGAAGAATCTCCCCTGTCAAATGAGGAGAAACCCTTAAAGCAGTAATAGTTTCAAAAGAGAAAAAAAAAATGTTTTGCAGCAGTACACAAAGAAAATCCCTTAAATGTGTTGCAACGACTCAAATTGCTGATGATATACGACTGCGGAACACATCCTCAGAGACATTACACCGCCATTGGGGCATATTACTCTCTGAGCCCACGTCGTCTTTTTAAAGTGCTAACGCTCCTGAGGGACCCACGGCTGTGCCGTAATATTCACCGGGGGTGATAACACTGAGACACTCACAGGAAGCTTGTAAGATATGTCCATACATCCGTGTGGGCATAATCGTGAATCGCTATGGATGCGTGCACTTAAAATGTAGTATATTTGCCAGCGCCGCTATCTTTCATAACCTTCCAAAGGCAAGTGAAACGAGCGCAAAAAGAAAAAAGAAATTAAAAAAAAGGGGGGAAATGATGAATGAGCCTGCAGATGTCTGCAACATAGTTAAAAGTAGTAAATAAAAATGTGGAGAGGGTGTGCCCTTCTCCTTGCAAAAATGGAGACACTCTGACTAAGCATCTCTCTTGAACAGACTGCACTGGGTTGCGCAAATCTTGCCGAAATACCACACCAATCAATGTCACATTAACTGCCGGTAGGTCACGCTCTGGAAGAGGAAACACACGGCACAGACAGCTCTTCATGTAGCCTGCATAGTGGCATTAGTTTAAGAAAAAAGGATTCGTCGTGAATGCGGAAAGATATTTACGTGCCGATACACCCATCGTTACAACTATGGAGAAAGAGACGGGGAGGGAGGGGGGAAAGGGGAGGGGAAAAAAATAAACGAAGATTCAAGTGCAATAACGCCTCTACGGACGCAAGCACGAAAAGAAAGCAAAGCTACTCTTTAAAAAAAAAGTCTAAAAAGACTACGGTCTACCGGCATTTTGCGCTTCAATAATAAAAACTAACAAATTCACAGGGTTTTTTCTAGGGGGAGCGGGGGGGGACGGCGTCCCCCCCCAGATTTTTGGGGGAAACGCGTCCCCCCCCGGGGGGGGACGCATTTTGACTTGGGAAAAAAGGATGTGAGGGGGGTGGTTGGGGGTCACCCGCACAGACCCCCATTTGGGACACAACGTACGTAACCCGCACCAGAAAAAAAAAGGGGAGGCAGGAAGGGGATAAGACGCGAAGCGCGTCTTATCCCCTTTCTGGCATCATTGTGAAGAGGATATAGCGAGGTGAAGTTTCAGACCGTGCCCCCAATTCACTCAACCTTTGCACCATTTGACGGACCGAACAAAAGAGTGAGAATAAGGGATCGGCAAAAATAAAAAAGTAGCGTACCGTGCGCCTGCGGCGCAACTCAAAACTTATGAGCGGAATACCACAGCCCTCTACCATAGTTTGGCCGTACAAATGTTCAATTTTAGGTCACAATTTTTTGAAATGTTGCGTACCGTGGCTTCGCCAGAAAGTTCTGATATCATGACTCCGTAGGATGTGGAACATGAGAAAAAGGGTTGGTTTGGTTCTTGATGTTCGTTACCATCCCACGTTATCACGTATTTACGTGAAATGAACGGGCTTTTTTGCGCGGAGCGCGAAAACTATAGACCCCTTTTTGGACATATCTTCACGGTTTTGGAAAAAATTTCCATGAAGATAAGCGGAAACCCTGCTTGCACCTGCGAAAAAAAAAATTTTTTGGGTGGTTTTTTTGCGTCCCCCCCCCAGATCTGAAAAAAAAAATCCTAGAAAAAACCCTGATTCTGGTGCTTCCCGGGGGGTATGCATTTCACAAATTTTCAATTCAATTCACAACTTTTCACAACTATTCACAACTTTTCACTACCCTTTTTTCTCTCGTTGGTGAAGCTTTTAAACGCCGGCATTTGCATTTCCGGAATCCGTCCGGCCAGTGGTGGGGTCAATTTGCCGAAATGGACAAGTTCTCGTCATTTCCGCACATCACACAGTACACAGGTACACTGGTACACCACATCACGTTCTATCTTGTGAATCCCAGCGTGCCCCTCAATGGGTGGGTCACCACCCGCCCAAAAAAAAAGCACTCACAAAAAAAAAATCAATTCACAACTTTTCACAACTATTCACAACTTTTCACATTTTTTCACATTTTTTCACCACTTTTCGCCAGCCTTCACAATTTTGTAGCAGTTTTCGTGTGGTGAAAATTTGTGAAAACTTGTCACATTTTGTGAAAATTTGTGAAATGCACACCCCCCGGGAAGCACCAGATTCATTTTAAAAAAAAAACTAAATTGGTGATCCGGGAGGGGTCGGTATTGACAGGTCGCTGACACAGGGACTCTATACACACACCCTGATATTGACAGGTCGCCGACAGGTCACCGACAGGTCGTGACACGTCGCTGACAGGTCGTTGACCGACTTCCGAAAGCACCATAAATACATGCTGGCTCGTTCTACTATGCAAATATAGACAGGGGACATTAGTATGCCGGTGTGTCGGTCCGTTAAATCAAAAGAAATTTCAACGTTTATAAGATGAACCCAAGCCTCTCGTGATTAGTCACCTTAAAGAAATAGATGTTAGCAACTCTCACAAAAAAGTAGCGTACGGTGCGCCTGCGGCGCAGCTAAAAATTACGAGCGGCAGCCCACAGCTCTACCCTACCTATGTCATAGTTTGGCTATAAAAGCGTGCAATTTTATGTCACAATTTTTGAAATGTTGCGCACCGCGGCTTCGCCAGAAAAGTTTTGGTGCCATATATGGTGGCAGAGGGGAAAGAGTTGTGGATGTCTCTGTCAAAAATGTGTGGGGGGAAAAAATTGCCTCACACCGGCTTTTTTGGCACACACCGGCTTTTTGTCCAAAACTTCAAACTACTAATATCCCCTGAATATAAAGAAAAAGCAATATAAAAAAAAAAAAAGTAGAATCTGATCGGATGTGACACGTGAATAATAAAATGAAAACAAGCCCACCTTCCGTCGATTCTACCTCTTGCTAATGTTTGGTATGTAAAAACTCCTTACGGACGTGATGAACTTGATATTTGATATGAACTAAGAGGGGCGCAGGAAAGGGGAGGGACGTGGCATAAAAAAAAGAAAAGAAAAGAATGTGACGCCTCTCAAGAAAGGAAGCGTGTGGAGATGGGAGGGAGGGTAGGTACAAGCAAGCGTATCTAACTACAATGTCATAAAATGTGTTTACATCCTTCTGGATAATGTACCATTTCTCGTGGAGACCACTTCAGTCCTTTTAAAAAAAAGAAAAAAGACACATTTTTCATCACAATTTCAACATTTTTTTTGTGGGAGGGGGGGAAAAAATGGGGTGGAAAAAAGACGCAATCAAAAGAGGACAATAAATTAGACCCTCGTTCCGAGAAGAGCGTCGTACTTTGCTGTTGTGGATATCTGTCAATACATATGCTTTCTGGGTGCGGTTTTTTCTTTTGTTTTGTTAAGCGTGGACAATATTAAAAAAAAAAAAAAAAAATGTGCTAGTGTGGTCATCTTCCACCATGTCACTTCCCTTGAAAAAAAAAAAAAAGATTTGTTTTTTTTTGGTCAGAATGGTGCAAGAACAAAAAAAAGCGGCAAATTTAAACAAGATGATAGCGAGAATGGTGACAAAATTCTTTTTTTTGGGGGGGGGTTTTCGTTGTAAAGATATTTCTTTATTTTGATTTATGCCCAGATATTATTATATCTTTGTATGCAAAACTTAACCCTTTGTGACCCAGGGGGTGCCGATTAAAAGGCTTAAAAACCAGGGTATCCACGGAGGAAGGTGAGTCATGGTTGAGTCAGGGGTTAAAACCACAAAACAACTCTTCAAAATAAAATACGAAAAATTGAAAGATGAATACGACTCTCTCGTGTGCTTATCTGGGGTTTTTTGATAAATATTTTTTTTTTTTTGAATAGTATTGTTGTAGTAAAGTATTATTATCTGGGGGAGGGATCTAGCTTCGCTTGATTTATCGGGTAAACCAAAAACCGAGCTTCGGTACCCTTTGTTCTCAATTTAAAGTAAAAATGGACAAAATATCAGACAGAATGCAATACAAAAAAAAATTGCCCTTTTTTTGCCCTGAGGGGGTTTGGGGGGACAATATGAGTTTAGAATACGGATCGGGTTGAGTAATTTATTTTCCACTCCTTCCAGCATGCACATATTACTAGGATTTGCCGTGAGTGTAGTCATAGACAAAGGCATCACAACATGATTGTTCATTTTTTGCAGAACGTGGCTTACTTTTTTTTTCACTGCAACCTACCGAAGTGGGCGTGACATTTTTTTTTGCTTTTTGCTTTTCTGATAATCTATTGGTTTAGTGTAGCTGCCATTCAGACATGCTTGAATTTTTGCTTTTGAAAACTTGGTTGAATGTCGTGGGTCATTTGAAAGGGCTACCTGATAGGGGGATACTGCGATGTCCCTTTACCGGCTGGAGAGCCTCAAAAACCAAAAAACTCAAAAGTGGGTCCAAAAACCGGCTTGGGTTAAAATTTAAAAAAAAAAAAAAAAACTGCTTAACACCAGGCCTTTTTCTAAATCCGGTCCCCGTCCCCAGATTTGGGAAAATAAATTTTTTTCCCGCACTTTTTTTCCCGCCGTCTCTACTGCGTTTTAGGGGTTCACAGGGGCTCAGAGGAGCCCGAGAAAAAATACCACGTGTCTGGATGAGACCGCTCATGCAAAATAACCAGTTTTTGGGGAGGGAAAAAAAAGGGGGGGAGGGGTGCCGAATCCAGAACGGCCCCCCACCATCACCAAGTCCCCCTGTGGTTGAACGTAAGTACCTTGGGGAAGTGGGTTGCTGACCGCACCATCCAGGCTGTACCTCAATTTTTTTTTGCCTGCGGCGCCATTTTTCATTTTTTGCTCGCAAAAAAGGGTTCGTTGAGTGACTCTGTGGTGTAAAAAGCTAGATTTTTACACCGTGCCCTAATTTTTTTTTTGCCTGCGGCGCCATTTTTTTTTGTATTTTTTTGCTCCACAAAAAAAAATACAGTCCATCTGTTCCCAATGTCTTCCCTGGTCAGCAGCGCCGAAAATTATCTCATGGCCACACTTCGCTGAGGCGGTGCACGAACCAATGGTTCATTTTCTTTCAAGTCTGCCTCGATAAAGAAATCTCTGAAACTCATACAGAAAACTGGGGTGGCGACAAGGGGGGTCGGAACTGGGCAGTCACGAAAAATCACGAAAAATCACAAAGAATCATTTTTCTTCTTTGTGATTCTTTGCGACAGGTCGTGATTTTTTGTGACCTTTTTGCGATTTTTTGTGATTTTTTGTGATGTTTTGTGATCTTTTGTGATCTTTTGTGATTTTTTGTGATCGGCATATTTTGAGATGAGCTTTTTTTTGTCCCACTCTGGCACTGTGTATGCTGTGTATACCGTGAAAACTGTGTATACTGTGGAAATTGACCAAAAACGAGAACTTGTCCATTTCGGCAAATTGACCCCACCACTGGCCAGACGGATTCCGGAAATGCAAATGCCGATGTTTAAAAATTTCACCAATGAAAACAAAACAAAAATTTCCAACAACAAACAACACATGAATGCCCCCCAAAACGGCATGACATCTGGTAGAAACAGGGTAGGGAATCGGTTATGCAGCCACGCCGAAAAAGTTCAATTTTAAGCGAAACTTACACGCAGAACTGAGAACAACTGAGCACAACTGAACACAATTCCACCACAATTACAGCACAATTGCAGCAGCCCAAAACGGTACACTTTTGTGATTTTTTGTGATTTTTTGTGATTTTTCGTGATTTTTTGTGAATTTTTGTGATTATTTGTGATCGAGAGAATTTGAAAATATTTTTTGTGAATATTTTTTTCCACACCCCCCCTGTCGCCACCCCAAAAACAGTGGTAGTTTTTCCGAGAGACCACAAAGTGAGGTGGGCAAACGCCGCTTTCGGAGGATTACTGCAGCCCTGGCCAACCTGGAGCCCTCCATCACCCTCGTCGAGGCACAAGTACCCCCTCCGCCATTCTTCCACACTATCCGTGAGGACGATTTTGCGCTGCGTATGAGCAAGGGGCCAGCCCATATCAGCTTTGTCTACAAATCCCTCCACCCATCACCCAAATATGGCCCAGATTGTGTTCAAATGGGTCAAATTTTCACAGCGCTTCCCAAATTTGTCATGGAGGCGGGCGCAAAGCGCAAAAAAAACCCGAAAAAGGGCACAAAAATCACACAAAAAAGACGCGAAAAGGGCGGGAAAAGGGCGGGAAAAAAACCGGTCCCCAGCCGAAAAAACCCCGGAAAATAGGCCCGTCACGGTTCAGGCCTGGCTTAACACCCGCCTTTCATATCATGACGAGGCATTTTATTTTATTTTAGTTTTTTTTTGGGGGCTATTTTTTTTTTCATCGGAGGCAGGCGGTTTGGGAAAAGAGAGCAGAACAGAACTAGACAAAAGACCAGAAGTATGTTTTCTTTGACGGGGAAGATGAAGAGAGGGGAAAAAAACTTGCAGATGCTGCTGACGTTTTGCAGGATCACATTTATGGGTAGTATTCCGCAAAAGGGATTACCCATAACTGATTTCAAACACACAAACAGCCCTGCCACCGATCAAGCTATTTGACGACAGCTTTGAAATGGGCAAAAAAAATAAATGTCACTTGAAACATAAAGCCCTCTCGTGACAGTGTACCAAAAATAAAGAAAAAAAAAAAAGGAGGGATGACCACAACTGGACACACTTTTATTTCGTAATGCCCATAAAATGCTAGATGCTGGGACAACCCTCCACCCGACCCCCTTTTTTTGCAACCCAAATCTTCTATTTTTTTTGATAAATTGTTGGAGTAGTGTAGTTGCCTCGGTTGTGTTGCCACAGTTGTGCAATCTCCACTGTCCAAAAAAAAAATTTTTTTTGGCAAGATTATCTTCTAAGCCTCTAAGAAATTTAAGGTGCAAACCCCCTCCCTCTCCCCTCCCTCCTTGGACTCACCAATGGGGAAGGGGTGTTGTTTAATAGACTGCGCAAAACGTGAGACGCAACGTAGCGTGGAGAGCAGTGTAGTGACACCCGACTTAGTAAGCCCCCCCCCTCCCCGCTGCAGTCCTACCCACCCATTCCGTTTACAGCTGATATGGTGCTCCCGCTTCCACTCATCAACCAAAAAAAAAAATGTTTATAAGATGAACCTAAACCTCTCTATTCTCACCAAAAGGTGTCACTTTGTTGTTCCCTCACCCCTTTTTCTTGTTGGTTTGATACGTTGAGGCTTCCACACACAATCTCTGGGTGCTGCGGAGCAGACTTTCCAATCACAAAGTAGTGCATCTAATAACCCCTCTCCCCCTCTCCACCCAACACACCTAGAATAATGTGGGTGACCTTCCTTAAGGATGCTCCCTACTAAAATGTGGTCACAATGTTGTTTATCATGGTACCAACCCGCAAAAAGCGTTATCGAAAATCTACCCAGTTTGAAAAAATAAAATGTCACTCCATTCTGGGACATTTTTTTGGCCTTAAAGAGGTTTCCTCTTCACTGCCAGGTAGTCAGTGGGAGCGTATTGCAGTAATGAAAATATCACCACAGAATATTTATTATACACTTTACGCACAAACAAAAAATTATGGCAGTGCGTTTCCCCGCCAGAAGCGAGTTGAGGTGCCAAGACACCGATTGGCCAAACATCCCCGAACTGATCGCCGGATCATCTTACTTCTCTTCCTTCCAGGCAATCCAAGGTTGCGTCTTCGCTCATTGCCAGGATGTTCATGACAACTCTACCACCTGTCACGAGGCACGCCCACACCACCCCTCTGAGACACACCACTCTGGTGCACAACGCGCGAAGGTTTGTTTTATCAGGGGGGATGCTGATCGGATCAGCATCCCGGAACAGTATCAGAGTGCTCCTTAATGGAAAGATGAATAAGAGGAATGCTTCAAAAGAGAGAGAGAGAGAGGGAGGGGAGGGAAAAACTGAAAACAAACGAGCCTCACTGGGGGGCAGGGGGTGGGGGGACACATCTAATATGTAAAAGGGGGAGGGGGAGAGAGAGAGAGAGAGAGAGAGGTGCTCAAGAAAAGAAGGGAGGAGGAGGGGGAAAAAAGAAGGAAACATATACCCCCAAGATTTGTTACTGGTGATGCACCCACTGTGCCCTTCACCCACATTACCCCAATATTCTACGCGCAGGAATTACCCTGAACTGATATCGAACACATGTCAACCCCCAACCAAGCTGCCCTAGATACTCCCGTTACTGCCTTATTCACACCACTATAAAAAAAAATAAAAACAAACTTGAGAATTTAGGTAAGAAAAACCCGGATAAACCCATGTAGTAACACGTAGATGACCTCATGACCCCGCATGGTCATATCACCCTCGGAAACTCCCTGGTGTGTCCCAAAAAAAAAAAAAACCCCCCCCGGAAGCAACCCAACCTACGTCATGAAGTACTGCATACTCAGCAGCTCACTGCACCCAGCCCGGTCCTTTGGATCTTCGGCCAGTGACTTCGCGAGAACGGCAGAGGCCAGCGCATCTATGCCCTCTGGTATGGTGGGCCGGAGGGATTTCAAACCAATGAGGTAGACGAAGGCGACGGGTGTGAGGCAGCCCTCGTTGATGTCGTAGGGGACGCACCCTGTCAAGAGCTCTGCCATGGTCACGCCAAAGGACCATATGTCAGACTTGAAGCCGTGCTCGCCGCGCACGACCTCAGGCGACATGTACAGAGGCGTGCCCACCATAGGGACCATCTTGTTCTGGTTGCCCCCTGCCGCGCCTGCCCCCACCAAACTAGAGCAGGTACCGAAGTCTGCCAACTTGCACGTCCCGTCGCTGCAGACAAGCACGTTGCCCGGTTTCAGGTCGCGGTGTAAAATCTGGTTTGTGTGCAGGAAGTCTAACCCCTTCAGCATGTCTTTCGTGTACCGCGTCACCGTCGATGCGTTGAAGCTCCCAAAGTGCTGCAGCAGCTGCGCAAGCGAACCACCGGGCATGTACTCCATGCAGATCACGATGTTCTCAGATGTGACGGCAGAGCCGTGGTATGCCACGATGTGTTCATGCCGTACTTTACTGAGCAGCGAGACCTGTAGAGAAAGAGAAAGGGGCAAGAGTCAACTTCTGAAACAGACATACTTATCTACATATCTACGTAAATACGTACATACACACAAAAAAGCACACAAATTATAAAACGACACCCTCCCCCAATATTGACATGTCCTTGACCGGATTTCGGTAACACCAAAATTGGTAAACTAAATTGGTAAACTAATAAAATGTGGAAAGGACATACCTCATTGATAATCTCGTGCATGATATGCACCTCCGGGAGGCGCAGCACCTTGAGCGCAATGAGCTCCCCATCGGGCGTCATCCCAACGTACACCTTGCCGTAGGAGCCCTCGCCAAGCACCTTCCCTGAGGAGTAGACCGTCTCCTTCTTGGTTGTCGTCAACTCATGCGGGATGGCGTCGCCGTGGTACACCACAGAGTGCGCTGATGTGTTCATCATGCCTGAGCTGTACGGGTCGGCGTTCATGTCAGACATGAAAGCAGTGTTGCTCTGCGACGGTGTGAAGCCGCTGAAGGAGAGTCCCATCCGCGAGCCCTCCTCCCCATCCTTCTGTAACGTGTTGTTGATCAGGTGCACCAACTCCTGCCCGTCGTCGTCCGTCTGCCGCGACGCGCCGTCCGAGGGCGCCATCGGCGGGTCGTCGTGCCACGGCAGCTGCTGCTCAAAGTCCTCCCAAGGGGAGCGGCTCCTTCGCACGTACGGCTCCTTCCCGTTGCGCTTCTCGAAGAGGTGCGCAAGGTTCAGCAGGCGCGACACCTGCCGGTCACCAGACACCACCTGCTCCAAGACTGCGCACGCCTCCCGGAAGCGGCCTTGTGTGAAGTGCATCCACCCCTTGTTGTACAGCCCCTTCTCGTCCCCAGGTACATCTATCGCAGGCGACTTGAGCTCTCCACGCAGCTCGTAGACCAGCGTGACCTTGCTGTCCACGCCGTCGAGGATCACCTTGTCCACCACACGTGCCTCAATGCTCGCACGCACCCTATCGTAGGTGTCCTCACTGATGAGCACAGGCACGCCCAGGTAGTTGCAGAGGTACGACACAAGGTGCACAATATCCAGTGCACCGCCAGAGGCTGCTACTGCACGGGTGTGCTGGTCGCCCACAGAGCCCGCCATGAGCCTGCCTGTGGCGACTGCGTTGGCGGTCTTGAACCCTGCGGCAAAAGTCTTCCTTTTAATCTCGAGTGCGCAGAAGCATGCTGCGTGTGCGTGCCTGCTGCAGCTGTTGTGTGTGTTCCACGTTGCGACACAGACGGCAGGGGACGTCTGGAGCATGATACCGGAGTGCTTCTTGACAGCAGTGAGCACTATGGAGACAAACTGCATGACCTTCTTGTTGTCATCGTCCACCTTCAGGTCGCGCATGTCGAAGCGCACCTCTATCACAGACCCTGTCTTGCTCTTGAGCCCCACCTGCTGCAGACGTGCCAACGTCACGACATCACGCTTGTCCAAAGCCAAAGGAGCAACACCAGCACCACGGGCAGGCGCGTTCGGCGCACTCTCCGCCTCCGACTGGTCGTCATCAGCATCAAGACCTTGCGGGATGAACGCTTTGTACTCGGTCATAAAGCGCAAGGTTCTGAGGTATGAGGTATGAGGTATGAGGTAGGGATAGATTGTGAGAGACTAATAAAAACAAGAAAGTTGGTAAAAATAAAACGCCTCAAGTTTGGCCACCTGATTATAAAAAAAGAGGGAAACATAGCTAGAGAATGCGCATAAATTGGGGAGAAAATGTGTCTCGCCGGAAATATCATTTTTTTCCTTGAAAAAATTCACAAAAGGTGGTGGATATTACTAACCACTCAACGACTTTTTTGTTGAGTTATAGACAGGAACGTGCCTCGCCACTCAACAAAAATACAAAACCCCAAAAAAATTATCAAAAAAAAGCGCCATTCGCATACCTTTTAAAGGATCTCATGAGAGACTCCACTTCTGTGACTCTGACCAAAGTGCATTCGTTTGTCTGTTGTGTTGGTGGGATGGGGGTGAGGTATGAAGCAACTGGTCAAAAGAACCCATGCACTCTGTCTCTGACGTACGCCTGCACTCTCCATCCCTCTCGCCTCTCCTTTACTACCCCTAAAGATCACATACCGCTCCTGCAAGTGCCTTCTGTGCTGTTTTTGTGTCCAAGTTCGCCATAGCCTCAGTAGCAATGACAAGAGCCTTCATAGGCTTCCCAATGATGCCCAGCTGCGCCGTAAAAAGAATGACAAACATCGTAAAGACCCCAACAACAAAGACAACGAAGATCGTGATCACCTCGGTGATCTCGGCACGCACAACAGCACTACGACGGGCCCAGACAATTGCAATGTCCTGGTCCACACTGCTTTTGTTGTTGTAGTTGCTGTCAGCATTCCTTCCGTACTTGGTTGTATAACTTCTGTAGACAGCCTTGTAGCTAACGTAGTACGACTCCCCACCCACATCCACCTCCTCGAACTTATCGATACCTTCGTCGGCATCGACAAGGTCCTTCACAAGCAGGCCTGCATCGTCCACAGACCCAGAGCACAGCTTCATCAGCGAGAAGCTGTGCGACACAAGCTCGCCGTTCAGACCACTGCGACACTCCTCGCTCTCTGCTGTGTTCGTCAAGTTCGATGGCGAGTAGATATACCGGTGGTGTCTGTCGTAGATGAAGACAAGTGTGCTGTCACCTTCGGCACGCCGCAGAACCTCATTCCACGCAATGTAAATAAAGTAGGTAGAGATCTGCACAGCGCCGTATGGGTGGAAGGGGTGGTCCGGGTCTGTCGGGGGTAGGAGGATGGAGTCGTGCGCCGAGAAGGAGTACGTGTTGTTGTTCTCGCTTGTCCACATGGTGGGCTCGCGCCACTCCTGGTTGATCACATGCTCGGTTGTGTCTGGGTTGTCGAGGTCAGTGCGTATTGAGCACGACGAGTTGATTATTGTGTCGCTTTCGGGTTCAGTTGGGAACTTCAAAAAGTTGAGCGTGTTCTCATAGTATCCTGAAGGCGTGAAATCCTGCCCCGTCTCGCCGTTCTCAGCCCCCGTGGTACGATTAATCTTCGCCACCCTCACCTTCGGCTTCTTATTTTCTGCGTCATATCGGTTCACACCTGGGATGTAGTAGGCGTGGACGTATTGTCGTGACAAATCCTTCTCGATATCGTACCAGACGTGAGAGTACACGATATTCTCTTGGTCCGTCGAGCGTGTGCCGTTTGGATGCAGGATGAGCTTGGGGAGAAGCACGACACCTACCTCTGAGAGGATGTGCGAGCTTTCGATGTGAGACAGGGCAACGTATTTGACTGTGTTGAACATAATGTTTTCAACGGTCTGCCCTTGGACCCCGCTGTCGTTGGTGTGGTAGAGGTAGCTCGCCACGCCTTCGTGGGCGAGGATGGGATCTTCGAAGAATTGCTGCATTTTTCGTGCAATTTCGTCGGTCTCCTTTGCAGAGAGCTCCTCTACACCGAGCTCGAGGGCGCGCACTGCGCGGAGATAGAGGATAACACCTCCACCGACCATTGCAGCGATGGCAAGAATCGACACAATGAGAATCGTGTGTGTGAACGGAATGCGGAACAGTCCGTTCTTCTCGGGCCTCCGTGCGGGCCTCTCGGCAGGCCGTCTACCACGCATAGCCGCAGTGCCTGCAACCGTCGCAGCTCCATGCCTGCCACGCAATGCAGTCTTCTTTGGAGGGGGGTCTTCACCATTTTCTTCATGGTCCCCTCCTCCCATTCTATTGTATCACCCCATATGCCTGGTAGGGTGAGGAGGGGGTAAGGGGAGGGGAGGGGAGGGGAGTGAGGGAGAAAAGATGGGGAGTTGTGGAGGAAAAGCTCGGTTTTTTTTGTGTCTTAGTGTGTTATTGTGTATGTCCACTGTGTGGCGTTACATGGGGTTTGTTTTTTTTGTTTGTATTTCATTTTTTCCGAAGATGAGAAAAAACAAAATAAAAACGATGCGTTTGGTTTGTCGAAGGCAGTAGTAGTGGTGGTGGCAAAAAACAGTGTTTTTTCTGGAGGGAGTGCGGGGGTGCGCGCGCACCCCCGTCAGACTTTTTTGAGATTTCAAGGGGGTGCACGCACCCCCTAGTGCACCCCCTAGCGGTCGGGGCGGAGGGGCAGGGTGGTTGGGGGTGGGGGACCCACCCCCCTACCACTCTGCCCCCCTTCACCTTCCCCATCATGCTCTCGCGAGCCTCACCAGGAAGTAAGGAGTCGGCGTTTCCATAGCTGCAAACATAACTGTTTTGCGTCCCAGGTGCTGTAAGTGTAGCTCTTCTCTGTTTGGCAGTAAAAATATGCAATTTTAAGCGCAATTTTTTGAAACGTTGCGTGCCGTGGCTTCGCCAGGAACCTTTGGGTGCCATGACCGCCGTTTCTTTTGTAAATGTCCTGAGGTTACTGGTACTTCGTGCACCACGTGTGTCTAGTGCAAATATCAATGAACTGCCGAACTCCGCAGTTGGATAACTGAGGAATTCCCATATTCCGCCGGAGGCCCCCAACTTGAGCTGGGTTGGGGACCCGGGTTCGACCGAGTTTTGACCGAGTTTCAGCGAAAACCCCCAAAACCTTTTTAATCCCCTGTTGCATGGTCAACCACGGGAAAAAAATATACGCACTTTTTTGCCCTGTGCACCCCCGTCAGCCAAAAACTCCAAATCCTAGAAAAAACACTGCAAAAAAAAGCAAAAACAAAAAAAAGAAGGGAAAACCCTGGTACGAGTATACAACACACTCTCCTCTTTGGACAGAGGTTGAAGGGTGCGACTGACCCCACAATACCAGCCCCGGATGAAAGCAAAAAAAAATACCCTGCGGCCAACAACAGATGTAAAAAAAAAAGACACCTAATAGCTTGCCGTAGTGTGAACGGGGGAGGGGGAAAAACACTAGACAAAACAATTTGCACGGTTAGATGCATGGTTTGTTGTTTTTATTATTATTTTTTGATAAATTGTTGGAGTAGTGTAGTTTGCCTCGGTTGTGTTGCCACAGTTGTGCAATCTCTACTGTCCATTTGGTTTTGAAAACTATGACAACGTCCATCCCCGCGAACGAGTAATACACGTTGTTGTTTTTTTCTTCAGAATGAAGCTTGAAGGGATGAATGCACCCCTCGTGAACTGCATACATAGAAAAAGGGGAGGGGAAAGCACATGAAGAGAGAAACCAACACTTTGAACAGAGTAAAACTAAAAAAAGGAAGAAAATTTAAAAGAATGTGTCTCACTGTGCATACACACACTTCCAAAAAAAAAAAATACTGATTCACTCTGATACTATAGGGAGAACAGAAAAAGGGAAGGGGACCACTATTGTAATGCCCTGAATTCGACAACGAGCTGCTCTGGGAGACTCTCTCTTTGGACAGTTTGGGCTAGGTTTTGTGAAAAGGGGGTTTTTGCGGTTACAGCTATTTTTAAAAAAAAATCTTGGGGTAGTGAAAGTCGCTTTTTTTCACAAAAAAAAGGGAAAAGGGAAAAGGGAAAAAAAGAAATATTATTGTGCCATACTAGTCCTGGTAGTGGCCTGTTTGGGTTAGTCGGGTTCTTTGTCCCGATTTTTATGAAAATCGTGGTTATATTAGTGTAAACACCCGAGGATGAGCTCCACTAATTTACATCTTTTTTTCTGTTTTGTAAAGACAAGAACCTCTACTGTACTTAGGCAAGAGAAGCACAGCTTACAACTTCATCCACCCAGAAGATTAAACGCCTCGGGTCGAGAATCACAAAAAAAAGGGGAGAGAAAGAAAAATTGGTAAGATAATCCAAGCATCTCGCTGTTGAGTCACCTATTAAAAAAAGCTTCTCTCTTTCCTCTATCGATCTTTTCTATTGGGAGAATCGTATTGAAAAGATGTTTATTAATTTTGTGATTCAAACAAATGAAATCTGTCGTAACTTTCTGAGGTAAACACCGTAAAACAGATAACTAGGGAATTGGGAGGAAAATGGGAAATGAAAAAAAGAAGAAGAAAAATTGAAAATGAAGAATAGGATGCAGATTAGCGCTGAGACAATAAAATGAATACAACGTTGTTTCTTACAGCTGAGAAATTTTCGTGGGGGGAAAAATGCAGAGGGGTTTGGTGACAAGACGTTGTTTAAAAAAGAAATGGTATTGACATAGCCATTGTAATCGTTTGTTATTTTTGAAAAAAGAGTAGTTGAAACGGCAACGAATCTTAGTCGAGCTCATGCAAAAAAAAAAAAAAAAAAATGCAATTTCGCGCCTTAGACAGCATGGGCACTGAGGGCGGACCTTCTGCAGATCAGATCCGTGCAGCATTCACGGACTTTGACACAAACGTTAATCGTAAGCATCATGCTTGTACAGAGAGATTCATCCACTGCGGTGTAGTTTTGTGGGCACGTTGGCGGTGCTGTGCAGTGGCAACTCTCACAACAGCCTGTAGCAGAGCATCGGGTGCCTGGTGCGCATACGATGTTCAGGTCACCTCCGCATGTGGGCTGGCCACTGCACTTTTCAGGGAAGGCGTTGTAGCACTCCCCGACGGCACTGCCAGACGCCGAGCAGGCAAGAGCATCAGCACAGACATTGGTCTTGCAGGAGTCTCCCCCTCCACAGACACCACCCTCAGAGGACTTTGCTGTGCAGTAGGATTGCCCGGAGCAGGATGTTCCTGACAGGGTGGGCCTGCACGTTTCGCTTGCACTGCATTCGGTGTCATCGTTGCAGGCAACAGGCAGTTTGTTGCAGGATGCGGCACCAAGCACGTCGCGCACACATTCATACCCAACTCCACATTGAAGCTGGGCACAACGGTCCTGCACACAACACGCAGCACAGCCACGTCCTCCGAGGGCAGGGTTGCATGCATCGGAAGGGTCGTCCAGGCAGATCTCCCCATCCACGCAGGGGTTGGCCGCACTGCAGCGCTGCTTGTTGAGGCAGACGCGGTTCTCCGCAGGCACAGCGGTGGTCCTGCACATCTTGGGTGCACAGCAGCCATCGCCGTCGTTGAACACCTCCACGCAGGGGACTGGCTTGTTCCACATCATCGCTGTAATGATTTCCTTCCTGCAGGCAAGCACATCAGGACCCTCCACAACATAGTGTCCTGCAGGGCAGACAAGCGGGGTGGTGCAGCAGTGTGCAGGGTCTGTAGTGGAAGACTCGTTAGTTGTAGGAAGCTCGCCGCTCTGCGGGAAGTGGCATGTCAGTGTCACGCAGCACGTCACCACGGTTCTGCACACGCCGGTCAACTGATCCTCGGGTGTGCACTTCTCCTCACCCTCAAGGTACCCCGCAGGACACACAGGGCGTTCGCCACAGCACGCTGTGCTCCCTGACGCCGCCACCACGAAGATGCTCAGCATTGCAAGGCTTGTAAGCATTGTTATGTTTTGAGAAAAAAAGGGCTCTGAAAAAGGATTTGTTTCGGGTAAGGTGAGGAGGCAAGAGGTAGGTATAATGAGCAGACGGAGGAGGAGGTTCGTTTTTTTTTAAATATTGACATTCTTGGATTTTTGCCATTTTTTTATTTTTGAAATACTACGTACAATCTAGGATGGGGATGGGGTGGAATACAAAAATACAACAAAAACGGTTGAAAGTGCAAACAAGCCTAATGTTTTTTTAGAAAATGGAGTTAAGTTTTCACTCACGAACCCAGTTGAAGAGGGAGGTGCCGTCCTGGAGACGTTCTTCCTTTCTTACCCAGCCATCCCCAAGGCGGAGTTCTTCTGTGGGTGGTGCGCCAGGTTGGAACTCTGCTTGTGGGAGGAAGGTGTGTTGAGGGGATGGTGCTGAGGCTGCAACGGCTGCAGCGAATCGTTCATCAGCTTCGACGCAGGATTGCAGGGCGAAGGCGGCAGCCTCGTTGGGTGACCAGCCTTTGCCTATGAGCCAGTGGGTGAGTTCAGTTGGGTCCACAGAGCTGTGGTCGTGCTTGAGGGGAAGCTTCACGGATGCTGCGCGTGGAGATTTGCATGATGGTCCAGAGGTGGAGGCTGCAGCTGCCTCAGCCTCTCTGTGCTGTGCAACAGCATCGGCAATCGCTTGCCGCTTGCGGCTCACCTCCCCCCGCACAGCCTCATCCCACGCCCGCGCCTCCTCCACAACACTGTACTGCTTAATGTGCTCAAACTCTTGCTCCCTCAAAGACTCAATCCTACTCCGGTGCGTCTCCTCCTCCGCATTGATCACAACAGACTGCCGCTCCAACATCACCTGCAACGCAGCATCAGTCGTCTTCTTGAAACTCTTCAAAACCTTTTTGTCCGGTTCCCACGACCCCACAGCATCCTTCTTGACGCACAACGCCTCAAGCATTGCTTGCTGGAGGAGTGGGTCTTGGTTGATGGAGGAGGCGTCAGGGCCGCCCCAACTGGGAAGTGATCTGATGGCGTTCTCAACAGCGACGCGGGCGACGGCTTCGGAGGAGGCGGCCATGGTGGGGGCGAGGGAGCGGAGGTCGAGGCTGCCGTCGTCCTTCTTCTTCTTCTTTTTGTAGTCGTCACCGAGGGTGAGTTCGAGGAGGTTGCAGAAGTCAGCGCTCTTGGCAATGACACGCGACGTCTCCTCTTCGATCACCATGCGGTGCTTGAGCGACGCCGACACCGTCGAGTACGACCGCAGTGGAGACTGGCTGCATTCGTACAAAGGCGACAGTGACTTCCGTACAGACACCTCGTGAAGCAGCTGCGGTCCTGCCTGCTGGTCCAATAGCCCGTACTTCTCAAAGATCTGCGACGCCTCCCCCGCTGCCCGCAGATTCGACCGGATCGTCTCATCCACAATGCCGCCGCTCGACTGCACCCTCCTCGCCTGCAGCTCCTGCATCTCACGCATCAGATACCCTTCCTGGAACTGCAGCGTCGCTGCGTTCGACACCTCAGGGATCGGTGGCGTCATCATCTGCGGGGGGCCGGGGGGGAAGGACGGTGCGTGGCTCAGCTCTCGGAGATGGCTGTCGTGGATCCGCGCAGCGCGCTGTGGGGACAGGCCTGAGGCAGGGCCAGCCTGCTTTATGGTGTCGAGCAGGGGTGCACCCTTTGCACGCGTCATGTCGCCTACGAACTGCAGAGAGTTCATAAACTGCATTGCGTTCTGGAAGTCCTCCTCCTTGTTCGCACGGATGTCCTCAGATGTGTCGGAAGGTGCCTGAGTCTGCTGCGTCTGCTGCATGTCTGCTGCGGGCTGCAGCTGCGGTGTCTCCACCGTCTCCGAGTGAGAGGCATGCGACACGTGCTCAACAACAGCGGAGAACGAGACAGCACTGTTCGGCTGGCTTGGGGCAGGGGCATGTTGCACCCCCGTGTCCTTTCCAATGCTTTCGTAACTATGCAGACTCACGCTGCTTGGGACAGGGGTGCCGCTGGGGTCCATCTTGAAGTAGCTCGTCCCCTTGGAGGTGGTAGTGGTGGTGGCAATGTAGTGGTGGTGTAAATGCTAATAGTAGATAAATATTTGGAAGAAAAAAGTCGTTTTTTTTAACTCTATCATTGTCAGTATTTTGGCCAAAAATAAAAAAATCTGCGCACCTGGAAAAGACGCTTTTTCTCTTTTTTGGCTGGGAGGAGGAGTTGGTGGAGTAAGAGGCGATTCGAGCGCGGAAGCACATTGAATTGCAGATACCTTTCTTCTGTGGCTTTCGTTTTCGCATGGTTGAGCACTCACAACCGAACACACCTCTGAGTGCGTTCTGGGTTCAAGAGGAATCTCGAACCACATACAATGAGAACAAAAATGAAAACCTGAAAGATGACATTATGCCCTACAGGTACACCCATCAAAAAGATCATGAAGCAAGAACAGTGGGTTATAAACAAGACCATGACACATACTGGGAGGAAGATTCTTAAATTAGTGTCTATCACCACCTGATTTTGAAGCGCGTTTGAGGACATTTGGAGGCTGTTGGGGGGTCTTTGCTGCTTGTTCAAAATCAGGTGGTATCACATGGGTCGCGCAAAGTATTTTTCCCCCTTTTGCTTTTTTCCAAGAGGTTTCATCCAGTTGGACAGGGTTGCCAACCCAACCAGAGAAGAAGAAAAAAAAAAGGCATCCCTTACACCTTCGCCTTACGGCTGGTGTAACAAAAATATGGGATTTTCACAACTAAAAAAAAAAACTCCAAACACAAATAAACCAGAGTTGTCGAACCACAACAGAACAAAGAGAACCACTCCCCTCTCAACCCCATTACCCCTTTCCCTCACAACACAACAGACGCGACGCATCCCAGGAACGCCATTCCGAGGAGTTGATGAAGAGATGGTGAACTGCTTGCCTCTATGGGGGGAAGATCGAAGCTTTCGTCTGGTGTTGCGGTCTCGTTTGCGTAGGTTTCGTTCATCCCTTCGACACCTGTGATACCGGGCACGTAGACATCAATGGTCATGAGGGTGCCCTTGCTGCTTACCAGCTTCCGGAAGTTCGACTCCGTGGTGACAACCCCCTGCACCACTCGGTTTAGGTCCATCTTCGTGAGCTCACCTTTCACACGGAACTCGAGGGCAATGTCACACCGCAGTGCGCTCAAAGTGCACTCTGCCACGCTCACTAACGCATCACCTTCGCGATGTGCAGGGCGCTTCACAGCCCCATCCGAAGCCAACAACTCGCACGCAGCGCTGTCCCGCTTAAGGTTCGTGGCAATGAGCGGTGCGGTCAAATCTACTGTCGGCATCGGTGTGACCACAGCAGCGCCTGTGGTCGCCAAGGTCGGTGCCGGTACCACCTCCCCCTTCGGCACAACGCAGATCCAGTCGAGAAGCACCTCAACCACAATGCCAAGGCGCTCAACGAAGTCTGCCTCCCACGCTTGCTTGAAGATGCCTTTTACCACAGTCACGTCCGTCCCTGTGAGTCGCAGCTGTGCGGTTGGGAACACAAATGCCTCTGGTGGAGATGGTGTCGGTGCCGGTGTTGGCGGTGGTGCAGAAGACAACAGTGTAGGCGATCCCAGCTCAAAGGTGTTGAAGCTCATGTACTTGCCGTGGAAGGTGTCAAGGCTGTTGTTGGGGTTGACGCAGGTCACCGTAAGCAGCGTCACTGCGCAGTACCCTGTCATGCTGATGTTCTGCCACGTGGCAACACCGTCCACGACCTTGGCGATGTGCCCATCCACAACGTTGCCAGGGCTGTGCGGTGCGTGGAAGGCGAAGGCCAGAGGGGATGCCTCGCACTTAGCGCGAACCTGCATGTACGCATCAGGGCTCAGCGAGGCAAGGATCTTCGCATCGCTCCCCACCACCGCAATGGACAAATCAAACCCTGCCCCAGGCGTCAACCGTTTCAACTCCATCGTCAGCGACGACAGCGACGACTTGCCATCTCGAAGGTGCTTTGCATCGAAGAACTGCTCTGGCAGGGGGCAGCCAAAGCTGTTCACATCCTGCAGGCCCATGTTCCCCACGCAGGGGGAGGACACAACCTTAGACACCTGCACGGTGAAGTGTGAGACGGATTTGACGAACAGCATATCCGAGTGCAGCAGCTCCCCCCAGTCTGTCGTGACCAGGAAGCGTTGCAGACCGCCACGCACGATGCTGAGGTTGTGGATGAATGAAACACCGTTCACGATGCGTACGCGCAGGCTGGAGTTCGCATTGTTCAACGTGGTCCACGAGGTTGCGCAGGGTGGCGGCAGACGGTCCACACATGCTGTGTCCAGCGCAAACGTTGTGCACGACTCAGACCCCGGCCAGCCCTCCTGAGAGCAGGGCTCCTCATTCGGCTGGAGAGTCGCATGGGTGACTGCGTTCTCCCCATTGTAGTCGGGCAGCACACCTTTGGTATCCGTCAGCACCAAGGCCAGGGATATCATGTAGCCCACCAGGACGTTGTACGACCCTGTAGTAATGTCGGTCCACGTATTTTGCTGCAAAACGTTAACTTGTACCTTCTTTGGCCATGAAACCACGTGAAGCTCGCCGAGGAAAACATCGGCCACAACAACGTTGTCCTTGATTGCGAGGAGCTGCATCAACCATGGGGTATGTGCTGAGGTTGGGTTGATGCTGCAGCATGTAGGGCACAACGTGCAGGCAGGTGAGGTTTGTTGCTGTGTGCAACACTCGACCTCGCGTGTGTCGTCTTCGGGTGTCACTGTCATCGTTGCCACCCCGTTGCGTACCGTGGTTGTGGTGTTCAGCCACGACCGTGTGATCTTTCCCAGCTTCGTCACCTCACGTGAGATGACCCACCGCACCTCTGTTGCAAAGTCGCCCTCTGCCACGACACCGTCCGCGTTCATCGCAAACACAGTCAACTCTACTGCTCGCCCCGTCGCCACCCCGACCTTCCCATTACCAAGCGGGACATCCATGTGGGACACATTGTACATATCCCCTTTGTGACCTATCTGCGGCTTGACCCGTACTGTTTCAACGTTTGCAGATTCGACGTCAAGCGATTGGGTTCCCTTTGTCCCGCTGGGAAGACCCGAGAGCGCAGAGATGAGGCACGGCCCCGGGAGGAAGTGCCCTGTGATGTTGAAGTTGTACCCACTCAGACTCTTCTGCATGACCACGAAGCATCCCGGTGGGTAGGTCGTGAACTGCACGTTGAGTGCGTCTTTGTCGAAGTAGGGGTTGCTGAATACCATGCGTCCCTGCGACCAGCCACGCAGGAGCAGGTGACGCATCGTGTGTGCTATCACACGCGCACCAACAGAGGAACGCCTGCCTCCCAGGATGTGGAAGTTGTCGGAGCTCTCCCAGTACCAGTTCGTGATGGCCGGGAGAACAACAATGAGCTCGATGCTGGAGGGCGCAAAGGCGGACGCAGGTGTGCGTGGGTAGTCTGCTGGTGGCACGACCTCCATGAGGCAGGAGCCGCCACCCACAGAGACTGTGAAGGTCAGGTTCGCCTGCCCACGGGTGTTGAGCGTAAGGTTCGTCTCGCCCTGCACAATGCAATTCACACAACGCGAACAGTCGTATGTCACCTTGAGGAACATCTCCTTCTGCTCCGCTACAGAAGTAAAGTACCGCTGCGGTGTGTGCACAAAGTCCGTCTTCCCTGCAAACGACACTACCACAGTGCGTGTCTCCCCTGACAGCACCGTCACAGCGTTCCCATCGCCCACCAGCATGATCGACGCCTCCGTCAGCCAGTCAAACTTCTGCAACGCAGCGCCGTCAATCATTTCGATCCCCAAAGGCTGCCCCTCGAACTGCAGTGACGGTGTGTACTTCGAGATGGGGCCCTTCGACACTGTAATCATGAGCGCACCGGAGGGGCTGCCGTCGATGACGTCAAATCCAGAGGCAAGCTCCACCAACGCACCGTCGCGTGACACAGACAGTGAGACAAGACCCTCAGCGGTTTGCCTGATTGCGGACGACACATTCGACACAACAGGGGCAAGCGTCACAAAAGACGGTTTCACGTAGTGTCTGAGATAGTCCGACTGGAAGTTCAGGATCGACGGTCCCCCAGCCACAACGGCCTTGTCGCCTGAGTCGTCCGCAAGGTACCCGTTGTAGAGCAGTGTCGTAGTTTCTGATGTGGTGGTGTGCAGCGTACTGGGCAGCGCTGCCGACGTCACGACATACTTCGCAGGCTTCGAAGTAACGCTTATGTCCGCACCTAGATACCCCGCGCTGACACGGCAGTACCAACATGCACGCGAAAAGGTCAGACGTATCGTGGCAATCCCGTTGATAGCGTGCGACACGTCGCCAGACCTTGCCTCGATGGCGATGTTGCCACCGAACCCGTTCCCCGACCGCTCTGTGACGGACAGATTTGCAGGCACGTTCCCACTCCATGTCGGGACGTGCCCTGCATCTACACGTATGAGCGAGACTGTGAAAGGGTTGCGGACCTGCGTCGTACTCTTGACTGTCTTCATGAGCCACCCTTGACTGCACGTCGACACACGGAATGAGACCACAGCACCACCGCCGTTCTCTCTGATCGCAAACTTGCTGTTAAGGTACGTCACATACAACGTGCATGCAGAGCACGGCCGCAGGTACGACACCTCGAAGAACACAGACCCGTTCGGGTGCTGCGTGCCTGCAACAAACCTAGAAGGGTACTGCGGCGTCTCAGGGATCCCGCACACAGATGTTCCTGGGTGCAGAAAGCCACCGTTCCCGTAGCGCAGTGCACCTGGCGATGTGTCCTGCCACGACGACGTCATCTGAGGCCTGAAGTCACCCTCCTTCAGACCAGGTGGATGTTGCGTCCACCCACCCGGAAGGACCACCACGGGAGACACCAGCACCTGAATCGCAGTGCCTGTGTTGTGCGTGTGCGCTGGCAGCTTCTGGTACTCGATGCCTGCCTGTATCGGAGGTGTCTGCACAAGGGTGGAGAACTCCGCTGTGGAGGCGGAACGCTTCGACATTGAAGGCGGCTCAAGAGTCGGCTGCGAGAGACACTCACCCAACGACGCCCCGTAGAAGCACAGCGTCGCAGTCAGAACGCAGTTTGTGCAGGGGTTGAAGAGAGTCACCCACACGGTGACCTGCCCAAACCTCGTCCGCGCATCCTTCTGCACCAAAACCCCGTTCTCGTTGTTGACTTGGATGCGTCGCGCAGATTGATCAGTGCATGTCGTGCCTGTCTTCAGCTCAATTTTCACCAGTGAGTTTGGCTGCGAGTATGCACGGTCTCCGTTCGCTGTGACTACGCGGATCTGCAATGGGAAAGGGACCCCCACCACAACGCCCTTCGAGAGCTCCCAGCCACGCCCTGCGTTCGTTGCTGTATAAAGGTACGAGTTACGTAGCTTCTTGCGCGTCGAGCGTGTGAAGCATGCGTCGTCTGAGGTGGGTGACGAGAGGACCACTCTGTCTCCTGTTGCGTTGCTCATCTTCCAGACGAACTTTGTCTTCGTTGCTGTCCCAGGGATTCCAGGCGCGGAGACGGACACAGCTGTTGAGAGCTCATCCAGTCCGTAGAAGCCAACGTGCACACCGGGCTCTTGGTCACCTTGGGGGAAGCTCAGCGACAGCCCGCTGTGCTTCTTATCAGCTGCATCCACTAGCACCTGCCTTGCCGTGGTCGTGACCTCAAACCTTGTGATATTCTTTGCCCCACTCTCAATGAGCAGAGGGCCGTTGTTGAAGCGGTACACCAGGTAGATGGAGAACTTCAGCTCTGTTGCCTCTGGGCCACATTCGCTCCCGACCCCTGGCAACAGGACTGCTGGGAGACGTGTTTTCTGGAAGAGCTGGATAGCGTAGCTCGGGACAGAGTGACTCTGCAAAGTGAAGAGGATCTTCTGGCATGCGATAAGCACGTGAAACATCTGGTTCTCCTCCACCGCACTCCCGGGCGCCAGCATGCACACAGAGAAAGCAGCCTCACGCACAGGACTCAGCGACACACCCTTTCCACTCAACATCACAGTCACCTCGCCTTTGCCACGCCGGATCAACACATTTCCATCACCACCTTGTTCCATACGAGAAGCGAACCGCAACGTAGGGGAGCCATGCGAGAGTGTCACATTAACACCATCCTCAGACTCCATCGTGATATTCTTGTGGATGGAAGGGACTGTGAGAGGTGCGGAAATGCATGTCTGTGTATCCTGCAGACAGGTCCAGCTCTCAACAAGCCGGGGCCGGAGGTCGGACTCCACCCCGATAGTCAGGTTGTAGTCACCCGTGTCTGGCACCCATCCAGAGGAAGCAAGGCGCTCGACGTGCAGTGGAAAGCCAATGGTCAAGAAGGTGGACGTAGACGACATCACATGGCACGCATTGCTGTCGCACTGCGTCTCTGGGAGCACGAGGCGGCGCACCTGCTGGAGTGGGTTCTGCTGCTTCTTCAGCGTCAGCGACACGTTGCACACCATCGCCTTTGTATGCGAGAGAACGGACCCCTCTTGCAACGGATCATACACCTCTGATGTTGTCTCAAACTGCATCTTGACGACATAATCTGGCTCAAACTTGCCGACGAAGTAGAGAGACTGAAACTGTGCAAGACCTTTGTCCATAACTTGGTTCAAATTTCCAAATATTTTGAAGTTGGGGTTCAGGATAGGAACCAGCCGCACCTTCCACAGCGGCCACGCAGAGAGCCTGAGGAAGGCGTTGACTGCAGTGACGTTGATGTCGAGTAGCGCAGTGTTCGCCTCGTAGTAGGGGAGCTCTATTGTGTCGGGGCAGTTCACGTCGACAGCGTCGCTCAGGAAGGTGATGTTCAGCATGCCGTACTTCGTGCCGGAGAACGTCTCCCCAGGGTCGGGCCCGGCACCTGCCGTGCTGTGGAACGTTACCTCGCAGTGCACACAAGGTTGCGTGGTGCGCAACACCCACTGTGACCCCCACCTGCCGTCGCTGTGTAGCCGTGGAGACTGCCCACCTGACTCCTTCGTAAGTGTCGCACCACCACGTACAGCACCATTGTTCACAGGCTTCGGACCAAACAGCCATGCATAAATATCACCCGAATGAAACTCATCAACAAGAAAGCCATCAACGGATGGCACCCCCGGCACCGCAAACACATCAATACCTGTCCCCAGCTCCACACGCGTCGAGGTTGTGCTGACCTCTATAGTCGTGGCAGGCACCCTGATGGATACTGTAACTCCTGCATGCACAGTCGGTATCGAGGCACTCTTTTTTGGAGAAAGAGTCACATTTAAAACGCACGGATTCCACCGCCCACAGCCGAGGTTGTTGAGAACACGGAACTTCAGTGAGAAGACTGTTGGGTGGCTCCAGCCCTGGAGGAGCGCTGGGGTTGAAAGCCGTTTCACAGTCAGATCCTGTGGAAAGAGTGTGATGGAGTCGTGAGAGGCGTCGAGCAGCGAGTTCCCTGCTGCGTTGGTGTGGAGCTCGATGTGGCAGTTGTAGTTCGAGAGGTCCTCCATCAGAAGCCCGTCGGGGTCCTTGACCGAGAAGATCAGGATGTAGGGAAGGTTTGCCTCCACGTAGCCCCCTGCCTCTGGCTGCCAGGAGTCTGCGGGGATACGGTTCGCGCGCAACGCCTTCGTTACTGTGTCCTTTGGTATCAAATCCAGAATTTCGATCTGCTGCGCAAACACAGTCTTGATGACAAGGGACGAAGGAAACTCAAGGTTATTCCCTTCTATCTTCGCAAGGATCCCGACCTGCAGCTCTAGTACCTGTGGATCGAGGACGGGGACGAAGTCGATTCTGATGACCCCGCCTTGCTGCCAGTTGATCACACCCGCACCGGGCACGCCAGACTTCAAGCTCGATGTATTGTAGGCGTAGCTCAGCTCGACCCTCCCTGTGGGGGCTCCCTCATGCACACCCAAGTAGGACGACGTCATGCGCAGTGTGCAGGCACGCCCGCTCAGGCATAAAAATGACGGCTGGATCTTGATCTCGTCGGTCTGGTGCGTCGCAACGTTCGTCCACACAGGCTGCGAGGTGAACACAAAATTCTGCAGCTTCGCACGGATCTTCATCCCACAGCCGTACTCGTTCGCACACCCCGACACAAGCGAGACATCAAAGACTGCCGTGCCGAGCTGGAGCTTCTGGCACGTCTCCCCCTCCAAGAGGTACGGCGGGTCCTTGTCGAAGGAGGCATCGTTCTCGCAGTAAAGGTCCTGCTTCGACCCGGGCACGGGGCACGGTACAATCCACACCTTGCCTGTCCCGTACGGAACGGTCACCCCCAAACGCTGCAACGTGGCTTGGATGCGCAGACGTTTGTCAACCGATATTTCTGAATAGGAGCGGAAGCTTGATATGGACGACACCGAGGGCGTGCTCGGGAACGCCTTGAAGACAGACTCGTTGAATATCGAGAAACGGTTGAACGCAGGCACGAACTGCGGGTTTTCGAGCTGCACACTGAGTGCCTCTGCGACCAAGCCCTGTTGGAAGTAGCCCGACCCACCTCCTTCCACATCGTTCCCGACGTTCATAGCGTGGTACCTTGTGCCGTCCTTCATCAGCACACATACAATGTAACGACCAAACGTGTTCCGGTTGTCCGGGGGCAGTTTCAGGTTGGACGACGCCCACGTGTCCTGCGCTATGGTGGGAAGCCAGTCCGCTGCACCCACCATATCACACGAGGTGGGCGCCACGGTTACCCCTATTGTTGTCAGGTGTGAGAGCATCACTTTCGACTCCGAGAGTTTCAGGTACGACGGGTGCGCTGCAGCAACGACAGTAATGAACTCTGTTCTGTTCTCGCCACGCACTGCAAACCACCCACCCCCAGATACGTCTTTGTAGCACACCACGTACTGCCCAGGGTCAAGCGGCATCTGGAAGATGACGTACTGATCAGAAATGCGCGGCGATATGCCCGGCACACCCGACGTAAGGCAACCAGAAGCACTGTACTGCACAAGCTTGACCTCACCCCCAATGATGGGAGAGTGTAGCGAGAACGAGAACCCAACCGTCGTGCTGTCTGCCGTCGTGTTGTACACTGTGGAGATACCGCTGTGCGTCTGCGTGGGGTGGTTGTTGTAGCGCAGGATTGGGTCGAGAAACCAGTTCGATATCGCTACAGGGAGCGTTGCGAGCACGTGCCCAGTCAGCGATGGAAGTTCAAGCCAGTTTTTCTCGTTGTTCAGTTCAGGAAGCGAGGTGAACATGCACACCTTGTAGACAATGCGAGAGTTGTCCTTTGGAGACGGCAGTGTTGCAATAAGAGTCGCTGTTGAGACTTGCCCGTCGCCCAACCCCAAGTCCATTCCTACTACCTGCCCTTTCTCCGAGCACGGAAGCTGCTGCAGCTGCAGGCTTGCCTTGTCACCTCCTAGCGCGAAGGGCTTTGTATCCAACGGAAAATTCAGTGAAGTGATCTTCAGCTCAATCGTTTGCGTGTTGTATGGGGAGGAGGCACCCGACCACCACATGTTGTTCTTGAACACTGTGTACGGACCCAGTCGGTGCCATGTGTACGGATCGATGAGATAGCAGAGGTAGTGACAGCCAGCTGCATCCGGTATGGTGACGTTGAAGAGCAGCCTGTCCCCGTGGTCGAGCGAGTCTATGGTGGAGGACCCGTACTGGCTTGCTTCCGTGCCCACCGGGGACTGGATGCAGGGTGCGGGGTGGTCACACTTCACAAGCTTCGCAGAAAACTCGTTTGCAGTGCGCTGATAGCGTTCGACCAGGAACTCCTTGACCAGCCCACCGCGGAGGTCTGACCGCCCTGTCTCCTCTGGTGCAGGTGTCACAATTGGCGGTACGTACTTCACCCCCAGCCACGTTGAGTTCCCAATGATCCAGTTCGATGTGAAGTTCTGCCTGAAGCACAACATGTACTGCCCCGCCTTGGGTGTCGTAATGTAGAAGGCGATCTTCTTCCTGTAGTGCTGCGGTGCTGCATTCGTCTGCGACAAGCGCCTGAAAATCGAAGGTGTCTCATCGATAACAACTGCATCCGTCTGCGAGCCGCAAAAGGCGTTATCTGCAGCCTCACAGTACTCATACGCAACAGACGTGTGGAGCACTGATGGGCCCAGGCAGTCAGTATTTGGGCGTACCAGTTTGAGTGTGTCCAATGTTGAAAGATAAAAGTCGCCGTCATTGACCATTGCCACTGTGTCGACACGCTCACGGTTGTCCAAGACCTCTATCGCTATCGCAGGAGGGGTAGTCACTTCAAATAGGTCTGGGCTGGCGAGCCAGTTCCAGTTGCTGCTGCGAAAACAAACCCTGTACAGACCGGGTGTTGCGGGTATGCGGATGTACAGTGGGTCACCATACGCAGGCACCCCCTCGGGCCTTACTGCGTACGTGTCTGGCAGCTTGGTCACATTCTTTGACTCCTCGCCGTCATCCCAGAGGTAGAGTCTTGTGTATTCACACGGCTTCGTTGCAAGGACGATGCGCACGATTGGGTTTACAAAGGGCGACCTTCCTGTGAAGTTCTGGAAGTGGACAAAGATTGGACCCCACGTTCCTGCACGCGTGTCGTTCATTGAGTATGTCACCTGTGTGGGTGTCTCTGTGAAGTGTGGTCCCGGGATGAGAGGGTATGGCTTTGGCTCCGTGAAGTTGATTGCAACGCGGTCTGCAGTGTGTGCGAAGAGGTAGCGCATGGGGAGGTCGGACCACTCGCCTGAAGTGTCCCACGGGAGCACGCGCCAGCCTGCCCCATCGCTGCCCTTCTTGTAGCAGACGTAACGTGAGAGGTAGCGCCGGCCTGTGTAGATGGACGTGTACGCCGTGGTGACACCAGCCTTCTCATTTGTCGCAAAGCTGCCAGGCGGGCCATTGAGGTCTCGCGACGCAGAAGGGTACAACGCCTCCTCGTCCTGGTACTGCTGCCTCACCCAGTCCCAGCACCCTAGGGACGCAGGCGTCGCTGCGGTCTCCGTTGCGCTCGCCACCTCCACAAGGCGCAGCTGGTCGCCGCCTGGGGAGTACCAGTAGCTCTCCTCGGTGAAGTTGTTCGTCGCCCGGCTCAGCCCAGCGCCACTGACGCGTATAGACCCGTAGCTGTGTTCCGTCAGATCCTTGATAGACCATGAAAATCGCTCGATGTCGACACGAAACGTCGGTAAAGTTGACAGCTCAAGGTGCAGATTCCAAAACTGTGACCGCGGGGCACGTTCGGGGCACCCACCTGGGCAGTGCCAGAGCTTGCGCCACATTGGGAACGAAGAAAGGGTCGTGTTGCTGCCACTCTGCTTCCACGCTGCACGCTGCTGGCGGGCGGAGAAGCACACGTCGTACTCACCAGCATCCGCAGGCAGCTTCACAAATGCCAGCACATAGTGTGCCGTTTCCGTGGTATTGAAGACCTCCACGAGAGGATGCTTGTCTGGTGTCCCGAACAGCGCAATACCACCACTAGTCGCAGACGACGTCAATGTAGGGTATGCTGGTGGCAACCACGCCCCAGTGTGGTCCACAACAGCAGAACCAGGATAGATGTGTGCAGATGGCCCAGTCGGTGCGTCGTGATACGTCCCAGGCTCATCTGTGCAGGGCGCATTACGTCTCACAATCTTAAGGGAATCCCCTAATGAGCATTCAGCATGGTCCTGAGGGAATCTCTGGCACGCAGACCCTGCAAGGGTGAAATTCCACGAAATATCGGTCTTCATCACCCGGATCGCTGCATACTGGTTTGCCGATGGCTCCATCAACTCGAACCAAGTGTGAGAGGGATGCGACTGAAAGATGTGCTTATGATGGATATATCTGTCAGTAGGATCTGCGTACCCAGAATCGGTGAAGAGAAGCCACTTCCCAACAATGAACTCTGACTCAAACACAACAGGTTTGTGCTTGAAGCAGACAATCCACTTCAAAAAGCTGTGGGGAGCAGAGAAAGTGACAAACGCCTTTTCCGCAAACGCCTCCCCCTCAATGTACGAAGTGTCCTCCAAGCCAAACTTGCGCGTCTCGTACAGGGGGAAGTAAATCGACTGGTCGCGTGCAACGTACTTTGTACAGTCATGACCCAGCAGCGTCTCGTGTTTGTAGACACGTAACTCAAGCTCCTCTTCGTAGTTGTTGTTGTTCGAGACGTTGAAAAGACTTTTCTGCTCCCCGTTCACGATTGTTTTCAGCATAAGGCGCACCTCCTGCCCCTCGACCTCCTGAAGAGGTGACTTCTCGGTGGTATAGTTATCAAATCTAATCAGCGAGAATGTGTGCGTCAGCGTGTCCGTGAAGGACAGTGATCTTGTCTCTGTCAACGACTCTGAGAACGTCTCTGTCAACGACACAGTCTCCGTCAACGACTCTGAGAACGTAACTGACAACGAAAACGTGTCCGTCAGCGAATATGTCACAGTTGCTGAAAGTGTGAACGTCGACGTCACGGTTTCTGTTGCTGTGGGTGACGCTGTCAGCGACACAGTCTGTGTTGGCAGTGTCATGGACATACTGGAGGAGAGAGAGTGACTCGCAGTGAACGACTGCGACTGTGACCGTGAATCAGAATGCGAGTGCGATATACTCTGGGTGGTACTTGCCGTACCCGTTGGAAGCGAAAACGTCGCACTGTTCGAACGACTCACACTCCCACTTGGCAATGTCATGGTGAAACTTGGTGAAGGACTTGACGTTCCTGTCAGGGATACTGTCAACGTCGGCAATGTGATGGTTTTCGAAAAAGTCGGAGACGGACTTAACGAAACTGTCAGCGTCGGCAGCGAGAATGTGGAAGTCCCTGTTCCCGTGATCGATACTGTCAAAGTCGGCAATGAAAATGAATTAGAAGCTGTTGGAAGCGACATCGTCGAAGTAACTGACTTTGTGAACGTTCCTGACCGTGTCGGCAGTGTCACGGAATACGAGTGGCTCACTGTCCCTGTGGGTAATGTCATAGATGTTGTCGCTGTGCGCAATGTGCGAGACTTCGTGTCTGTGAGAGACCGTGATATTGTCATCGTCGGTATTGTGAGAGTTCTACTGTAAGAGTGAGAAGATGTAGTGGTTGCTGTAGCTGTGGGAAGTGTGGCAGACCCCGACAGCGAAGGTGTGACTGTTGCCCCCATGCACATCGCCCAGCAAATGCTGCTGATAAACAACAGCATGGTCTTCTTATCATGAGGATAGTTGCGGGGAATGGTAACAAGCGGTGTGAAGTGTAACCTGGAGAGGAAGAGTGGGTGGTGAGGGTTGGTTGCCAGTGTGGGAGAATGTATCTGTGTATTAAAAATGTGATGCTGCTCCGTTTTATTTTGTTTCTATTTTTCTTGTTTGTTTGATGTTCCCCACACCTGGGCAAGGACAAGTCAGACATGCCAGTTTTTGCGCAGTGGGAACAGCATTGTTTTGAAATATTCTACAACTCTAACCACAAAATACAAAAAAAAAAAACTGTATGTACGAGAACCATTTACAAACACGCGTGGTTATCAGATCCCCAAACCACAAAAATAAATGCTTTCTAGACAACACCTCAACCTCGGCTGACAATCTGCTCTAATTGCTGTATCCTTTGGCTGCGCACATGTAACTCCGCCTGCTGTTCATCAACAATAGCTGCTAGATTCGAAAGCTCTGTTACCGCTTGCTTCATAGCAGTGTGCAACGACGCTTGATGTTCGGCTAAAGAACCCGCACGTGTCTGTACCAACAACAACGCTTCGCAGAGACGGTTTGCTTGAAGACGTTCGGCGGCAAGTTGCGCGTCTTTCATCATCATCTCTTCCCGCATCTCCTCCAGGTCCCTTGTCAGCCCCCCAATATGAGCGGACTGGACACCTTGCTGCACTGCCGCAGCCTCTTTGAACGAATCAAAGTCGCTTGAGATCTGCATTAAGACACCGATGCTGTCCCGCTCACCCCTCTCTGTACCCAATGCAGCCTCAAGATGGTCCACCTGTCTCTGTAGAGTGTGGATGACTTCGGCCTGCTGTTGCTGCGAAGGCGTCGCGCGTGTAGGTGGAACCACCCCTATGTGGTGTGGTGTCAGGTGCAGCGAATCCTCGCGGTCCTGCAGGATCTCGGTGCGCTCTGTGACCGCACGTTCCCGCTCCTCCAGGAAGCAGGCCGCGGTTTGCATCTCCTTCTTCATTTGCTCTGCATTCGTGCGCATCTGCTTCACAATCGCCTCTTTCTCTTGTACAACACGCTCACGCTCCTCAAGCACACGCTGCCGCAGCTCTACCTCCATCAATGGCTGATTATTGGTATACTGCTGAGTGTACTCTGCCTCATAACCTCCTTCCGACACAGGTGGCGGAGCGTATGTGCTTGTCGAGGACACCGCGCCAAACGTGTTAATAACATGTGCCACCGACGACACGCCAGACACGGGGTTCGATACACCTGCGCCGGGTGGGGTGGAGGGTATCCAGTGAGACATTCTGTGTGTGTCGTTCTTGTCTTTTGCAAAATTCACCTCATCGTACAGCACATATATTTCTAGGAAGTGGGCACGTCTGTCTGTGGGTTTGGATATTAGGTGGTTGTACTGTACGTGGGGTTGAGGGGAGGGTATAATGTGTGAGGAGGGGAGTCAAGAAAAAGGTTGACTTGAAATAAACCCGACAAGTGCACTGCAAGAGGGGTGAGAACGGACTGCTGGACCGACAACGTGAGGTAATGTGGACCCGACTGCGGATGAAAATAAATCTTTGATAAGCACATTGCTACACGCAAGTGTCGCCTGTCCGTCTGTGATTTGCAGGCAAGTTTCTACGCTGAGTCATCAACAACTTCAGTAAGGGCGCTCCCACAGCAGTACTGTGAGCGTGGCTCCATCTGTTCAATAGCAAATGGACGAGTGTCGGATTGCTTTGTCCGTTGTACGGGTGATATCATAGAAAAGTGAGATATTGTGGGGTTGGTCGACAGGGCAAAACGGTCTATTGCAGGTAATGGAGGTGAATCGCCGGTCAAATACTCTTCAACATATCAACGTCCTGTAGGTTCACAACATTATTACGTACTGGAAGCCGTATTCCACAAGAATTTCGATGCTTACATGAGGAGGGTCGCGTGGAGAACAGCACTGTAAAAGGTGTTTATAGGAAAGTGAGTTCTGTCCTCCAAATCTACTTGCACATAGTAAGTGTTAATGAAATACATTTCATAAGAAGAAGAATATGTGAAAAAGGATATGAGCTTAAATCACAGGATTATGCGACCATATATAACCATGTATGACCATATGCGACCATGGCTCCGCATAGCAGACAAAAACGACACACAACCCAGACACACCGATCCGGAATTATTTCATCACCTTCCACTAATAAAAATAAAAACCAACCTCTATTCAACGCGTCGCTTTCCTTCGTCCAAAAGGCACGCTTTTCAACGCATCGCTTACCCACCAATGCCAAAGAGTTGACAGACATCAGTACCCACCTTTTAAGTGGAGACATCTTTGCGAGACCGAGACATCACCCTAACCTATTTCCCGCCCCTGCCCCGCCTCCGCCTCCACCTCCGCCCTTCCGCTTGCTCCCGCCCTTCCCCTTGTCACTCCGCTTGCCTGTGCCCTTACTTTCTCCTCCTCCACCTCCCGGTTCTGACCCTCCTCCACTCACTGCACCCGAAGTTAGAGATGGAGACTGGACTGTGGACAAATCCACAGACGTGCCACTTGGTGCCTGTTCTCCTTCCGGTGGTGATCCAGGAGGTGCCGTCTGGTCATATATTCCATTCAGCCACGCTTCAACATTGGTAATCTTCGCTAAATCAGGAATACGCAACTCGTAGTCCTCCACGCACACCAGCAGATGTACATACATCACAATTCTGTGAGGACGGGATGATAGAGTCACTGGCTTGTTTTGATGCGGACCACCAAAAACCCTCCACATTTCGCGATTGTCTGCTTCGTAGTCTTTATCCGGGACAAAAACCATCATTTAGATACCGAACAGTGAATGACAAGATACATTCCCTCGGTAGTCGGAAAGCTCCAAAGCGTACATCATCGTTTTGGTGCCGCACAGGGGAAGATAGTCTTGTAAGTTCTCATGGGTTCTAATGCCGTCGGTTTTCAATTTGGACACATACCCCGCACGTATGATATCAGCCATTATAACCAGGTTCTAGTTAGGCTTCTCCCAATGTCGGTCCTTTAGAAACGGATGACCACAAACGCAACATGTACTTCCTAATACCATCTTGGCATCTTTCTCAGCTACGTTAGTTGCTAAGTGAGACATTTCTGAAGGTAGCATTACAGCCCGAAAGAGATCAATACCAACCTCCAGCTGCTACCTTCCTGTCACTCTTCAAGTCTTCTCGCTCAGCAGCTCTGTACTCGTTATCTGAAAGTGTGCCGATGCGGTACAACCAACGCATTGAAACCGGTGCGTTAGAACGGACGCGTTGAAACCGATGCGTTACAACGGACGCGTTGAAACCGGTGCGTTAAAACGGACGCGTTGAAACCGGTGCGTTAGAACGGACGCGTCGAAACCGGTGCGTTACAACGGACGCGTTGAAACCGGTGCGTTACAACGGACGCGTTGAAACCGATGCGTTACAACGGACGCGTTGAAACCGATGCGATACAACGGACGCGTTGAAACCGGTGCGTTACAACGGACGCGTTGAAACCGGTGCGTTACAACAGACGCGTTGAAACCGGTGCGTTAAAACGGACGCGTTGAAATCGATGCGTTACAACGGACGTGTTGAAACCGATGCGTTACAACGGACGCGTTGAAACCGATGCGTTACAACGGACGCGTTGAAACCGGTGCGTTACAACGGACGCGTTGAAACCGGTGCGTTAAAACGGACGCGTTGAAACCGATGCGTTACAACGGACGCGTTGAAACCGATGCGTTACAACGGACGTGTTGAAACCGATGCGTTACAACGGACGTGTTGAAACCGGTGCGTTACAACGGACGTGTTGAAACCGTTGCGTTACAACAGACGCGTTGAAACCGGTGCGTTACAACGGACGCGTTGAAACCCATGCGTTACAACGGACGCGTTGAAACCGATGCGTTACAACGGACGTGTTGAAACCGATGCGTTACAACAGACGCGTTGAAACCGGTGCGTTAAAACGGACGCGTTGAAACCGATGCGTTACAACGGACGCGTTGAAACCGATGCGTTAAAACGGACGCGTTGAAACCGTTGCGTTACAACAGACGCGTTGAAACCGGTGCGTTACAACGGACGCGTTGAAACCGATGCGTTACAATGGACGTGTTGAAACCGGTGCGTTACAACGGACGCGTTGAAACCGATGCGTTACAACGGACGCGTTGAAACCGATGCGTTACAACGGACGTGTTGAAACCGATGCGTTACAACGGACGCGTTGAAACCGATGCGTTACAACGGACGTGTTGAAACCGATGCGTTACAACAGACGCGTTGAAACCGGTGCGTTACAACGGACGCGTTGAAACCGATGCGTTACAACGGACGTGTTGAAACCGGTGCGTTACAACGGACGCGTTGAAACCGGTGCGTTAAAACGGACGTGTTGAAACCGGTGCGTTACAACGGACGCGTTGAAACCGGTGCGTTAAAACGGACGCGTTGAAACCGGTGCGTTAGAACGGACGCGTTGAAACCGGTGCGTTAGAACGGACGCGTTGAAACCGGTGCGTTACAACAGACGCGTTGAAACCGGTGCGTTAGAACGGACGCGTTGAAACCGGTGCGTTAAAACGGACGCGTTGAAACCAATGCGTTACAACGGACGCGTTGAAACCGGTGCGTTAAAACGGACGCGTTGAAACCAATGCGTTACAACGGACGCGTTGAAACCGGTGCGTTACAACAGACGCGTTGAAACCGGTGCGTTACAACGGACGCGTTGAAACCGGTGCGTTAAAACGGACGCGTTGAAACCGGTGCGTTAGAACGGACGCGTTGAAACCGGTGCGTTAGAACGGACGCGTTGAAACCGGTGCGTTACAACAGACGCGTTGAAACCGGTGCGTTAGAACGGACGCGTTGAAACCGGTGCGTTAAAACGGACGCGTTGAAACCAATGCGTTACAACGGACGCGTTGAAACCGGTGTGTTAAAACGGACTCGTTGAAACCAATGCGTTACAACGGACGCGATGAAACCGGTGCGTTACAACAGACGCGTTGAAACCGATGCGTTACAACAGACGCGTTGAAACCGGTGCGTTACAACAGACGCGTTGAAACCGGTGCGTTAAAACGGACGCATTGAAACCGGTGCGTCAAAACGGACGCGTTGAAACCGGTGCGTTAAAACGGACGCATTGAAACCGGTGCGTCAAAACGGACGCATTGAAACCGGTGCGTCAAAACGGACGCGTTGAAACCGGTGCCTTAAAACGGACGCGTTGAAACCGGTGCGTTACAACAGACGCGTTGAAACCGGTGCCTTAAAACGGACGCGTTGAAACCGGTGCGTTACAACGGACGCGTTGAAACCGATGCGTTACAACAGACGCGTTGAAACCGGTGCGTTAAAACGGACGCGTTGAAACCGATGCGTTACAACGGACGCGTTGAAACCGATGCGTTAAAACGGACGCGTTGAAACCGTTGCGTTACAACAGACGCGTTGAAACCGGTGCGTTACAACGGACGCGTTGAAACCGATGCGTTACAACGGACGCGTTGAAACCGATGCGTTACAACAGACGCGTTGAAACCGGTGCGTTAAAACGGACGCATTGAAACCGGTGCGTCAAAACGGACGCGTTGAAACCGGTGCCTTAAAACGGACGCGTTGAAACCGGTGCGTTACAACAGACGCGTTGAAACCGGTGCCTTAAAACGGACGCGTTGAAACCGGTGCGTTAAAACGGACGCGTTGAAACCGGTGCGTTAGAACGGACTCGTTGAAACCGGTGCCTTAAAACGGACGCGTTGAAACCGATGCGTTACAACGGACGCGTTGAAACCGGTGCGTTACAACGGACGCGTTGAAACCGGTGCGTTAAAACGGACGCGTTGAAACCGATGTGTTACAACGGACGTGTTGAAACCGGTGCGTTACAACGGACGCGTTGAAACCGATGCGTTACAACGGACGTGTTGAAACCGATGCGTTACAACGGACGCGTTGAAACCGATGCGTTACAACAGACGCGTTGAAACCGATGCGTTACAACGGACGCGTTGAAACCGATGCGTTACAACAGACGTGTTGAAACCGATGCGTTACAACGGACGCGTTGAAACCGGTGCGTTAAAACGGACGCGTTGAAACCGATGCGTTACAACGGACGTGTTGAAACCGATGCGTTACAACGGACGTGTTGAAACCGATGCGTTACAACGGACGTGTTGAAACCGATGCGTTACAACGGACGCGTTGAAACCGATTCGTTACAACGGACGCGTTGAAACCGGTGCGTTAAAACGGACGCGTTGAAACCGATGCGTTACAACGGACGCGTTGAAACCGATGCGTTACAACGGACGTGTTGAAACCGATGCGTTACAACGGACGCGTTGAAACCGGTGCGTTACAACGGACGCGTTGAAACCGATGCGTTACAACGGACGCGTTGAAACCGGTGCGTTACAACGGACGCGTTGAAACCGGTGCGTTAAAACGGACGCGTTGAAACCGATGCGTTACAACGGACGCGTTGAAACCGATGCGTTAAAACGGACGCGTTGAAACCGTTGCGTTACAACAGACGCGTTGAAACCGGTGCGTTACAACGGACGCGTTGAAACCGATGCGTTACAACGGACGCGTTGAAACCGTTGCGTTACAACAGACGCGTTGAAACCGGTGCGTTACAACGGACGCGTTGAAACCGATGCGTTACAATGGACGTGTTGAAACCGGTGCGTTACAACGGACGCGTTGAAACCGATGCGTTACAACGGACGCGTTGAAACCGATGCGTTACAACGGACGCGTTGAAACCGATGCGTTAAAACGGACGCGTTGAAACCGTTGCGTTACAACAGACGCGTTGAAACCGGTGCGTTACAACGGACGTGTTGAAACCGTTGCGTTACAACGGACGCGTTGAAACCGATGCGTTACAACGGACGTGTTGAAACCGTTGCGTTACAACAGACGCGTTGAAACCGATGCGTTACAACGGACGCGTTGAAACCGATGCGTTACAACGGACGCGTTGAAACCGGTGCGTTACAACGGACGCGTTGAAACCGATGCGTTACAACGGACGTGTTGAAATCGGTGCGTTACAACGGACGTGTTGAAACCGGTGCGTTACAACGGACGCGTTGAAACCGATGCGTTACAACGGACGTGTTGAAATCGGTGCGTTACAACAGACGCGTTGAAACCGGTGCGTTACAACGGACGCGTTGAAACCGGTGCGTTAGAACGGACGCGTTGAAACCGGTGCGTTACAACGGACGCGTTGAAACCGGTGCGTTAGAACGGACGCGTTGAAACCGGTGCGTTAGAACGGACGCGTTGAAACCGGTGCGTTACAACAGACGCGTTGAAACCGGTGCGTTACAACGGACGCGTTGAAACCGATGCGTTACAACGGACGCGTTGAAACCGGTGCGTAAAAACGGACGTGTTGAAACCGGTGCGTTACAACGGACGCGTTGAAACCGATGCGTTACAACGGACGTGTTGAAATCGGTGCGTTACAACAGACGCGTTGAAACCGGTGCGTTAGAACGGACGCGTTGAAACCGGTGCGTTAAAACGGACGCGTTGAAACCAATGCGTTACAACGGACGCGTTGAAACCGGTGCGTTAAAACGGACGCGTTGAAACCGGTGCGTTAGAACGGACGCGTTGAAACCGGTGCGTTACAACAGACGCGTTGAAACCGGTGCGTTAGAACGGACGCGTTGAAACCGGTGCGTTAAAACGGACGCGTTGAAACCAATGCGTTACAACGGACGCGTTGAAACCGGTGCGTTAAAACGGACGCGTTGAAACCGGTGCGTTAGAACGGACGCGTCGAAACCGGTGCGTTAGAACGGACGCGTTGAAACCGGTGCGTTACAACAGACGCGTTGAAACCGGTGCGTTAGAACGGACGCGTTGAAACCAATGCGTTACAACGGACGCGTTGAAACCGGTGCGTTAAAACGGACGCGTTGAAACCAATGCGTTACAACGGACGCGATGAAACCGGTGCGTTACAACAGACGCGTTGAAACCGATGCGTTACAACGGACGCGTTGAAACCGGTGCGTTACAACAGACGCGTTGAAACCGGTGCGTTACAACGGACGCGTTGAAACCAATGCGTTACAACGGACGCGATGAAACCGGTGCGTTACAACAGACGCGTTGAAACCGATGCGTTACAACGGACGCGTTGAAACCGATGCGTTACAACAGACGCGTTGAAACCGGTGCGTTACAACAGACGCGTTGAAACCAATGCGTTACAACGGACGCGATGAAACCGGTGCGTTACAACAGACGCGTTGAAACCGATGCGTTACAACGGACGCGTTGAAACCGATGCGTTACAACAGACGCGTTGAAACCGGTGCGTTAAAACGGACGTGTTGAAACCGGTGCGTTACAACGGACGCGTTGAAACCGGTGCGTTAAAACGGACGTGTTGAAACCGGTGCGTTACAACGGACGCGTTGAAACCGATGCGTTACAACAGACGCGTTGAAACCGGTGCGTTAGAACGGACGCGTTAGAACGGACGCGTTGAAACCGGTGCGTTAAAACGGACGCGTTGAAACCAATGCGTTACAACGGACGCGTTGAAACCGGTGCGTTAAAACGGACGCGTTGAAACCGATGCGTTACAACGGACGTGTTGAAACCGATGCGTTACAACGGACGTGTTGAAACCGATGCGTTACAACGGACGTGTTGAAACCGATGCGTTACAACGGACGCGTTGAAACCGATTCGTTACAACGGACGCGTTGAAACCGGTGCGTTAAAACGGACGCGTTGAAACCGATGCGTTACAACGGACGCGTTGAAACCGATGCGTTACAACGGACGTGTTGAAACCGATGCGTTACAACAGACGCGTTGAAACCGGTGCGTTACAACGGACGCGTTGAAACCGGTGCGTTAAAACGGACGCGTTGAAACCGATGCGTTACAACGGACGCGTTGAAACCGATGCGTTAAAACGGACGCGTTGAAACCGGTGCGTTACAACGGACGCGTTGAAACCGATGCGTTAAAACGGACGCGTTGAAACCGATGCGTTACAACGGACGCGTTGAAACCGATGCGTTACAACGGACGTGTTGAAACCGATGCGTTACAACAGACGCGTTGAAACCGGTGCGTTACAACGGACGCGTTGAAACCGGTGCGTTACAACGGACGCGTTGAAACCGATGCGTTACAACGGACGCGTTGAAACCGATGCGTTACAACGGACGCGTTGAAACCGGTGCGTTACAACGGACGCGTTGAAACCGGTGCGTTACAACGGACGCGTTGAAACCGATGCGTTACAACGGACGCGTTGAAACCGATGCGTTACAACGGACGCGTTGAAACCGGTGCGTTACAACGGACGCGTTGAAACCGATGCGTTACAACGGACGCGTTGAAACCGGTGCGTTACAACGGACGCGTTGAAACCGATGCGTTACAACGGACGCGTTGAAACCGGTGCGTTACAACGGACGCGTTGAAACCGATGCGTTACAACGGACGCGTTGAAACCGATGCGTTAAAACGGACGCGTTGAAACCGTTGCGTTACAACAGACGCGTTGAAACCGGTGCGTTACAACGGACGTGTTGAAACCGTTGCGTTACAACAGACGCGTTGAAACCGATGCGTTACAACGGACGTGTTGAAACCGATGCGTTACAACGGACGTGTTGAAACCGATGCGTTACAACGGACGCGTTGAAACCGATGCGTTACAACGGACGTGTTGAAACCGTTGCGTTACAACAGACGCGTTGAAACCGATGCGTTACAACGGACGCGTTGAAACCGATGCGTTACAACGGACGCGTTGAAACCGGTGCGTTACAACGGACGCGTTGAAACCGATGCGTTACAACGGACGTGTTGAAATCGGTGCGTTACAACGGACGCGTTGAAACCGATGCGTTACAACGGACGTGTTGAAATCGGTGCGTTACAACGGACGCGTTGAAACCGGTGCGTTAAAACGGACGTGTTGAAACCGGTGCGTTACAACGGACGCGTTGAAACCGATGCGTTACAACAGACGCGTTGAAATCGGTGCGTTACAACAGACGCGTTGAAACCGGTGCGTTACAACGGACGCGTTGAAACCGGTGCGTTACAACGGACGCGTTGAAACCGATGCGTTACAACGGACGTGTTGAAATCGGTGCGTTACAACGGACGCGTTGAAACCGGTGCGTTACAACGGACGCGTTGAAACCGATGCGTTACAACGGACGCGTTGAAACCGGTGCGTTAAAACGGACGTGTTGAAACCGGTGCGTTACAACGGACGCGTTGAAACCGATGCGTTACAACGGACGTGTTGAAATCGGTGCGTTACAACGGACGCGTTGAAACCGGTGCGTTAAAACGGACGTGTTGAAACCGGTGCGTTACAACGGACGCGTTGAAACCGTTGCGTTACAACAGACGCGTTGAAACCGGTGCGTTACAACGGACGCGTTGAAACCGATGCGTTACAACAGACGCGTTGAAACCGGTGCGTTACAACGGACGCGTTGAAACCGATGCGTTACAACAGACGCGTTGAAACCGATGCGTTACAACGGACGTGTTGAAACCGATGCGTTACAACAGACGCGTTGAAACCGGTGCGTTACAACGGACGCGTTGAAACCGGTGCGTTACAACGGACGCGTTGAAACCGATGCGTTACAACGGACGCGTTGAAACCGATGCGTTACAACGGACGTGTTGAAACCGATGCGTTACAACAGACGCGTTGAAACCGGTGCGTTACAACGGACGCGTTGAAACCGGTGCGTTACAACGGACGCGTTGAAACCGATGCGTTACAACGGACGCGTTGAAACCGATGCGTTACAACGGACGTGTTGAAACCGATGCGTTACAACAGACGCGTTGAAACCGGTGCGTTACAACGGACGCGTTGAAACCGATGCGTTACAACGGACGCGTTGAAACCGATGCGTTACAACAGACGCGTTGAAACCGGTGCGTTACAACGGACGCGTTGAAACCGATGCGTTACAACGGACGCGTTGAAACCGATGCGTTACAACGGACGCGTTGAAACCGATGCGTTACAACGGACGCGTTGAAACCGATGCGTTACAACGGACGTGTTGAAACCGGTGCGTTACAACGGACGCGTTGAAACCGGTGCGTTAAAACGGACGTGTTGAAACCGGTGCGTTACAACGGACGCGTTGAAACCGATGCGTTACAACAGACGCGTTGAAACCGGTGCGTTAAAACGGACGCATTGAAACCGGTGCGCCAAAACGGACGCGTTGAAACCGGTGCCTTAAAACGGACGCGTTGAAACCGGTGCGTTACAACAGACGCGTTGAAACCGGTGCCTTAAAACGGACGCGTTGAAACCGGTGCGTTAGAACGGACGCGTTGAAACCGGTGCGTTAGAACGGACTCGTTGAAACCGGTGCCTTAAAACGGACGCGTTGAAACCGATGCGTTACAACGGACGCGTTGAAACCGGTGCGTTAAAACGGACGCGTTGAAACCGATGTGTTACAACGGACGTGTTGAAACCGGTGCGTTACAACGGACGTGTTGAAACCGATGCGTTACAACGGACGTGTTGAAACCGATGCGTTACAACGGACGCGTTGAAACCGATTCGTTACAACGGACGCGTTGAAACCGGTGCGTTAAAACGGACGCGTTGAAACCGATGCGTTACAACGGACGCGTTGAAACCGATGCGTTACAACGGACGTGTTGAAACCGATGCGTTACAACAGACGCGTTGAAACCGGTGCGTTACAACGGACGCGTTGAAACCGGTGCGTTAAAACGGACGCGTTGAAACCGATGCGTTACAACGGACGCGTTGAAACCGATGCGTTAAAACGGACGCGTTGAAACCGGTGCGTTACAACGGACGCGTTGAAACCGATGCGTTAAAACGGACGCGTTGAAACCGATGCGTTACAACGGACGCGTTGAAACCGATGCGTTACAACGGACGTGTTGAAACCGATGCGTTACAACAGACGCGTTGAAACCGGTGCGTTACAACGGACGCGTTGAAACCGGTGCGTTACAACGGACGCGTTGAAACCGATGCCTTAAAACGGACGCGTTGAAACCGGTGCGTTACAACGGACGCGTTGAAACCGATGCGTTACAACGGACGCGTTGAAACCGGTGCGTTACAACGGACGCGTTGAAACCGATGCGTTACAACGGACGCGTTGAAACCGATGCGTTACAACGGACGCGTTGAAACCGGTGCGTTACAACGGACGCGTTGAAACCGGTGCGTTACAACGGACGCGTTGAAACCGATGCGTTACAACGGACGCGTTGAAACCGGTGCGTTACAACGGACGCGTTGAAACCGATGCGTTACAACGGACGCGTTGAAACCGGTGCGTTACAACGGACGCGTTGAAACCGATGCGTTACAACGGACGCGTTGAAACCGATGCGTTACAACAGACGCGTTGAAACCGGTGCGTTACAACGGACGCGTTGAAACCGGTGCGTTACAACGGACGCGTTGAAACCGATGCGTTACAACGGACGCGTTGAAACCGATGCGTTACAACGGACGCGTTGAAACCGGTGCGTTACAACGGACGCGTTGAAACCGATGCGTTACAACGGACGCGTTGAAACCGTTGCGTTACAACAGACGCGTTGAAACCGATGCGTTACAACGGACGTGTTGAAACCGGTGCGTTATAACGGACGCGTTGAAACCGGTGCGTTAAAACGGACGCGTTGAAACCGATGCGTTACAACGGACGCGTTGAAACCGATGCGTTACAACGGACGCGTTGAAACCGGTGCGTTACAACGGACGCGTTGAAACCGATGCGTTACAACGGACGCGTTGAAACCGGTGCGTTACAACGGACGCGTTGAAACCGATGCGTTACAACGGACGTGTTGAAACCGGTGCGTTATAACGGACGCGTTGAAACCGGTGCGTTAAAACGGACGCGTTGAAACCGATGCGTTACAACGGACGCGTTGAAACCGATGCGTTAAAACGGACGCGTTGAAACCGATGCGTTAAAACGGACGCGTTGAAACCGTTGCGTTACAACAGACGCGTTGAAACCGGTGCGTTACAACGGACGCGTTGAAACCGATGCGTTACAACGGACGCGTTGAAACCGGTGCGTTACAACGGACGCGTTGAAACCGATGCGTTACAACGGACGCGTTGAAACCGGTGCGTTACAACGGACGCGTTGAAACCGGTGCGTTACAACGGACGCGTTGAAACCGATGCGTTAAAACGGACGCGTTGAAACCGTTGCGTTACAACAGACGCGTTGAAACCGGTGCGTTACAACGGACGCGTTGAAACCGATGCGTTACAATGGACGTGTTGAAACCGGTGCGTTACAACGGACGCGTTGAAACCGATGCGTTACAACGGACGCGTTGAAACCGATGCGTTACAACGGACGCGTTGAAACCGATGCGTTAAAACGGACGCGTTGAAACCGTTGCGTTACAACAGACGCGTTGAAACCGGTGCGTTACAACGGACGTGTTGAAACCGTTGCGTTACAACGGACGCGTTGAAACCGATGCGTTACAACGGACGTGTTGAAACCGTTGCGTTACAACAGACGCGTTGAAACCGATGCGTTACAACGGACGCGTTGAAACCGATGCGTTACAACGGACGCGTTGAAACCGGTGCGTTACAACGGACGCGTTGAAACCGATGCGTTACAACGGACGTGTTGAAATCGGTGCGTTACAACGGACGTGTTGAAACCGGTGCGTTACAACGGACGCGTTGAAACCGATGCGTTACAACGGACGTGTTGAAATCGGTGCGTTACAACAGACGCGTTGAAACCGGTGCGTTACAACGGACGCGTTGAAACCGATGCGTTACAACGGACGTGTTGAAACCGTTGCGTTACAACAGACGCGTTGAAACCGATGCGTTACAACGGACGCGTTGAAACCGATGCGTTACAACGGACGCGTTGAAACCGGTGCGTTACAACGGACGCGTTGAAACCGATGCGTTACAACGGACGTGTTGAAATCGGTGCGTTACAACGGACGTGTTGAAACCGGTGCGTTACAACGGACGCGTTGAAACCGATGCGTTACAACGGACGTGTTGAAATCGGTGCGTTACAACAGACGCGTTGAAACCGGTGCGTTACAACGGACGCGTTGAAACCGGTGCGTTAGAACGGACGCGTTGAAACCGGTGCGTTACAACGGACGCGTTGAAACCGGTGCGTTAGAACGGACGCGTTGAAACCGGTGCGTTAGAACGGACGCGTTGAAACCGGTGCGTTACAACAGACGCGTTGAAACCGGTGCGTTACAACGGACGCGTTGAAACCGATGCGTTACAACGGACGCGTTGAAACCGGTGCGTAAAAACGGACGTGTTGAAACCGGTGCGTTACAACGGACGCGTTGAAACCGATGCGTTACAACGGACGTGTTGAAATCGGTGCGTTACAACAGACGCGTTGAAACCGGTGCGTTAGAACGGACGCGTTGAAACCGGTGCGTTAAAACGGACGCGTTGAAACCAATGCGTTACAACGGACGCGTTGAAACCGGTGCGTTAAAACGGACGCGTTGAAACCGGTGCGTTAGAACGGACGCGTTGAAACCGGTGCGTTACAACAGACGCGTTGAAACCGGTGCGTTAGAACGGACGCGTTGAAACCGGTGCGTTAAAACGGACGCGTTGAAACCAATGCGTTACAACGGACGCGTTGAAACCGGTGCGTTAAAACGGACGCGTTGAAACCGGTGCGTTAGAACGGACGCGTCGAAACCGGTGCGTTAGAACGGACGCGTTGAAACCGGTGCGTTACAACAGACGCGTTGAAACCGGTGCGTTAGAACGGACGCGTTGAAACCAATGCGTTACAACGGACGCGTTGAAACCGGTGCGTTAAAACGGACGCGTTGAAACCAATGCGTTACAACGGACGCGATGAAACCGGTGCGTTACAACAGACGCGTTGAAACCGATGCGTTACAACGGACGCGTTGAAACCGGTGCGTTACAACAGACGCGTTGAAACCGGTGCGTTACAACGGACGCGTTGAAACCAATGCGTTACAACGGACGCGATGAAACCGGTGCGTTACAACAGACGCGTTGAAACCGATGCGTTACAACGGACGCGTTGAAACCGATGCGTTACAACAGACGCGTTGAAACCGGTGCGTTACAACAGACGCGTTGAAACCAATGCGTTACAACGGACGCGATGAAACCGGTGCGTTACAACAGACGCGTTGAAACCGATGCGTTACAACGGACGCGTTGAAACCGATGCGTTACAACAGACGCGTTGAAACCGGTGCGTTAAAACGGACGTGTTGAAACCGGTGCGTTACAACGGACGCGTTGAAACCGGTGCGTTAAAACGGACGTGTTGAAACCGGTGCGTTACAACGGACGCGTTGAAACCGATGCGTTACAACAGACGCGTTGAAACCGGTGCGTTAGAACGGACGCGTTAGAACGGACGCGTTGAAACCGGTGCGTTAAAACGGACGCGTTGAAACCAATGCGTTACAACGGACGCGTTGAAACCGGTGCGTTAAAACGGACGCGTTGAAACCGATGCGTTACAACGGACGTGTTGAAACCGATGCGTTACAACGGACGTGTTGAAACCGATGCGTTACAACGGACGTGTTGAAACCGATGCGTTACAACGGACGCGTTGAAACCGATTCGTTACAACGGACGCGTTGAAACCGGTGCGTTAAAACGGACGCGTTGAAACCGATGCGTTACAACGGACGCGTTGAAACCGATGCGTTACAACGGACGTGTTGAAACCGATGCGTTACAACAGACGCGTTGAAACCGGTGCGTTACAACGGACGCGTTGAAACCGGTGCGTTAAAACGGACGCGTTGAAACCGATGCGTTACAACGGACGCGTTGAAACCGATGCGTTAAAACGGACGCGTTGAAACCGGTGCGTTACAACGGACGCGTTGAAACCGATGCGTTAAAACGGACGCGTTGAAACCGATGCGTTACAACGGACGCGTTGAAACCGATGCGTTACAACGGACGTGTTGAAACCGATGCGTTACAACAGACGCGTTGAAACCGGTGCGTTACAACGGACGCGTTGAAACCGGTGCGTTACAACGGACGCGTTGAAACCGATGCGTTACAACGGACGCGTTGAAACCGATGCGTTACAACGGACGCGTTGAAACCGGTGCGTTACAACGGACGCGTTGAAACCGGTGCGTTACAACGGACGCGTTGAAACCGATGCGTTACAACGGACGCGTTGAAACCGATGCGTTACAACGGACGCGTTGAAACCGGTGCGTTACAACGGACGCGTTGAAACCGATGCGTTACAACGGACGCGTTGAAACCGGTGCGTTACAACGGACGCGTTGAAACCGATGCGTTACAACGGACGCGTTGAAACCGGTGCGTTACAACGGACGCGTTGAAACCGATGCGTTACAACGGACGCGTTGAAACCGATGCGTTAAAACGGACGCGTTGAAACCGTTGCGTTACAACAGACGCGTTGAAACCGGTGCGTTACAACGGACGTGTTGAAACCGTTGCGTTACAACAGACGCGTTGAAACCGATGCGTTACAACGGACGTGTTGAAACCGATGCGTTACAACGGACGTGTTGAAACCGATGCGTTACAACGGACGCGTTGAAACCGATGCGTTACAACGGACGTGTTGAAACCGTTGCGTTACAACAGACGCGTTGAAACCGATGCGTTACAACGGACGCGTTGAAACCGATGCGTTACAACGGACGCGTTGAAACCGGTGCGTTACAACGGACGCGTTGAAACCGATGCGTTACAACGGACGTGTTGAAATCGGTGCGTTACAACGGACGCGTTGAAACCGATGCGTTACAACGGACGTGTTGAAATCGGTGCGTTACAACGGACGCGTTGAAACCGGTGCGTTAAAACGGACGTGTTGAAACCGGTGCGTTACAACGGACGCGTTGAAACCGATGCGTTACAACAGACGCGTTGAAATCGGTGCGTTACAACAGACGCGTTGAAACCGGTGCGTTACAACGGACGCGTTGAAACCGGTGCGTTACAACGGACGCGTTGAAACCGATGCGTTACAACGGACGTGTTGAAATCGGTGCGTTACAACGGACGCGTTGAAACCGGTGCGTTACAACGGACGCGTTGAAACCGATGCGTTACAACGGACGCGTTGAAACCGGTGCGTTAAAACGGACGTGTTGAAACCGGTGCGTTACAACGGACGCGTTGAAACCGATGCGTTACAACGGACGTGTTGAAATCGGTGCGTTACAACGGACGCGTTGAAACCGTTGCGTTACAACAGACGCGTTGAAACCGGTGCGTTACAACGGACGCGTTGAAACCGATGCGTTACAACAGACGCGTTGAAACCGGTGCGTTACAACGGACGCGTTGAAACCGATGCGTTACAACAGACGCGTTGAAACCGATGCGTTACAACGGACGTGTTGAAACCGATGCGTTACAACAGACGCGTTGAAACCGGTGCGTTACAACGGACGCGTTGAAACCGGTGCGTTACAACGGACGCGTTGAAACCGATGCGTTACAACGGACGCGTTGAAACCGATGCGTTACAACGGACGTGTTGAAACCGATGCGTTACAACAGACGCGTTGAAACCGGTGCGTTACAACGGACGCGTTGAAACCGGTGCGTTACAACGGACGCGTTGAAACCGATGCGTTACAACGGACGCGTTGAAACCGATGCGTTACAACGGACGTGTTGAAACCGATGCGTTACAACAGACGCGTTGAAACCGGTGCGTTACAACGGACGCGTTGAAACCGATGCGTTACAACGGACGCGTTGAAACCGATGCGTTACAACAGACGCGTTGAAACCGGTGCGTTACAACGGACGCGTTGAAACCGATGCGTTACAACGGACGCGTTGAAACCGATGCGTTACAACGGACGCGTTGAAACCGATGCGTTACAACGGACGCGTTGAAACCGATGCGTTACAACGGACGTGTTGAAACCGGTGCGTTACAACGGACGCGTTGAAACCGGTGCGTTAAAACGGACGTGTTGAAACCGGTGCGTTACAACGGACGCGTTGAAACCGATGCGTTACAACAGACGCGTTGAAACCGGTGCGTTAAAACGGACGCATTGAAACCGGTGCGTCAAAACGGACGCGTTGAAACCGGTGCCTTAAAACGGACGCGTTGAAACCGGTGCGTTACAACAGACGCGTTGAAACCGGTGCCTTAAAACGGACGCGTTGAAACCGGTGCGTTAGAACGGACGCGTTGAAACCGGTGCGTTAGAACGGACTCGTTGAAACCGGTGCCTTAAAACGGACGCGTTGAAACCGATGCGTTACAACGGACGCGTTGAAACCGGTGCGTTAAAACGGACGCGTTGAAACCGATGTGTTACAACGGACGTGTTGAAACCGGTGCGTTACAACGGACGTGTTGAAACCGATGCGTTACAACGGACGTGTTGAAACCGATGCGTTACAACGGACGCGTTGAAACCGATTCGTTACAACGGACGCGTTGAAACCGGTGCGTTAAAACGGACGCGTTGAAACCGATGCGTTACAACGGACGCGTTGAAACCGATGCGTTACAACGGACGTGTTGAAACCGATGCGTTACAACAGACGCGTTGAAACCGGTGCGTTACAACGGACGCGTTGAAACCGGTGCGTTAAAACGGACGCGTTGAAACCGATGCGTTACAACGGACGCGTTGAAACCGATGCGTTAAAACGGACGCGTTGAAACCGGTGCGTTACAACGGACGCGTTGAAACCGATGCGTTAAAACGGACGCGTTGAAACCGATGCGTTACAACGGACGCGTTGAAACCGATGCGTTACAACGGACGTGTTGAAACCGATGCGTTACAACAGACGCGTTGAAACCGGTGCGTTACAACGGACGCGTTGAAACCGGTGCGTTACAACGGACGCGTTGAAACCGATGCCTTAAAACGGACGCGTTGAAACCGGTGCGTTACAACGGACGCGTTGAAACCGATGCGTTACAACGGACGCGTTGAAACCGGTGCGTTACAACGGACGCGTTGAAACCGATGCGTTACAACGGACGCGTTGAAACCGATGCGTTACAACGGACGCGTTGAAACCGGTGCGTTACAACGGACGCGTTGAAACCGGTGCGTTACAACGGACGCGTTGAAACCGATGCGTTACAACGGACGCGTTGAAACCGGTGCGTTACAACGGACGCGTTGAAACCGATGCGTTACAACGGACGCGTTGAAACCGGTGCGTTACAACGGACGCGTTGAAACCGATGCGTTACAACGGACGCGTTGAAACCGATGCGTTACAACAGACGCGTTGAAACCGGTGCGTTACAACGGACGCGTTGAAACCGGTGCGTTACAACGGACGCGTTGAAACCGATGCGTTACAACGGACGCGTTGAAACCGATGCGTTACAACGGACGCGTTGAAACCGGTGCGTTACAACGGACGCGTTGAAACCGATGCGTTACAACGGACGCGTTGAAACCGTTGCGTTACAACAGACGCGTTGAAACCGATGCGTTACAACGGACGTGTTGAAACCGGTGCGTTATAACGGACGCGTTGAAACCGGTGCGTTAAAACGGACGCGTTGAAACCGATGCGTTACAACGGACGCGTTGAAACCGATGCGTTACAACGGACGCGTTGAAACCGGTGCGTTACAACGGACGCGTTGAAACCGATGCGTTACAACGGACGCGTTGAAACCGGTGCGTTACAACGGACGCGTTGAAACCGATGCGTTACAACGGACGCGTTGAAACCGGTGCGTTACAACGGACGCGTTGAAACCGATGCGTTACAACGGACGTGTTGAAACCGGTGCGTTATAACGGACGCGTTGAAACCGGTGCGTTAAAACGGACGCGTTGAAACCGATGCGTTACAACGGACGCGTTGAAACCGATGCGTTAAAACGGACGCGTTGAAACCGATGCGTTAAAACGGACGCGTTGAAACCGTTGCGTTACAACAGACGCGTTGAAACCGGTGCGTTACAACGGACGCGTTGAAACCGATGCGTTACAACGGACGCGTTGAAACCGGTGCGTTACAACGGACGCGTTGAAACCGATGCGTTACAACGGACGCGTTGAAACCGGTGCGTTACAACGGACGCGTTGAAACCGGTGCGTTACAACGGACGCGTTGAAACCGATGCGTTAAAACGGACGCGTTGAAACCGTTGCGTTACAACAGACGCGTTGAAACCGGTGCGTTACAACGGACGCGTTGAAACCGATGCGTTACAATGGACGTGTTGAAACCGGTGCGTTACAACGGACGCGTTGAAACCGATGCGTTACAACGGACGCGTTGAAACCGATGCGTTACAACGGACGCGTTGAAACCGATGCGTTAAAACGGACGCGTTGAAACCGTTGCGTTACAACAGACGCGTTGAAACCGGTGCGTTACAACGGACGTGTTGAAACCGTTGCGTTACAACGGACGCGTTGAAACCGATGCGTTACAACGGACGTGTTGAAACCGTTGCGTTACAACAGACGCGTTGAAACCGATGCGTTACAACGGACGCGTTGAAACCGATGCGTTACAACGGACGCGTTGAAACCGGTGCGTTACAACGGACGCGTTGAAACCGATGCGTTACAACGGACGTGTTGAAATCGGTGCGTTACAACGGACGTGTTGAAACCGGTGCGTTACAACGGACGCGTTGAAACCGATGCGTTACAACGGACGTGTTGAAATCGGTGCGTTACAACAGACGCGTTGAAACCGGTGCGTTACAACGGACGCGTTGAAACCGGTGCGTTAGAACGGACGCGTTGAAACCGGTGCGTTACAACGGACGCGTTGAAACCGGTGCGTTAGAACGGACGCGTTGAAACCGGTGCGTTAGAACGGACGCGTTGAAACCGGTGCGTTACAACAGACGCGTTGAAACCGGTGCGTTACAACGGACGCGTTGAAACCGATGCGTTACAACGGACGCGTTGAAACCGGTGCGTAAAAACGGACGTGTTGAAACCGGTGCGTTACAACGGACGCGTTGAAACCGATGCGTTACAACGGACGTGTTGAAATCGGTGCGTTACAACAGACGCGTTGAAACCGGTGCGTTAGAACGGACGCGTTGAAACCGGTGCGTTAAAACGGACGCGTTGAAACCAATGCGTTACAACGGACGCGTTGAAACCGGTGCGTTAAAACGGACGCGTTGAAACCGGTGCGTTAGAACGGACGCGTTGAAACCGGTGCGTTACAACAGACGCGTTGAAACCGGTGCGTTACAACAGACGCGTTGAAACCGGTGCGTTAGAACGGACGCGTTGAAACCAATGCGTTACAACGGACGCGTTGAAACCGGTGCGTTAAAACGGACGCGTTGAAACCAATGCGTTACAACGGACGCGTTGAAACCGGTGCGTTACAACAGACGCGTTGAAACCGGTGCGTTACAACGGACGCGTTGAAACCAATGCGTTACAACGGACGCGATGAAACCGGTGCGTTACAACAGACGCGTTGAAACCGATGCGTTACAACGGACGCGTTGAAACCGATGCGTTACAACAGACGCGTTGAAACCGGTGCGTTACAACAGACGCGTTGAAACCAATGCGTTACAACGGACGCGATGAAACCGGTGCGTTACAACAGACGCGTTGAAACCGATGCGTTACAACGGACGCGTTGAAACCGATGCGTTACAACAGACGCGTTGAAACCGGTGCGTTAAAACGGACGTGTTGAAACCGGTGCGTTACAACGGACGCGTTGAAACCGGTGCGTTAAAACGGACGTGTTGAAACCGGTGCGTTACAACGGACGCGTTGAAACCGATGCGTTACAACAGACGCGTTGAAACCGGTGCGTTAGAACGGACGCGTTGAAACCGGTGCGTTAGAACGGACGCGTTGAAACCGGTGCGTTAAAACGGACGCGTTGAAACCAATGCGTTACAACGGACGCGTTGAAACCGGTGCGTTAAAACGGACGCGTTGAAACCGATGCGTTACAACGGACGTGTTGAAACCGATGCGTTACAACGGACGTGTTGAAACCGATGCGTTACAACGGACGTGTTGAAACCGATGCGTTACAACGGACGCGTTGAAACCGATTCGTTACAACGGACGCGTTGAAACCGGTGCGTTAAAACGGACGCGTTGAAACCGATGCGTTACAACGGACGCGTTGAAACCGATGCGTTACAACGGACGTGTTGAAACCGATGCGTTACAACAGACGCGTTGAAACCGGTGCGTTACAACGGACGCGTTGAAACCGGTGCGTTAAAACGGACGCGTTGAAACCGATGCGTTACAACGGACGCGTTGAAACCGATGCGTTAAAACGGACGCGTTGAAACCGGTGCGTTACAACGGACGCGTTGAAACCGATGCGTTAAAACGGACGCGTTGAAACCGGTGCGTTACAACGGACGCGTTGAAACCGGTGCGTTACAACGGACGCGTTGAAACCGATGCGTTAAAACGGACGCGTTGAAACCGGTGCGTTACAACGGACGCGTTGAAACCGATGCGTTACAACAGACGCGTTGAAACCGGTGCGTTACAACGGACGCGTTGAAACCGGTGCGTTACAACGGACGCGTTGAAACCGATGCCTTAAAACGGACGCGTTGAAACCGGTGCGTTACAACGGACGCGTTGAAACCGATGCGTTACAACGGACGCGTTGAAACCGGTGCGTTACAACGGACGCGTTGAAACCGATGCGTTACAACGGACGCGTTGAAACCGATGCGTTACAACGGACGCGTTGAAACCGGTGCGTTACAACGGACGCGTTGAAACCGGTGCGTTACAACGGACGCGTTGAAACCGATGCGTTACAACGGACGCGTTGAAACCGATGCGTTACAACGGACGCGTTGAAACCGGTGCGTTACAACGGACGCGTTGAAACCGATGCGTTACAACGGACGCGTTGAAACCGGTGCGTTACAACGGACGCGTTGAAACCGATGCGTTACAACGGACGCGTTGAAACCGTTGCGTTACAACAGACGCGTTGAAACCGATGCGTTACAACGGACGTGTTGAAACCGGTGCGTTATAACGGACGCGTTGAAACCGGTGCGTTAAAACGGACGCGTTGAAACCGATGCGTTACAACGGACGCGTTGAAACCGATGCGTTACAACGGACGCGTTGAAACCGATGCGTTACAACAGACGCGTTGAAACCGGTGCGTTACAACGGACGCGTTGAAACCGGTGCGTTACAACGGACGCGTTGAAACCGATGCGTTACAACGGACGCGTTGAAACCGATGCGTTACAACGGACGCGTTGAAACCGGTGCGTTACAACGGACGCGTTGAAACCGATGCGTTACAACGGACGCGTTAAAACCGTTGCGTTACAACAGACGCGTTGAAACCGATGCGTTACAACGGACGTGTTGAAACCGGTGCGTTATAACGGACGCGTTGAAACCGGTGCGTTAAAACGGACGCGTTGAAACCGATGCGTTACAACGGACGCGTTGAAACCGATGCGTTACAACGGACGCGTTGAAACCGGTGCGTTACAACGGACGCGTTGAAACCGATGCGTTACAACGGACGCGTTGAAACCGGTGCGTTACAACGGACGCGTTGAAACCGATGCGTTACAACGGACGCGTTGAAACCGTTGCGTTACAACAGACGCGTTGAAACCGATGCGTTACAACGGACGTGTTGAAACCGGTGCGTTATAACGGACGCGTTGAAACCGGTGCGTTAAAACGGACGCGTTGAAACCGATGCGTTACAACGGACGCGTTGAAACCGATGCGTTACAACGGACGCGTTGAAACCGATGCGTTACAACAGACGCGTTGAAACCGGTGCGTTACAACGGACGCGTTGAAACCGGTGCGTTACAACGGACGCGTTGAAACCGATGCGTTACAACGGACGCGTTGAAACCGATGCGTTACAACGGACGCGTTGAAACCGGTGCGTTACAACGGACGCGTTGAAACCGATGCGTTACAACGGACGCGTTAAAACCGTTGCGTTACAACAGACGCGTTGAAACCGATGCGTTACAACGGACGTGTTGAAACCGGTGCGTTATAACGGACGCGTTGAAACCGGTGCGTTAAAACGGACGCGTTGAAACCGATGCGTTACAACGGACGCGTTGAAACCGATGCGTTACAACGGACGCGTTGAAACCGGTGCGTTACAACGGACGCGTTGAAACCGATGCGTTACAACGGACGCGTTGAAACCGGTGCGTTACAACGGACGCGTTGAAACCGATGCGTTACAACGGACGCGTTGAAACCGGTGCGTTACAACGGACGCGTTGAAACCGATGCGTTACAACGGACGTGTTGAAACCGGTGCGTTATAACGGACGCGTTGAAACCGGTGCGTTAAAACGGACGCGTTGAAACCGATGCGTTACAACGGACGCGTTGAAACCGATGCGTTAAAACGGACGCGTTGAAACCGATGCGTTAAAACGGACGCGTTGAAACCGTTGCGTTACAACAGACGCGTTGAAACCGGTGCGTTACAACGGACGCGTTGAAACCGGTGCGTTACAACGGACGCGTTGAAACCGATGCGTTACAACGGACGCGTTGAAACCGGTGCGTTACAACGGACGCGTTGAAACCGGTGCGTTACAACGGACGCGTTGAAACCGATGCGTTAAAACGGACGCGTTGAAACCGTTGCGTTACAACAGACGCGTTGAAACCGGTGCGTTACAACGGACGCGTTGAAACCGATGCGTTACAATGGACGTGTTGAAACCGGTGCGTTACAACGGACGCGTTGAAACCGATGCGTTACAACGGACGCGTTGAAACCGATGCGTTACAACGGACGCGTTGAAACCGATGCGTTAAAACGGACGCGTTGAAACCGTTGCGTTACAACAGACGCGTTGAAACCGGTGCGTTACAACGGACGTGTTGAAACCGTTGCGTTACAACGGACGCGTTGAAACCGATGCGTTACAACGGACGTGTTGAAACCGTTGCGTTACAACAGACGCGTTGAAACCGATGCGTTACAACGGACGCGTTGAAACCGATGCGTTACAACGGACGCGTTGAAACCGGTGCGTTACAACGGACGCGTTGAAACCGATGCGTTACAACGGACGTGTTGAAATCGGTGCGTTACAACGGACGTGTTGAAACCGGTGCGTTACAACGGACGCGTTGAAACCGATGCGTTACAACGGACGTGTTGAAATCGGTGCGTTACAACAGACGCGTTGAAACCGATGCGTTACAACGGACGCGTTGAAACCGGTGCGTTACAACGGACGCGTTGAAACCGGTGCGTTAGAACGGACGCGTTGAAACCGGTGCGTTACAACGGACGCGTTGAAACCGGTGCGTTAGAACGGACGCGTTGAAACCGGTGCGTTAGAACGGACGCGTTGAAACCGGTGCGTTACAACAGACGCGTTGAAACCGGTGCGTTACAACGGACGCGTTGAAACCGATGCGTTACAACGGACGCGTTGAAACCGGTGCGTAAAAACGGACGTGTTGAAACCGGTGCGTTACAACGGACGCGTTGAAACCGATGCGTTACAACGGACGTGTTGAAATCGGTGCGTTACAACAGACGCGTTGAAACCGGTGCGTTAGAACGGACGCGTTGAAACCGGTGCGTTACAACAGACGCGTTGAAACCGGTGCGTTAGAACGGACGCGTTGAAACCGGTGCGTTAAAACGGACGCGTTGAAACCAATGCGTTACAACGGACGCGTTGAAACCGGTGCGTTAAAACGGACGCGTTGAAACCGGTGCGTTAGAACGGACGCGTTGAAACCGGTGCGTTAGAACGGACGCGTTGAAACCGGTGCGTTACAACAGACGCGTTGAAACCGGTGCGTTAGAACGGACGCGTTGAAACCAATGCGTTACAACGGACGCGTTGAAACCGGTGCGTTAAAACGGACGCGTTGAAACCAATGCGTTACAACGGACGCGTTGAAACCGGTGCGTTACAACAGACGCGTTGAAACCGGTGCGTTACAACGGACGCGTTGAAACCAATGCGTTACAACGGACGCGATGAAACCGGTGCGTTACAACAGACGCGTTGAAACCGATGCGTTACAACGGACGCGTTGAAACCGATGCGTTACAACAGACGCGTTGAAACCGGTGCGTTACAACAGACGCGTTGAAACCAATGCGTTACAACGGACGCGATGAAACCGGTGCGTTACAACAGACGCGTTGAAACCGATGCGTTACAACGGACGCGTTGAAACCGATGCGTTACAACAGACGCGTTGAAACCGGTGCGTTAAAACGGACGTGTTGAAACCGGTGCGTTACAACGGACGCGTTGAAACCGGTGCGTTAAAACGGACGTGTTGAAACCGGTGCGTTACAACGGACGCGTTGAAACCGATGCGTTACAACAGACGCGTTGAAACCGGTGCGTTAGAACGGACGCGTTGAAACCGGTGCGTTACAACGGACGCGTTGAAACCGATGCGTTAAAACGGACGCGTTGAAACCGGTGCGTTACAACGGACGCGTTGAAACCGGTGCGTTACAACGGACGCGTTGAAACCGATGCGTTAAAACGGACGCGTTGAAACCGGTGCGTTACAACGGACGCGTTGAAACCGATGCGTTACAACAGACGCGTTGAAACCGGTGCGTTACAACGGACGCGTTGAAACCGGTGCGTTACAACGGACGCGTTGAAACCGATGCCTTAAAACGGACGCGTTGAAACCGGTGCGTTACAACGGACGCGTTGAAACCGATGCGTTACAACGGACGCGTTGAAACCGGTGCGTTACAACGGACGCGTTGAAACCGATGCGTTACAACGGACGCGTTGAAACCGATGCGTTACAACGGACGCGTTGAAACCGGTGCGTTACAACGGACGCGTTGAAACCGGTGCGTTACAACGGACGCGTTGAAACCGATGCGTTACAACGGACGCGTTGAAACCGATGCGTTACAACGGACGCGTTGAAACCGGTGCGTTACAACGGACGCGTTGAAACCGATGCGTTACAACGGACGCGTTGAAACCGGTGCGTTACAACGGACGCGTTGAAACCGATGCGTTACAACGGACGCGTTGAAACCGTTGCGTTACAACAGACGCGTTGAAACCGATGCGTTACAACGGACGTGTTGAAACCGGTGCGTTATAACGGACGCGTTGAAACCGGTGCGTTAAAACGGACGCGTTGAAACCGATGCGTTACAACGGACGCGTTGAAACCGATGCGTTACAACAGACGCGTTGAAACCGGTGCGTTACAACGGACGCGTTGAAACCGGTGCGTTACAACGGACGCGTTGAAACCGATGCGTTACAACGGACGCGTTGAAACCGATGCGTTACAACGGACGCGTTGAAACCGGTGCGTTACAACGGACGCGTTGAAACCGATGCGTTACAACGGACGCGTTAAAACCGTTGCGTTACAACAGACGCGTTGAAACCGATGCGTTACAACGGACGTGTTGAAACCGGTGCGTTATAACGGACGCGTTGAAACCGGTGCGTTAAAACGGACGCGTTGAAACCGATGCGTTACAACGGACGCGTTGAAACCGATGCGTTACAACGGACGCGTTGAAACCGGTGCGTTACAACGGACGCGTTGAAACCGATGCGTTACAACGGACGCGTTGAAACCGGTGCGTTACAACGGACGCGTTGAAACCGATGCGTTACAACGGACGCGTTGAAACCGTTGCGTTACAACAGACGCGTTGAAACCGATGCGTTACAACGGACGTGTTGAAACCGGTGCGTTATAACGGACGCGTTGAAACCGGTGCGTTAAAACGGACGCGTTGAAACCGATGCGTTACAACGGACGCGTTGAAACCGATGCGTTACAACGGACGCGTTGAAACCGATGCGTTACAACAGACGCGTTGAAACCGGTGCGTTACAACGGACGCGTTGAAACCGGTGCGTTACAACGGACGCGTTGAAACCGATGCGTTACAACGGACGCGTTGAAACCGATGCGTTACAACGGACGCGTTGAAACCGGTGCGTTACAACGGACGCGTTGAAACCGATGCGTTACAACGGACGCGTTAAAACCGTTGCGTTACAACAGACGCGTTGAAACCGATGCGTTACAACGGACGTGTTGAAACCGGTGCGTTATAACGGACGCGTTGAAACCGGTGCGTTAAAACGGACGCGTTGAAACCGATGCGTTACAACGGACGCGTTGAAACCGATGCGTTACAACGGACGCGTTGAAACCGGTGCGTTACAACGGACGCGTTGAAACCGATGCGTTACAACGGACGCGTTGAAACCGGTGCGTTACAACGGACGCGTTGAAACCGATGCGTTACAACGGACGCGTTGAAACCGGTGCGTTACAACGGACGCGTTGAAACCGATGCGTTACAACGGACGTGTTGAAACCGGTGCGTTATAACGGACGCGTTGAAACCGGTGCGTTAAAACGGACGCGTTGAAACCGATGCGTTACAACGGACGCGTTGAAACCGATGCGTTAAAACGGACGCGTTGAAACCGATGCGTTAAAACGGACGCGTTGAAACCGTTGCGTTACAACAGACGCGTTGAAACCGGTGCGTTACAACGGACGCGTTGAAACCGGTGCGTTACAACGGACGCGTTGAAACCGATGCGTTACAACGGACGCGTTGAAACCGGTGCGTTACAACGGACGCGTTGAAACCGGTGCGTTACAACGGACGCGTTGAAACCGATGCGTTAAAACGGACGCGTTGAAACCGTTGCGTTACAACAGACGCGTTGAAACCGGTGCGTTACAACGGACGCGTTGAAACCGATGCGTTACAATGGACGTGTTGAAACCGGTGCGTTACAACGGACGCGTTGAAACCGATGCGTTACAACGGACGCGTTGAAACCGATGCGTTACAACGGACGCGTTGAAACCGATGCGTTAAAACGGACGCGTTGAAACCGTTGCGTTACAACAGACGCGTTGAAACCGGTGCGTTACAACGGACGTGTTGAAACCGTTGCGTTACAACGGACGCGTTGAAACCGATGCGTTACAACGGACGTGTTGAAACCGTTGCGTTACAACAGACGCGTTGAAACCGATGCGTTACAACGGACGCGTTGAAACCGATGCGTTACAACGGACGCGTTGAAACCGGTGCGTTACAACGGACGCGTTGAAACCGATGCGTTACAACGGACGTGTTGAAATCGGTGCGTTACAACGGACGTGTTGAAACCGGTGCGTTACAACGGACGCGTTGAAACCGATGCGTTACAACGGACGTGTTGAAATCGGTGCGTTACAACAGACGCGTTGAAACCGGTGCGTTACAACGGACGCGTTGAAACCGGTGCGTTAGAACGGACGCGTTGAAACCGGTGCGTTACAACGGACGCGTTGAAACCGGTGCGTTAGAACGGACGCGTTGAAACCGGTGCGTTAGAACGGACGCGTTGAAACCGGTGCGTTACAACAGACGCGTTGAAACCGGTGCGTTACAACGGACGCGTTGAAACCGATGCGTTACAACGGACGCGTTGAAACCGGTGCGTAAAAACGGACGTGTTGAAACCGGTGCGTTACAACGGACGCGTTGAAACCGATGCGTTACAACGGACGTGTTGAAATCGGTGCGTTACAACAGACGCGTTGAAACCGGTGCGTTAGAACGGACGCGTTGAAACCGGTGCGTTACAACAGACGCGTTGAAACCGGTGCGTTAGAACGGACGCGTTGAAACCGGTGCGTTAAAACGGACGCGTTGAAACCAATGCGTTACAACGGACGCGTTGAAACCGGTGCGTTAAAACGGACGCGTTGAAACCGGTGCGTTAGAACGGACGCGTTGAAACCGGTGCGTTAGAACGGACGCGTTGAAACCGGTGCGTTACAACAGACGCGTTGAAACCGGTGCGTTAGAACGGACGCGTTGAAACCAATGCGTTACAACGGACGCGTTGAAACCGGTGCGTTAAAACGGACGCGTTGAAACCAATGCGTTACAACGGACGCGTTGAAACCGGTGCGTTACAACAGACGCGTTGAAACCGGTGCGTTACAACGGACGCGTTGAAACCAATGCGTTACAACGGACGCGATGAAACCGGTGCGTTACAACAGACGCGTTGAAACCGATGCGTTACAACGGACGCGTTGAAACCGATGCGTTACAACAGACGCGTTGAAACCGGTGCGTTACAACAGACGCGTTGAAACCAATGCGTTACAACGGACGCGATGAAACCGGTGCGTTACAACAGACGCGTTGAAACCGATGCGTTACAACGGACGCGTTGAAACCGATGCGTTACAACAGACGCGTTGAAACCGGTGCGTTAAAACGGACGTGTTGAAACCGGTGCGTTACAACGGACGCGTTGAAACCGGTGCGTTAAAACGGACGTGTTGAAACCGGTGCGTTACAACGGACGCGTTGAAACCGATGCGTTACAACAGACGCGTTGAAACCGGTGCGTTAGAACGGACGCGTTGAAACCGGTGCGTTAGAACGGACGCGTTGAAACCGGTGCGTTAAAACGGACGCGTTGAAACCAATGCGTTACAACGGACGCGTTGAAACCGGTGCGTTAAAACGGACGCGTTGAAACCGATGCGTTACAACGGACGTGTTGAAACCGATGCGTTACAACGGACGTGTTGAAACCGATGCGTTACAACGGACGTGTTGAAACCGATGCGTTACAACGGACGCGTTGAAACCGATTCGTTACAACGGACGCGTTGAAACCGGTGCGTTAAAACGGACGCGTTGAAACCGATGCGTTACAACGGACGCGTTGAAACCGATGCGTTACAACGGACGTGTTGAAACCGATGCGTTACAACAGACGCGTTGAAACCGGTGCGTTACAACGGACGCGTTGAAACCGGTGCGTTAAAACGGACGCGTTGAAACCGATGCGTTACAACGGACGCGTTGAAACCGATGCGTTAAAACGGACGCGTTGAAACCGGTGCGTTACAACAGACGCGTTGAAACCGATGCGTTAAAACGGACGCGTTGAAACCGGTGCGTTACAACGGACGCGTTGAAACCGGTGCGTTACAACGGACGCGTTGAAACCGATGCGTTAAAACGGACGCGTTGAAACCGGTGCGTTACAACGGACGCGTTGAAACCGATGCGTTACAACAGACGCGTTGAAACCGGTGCGTTACAACGGACGCGTTGAAACCGGTGCGTTACAACGGACGCGTTGAAACCGATGCCTTAAAACGGACGCGTTGAAACCGGTGCGTTACAACGGACGCGTTGAAACCGATGCGTTACAACGGACGCGTTGAAACCGGTGCGTTACAACGGACGCGTTGAAACCGATGCGTTACAACGGACGCGTTGAAACCGATGCGTTACAACGGACGCGTTGAAACCGGTGCGTTACAACGGACGCGTTGAAACCGGTGCGTTACAACGGACGCGTTGAAACCGATGCGTTACAACGGACGCGTTGAAACCGATGCGTTACAACGGACGCGTTGAAACCGATGCGTTAAAACGGACGCGTTGAAACCGTTGCGTTACAACAGACGCGTTGAAACCGGTGCGTTACAACGGACGCGTTGAAACCGATGCGTTACAACGGACGCGTTGAAACCGGTGCGTTACAACGGACGCGTTGAAACCGGTGCGTTACAACGGACGCGTTGAAACCGATGCGTTACAACGGACGCGTTGAAACCGATGCGTTAAAACGGACGCGTTGAAACCGTTGCGTTACAACAGACGCGTTGAAACCGGTGCGTTACAACGGACGTGTTGAAACCGTTGCGTTACAACAGACGCGTTGAAACCGATGCGTTACAACGGACGTGTTGAAACCGATGCGTTACAACGGACGTGTTGAAACCGATGCGTTACAACGGACGCGTTGAAACCGATGCGTTACAACGGACGTGTTGAAACCGTTGCGTTACAACAGACGCGTTGAAACCGATGCGTTACAACGGACGCGTTGAAACCGATGCGTTACAACGGACGCGTTGAAACCGGTGCGTTACAACGGACGCGTTGAAACCGATGCGTTACAACGGACGTGTTGAAATCGGTGCGTTACAACGGACGCGTTGAAACCGATGCGTTACAACGGACGTGTTGAAATCGGTGCGTTACAACGGACGCGTTGAAACCGGTGCGTTAAAACGGACGTGTTGAAACCGGTGCGTTACAACGGACGCGTTGAAACCGATGCGTTACAACGGACGTGTTGAAATCGGTGCGTTACAACAGACGCGTTGAAACCGGTGCGTTACAACGGACGCGTTGAAACCGGTGCGTTACAACGGACGCGTTGAAACCGATGCGTTACAACGGACGTGTTGAAATCGGTGCGTTACAACGGACGCGTTGAAACCGGTGCGTTAAAACGGACGTGTTGAAACCGGTGCGTTACAACGGACGCGTTGAAACCGATGCGTTACAACGGACGTGTTGAAATCGGTGCGTTACAACGGACGCGTTGAAACCGGTGCGTTAAAACGGACGTGTTGAAACCGGTGCGTTACAACGGACGCGTTGAAACCGTTGCGTTACAACAGACGCGTTGAAACCGGTGCGTTACAACGGACGCGTTGAAACCGATGCGTTACAACAGACGCGTTGAAACCGGTGCGTTACAACGGACGCGTTGAAACCGATGCGTTACAACAGACGCGTTGAAACCGATGCGTTACAACGGACGTGTTGAAACCGATGCGTTACAACAGACGCGTTGAAACCGGTGCGTTACAACGGACGCGTTGAAACCGGTGCGTTACAACGGACGCGTTGAAACCGATGCGTTACAACGGACGCGTTGAAACCGATGCGTTACAACGGACGTGTTGAAACCGATGCGTTACAACAGACGCGTTGAAACCGGTGCGTTACAACGGACGCGTTGAAACCGGTGCGTTACAACGGACGCGTTGAAACCGATGCGTTACAACGGACGCGTTGAAACCGATGCGTTACAACGGACGTGTTGAAACCGATGCGTTACAACAGACGCGTTGAAACCGGTGCGTTACAACGGACGCGTTGAAACCGATGCGTTACAACGGACGCGTTGAAACCGATGCGTTACAACAGACGCGTTGAAACCGGTGCGTTACAACGGACGCGTTGAAACCGATGCGTTACAACGGACGCGTTGAAACCGATGCGTTACAACGGACGCGTTGAAACCGATGCGTTACAACGGACGCGTTGAAACCGATGCGTTACAACGGACGTGTTGAAACCGGTGCGTTACAACGGACGCGTTGAAACCGGTGCGTTAAAACGGACGTGTTGAAACCGGTGCGTTACAACGGACGCGTTGAAACCGGTGCGTTAGAACGGACGCGTTGAAACCGGTGCGTTAGAACGGACGCGTTGAAACCGATGCGTTAAAACGGACGCGTTGAAACCGATGCGTTACAACAGACGCGTTGAAACCGGTGCGTTACAACAGACGCGTTGAAACCGTTGCGTTAAAACGGACGCGTTGAAACCGGTGCGTTAAAACGGACGCGTTGAAACCAATGCGTTACAACGGACGCGTTGAAACCGGTGCGTTAAAACGGACGCGTTGAAACCGGTGCCTTAAAACGGACGCGTTGAAACCGATGCGTTACAACGGACGCGTTGAAACCGATGCGTTACAACAGACGCGTTGAAACCGGTGCGTTAAAACGGACGCGTTGAAACCGATGCGTTACAACGGACGCGTTGAAACCGATGCGTTAAAACGGACGCGTTGAAACCGTTGCGTTACAACAGACGCGTTGAAACCGGTGCGTTACAACGGACGCGTTGAAACCGATGCGTTACAACGGACGCGTTGAAACCGATGCGTTACAACAGACGCGTTGAAACCGGTGCGTTAAAACGGACGCATTGAAACCGGTGCGTCAAAACGGACGCGTTGAAACCGGTGCCTTAAAACGGACGCGTTGAAACCGGTGCGTTACAACAGACGCGTTGAAACCGGTGCCTTAAAACGGACGCGTTGAAACCGGTGCGTTAGAACGGACGCGTTGAAACCGGTGCGTTAGAACGGACTCGTTGAAACCGGTGCCTTAAAACGGACGCGTTGAAACCGATGCGTTACAACGGACGCGTTGAAACCGGTGCGTTAAAACGGACGCGTTGAAACCGATGTGTTACAACGGACGTGTTGAAACCGGTGCGTTACAACGGACGTGTTGAAACCGATGCGTTACAACGGACGCGTTGAAACCGGTGCGTTACAACGGACGCGTTGAAACCGATGCGTTACAACGGACGCGTTGAAACCGGTGCGTTACAACGGACGCGTTGAAACCGGTGCGTTACAACGGACGCGTTGAAACCGATGCGTTAAAACGGACGCGTTGAAACCGTTGCGTTACAACAGACGCGTTGAAACCGGTGCGTTACAACGGACGCGTTGAAACCGATGCGTTACAATGGACGTGTTGAAACCGGTGCGTTACAACGGACGCGTTGAAACCGATGCGTTACAACGGACGCGTTGAAACCGATGCGTTACAACGGACGCGTTGAAACCGATGCGTTAAAACGGACGCGTTGAAACCGTTGCGTTACAACAGACGCGTTGAAACCGGTGCGTTACAACGGACGTGTTGAAACCGTTGCGTTACAACGGACGCGTTGAAACCGATGCGTTACAACGGACGTGTTGAAACCGTTGCGTTACAACAGACGCGTTGAAACCGATGCGTTACAACGGACGCGTTGAAACCGATGCGTTACAACGGACGCGTTGAAACCGGTGCGTTACAACGGACGCGTTGAAACCGATGCGTTACAACGGACGTGTTGAAATCGGTGCGTTACAACGGACGTGTTGAAACCGGTGCGTTACAACGGACGCGTTGAAACCGATGCGTTACAACGGACGTGTTGAAATCGGTGCGTTACAACAGACGCGTTGAAACCGGTGCGTTACAACGGACGCGTTGAAACCGGTGCGTTAGAACGGACGCGTTGAAACCGGTGCGTTACAACGGACGCGTTGAAACCGGTGCGTTAGAACGGACGCGTTGAAACCGGTGCGTTAGAACGGACGCGTTGAAACCGGTGCGTTACAACAGACGCGTTGAAACCGGTGCGTTACAACGGACGCGTTGAAACCGATGCGTTACAACGGACGCGTTGAAACCGGTGCGTAAAAACGGACGTGTTGAAACCGGTGCGTTACAACGGACGCGTTGAAACCGATGCGTTACAACGGACGTGTTGAAATCGGTGCGTTACAACAGACGCGTTGAAACCGGTGCGTTAGAACGGACGCGTTGAAACCGGTGCGTTAAAACGGACGCGTTGAAACCAATGCGTTACAACGGACGCGTTGAAACCGGTGCGTTAAAACGGACGCGTTGAAACCGGTGCGTTAGAACGGACGCGTTGAAACCGGTGCGTTACAACAGACGCGTTGAAACCGGTGCGTTAGAACGGACGCGTTGAAACCGGTGCGTTAAAACGGACGCGTTGAAACCAATGCGTTACAACGGACGCGTTGAAACCGGTGCGTTAAAACGGACGCGTTGAAACCGGTGCGTTAGAACGGACGCGTTGAAACCGGTGCGTTAGAACGGACGCGTTGAAACCGGTGCGTTACAACAGACGCGTTGAAACCGGTGCGTTAGAACGGACGCGTTGAAACCAATGCGTTACAACGGACGCGTTGAAACCGGTGCGTTAAAACGGACGCGTTGAAACCAATGCGTTACAACGGACGCGTTGAAACCGGTGCGTTACAACAGACGCGTTGAAACCGGTGCGTTACAACGGACGCGTTGAAACCAATGCGTTACAACGGACGCGATGAAACCGGTGCGTTACAACAGACGCGTTGAAACCGATGCGTTACAACGGACGCGTTGAAACCGATGCGTTACAACAGACGCGTTGAAACCGGTGCGTTACAACAGACGCGTTGAAACCAATGCGTTACAACGGACGCGATGAAACCGGTGCGTTACAACAGACGCGTTGAAACCGATGCGTTACAACGGACGCGTTGAAACCGATGCGTTACAACAGACGCGTTGAAACCGGTGCGTTAAAACGGACGTGTTGAAACCGGTGCGTTACAACGGACGCGTTGAAACCGGTGCGTTAAAACGGACGTGTTGAAACCGGTGCGTTACAACGGACGCGTTGAAACCGATGCGTTACAACAGACGCGTTGAAACCGGTGCGTTAGAACGGACGCGTTGAAACCGGTGCGTTAGAACGGACGCGTTGAAACCGGTGCGTTAAAACGGACGCGTTGAAACCAATGCGTTACAACGGACGCGTTGAAACCGGTGCGTTAAAACGGACGCGTTGAAACCGATGCGTTACAACGGACGTGTTGAAACCGATGCGTTACAACGGACGTGTTGAAACCGATGCGTTACAACGGACGCGTTGAAACCGGTGCGTTAAAACGGACGCGTTGAAACCGATGCGTTACAACGGACGCGTTGAAACCGATGCGTTACAACGGACGTGTTGAAACCGATGCGTTACAACAGACGCGTTGAAACCGGTGCGTTACAACGGACGCGTTGAAACCGGTGCGTTAAAACGGACGCGTTGAAACCGATGCGTTACAACGGACGCGTTGAAACCGATGCGTTAAAACGGACGCGTTGAAACCGGTGCGTTACAACGGACGCGTTGAAACCGATGCGTTAAAACGGACGCGTTGAAACCGATGCGTTACAACGGACGCGTTGAAACCGATGCGTTACAACGGACGTGTTGAAACCGATGCGTTACAACAGACGCGTTGAAACCGGTGCGTTACAACGGACGCGTTGAAACCGGTGCGTTACAACGGACGCGTTGAAACCGATGCGTTACAACGGACGCGTTGAAACCGGTGCGTTACAACGGACGCGTTGAAACCGGTGCGTTACAACGGACGCGTTGAAACCGATGCGTTAAAACGGACGCGTTGAAACCGTTGCGTTACAACAGACGCGTTGAAACCGGTGCGTTACAACGGACGCGTTGAAACCGATGCGTTACAATGGACGTGTTGAAACCGGTGCGTTACAACGGACGCGTTGAAACCGATGCGTTACAACGGACGCGTTGAAACCGATGCGTTACAACGGACGCGTTGAAACCGATGCGTTAAAACGGACGCGTTGAAACCGTTGCGTTACAACAGACGCGTTGAAACCGGTGCGTTACAACGGACGTGTTGAAACCGTTGCGTTACAACGGACGCGTTGAAACCGATGCGTTACAACGGACGTGTTGAAACCGTTGCGTTACAACAGACGCGTTGAAACCGATGCGTTACAACGGACGCGTTGAAACCGATGCGTTACAACGGACGCGTTGAAACCGGTGCGTTACAACGGACGCGTTGAAACCGATGCGTTACAACGGACGTGTTGAAATCGGTGCGTTACAACGGACGTGTTGAAACCGGTGCGTTACAACGGACGCGTTGAAACCGATGCGTTACAACGGACGTGTTGAAATCGGTGCGTTACAACAGACGCGTTGAAACCGGTGCGTTACAACGGACGCGTTGAAACCGGTGCGTTAGAACGGACGCGTTGAAACCGGTGCGTTACAACGGACGCGTTGAAACCGGTGCGTTAGAACGGACGCGTTGAAACCGGTGCGTTAGAACGGACGCGTTGAAACCGGTGCGTTACAACAGACGCGTTGAAACCGGTGCGTTACAACGGACGCGTTGAAACCGATGCGTTACAACGGACGCGTTGAAACCGGTGCGTAAAAACGGACGTGTTGAAACCGGTGCGTTACAACGGACGCGTTGAAACCGATGCGTTACAACGGACGTGTTGAAATCGGTGCGTTACAACAGACGCGTTGAAACCGGTGCGTTAGAACGGACGCGTTGAAACCGGTGCGTTACAACAGACGCGTTGAAACCGGTGCGTTAGAACGGACGCGTTGAAACCGGTGCGTTAAAACGGACGCGTTGAAACCAATGCGTTACAACGGACGCGTTGAAACCGGTGCGTTAAAACGGACGCGTTGAAACCGGTGCGTTAGAACGGACGCGTTGAAACCGGTGCGTTAGAACGGACGCGTTGAAACCGGTGCGTTACAACAGACGCGTTGAAACCGGTGCGTTAGAACGGACGCGTTGAAACCAATGCGTTACAACGGACGCGTTGAAACCGGTGCGTTAAAACGGACGCGTTGAAACCAATGCGTTACAACGGACGCGTTGAAACCGGTGCGTTACAACAGACGCGTTGAAACCGGTGCGTTACAACGGACGCGTTGAAACCAATGCGTTACAACGGACGCGATGAAACCGGTGCGTTACAACAGACGCGTTGAAACCGATGCGTTACAACGGACGCGTTGAAACCGATGCGTTACAACAGACGCGTTGAAACCGGTGCGTTACAACAGACGCGTTGAAACCAATGCGTTACAACGGACGCGATGAAACCGGTGCGTTACAACAGACGCGTTGAAACCGATGCGTTACAACGGACGCGTTGAAACCGATGCGTTACAACAGACGCGTTGAAACCGGTGCGTTAAAACGGACGTGTTGAAACCGGTGCGTTACAACGGACGCGTTGAAACCGGTGCGTTAAAACGGACGTGTTGAAACCGGTGCGTTACAACGGACGCGTTGAAACCGATGCGTTACAACAGACGCGTTGAAACCGGTGCGTTAGAACGGACGCGTTGAAACCGGTGCGTTAGAACGGACGCGTTGAAACCGGTGCGTTAAAACGGACGCGTTGAAACCAATGCGTTACAACGGACGCGTTGAAACCGGTGCGTTAAAACGGACGCGTTGAAACCGATGCGTTACAACGGACGTGTTGAAACCGATGCGTTACAACGGACGTGTTGAAACCGATGCGTTACAACGGACGTGTTGAAACCGATGCGTTACAACGGACGCGTTGAAACCGATTCGTTACAACGGACGCGTTGAAACCGGTGCGTTAAAACGGACGCGTTGAAACCGATGCGTTACAACGGACGCGTTGAAACCGATGCGTTACAACGGACGTGTTGAAACCGATGCGTTACAACAGACGCGTTGAAACCGGTGCGTTACAACGGACGCGTTGAAACCGGTGCGTTAAAACGGACGCGTTGAAACCGATGCGTTACAACGGACGCGTTGAAACCGATGCGTTAAAACGGACGCGTTGAAACCGGTGCGTTACAACAGACGCGTTGAAACCGATGCGTTAAAACGGACGCGTTGAAACCGGTGCGTTACAACGGACGCGTTGAAACCGGTGCGTTACAACGGACGCGTTGAAACCGATGCGTTAAAACGGACGCGTTGAAACCGGTGCGTTACAACGGACGCGTTGAAACCGATGCGTTACAACAGACGCGTTGAAACCGGTGCGTTACAACGGACGCGTTGAAACCGGTGCGTTACAACGGACGCGTTGAAACCGATGCCTTAAAACGGACGCGTTGAAACCGGTGCGTTACAACGGACGCGTTGAAACCGATGCGTTACAACGGACGCGTTGAAACCGGTGCGTTACAACGGACGCGTTGAAACCGATGCGTTACAACGGACGCGTTGAAACCGATGCGTTACAACGGACGCGTTGAAACCGGTGCGTTACAACGGACGCGTTGAAACCGGTGCGTTACAACGGACGCGTTGAAACCGATGCGTTACAACGGACGCGTTGAAACCGATGCGTTACAACGGACGCGTTGAAACCGATGCGTTAAAACGGACGCGTTGAAACCGTTGCGTTACAACAGACGCGTTGAAACCGGTGCGTTACAACGGACGCGTTGAAACCGATGCGTTACAACGGACGCGTTGAAACCGGTGCGTTACAACGGACGCGTTGAAACCGGTGCGTTACAACGGACGCGTTGAAACCGATGCGTTACAACGGACGCGTTGAAACCGATGCGTTAAAACGGACGCGTTGAAACCGTTGCGTTACAACAGACGCGTTGAAACCGGTGCGTTACAACGGACGTGTTGAAACCGTTGCGTTACAACAGACGCGTTGAAACCGATGCGTTACAACGGACGTGTTGAAACCGATGCGTTACAACGGACGTGTTGAAACCGATGCGTTACAACGGACGCGTTGAAACCGATGCGTTACAACGGACGTGTTGAAACCGTTGCGTTACAACAGACGCGTTGAAACCGATGCGTTACAACGGACGCGTTGAAACCGATGCGTTACAACGGACGCGTTGAAACCGGTGCGTTACAACGGACGCGTTGAAACCGATGCGTTACAACGGACGTGTTGAAATCGGTGCGTTACAACGGACGCGTTGAAACCGATGCGTTACAACGGACGTGTTGAAATCGGTGCGTTACAACGGACGCGTTGAAACCGGTGCGTTAAAACGGACGTGTTGAAACCGGTGCGTTACAACGGACGCGTTGAAACCGATGCGTTACAACGGACGTGTTGAAATCGGTGCGTTACAACAGACGCGTTGAAACCGGTGCGTTACAACGGACGCGTTGAAACCGGTGCGTTACAACGGACGCGTTGAAACCGATGCGTTACAACGGACGTGTTGAAATCGGTGCGTTACAACGGACGCGTTGAAACCGGTGCGTTAAAACGGACGTGTTGAAACCGGTGCGTTACAACGGACGCGTTGAAACCGATGCGTTACAACGGACGTGTTGAAATCGGTGCGTTACAACGGACGCGTTGAAACCGGTGCGTTAAAACGGACGTGTTGAAACCGGTGCGTTACAACGGACGCGTTGAAACCGTTGCGTTACAACAGACGCGTTGAAACCGGTGCGTTACAACGGACGCGTTGAAACCGATGCGTTACAACAGACGCGTTGAAACCGGTGCGTTACAACGGACGCGTTGAAACCGATGCGTTACAACAGACGCGTTGAAACCGATGCGTTACAACGGACGTGTTGAAACCGATGCGTTACAACAGACGCGTTGAAACCGGTGCGTTACAACGGACGCGTTGAAACCGGTGCGTTACAACGGACGCGTTGAAACCGATGCGTTACAACGGACGCGTTGAAACCGATGCGTTACAACGGACGTGTTGAAACCGATGCGTTACAACAGACGCGTTGAAACCGGTGCGTTACAACGGACGCGTTGAAACCGGTGCGTTACAACGGACGCGTTGAAACCGATGCGTTACAACGGACGCGTTGAAACCGATGCGTTACAACGGACGTGTTGAAACCGATGCGTTACAACAGACGCGTTGAAACCGGTGCGTTACAACGGACGCGTTGAAACCGATGCGTTACAACGGACGCGTTGAAACCGATGCGTTACAACAGACGCGTTGAAACCGGTGCGTTACAACGGACGCGTTGAAACCGATGCGTTACAACGGACGCGTTGAAACCGATGCGTTACAACGGACGCGTTGAAACCGATGCGTTACAACGGACGCGTTGAAACCGATGCGTTACAACGGACGTGTTGAAACCGGTGCGTTACAACGGACGCGTTGAAACCGGTGCGTTAAAACGGACGTGTTGAAACCGGTGCGTTACAACGGACGCGTTGAAACCGGTGCGTTAGAACGGACGCGTTGAAACCGGTGCGTTAGAACGGACGCGTTGAAACCGATGCGTTAAAACGGACGCGTTGAAACCGATGCGTTACAACAGACGCGTTGAAACCGGTGCGTTACAACAGACGCGTTGAAACCGTTGCGTTAAAACGGACGCGTTGAAACCGGTGCGTTAAAACGGACGCGTTGAAACCAATGCGTTACAACGGACGCGTTGAAACCGGTGCGTTAAAACGGACGCGTTGAAACCGGTGCCTTAAAACGGACGCGTTGAAACCGATGCGTTACAACGGACGCGTTGAAACCGATGCGTTACAACAGACGCGTTGAAACCGGTGCGTTAAAACGGACGCGTTGAAACCGATGCGTTACAACGGACGCGTTGAAACCGATGCGTTAAAACGGACGCGTTGAAACCGTTGCGTTACAACAGACGCGTTGAAACCGGTGCGTTACAACGGACGCGTTGAAACCGATGCGTTACAACGGACGCGTTGAAACCGATGCGTTACAACAGACGCGTTGAAACCGGTGCGTTAAAACGGACGCATTGAAACCGGTGCGTCAAAACGGACGCGTTGAAACCGGTGCCTTAAAACGGACGCGTTGAAACCGGTGCGTTACAACAGACGCGTTGAAACCGGTGCCTTAAAACGGACGCGTTGAAACCGGTGCGTTAGAACGGACGCGTTGAAACCGGTGCGTTAGAACGGACTCGTTGAAACCGGTGCCTTAAAACGGACGCGTTGAAACCGATGCGTTACAACGGACGCGTTGAAACCGGTGCGTTAAAACGGACGCGTTGAAACCGATGTGTTACAACGGACGTGTTGAAACCGGTGCGTTACAACGGACGTGTTGAAACCGATGCGTTACAACGGACGCGTTGAAACCGGTGCGTTACAACGGACGCGTTGAAACCGATGCGTTACAACGGACGCGTTGAAACCGGTGCGTTACAACGGACGCGTTGAAACCGGTGCGTTACAACGGACGCGTTGAAACCGATGCGTTAAAACGGACGCGTTGAAACCGTTGCGTTACAACAGACGCGTTGAAACCGGTGCGTTACAACGGACGCGTTGAAACCGATGCGTTACAATGGACGTGTTGAAACCGGTGCGTTACAACGGACGCGTTGAAACCGATGCGTTACAACGGACGCGTTGAAACCGATGCGTTACAACGGACGCGTTGAAACCGATGCGTTAAAACGGACGCGTTGAAACCGTTGCGTTACAACAGACGCGTTGAAACCGGTGCGTTACAACGGACGTGTTGAAACCGTTGCGTTACAACGGACGCGTTGAAACCGATGCGTTACAACGGACGTGTTGAAACCGTTGCGTTACAACAGACGCGTTGAAACCGATGCGTTACAACGGACGCGTTGAAACCGATGCGTTACAACGGACGCGTTGAAACCGGTGCGTTACAACGGACGCGTTGAAACCGATGCGTTACAACGGACGTGTTGAAATCGGTGCGTTACAACGGACGTGTTGAAACCGGTGCGTTACAACGGACGCGTTGAAACCGATGCGTTACAACGGACGTGTTGAAATCGGTGCGTTACAACAGACGCGTTGAAACCGGTGCGTTACAACGGACGCGTTGAAACCGGTGCGTTAGAACGGACGCGTTGAAACCGGTGCGTTACAACGGACGCGTTGAAACCGGTGCGTTAGAACGGACGCGTTGAAACCGGTGCGTTAGAACGGACGCGTTGAAACCGGTGCGTTACAACAGACGCGTTGAAACCGGTGCGTTACAACGGACGCGTTGAAACCGATGCGTTACAACGGACGCGTTGAAACCGGTGCGTAAAAACGGACGTGTTGAAACCGGTGCGTTACAACGGACGCGTTGAAACCGATGCGTTACAACGGACGTGTTGAAATCGGTGCGTTACAACAGACGCGTTGAAACCGGTGCGTTAGAACGGACGCGTTGAAACCGGTGCGTTAAAACGGACGCGTTGAAACCAATGCGTTACAACGGACGCGTTGAAACCGGTGCGTTAAAACGGACGCGTTGAAACCGGTGCGTTAGAACGGACGCGTTGAAACCGGTGCGTTACAACAGACGCGTTGAAACCGGTGCGTTAGAACGGACGCGTTGAAACCGGTGCGTTAAAACGGACGCGTTGAAACCAATGCGTTACAACGGACGCGTTGAAACCGGTGCGTTAAAACGGACGCGTTGAAACCGGTGCGTTAGAACGGACGCGTTGAAACCGGTGCGTTAGAACGGACGCGTTGAAACCGGTGCGTTACAACAGACGCGTTGAAACCGGTGCGTTAGAACGGACGCGTTGAAACCAATGCGTTACAACGGACGCGTTGAAACCGGTGCGTTAAAACGGACGCGTTGAAACCAATGCGTTACAACGGACGCGTTGAAACCGGTGCGTTACAACAGACGCGTTGAAACCGGTGCGTTACAACGGACGCGTTGAAACCAATGCGTTACAACGGACGCGATGAAACCGGTGCGTTACAACAGACGCGTTGAAACCGATGCGTTACAACGGACGCGTTGAAACCGATGCGTTACAACAGACGCGTTGAAACCGGTGCGTTACAACAGACGCGTTGAAACCAATGCGTTACAACGGACGCGATGAAACCGGTGCGTTACAACAGACGCGTTGAAACCGATGCGTTACAACGGACGCGTTGAAACCGATGCGTTACAACAGACGCGTTGAAACCGGTGCGTTAAAACGGACGTGTTGAAACCGGTGCGTTACAACGGACGCGTTGAAACCGGTGCGTTAAAACGGACGTGTTGAAACCGGTGCGTTACAACGGACGCGTTGAAACCGATGCGTTACAACAGACGCGTTGAAACCGGTGCGTTAGAACGGACGCGTTGAAACCGGTGCGTTAGAACGGACGCGTTGAAACCGGTGCGTTAAAACGGACGCGTTGAAACCAATGCGTTACAACGGACGCGTTGAAACCGGTGCGTTAAAACGGACGCGTTGAAACCGATGCGTTACAACGGACGTGTTGAAACCGATGCGTTACAACGGACGTGTTGAAACCGATGCGTTACAACGGACGCGTTGAAACCGGTGCGTTAAAACGGACGCGTTGAAACCGATGCGTTACAACGGACGCGTTGAAACCGATGCGTTACAACGGACGTGTTGAAACCGATGCGTTACAACAGACGCGTTGAAACCGGTGCGTTACAACGGACGCGTTGAAACCGGTGCGTTAAAACGGACGCGTTGAAACCGATGCGTTACAACGGACGCGTTGAAACCGATGCGTTAAAACGGACGCGTTGAAACCGGTGCGTTACAACGGACGCGTTGAAACCGATGCGTTAAAACGGACGCGTTGAAACCGATGCGTTACAACGGACGCGTTGAAACCGATGCGTTACAACGGACGTGTTGAAACCGATGCGTTACAACAGACGCGTTGAAACCGGTGCGTTACAACGGACGCGTTGAAACCGGTGCGTTACAACGGACGCGTTGAAACCGATGCCTTAAAACGGACGCGTTGAAACCGGTGCGTTACAACGGACGCGTTGAAACCGATGCGTTACAACGGACGCGTTGAAACCGGTGCGTTACAACGGACGCGTTGAAACCGATGCGTTACAACGGACGCGTTGAAACCGATGCGTTACAACGGACGCGTTGAAACCGGTGCGTTACAACGGACGCGTTGAAACCGGTGCGTTACAACGGACGCGTTGAAACCGATGCGTTACAACGGACGCGTTGAAACCGATGCGTTACAACGGACGCGTTGAAACCGGTGCGTTACAACGGACGCGTTGAAACCGATGCGTTACAACGGACGCGTTGAAACCGGTGCGTTACAACGGACGCGTTGAAACCGATGCGTTACAACGGACGCGTTGAAACCGGTGCGTTACAACGGACGCGTTGAAACCGATGCGTTACAACGGACGCGTTGAAACCGATGCGTTAAAACGGACGCGTTGAAACCGTTGCGTTACAACAGACGCGTTGAAACCGGTGCGTTACAACGGACGTGTTGAAACCGTTGCGTTACAACAGACGCGTTGAAACCGATGCGTTACAACGGACGTGTTGAAACCGATGCGTTACAACGGACGTGTTGAAACCGATGCGTTACAACGGACGCGTTGAAACCGATGCGTTACAACGGACGTGTTGAAACCGTTGCGTTACAACAGACGCGTTGAAACCGATGCGTTACAACGGACGCGTTGAAACCGATGCGTTACAACGGACGCGTTGAAACCGGTGCGTTACAACGGACGCGTTGAAACCGATGCGTTACAACGGACGTGTTGAAATCGGTGCGTTACAACGGACGCGTTGAAACCGATGCGTTACAACGGACGTGTTGAAATCGGTGCGTTACAACGGACGCGTTGAAACCGGTGCGTTAAAACGGACGTGTTGAAACCGGTGCGTTACAACGGACGCGTTGAAACCGATGCGTTACAACGGACGTGTTGAAATCGGTGCGTTACAACAGACGCGTTGAAACCGGTGCGTTACAACGGACGCGTTGAAACCGGTGCGTTACAACGGACGCGTTGAAACCGATGCGTTACAACGGACGTGTTGAAATCGGTGCGTTACAACGGACGCGTTGAAACCGGTGCGTTAAAACGGACGTGTTGAAACCGGTGCGTTACAACGGACGCGTTGAAACCGATGCGTTACAACGGACGTGTTGAAATCGGTGCGTTACAACGGACGCGTTGAAACCGGTGCGTTAAAACGGACGTGTTGAAACCGGTGCGTTACAACGGACGCGTTGAAACCGTTGCGTTACAACAGACGCGTTGAAACCGGTGCGTTACAACGGACGCGTTGAAACCGATGCGTTACAACAGACGCGTTGAAACCGGTGCGTTACAACGGACGCGTTGAAACCGATGCGTTACAACAGACGCGTTGAAACCGATGCGTTACAACGGACGTGTTGAAACCGATGCGTTACAACAGACGCGTTGAAACCGGTGCGTTACAACGGACGCGTTGAAACCGGTGCGTTACAACGGACGCGTTGAAACCGATGCGTTACAACGGACGCGTTGAAACCGATGCGTTACAACGGACGTGTTGAAACCGATGCGTTACAACAGACGCGTTGAAACCGGTGCGTTACAACGGACGCGTTGAAACCGGTGCGTTACAACGGACGCGTTGAAACCGATGCGTTACAACGGACGCGTTGAAACCGATGCGTTACAACGGACGTGTTGAAACCGATGCGTTACAACAGACGCGTTGAAACCGGTGCGTTACAACGGACGCGTTGAAACCGATGCGTTACAACGGACGCGTTGAAACCGATGCGTTACAACAGACGCGTTGAAACCGGTGCGTTACAACGGACGCGTTGAAACCGATGCGTTACAACGGACGCGTTGAAACCGATGCGTTACAACGGACGCGTTGAAACCGATGCGTTACAACGGACGCGTTGAAACCGATGCGTTACAACGGACGTGTTGAAACCGGTGCGTTACAACGGACGCGTTGAAACCGGTGCGTTAAAACGGACGTGTTGAAACCGGTGCGTTACAACGGACGCGTTGAAACCGGTGCGTTAGAACGGACGCGTTGAAACCGGTGCGTTAGAACGGACGCGTTGAAACCGGTGCGTTACAACAGACGCGTTGAAACCGTTGCGTTAAAACGGACGCGTTGAAACCGGTGCGTTAAAACGGACGCGTTGAAACCAATGCGTTACAACGGACGCGTTGAAACCGGTGCGTTAAAACGGACGCGTTGAAACCGGTGCCTTAAAACGGACGCGTTGAAACCGATGCGTTACAACGGACGCGTTGAAACCGATGCGTTACAACAGACGCGTTGAAACCGGTGCGTTAAAACGGACGCGTTGAAACCGATGCGTTACAACGGACGCGTTGAAACCGATGCGTTAAAACGGACGCGTTGAAACCGTTGCGTTACAACAGACGCGTTGAAACCGGTGCGTTACAACGGACGCGTTGAAACCGATGCGTTACAACGGACGCGTTGAAACCGATGCGTTACAACAGACGCGTTGAAACCGGTGCGTTAAAACGGACGCATTGAAACCGGTGCGTCAAAACGGACGCGTTGAAACCGGTGCCTTAAAACGGACGCGTTGAAACCGGTGCGTTACAACAGACGCGTTGAAACCGGTGCCTTAAAACGGACGCGTTGAAACCGGTGCGTTAGAACGGACGCGTTGAAACCGGTGCGTTAGAACGGACTCGTTGAAACCGGTGCCTTAAAACGGACGCGTTGAAACCGATGCGTTACAACGGACGCGTTGAAACCGGTGCGTTAAAACGGACGCGTTGAAACCGATGTGTTACAACGGACGTGTTGAAACCGGTGCGTTACAACGGACGTGTTGAAACCGATGCGTTACAACGGACGTGTTGAAACCGATGCGTTACAACGGACGCGTTGAAACCGATTCGTTACAACGGACGCGTTGAAACCGGTGCGTTAAAACGGACGCGTTGAAACCGATGCGTTACAACGGACGCGTTGAAACCGATGCGTTACAACGGACGTGTTGAAACCGATGCGTTACAACAGACGCGTTGAAACCGGTGCGTTAAAACGGACGCGTTGAAACCGATGCGTTACAACGGACGCGTTGAAACCGATGCGTTAAAACGGACGCGTTGAAACCGGTGCGTTACAACGGACGCGTTGAAACCGATGCGTTAAAACGGACGCGTTGAAACCGATGCGTTACAACGGACGCGTTGAAACCGATGCGTTACAACGGACGTGTTGAAACCGATGCGTTACAACAGACGCGTTGAAACCGGTGCGTTACAACGGACGCGTTGAAACCGGTGCGTTACAACGGACGCGTTGAAACCGATGCCTTAAAACGGACGCGTTGAAACCGGTGCGTTACAACGGACGCGTTGAAACCGATGCGTTACAACGGACGCGTTGAAACCGGTGCGTTACAACGGACGCGTTGAAACCGATGCGTTACAACGGACGCGTTGAAACCGATGCGTTACAACGGACGCGTTGAAACCGGTGCGTTACAACGGACGCGTTGAAACCGGTGCGTTACAACGGACGCGTTGAAACCGATGCGTTACAACGGACGCGTTGAAACCGATGCGTTACAACGGACGCGTTGAAACCGGTGCGTTACAACGGACGCGTTGAAACCGATGCGTTACAACGGACGCGTTGAAACCGGTGCGTTACAACGGACGCGTTGAAACCGATGCGTTACAACGGACGCGTTGAAACCGATGCGTTACAACAGACGCGTTGAAACCGGTGCGTTACAACGGACGCGTTGAAACCGGTGCGTTACAACGGACGCGTTGAAACCGATGCGTTACAACGGACGCGTTGAAACCGATGCGTTACAACGGACGCGTTGAAACCGGTGCGTTACAACGGACGCGTTGAAACCGATGCGTTACAACGGACGCGTTGAAACCGTTGCGTTACAACAGACGCGTTGAAACCGGTGCGTTACAACGGACGCGTTGAAACCGATGCGTTACAACGGACGTGTTGAAACCGGTGCGTTATAACGGACGCGTTGAAACCGGTGCGTTAAAACGGACGCGTTGAAACCGATGCGTTACAACGGACGCGTTGAAACCGATGCGTTAAAACGGACGCGTTGAAACCGATGCGTTAAAACGGACGCGTTGAAACCGTTGCGTTACAACAGACGCGTTGAAACCGGTGCGTTACAACGGACGCGTTGAAACCGATGCGTTACAACGGACGCGTTGAAACCGGTGCGTTACAACGGACGCGTTGAAACCGATGCGTTACAACGGACGCGTTGAAACCGGTGCGTTACAACGGACGCGTTGAAACCGGTGCGTTACAACGGACGCGTTGAAACCGATGCGTTAAAACGGACGCGTTGAAACCGTTGCGTTACAACAGACGCGTTGAAACCGGTGCGTTACAACGGACGCGTTGAAACCGATGCGTTACAATGGACGTGTTGAAACCGGTGCGTTACAACGGACGCGTTGAAACCGATGCGTTACAACGGACGCGTTGAAACCGATGCGTTACAACGGACGCGTTGAAACCGATGCGTTAAAACGGACGCGTTGAAACCGTTGCGTTACAACAGACGCGTTGAAACCGGTGCGTTACAACGGACGTGTTGAAACCGTTGCGTTACAACGGACGCGTTGAAACCGATGCGTTACAACGGACGTGTTGAAACCGTTGCGTTACAACAGACGCGTTGAAACCGATGCGTTACAACGGACGCGTTGAAACCGATGCGTTACAACGGACGCGTTGAAACCGGTGCGTTACAACGGACGCGTTGAAACCGATGCGTTACAACGGACGTGTTGAAATCGGTGCGTTACAACGGACGTGTTGAAACCGGTGCGTTACAACGGACGCGTTGAAACCGATGCGTTACAACGGACGTGTTGAAATCGGTGCGTTACAACAGACGCGTTGAAACCGGTGCGTTACAACGGACGCGTTGAAACCGGTGCGTTAGAACGGACGCGTTGAAACCGGTGCGTTACAACGGACGCGTTGAAACCGGTGCGTTAGAACGGACGCGTTGAAACCGGTGCGTTAGAACGGACGCGTTGAAACCGGTGCGTTACAACAGACGCGTTGAAACCGGTGCGTTACAACGGACGCGTTGAAACCGATGCGTTACAACGGACGCGTTGAAACCGGTGCGTAAAAACGGACGTGTTGAAACCGGTGCGTTACAACGGACGCGTTGAAACCGATGCGTTACAACAGACGCGTTGAAACCGGTGCGTTACAACGGACGCGTTGAAACCGATGCGTTACAACGGACGTGTTGAAATCGGTGCGTTACAACAGACGCGTTGAAACCGGTGCGTTAGAACGGACGCGTTGAAACCGGTGCGTTAAAACGGACGCGTTGAAACCAATGCGTTACAACGGACGCGTTGAAACCGGTGCGTTAAAACGGACGCGTTGAAACCGGTGCGTTAGAACGGACGCGTTGAAACCGGTGCGTTACAACAGACGCGTTGAAACCGGTGCGTTAGAACGGACGCGTTGAAACCGGTGCGTTAAAACGGACGCGTTGAAACCAATGCGTTACAACGGACGCGTTGAAACCGGTGCGTTAAAACGGACGCGTTGAAACCGGTGCGTTAGAACGGACGCGTTGAAACCGGTGCGTTAGAACGGACGCGTTGAAACCGGTGCGTTACAACAGACGCGTTGAAACCGGTGCGTTAGAACGGACGCGTTGAAACCAATGCGTTACAACGGACGCGTTGAAACCGGTGCGTTAAAACGGACGCGTTGAAACCAATGCGTTACAACGGACGCGTTGAAACCGGTGCGTTACAACAGACGCGTTGAAACCGGTGCGTTACAACGGACGCGTTGAAACCAATGCGTTACAACGGACGCGATGAAACCGGTGCGTTACAACAGACGCGTTGAAACCGATGCGTTACAACGGACGCGTTGAAACCGATGCGTTACAACAGACGCGTTGAAACCGGTGCGTTACAACAGACGCGTTGAAACCAATGCGTTACAACGGACGCGATGAAACCGGTGCGTTACAACAGACGCGTTGAAACCGATGCGTTACAACGGACGCGTTGAAACCGATGCGTTACAACAGACGCGTTGAAACCGGTGCGTTAAAACGGACGTGTTGAAACCGGTGCGTTACAACGGACGCGTTGAAACCGGTGCGTTAAAACGGACGTGTTGAAACCGGTGCGTTACAACGGACGCGTTGAAACCGATGCGTTACAACAGACGCGTTGAAACCGGTGCGTTAGAACGGACGCGTTGAAACCGGTGCGTTAGAACGGACGCGTTGAAACCGGTGCGTTAAAACGGACGCGTTGAAACCAATGCGTTACAACGGACGCGTTGAAACCGGTGCGTTAAAACGGACGCGTTGAAACCGATGCGTTACAACGGACGTGTTGAAACCGATGCGTTACAACGGACGTGTTGAAACCGATGCGTTACAACGGACGTGTTGAAACCGATGCGTTACAACGGACGCGTTGAAACCGATTCGTTACAACGGACGCGTTGAAACCGGTGCGTTAAAACGGACGCGTTGAAACCGATGCGTTACAACGGACGCGTTGAAACCGATGCGTTACAACGGACGTGTTGAAACCGATGCGTTACAACAGACGCGTTGAAACCGGTGCGTTACAACGGACGCGTTGAAACCGGTGCGTTAAAACGGACGCGTTGAAACCGATGCGTTACAACGGACGCGTTGAAACCGATGCGTTAAAACGGACGCGTTGAAACCGGTGCGTTACAACGGACGCGTTGAAACCGATGCGTTAAAACGGACGCGTTGAAACCGATGCGTTACAACGGACGCGTTGAAACCGATGCGTTACAACGGACGTGTTGAAACCGATGCGTTACAACAGACGCGTTGAAACCGGTGCGTTACAACGGACGCGTTGAAACCGGTGCGTTACAACGGACGCGTTGAAACCGATGCCTTAAAACGGACGCGTTGAAACCGGTGCGTTACAACGGACGCGTTGAAACCGATGCGTTACAACGGACGCGTTGAAACCGGTGCGTTACAACGGACGCGTTGAAACCGATGCGTTACAACGGACGCGTTGAAACCGATGCGTTACAACGGACGCGTTGAAACCGGTGCGTTACAACGGACGCGTTGAAACCGGTGCGTTACAACGGACGCGTTGAAACCGATGCGTTACAACGGACGCGTTGAAACCGATGCGTTACAACGGACGCGTTGAAACCGGTGCGTTACAACGGACGCGTTGAAACCGATGCGTTACAACGGACGCGTTGAAACCGGTGCGTTACAACGGACGCGTTGAAACCGATGCGTTACAACGGACGCGTTGAAACCGATGCGTTACAACAGACGCGTTGAAACCGGTGCGTTACAACGGACGCGTTGAAACCGGTGCGTTACAACGGACGCGTTGAAACCGATGCGTTACAACGGACGCGTTGAAACCGATGCGTTACAACGGACGCGTTGAAACCGGTGCGTTACAACGGACGCGTTGAAACCGATGCGTTACAACAGACGCGTTGAAACCGGTGCGTTACAACGGACGCGTTGAAACCGATGCGTTACAACGGACGTGTTGAAACCGGTGCGTTATAACGGACGCGTTGAAACCGGTGCGTTAAAACGGACGCGTTGAAACCGATGCGTTACAACGGACGCGTTGAAACCGATGCGTTAAAACGGACGCGTTGAAACCGATGCGTTAAAACGGACGCGTTGAAACCGTTGCGTTACAACAGACGCGTTGAAACCGGTGCGTTACAACGGACGCGTTGAAACCGATGCGTTACAACGGACGCGTTGAAACCGGTGCGTTACAACGGACGCGTTGAAACCGATGCGTTACAACGGACGCGTTGAAACCGGTGCGTTACAACGGACGCGTTGAAACCGGTGCGTTACAACGGACGCGTTGAAACCGATGCGTTAAAACGGACGCGTTGAAACCGTTGCGTTACAACAGACGCGTTGAAACCGGTGCGTTACAACGGACGCGTTGAAACCGATGCGTTACAATGGACGTGTTGAAACCGGTGCGTTACAACGGACGCGTTGAAACCGATGCGTTACAACGGACGCGTTGAAACCGATGCGTTACAACGGACGCGTTGAAACCGATGCGTTAAAACGGACGCGTTGAAACCGTTGCGTTACAACAGACGCGTTGAAACCGGTGCGTTACAACGGACGTGTTGAAACCGTTGCGTTACAACAGACGCGTTGAAACCGATGCGTTACAACGGACGTGTTGAAACCGATGCGTTACAACGGACGTGTTGAAACCGATGCGTTACAACGGACGCGTTGAAACCGATGCGTTACAACGGACGTGTTGAAACCGTTGCGTTACAACAGACGCGTTGAAACCGATGCGTTACAACGGACGCGTTGAAACCGATGCGTTACAACGGACGCGTTGAAACCGGTGCGTTACAACGGACGCGTTGAAACCGATGCGTTACAACGGACGTGTTGAAATCGGTGCGTTACAACGGACGTGTTGAAACCGGTGCGTTACAACGGACGCGTTGAAACCGATGCGTTACAACGGACGTGTTGAAATCGGTGCGTTACAACAGACGCGTTGAAACCGGTGCGTTACAACGGACGCGTTGAAACCGGTGCGTTAGAACGGACGCGTTGAAACCGGTGCGTTACAACGGACGCGTTGAAACCGGTGCGTTAGAACGGACGCGTTGAAACCGGTGCGTTAGAACGGACGCGTTGAAACCGGTGCGTTACAACAGACGCGTTGAAACCGGTGCGTTACAACGGACGCGTTGAAACCGATGCGTTACAACGGACGCGTTGAAACCGGTGCGTAAAAACGGACGTGTTGAAACCGGTGCGTTACAACGGACGCGTTGAAACCGATGCGTTACAACAGACGCGTTGAAACCGGTGCGTTACAACGGACGCGTTGAAACCGGTGCGTTAGAACGGACGCGTTGAAACCGGTGCGTTAGAACGGACGCGTTGAAACCGGTGCGTTACAACAGACGCGTTGAAACCGGTGCGTTAGAACGGACGCGTTGAAACCGGTGCGTTAAAACGGACGCGTTGAAACCGGTGCGTTACAACAGACGCGTTGAAACCGGTGCGTTAGAACGGACGCGTTGAAACCGGTGCGTTACAACAGACGCGTTGAAACCGGTGCCTTAAAACGGACGCGTTGAAACCGGTGCGTTAAAACGGACGCGTTGAAACCGGTGCGTTAGAACGGACGCGTTGAAACCGGTGCGTTAGAACGGACGCGTTGAAACCGGTGCGTTACAACAGACGCGTTGAAACCGGTGCGTTAGAACGGACGCGTTGAAACCAATGCGTTACAACGGACGCGTTGAAACCGGTGCGTTAAAACGGACGCGTTGAAACCAATGCGTTACAACGGACGCGTTGAAACCGGTGCGTTACAACAGACGCGTTGAAACCGGTGCGTTACAACGGACGCGTTGAAACCAATGCGTTACAACGGACGCGATGAAACCGGTGCGTTACAACAGACGCGTTGAAACCGATGCGTTACAACGGACGCGTTGAAACCGATGCGTTACAACAGACGCGTTGAAACCGGTGCGTTACAACAGACGCGTTGAAACCAATGCGTTACAACGGACGCGATGAAACCGGTGCGTTACAACAGACGCGTTGAAACCGATGCGTTACAACAGACGCGTTGAAACCGGTGCGTTAAAACGGACGTGTTGAAACCGGTGCGTTACAACGGACGCGTTGAAACCGGTGCGTTAAAACGGACGTGTTGAAACCGGTGCGTTACAACGGACGCGTTGAAACCGATGCGTTACAACAGACGCGTTGAAACCGGTGCGTTAGAACGGACGCGTTGAAACCGGTGCGTTAGAACGGACGCGTTGAAACCGGTGCGTTAGAACGGACGCGTTGAAACCGGTGCGTTAAAACGGACGCGTTGAAACCGATGCGTTACAACGGACGCGTTGAAACCGATGCGTTACAACAGACGCGTTGAAACCGGTGCGTTAAAACGGACGTGTTGAAACCGGTGCGTTACAACGGACGCGTTGAAACCGATGCGTTACAACAGACGCGTTGAAACCGGTGCGTTAGAACGGACGCGTTGAAACCGGTGCGTTAGAACGGACGCGTTGAAACCGGTGCGTTAAAACGGACGCGTTGAAACCAATGCGTTACAACGGACGCGTTGAAACCGGTGCGTTAAAACGGACGCGTTGAAACCAATGCGTTACAACGGACGCGTTGAAACCGGTGCGTTACAACAGACGCGTTGAAACCGGTGCGTTACAACAGACGCGTTGAAACCGGTGCGTTAGAGCGGACGCGTTGAAACCGGTGCGTTACAACAGACGCGTTGAAACCGGTGCGTTAAAGCGGACGCGTTGAAACCGGTGCGTTACAACAGACGCGTTGAAACCGGTGCCTTAAAACGGGTGCGTTGCAACAGACGCGTTGAAACCGGTGCCTTAAAACGGACGCGTTGAAACCGGTGCGTTAGAACGGACGCGTTGAAACCGGTGCGTTACAACAGACGCGTTGAAACCGGTGCGTTAAAACGGACGCGTTGAAACCGGTGCGTTACAACAGACGCGTTGAAACCGATGCGTTAAAACGGACGCGTTGAAACCGGTGCGTTACAACAGACGCGTTGAAACCGGTGCGTTAGAACGGACGCGTTGAAACCGGTGCGTTAGAACGGACGCGTTGAAACCGGTGCGTTAGAACGGACGCGTTGAAACCGGTGCGTTACAACAGACGCGTTGAAACCGGTGCCTTAAAACGGACGCGTTGAAACCGGTGCGTTAGAACGGACGCGTTGAAACCGATGCGTTACAACGGACGCGTTGAAACCAGTGCGTTAGAACGGACGCGTTGAAACCGATGCGTTACAACAGACGCGTTGAAACCGGTGCGTTACAACAGACGCGTTGAAACCGATGCGTTACAATGGACGCGTTGAAACCGATGCGTTAAAACGGACGCGTTGAAACCGGTGCGTTAGAACGGACGCGTTGAAACCGGTGCGTTAGAACGGACGCGTTGAAACCGGTGCCTTAAAACGGACGCGTTGAAACCGATGCGTTAAAACGGACGCGTTGAAACCGGTGCGTTACAACAGACGTGTTGAAACCGGTGCCTTAAAACGGACGCGTTGAAACCGGTGCGTTAGAACGGACGCGTTGAAACCGGTGCGTTACAACAGACGCGTTGAAACCGATGCGTTACAATGGACGCGTTGAAACCGGTGCGTTACAACAGACGCGTTGAAACCGGTGACTTAAAACGGACGCGTTGAAACCAGTGCGTTAGAACGGACGCGTTGAAACCGGTGCGTTACAACAGACGCGTTGAAACCGGTGCGTTAGAACGGACGCGTTGAAACCGGTGCGTTACAACGGACGCGTTGAAACCGGTGCGTTACAACGGACGCGTTGAAACCGATGCGTTAAAACGGACGCGTTGAAACCGGTGCGTTAAAAAGGTCGTGTTGCAAACACTTTTCAACGCGTAGCTTTTGTTTGTCTTCGTGGCACGCTTTCAACGAGTAGCTTTTGATTCGTGACCGTTATCTGGTATTATCAACTATGTGTTTGCACGTATCAAAGCTACTTAGATGGTGTTGTGAAGTTGACTCCGTGAAGATTGAGAGTTGGGTTGCAAACTGAAGTCCTGCTATCCTGCGGACGTTTGGACAGTGTTTGGCAGGTGAGGACTGGGTGGTTTTAACGACAATAGACTTTACATTTTTTGTGTATGAAAATGTGTGTAGTGTGGAACTACAGATGTGAGTAGTTTACCACGTTTTGTGACCCACGCTTGAGGCTGACAGTTTCCCGCCCGATATCAACAAGTTTGCGTCCAAATGACCCGGTTTTGATTAGATATTTCCGGTTTTTTGTTTTACAAATTTCCACTCTTTGGCTACAATCGCAGATCTATCAAATTTTTTTTTGTCCGCCCCTTTTTTTGTAATACATTTATTTTGTGTCTGAACTCTTGTGTTTAGGTTTTTATTGTTGCTGTCCCCCTGTCACCCTAACGACCCCTCTTTTTTTGCACACACGAAGTGTGATTGGAACCTAATCTTATTTAAAACCAACCATAGATCTGTCCTTACGCTTTTTCCTTTTGAATCCTTCCCCTCATCCATTATCATGTGCGTCATAGACAAAGAGCCTAAATGGCTGCGGTCAACGAAATAAAGACATAGTAAACCCCCCCTCTGCATAATATTAAATTAATAATACGAGTTATATTTAATAATACGAATATTATTTAATAATACGAAAATGGGTGCATATATTTAATAATACGAGAACGCCCAGCCAAAATGCTTTTTTTCTTCGCGAAATAAAAAATACTCCCCGTCTTGGCTGGGGCTTCGTGCATGTTTTGTTCACAAACACAGGGGGAAAAGCAAATAAAAAATAAAAAATGCGCTATTTAATAATACGAATATGTGAATAATATGACTTATATTGAATAATATGAGTTATATTGAACAATACGCGCTATATTTAATAATACGAGATAATTAATAATACGAGTAATTTAATATTATGCAGAGGGGGGGTTTAGTAGAGTAGTAAGGGCAGGCTCACTTTTGTCTGTGTTTATTGCTCGCGCGCGCGGAAAATTTTGAGAATTCCAAAAAAAAAAACATGGGGAAAAAAAAAAACATTGTAGTTGGTGCAGGGAAGTTCCTAAGTGGGACCGAGAACATGAAATTCTGGATTTTAGTTTTTTTTTCCTTTTTTTTTTTCCTTTTTTTCCTTAGGGGGCTTTCTTGTGGTTTCTGGTGGGTTTCACTGTAGGTGACACACCACCAGTGTGGTGAAATGGTCGAAACTCTCAAAAGCAAGAGTTTTCAGGGGGCAAGAAAAAAAAATTGACAACAAAATCCTTCACTGTCCAGGGCTGTACCCCCAATTTTTTTTTTGCCTGCGGCGCCATTTTTCATTTTTTGCTCTGCAAAAAAGGGTTCGTTGGAAGCTAGATTTTTACACTGTACTCAAATTTTTTTGCCTGCGGCGCCATTTATATTATTTTTTGCTCCGCAAAAAGAGAAGTGCAACGCCTCACCGTTCATCGGCGGAAGCACTGGTTCCACGGGTTATCGAACCCCAGAGAGCACTTCATTGGCATGCACGCGGTTACCGCGAGGGAGCGTGTATGCAGGTACAAAATCACTGCCCCATCCAAATAATATTCCCAACGTCTTTGGGGATCCCCTTGCATTTTGCAGCCAAAAATGCAACTAGACCAAAGCAAAAAGTTCCGCGCGAGTGTAGCGCGCCCGGGTTTGGACCCCTTTTTGAATTTCGAGGGGCGGTTAAAGTGGGCCCAGAATCACAGTTCTGACACTCATTTAGCATTGTGAGCAACTCACTAGTGGTCGTAACCAAAATTTGTATCAATCAAGAACTTGTCCATTTTCTCGAAATGACCCCACTACAGTGAGGGTAGAGCTCGGAAAGCCCGAAAAAGGGCAAAAAACCCCACCCAAAAAAAGGAAAAAAACGGGAACATAAATCCAGAATTTTGCTGTTTTTTCCGAGAACAAGGAACAACCCTGAGTTGGTGCTTCCCGGGGGGTGTGCATTTCACAAATTTTCACAAAATGTGACAAGTTTTCACAAATTTTCACAACACGAAAACCGCTACAAAATTGTGAAGGCTGGTGAAAAGTGGTGAAAAATTGTGAAAAATTGTGAAAAAATGTGAAAAGTTGTGAATAGTTGTGAAAAGTTGTGAATTGATTTTTTTTTTTTTTGTGTGCTTTTTTTTTGGGTGGGGTGGTGACCCACCCATTGAGGGGTACGCTGGGATTCACAAGATAGAACGTGATGTGGTGTACCTGTGTACCTGTGTACTGTGTGATGTGCGGAAATGACGAGAACTTGTCCATTTCGGCAAATTGACCCCACCACTGGCCGTACGGATTCCGGAAATGCAAATGCCGGCGTTTAAGAGCTTCACTAACGAGAGAAAAAAGGGTAGTGAAAAGTTGTGAATAGTTGTGAAAAGTTGTGAATTGAATTGAAAATTTGTGAAATGCATACCCCCCGGGAAGCACCAGTAGTAATAAAAGGTGTGAGGGAGAGAGTAGTGGGGCTTGAGGGTGATTTTGTGCACCACCAAGTTCCTACAAAAATATTGTGAAATGTTTCAAAAAAAGATCGATGGGATTTATTTTTGTGAGGTTCCGGGAAACCCGCAAACCCGCAAGTTCTTTTACACCGCTGTCCTCTCCTGTCCCTCCCAAACGCCCCTACCCACTGCAAACTGTTTTCGGTTGTTCTGTTTTGTAGGAAGCAGGTGATTGGAAACGATACGTGTTATGTGCGCAGAGACGAAAACACATGGATGAAGTACAGTGGCAGACAGGTAAGCGTTGTCAAGAACCCGGACATGGATCGACGATACCTGACAGTGTACCACCGTGCTGCCACTGCGAAGCGGAAACGTGAGAGAGACTCAGACGCCCCCTCCGCAAAAAAGCAGAAAACGGAGAGCAACGATGTGGCGAAAATGGATGAGGATGATGAGGACGAGCTTTTTTAAGTGTTATCCGGGCTAGGGAGGGGGTGTGCGGGTGTGGGGGGTGGGGGCCCAATTTGATGTAAACCCCCCCCACGGATATTATTTACCTCCACTTATTATTTACTTCACGGGTATTATTTACTCTCCCACTTATTATTTACTAATTTCTAACGTAAAAAACAGTTTTAATAAATTAAACCCGTTTATTGGAGGTACCCTAATATTCGCCCCTGGTTGCCCCAATTCGCGCCAATTCGCGTTTTGTACTTAGCCGTTTTTTCGCGAAAAAAAACGCTAATTGGCGCGAATTGGCGCGACACGATTAGGGTATGAAATTCGCGCCAATTAGCGTTTTTTTCCCCAGGCAGGTACCTGGTGGTGCCGAAATTCCCCAGCCAAAATTGGTCGCAAAATCGGCCGATTTTTCAAAAATCTCAAAAAAAAAAATTTTTTTTTTTTTGAAAACTTGGTTGTTTTAGTGTAGACACCCGAAGATGAACTCCACTATTTTTTTTTTTCACAAGTGCTTTTGAGGCCTGCTCACTACACCCTGGGTACCCTTCTGGGACCAAAAAGTCCAAAAAAGCAAGAATTGGGCTGTTTTGAGCCTCTAAAGTCTAAAGTCAATTCCCCAGCCATTTTTTGTACCACCCCAGCCATTTTGTATGGGCCAGCGCCTTAGCGAAAAATCGAAAAATCTCAAAAAAAAAAAAAAAATTTTTTTTTTTTTTCACAAGTGCTTTTGTAACCCTCCCGGTGGCTTTCCTTACCCTCCCGCGAGAAAAAAAAAATTCCCGCGAGAGCTCAAGGGATTCCCTTGAGAGCCGTTTTTTTTTTTTGCCGTTTTGGTGGCGAAAACCACCGAAAAACTTTTTAAAACGGGGTATGTGCTGCTCAAAAAACGTATTCGCTGTATAAAAAGCATGCGTGGGCCACACACGCAAGTGCACACGTCCCATACCATAGCATGCAACCCACGTGTATATACACAAAAAACCACAAACATGGTCGGGTTCGGAAAGCCACCAGCTCGGGTCACAAAGCTACATCCCTCCCCCCCTTGGCCCTCGGGCTGCCCTTTCGGGAGGTCAGGGCCCCCTCGGGCCTTCGGCCCTCGGGGTGCCCTGACCTCCCTCAAGGGCGCCCTCGGGCTCTGGCGGGAGGGAGGGAAATAGCTATTGAGGCCTGCTCACTACACCCTAGGCACCCTTCTGAGACCAAAAAGTCAAAAAAAGCATGAATTGGGCTGTTTTGAGCCTCTAGAGTTTATTCCCCAGCCATTTTCTGTACCACCAGTGCACTTTGTATGGGCCAGCGCCTTGTCGAAAAATCGAAAAATCTCAAAAAAAAAAATTTTTTTTTTCGGGAAAATTTCGACCACTGAGGTGGGTCTTTGGGCACCAAAAAATGCAAAAAAAATGCAAAAATCGGGTGTTTTGACCATCTGTGGTTACACAAAACACACTTCTGTGTACAAGCCTACACCAATACAGTGGTAATACAAGGCGATTTTTGACCAAAAAAAAATTTTTTTTTTCGCCCAAAATCGGGCGTGGTACGTCATAAAATGGCCCAAAAAATCCAAGGAAAACCTTCGATTGGGCAAATTATGAAAAAAATTTTCAAGTCAAATTTTCAACCAAAATACGGTCATTTTGTTCACACAGTGATTCTACGTCATGCTAGCTTCCTGTGCAGAACTCCAGCAATTCACCAATGCCGGCATCTATCTTTCCATTATCGCCATTGCACTTCGTTCACGCCATTGCACTTCGGTCATTTTGTGCATACCCTGTGACTGTGGTGGCTAGAGAACACGCACACCAATTTAGGGTACCTCCATTATTTACTCTCCCGTTTATTATTTACTCCAAATTTAGTAAATAATATCCGGAGGGGGGGTTTAGATAAGTTCGGGGGATGAGGAGGGGGTGAGTGGTTTTCGTAAAAACCAAAAAACGTTGAAACTCCCTACTCCCCCCAATACAGGCTGTATCCTAAGTCGGGAAAAAACCACCATTTTCGGACCCGTCGTGTCCCAGAATTTTTTTTCCCAAAAAAAAAAAAAAAAAAAAGACAAAAAAAAAAGAGCACAAAGCAAAACGTAACAAAAATTTCATAAACCCATTTGACCCCCAATAATAGATTCTCCATCCCCAACGTGTGTGTGTTTTTTTTTTCTTATTTTTTTTTTTCCATGTTTTTTTTTCCATGTTTTTTTCTTGCGCGCGCGCGCGGAAAATTTTTGGGCCCTCCGAGCATTAAACACAGACAAAAGTGAGCCTGCCCTAAGGACAGATCAGTTTGTATAAATGTTATGTTTAGATTTTGCAATACATTTATCGTGTATTGTTCACATATGTCCCCTTCATGGACCAAAAGTGGTTTTAATCGATGGGCAGGCCACACCATTTAACTACTTTTTTTTGACTTTTTTTTTTGGGAGCAAGAATAATATTGGTCCGCTGTAATCGCGAATCCAGCCCCCTTTTGTGTTAGTATCCACTGCCCGCCTCACCACTCCCCGAAAATACAGTAATACACAACGAACAATGCTTCGCAGCCTACGCCCTCTGTTGAATGTGCCGGTATTCAGGGTACTTGATGGGCAAAATGTTCAAATAGTACCAAACGTTCTGAGTGTTACTGTGGAGACTTGCGAGTTGAGTGCACCTGGTGCAGACACCACACCACTGGTGCGCCTTGAAACAAGAGGCATCGGTCTTGGGAAGGAGCTTGTGATGATACGCCCTCGTGACTTGATGCGACCACGTGACCACACCACAGTGTTGGGGCTGCTCGAGTCTGTTTACAATATGGTCAAAAGCGGTGCAATCCTTGACGAAGGGGTTGAAGTACCGCTTGAGACCACGCGCAAGCAGGTACCCCAGGCAACGATGAAGGTAGGGGTGGATGGGTTTGATCACCTGCACAGTGAGGAGCCCCTCCCGGCGCCACCCTCTGATGATGAGATTGACCTGTGGCTGTCGTTCTATACGCACCCCACACGTGCGAACACGCTCTTTTGCTTGCTCCTCCCGAAGTCAATCTATGCGTTGCGGAACCAGTTCCAGACACCCCTGCGTGTAACAAATCTCCTCTTTAAGTACAACAACTGGAACCTGCTGGAGCCCTCATCATACCGGGAAGTTGGTGCAGACATCCTCCCCACACCCCAACAGCGGGAGAACAGTGTGCTGAACTCCAGACAGGAGGCAAACCCCACCCTGCTTGTCCCTATCCCCGGTGTGTCTATATCCCTCAAAGATGGCCGTGTCCAGCTTAAGATCCCCGAGACGCTCACTGCAGGGAAAACACTTGCTGCAATCGCAGAACTTTTCTCAGAGGGAGGAAAGACGCTCACACTTCTTGCCAGCAGGCATGAGGTTGGGGTGAACGGCTATGCGTGTTGGGACCCTCAGCGGGAGCTGGACTCTTTTGTGATCTCAACAGACGCGAAAGAAGCAAACATCAACGAGTTGGCATCGGGCGAATCTGGAGAGGCACGGAGTAAAACAATCGGTGTTACGTTCGTGACGTTCAGTACACCCGAAGATGCTCAGGCAGAAGGGAGCCTGGAGATGTGTGAGGACGGCGTGGCGTACTGCAACAAAGACAGCACCGAGGTCATTGCCGCTCTGTTTGCGAAACAGAACATTGACACTGAGACATTTTCGCTTGAGTGGACGGATGCCTCTGAGGTCTCTGATCCTGCAGACACTGTCTTTGGTGACGACAACACAGCCATCCCCGAGGGTGACAAAACTGTTGCTGAACTCGAAAAAGAGATCTTCGGTGCCGAACAAGAAGATGAGGCGGAGATGGAAGACTGGCTGTCGTATATCACAGCCGGTCTGCAGAAGGATGGTGCCAGTAGGAAGAAGAACCTCAGCCGGGCAACTGAAGGGATGGTGTTTGAGAAGACCAGTGAGGTTGTGGTCCCAGAGACGCCAACTCCAACACCACCAACACAAACACCGACGCCCTCACCAAAGCCAGTGACGGCCTCGTATAAAAGCACATACACACCGCCGGTCCAAAAAGAAGAAGCAGATAAAAATGTTGAAGCACCCCCGCAGGAGTCCAGTGAGGAGGAACGTACGTCGGTTGAGCCTCGTATGACCAACGCCGATTTCGGCACGGGCCAGTCAAACGAACTCGCAGAGGTATATTTCACCCCCCTCCCAGTTGAGCTCATGAAATTGCGGCTCTCTCCCTCATTGCAGAGAGATCGGAGGACTCCGTTTGTTTCCCCTCATCGTTTTTATGAGTCGCAGTATTGTTTACACTCAGGCGGACTCGGCGGAGTATTTTGGGAATTCGTTGAATGAGGTGATCCAGCGCACACTTTTCCACACGTTTTCACACCGTGAAAACGTGTGAAAACAAGTGAAAATGTGTGAAACCAGGTGAAAACACCAAGTTTTTTTTTTCTGGAGGAATCCACTCAGAGTGCGTGCCATTTTGTAAGCAGTTTTTTTTCCCCACTTTCGTACACACTTTTCACACCGTGAAACTATGTGAAAATGTGTGAAAAGGCGTGAGACTGGATCACTTCATTGAACATGGATAAATGATGAATAAGGAAACTATTTTACACGGCGATTCTTAACAACCAGTACAAATTTATTTAAATGATCTGTGTACGAGAGACACTGTTTATTTGCCACACCATGCACAGGACGAGGCGTGGGAGCCTTACGTAATCCGTCTTGCAACTGTCTTATCAGCTGTGTTCGCACACTGTGGTCGGCGTATCAGACCAACAAAAGGAAAGGAAGAACCCGGATCCGTTACAATCGAGCTTGTCCCAGACAGTAACGGTGCTGTGACGTTGAAGGCGCACATCCACGAAAACTGTGGCATTGAGTTGATTCCTAAGGTATGTCCGCCAGTACAGAAGGCTTCTAACCCTCCTTTTTTTTCCTTTTTCCGGATTAGCGGCTCAGGGATTGGCTGAATCGTGGATAGCCTCTCCCACACAGCGAAACGGGGAGAGGACCCCAGGCGCAACCTGTATCACCTAGTTATCCTGCGTTTCCAACATATGATGTAAACCAAATAGATAGGGAGGAACTGGAACCGCATGGTTCGGGTACACCCCTGGTATACCGGTCACGCACCAAGGTATACAGTTCATGAGAGGGTTTTGCATTCCAAAAAAAAAAAAAAAATAAATAAATAACCTCCTTTTTTTTGTGAAGGAGGCAGGGGTTGTATATTTCCATCAATTCTCTTATCATAAACCACTCTCTTTTCAGGGGCAAGAAATTCTGGAGGAACGTTTGAACAAGCACTGCACAGCACCGCCGCACCCGTTGGCCTTGAAGGTTACCTTTTCTGTGTGAGGACGGGACGTGGGGAAGGGGCGAAGGATAAAGGGGGTGTTGCTGTTGATAGTGCCAGTTAAGACCCATCTTTTTTTATTATGATATGAGTTTCTAGTTTGTTGACTGTGACTCGCTTGCAGTGATTGAAAGAAAAAAAAGATAGTTATTTGAGGAATAGAATGTGCCCCAACAGCTAGATGTTTCCCCCCCTTTAAACCTGATTTGTAGAGGATAGTTCAGTTTCTCTCGCCGGGAGGGACGAGAGGAGCTTCTGTACAGGCTAAATCAATCTGTGAACGTCATATCTGGTGGCTGCAAGTTGTCATCAATGTTAACAAAACAAGCCAAAACTAATAACACACCTCTACACTAAGGGCATTCTACATTCCTGAACGGGAACACAAAAAGAAGAATAAAATGTTAAAGCGGTTTATGCCGAAGCTCGCCCTCACAGGCGCAAGCAACTCTATAACCGTACGCTTGAAGGTATGTCGACGTTTTTTTCTCCACTAATAAATGCAATGTAGTTCCACCTGTCTTTCCCTAAAGGTTGGCATACATTGGAGGATCAGTTTTATCCCCTTTTGACTCTATTAGCCCTTGGCTGTATTATGAATAACCCTGTCCTTCTATCTCATTTTGCTCTGACTTTCCTCCTTATCAGCTTGACCACTCACCTGGAACGCTCTCGCGTGTTCTGACGGAGATCGGCGCAGCTGGGGGGAACATCGGTGCCATTGACATTGTGCGTCATGGTGCAGGCCACCTTGTAAGAGATATCACAGTCGACACCAGCTCTGTCCAGCACCAGCACGAGATTCTGAGGTATTTTCATTTCTTTTCATTTCTTCCCCGCAAAGACAGTGTCGGACGGTGACCCCATGAATTGGATTTTCACCACCGCGATGGGCCTCATTTCTCACTCAATTTTTTCAAACACCCATTACACAGCAAACTCCACATCGTGGACGGCGTCAAGGTGGAGCAGTGGAGCGACAGAACCTTCCTGATGCATTTGGGTGGGAAGGTCAGCACCGGTATTAAGTATGTTGCAGTTTCTCTTCTCCTGTGAATTGGCACGGAGCTTTGTCGAACCTCATCTAGCCTTCTTAACTCTTAACTCTTACCTCTTACCTCTTACCTCTTACCTCTTACCTCTTACCTCTTACCTCTTACCTCTTACCTCTTACCTCTTACCTCTTACCTCTTACCTCTTACCTCTTACCTCTTACCTCTTACCTCTTACCTCTTACCTCTTACCTCTTACCTCTTACCTCTTACCTCTTACCTCTTACCTCTTACCTCTTACCTCTTACCTCTTACCTCTTACCTCTTACCTCTTACCTCTTACCTCTTACCTCTTACCTCTTACCTCTTACCTCTTACCTCTTACCTCTTACCTCTTACCTCTTACCTCTTACCTCTTACCTCTTACCTCTTACCTCTTACCTCTTACCTCTTACCTCTTACCTCTTACCTCTTACCTCTTACCTCTTACCTCTTACCTCTTACCTCTTACCTCTTACCTCTTACCTCTTACCTCTTACCTCTTACCTCTTACCTCTTACCTCTTACCTCTTACCTCTTACCTCTTACCTCTTACCTCTTACCTCTTACCTCTTACCTCTTACCTCTTACCTCTTACCTCTTACCTCTTACCTCTTACCTCTTACCTCTTACCTCTTACCTCTTACCTCTTACCTCTTACCTCTTACCTCTTACCTCTTACCTCTTACCTCTTACCTCTTACCTCTTACCTCTTACCTCTTACCTCTTACCTCTTACCTCTTACCTCTTACCTCTTACCTCTTACCTCTTACCTCTTACCTCTTACCTCTTACCTCTTACCTCTTACCTCTTACCTCTTACCTCTTACCTCTTACCTCTTACCTCTTACCTCTTACCTCTTACCTCTTACCTCTTACCTCTTACCTCTTACCTCTTACCTCTTACCTCTTACCTCTTACCTCTTACCTCTTACCTCTTACCTCTTACCTCTTACCTCTTACCTCTTACCTCTTACCTCTTACCTCTTACCTCTTACCTCTTACCTCTTACCTCTTACCTCTTACCTCTTACCTCTTACCTCTTACCTCTTACCTCTTACCTCTTACCTCTTACCTCTTACCTCTTACCTCTTACCTCTTACCTCTTACCTCTTACCTCTTACCTCTTACCTCTTACCTCTTACCTCTTACCTCTTACCTCTTACCTCTTACCTCTTACCTCTTACCTCTTACCTCTTACCTCTTACCTCTTACCTCTTACCTCTTACCTCTTACCTCTTACCTCTTACCTCTTACCTCTTACCTCTTACCTCTTACCTCTTACCTCTTACCTCTTACCTCTTACCTCTTACCTCTTACCTCTTACCTCTTACCTCTTACCTCTTACCTCTTACCTCTTACCTCTTACCTCTTACCTCTTACCTCTTACCTCTTACCTCTTACCTCTTACCTCTTACCTCTTACCTCTTACCTCTTACCTCTTACCTCTTACCTCTTACCTCTTACCTCTTACCTCTTACCTCTTACCTCTTACCTCTTACCTCTTACCTCTTACCTCTTACCTCTTACCTCTTACCTCTTACCTCTTACCTCTTACCTCTTACCTCTTACCTCTTACCTCTTACCTCTTACCTCTTACCTCTTACCTCTTACCTCTTACCTCTTACCTCTTACCTCTTACCTCTTACCTCTTACCTCTTACCTCTTACCTCTTACCTCTTACCTCTTACCTCTTACCTCTTACCTCTTACCTCTTACCTCTTACCTCTTACCTCTTACCTCTTACCTCTTACCTCTTACCTCTTACCTCTTACCTCTTACCTCTTTATCCTTCACTCTTCACTCAGGTTTCCTGTTAAGACGCGGGATGATCTCTCCATGGCATATACCCCCGGTGTGGCGCGTGTGTGCATGGCGATCCATGAGAACCCAGAGAAGGCACGCAACTTGACAATCAAGAAGAACACCGTGGCTGTCGTCAGTGACGGTACCGCGGTGCTCGGGCTTGGGGACATCGGACCCTGCGCAGCAATGCCTGTCATGGAGGGGAAGGCAATGCTCTTCAAGGTATCCCCTCTCAGCATCACATCGTATTATAGAATTTGCAGGAACAGTATTTTTCTTGACGCTGATGGACTGCATCTTAAATTTTTCTTAATATTTTTGTCAACTATTCTAAGTATTGTCGGCCTGTTGACCTCATCTTGTTGAGTCGAATCGTTCTCCCTTTGACAGGAATTCGCCAACGTCGACGCCTTCCCTATCTGTGTTGACACCACCGACACCGAGGAGATCATCAAGCTCGTGAAGCACATCTCCCCCACCTTTGGCGGGATCAACCTGGAAGACATCTCTGCGCCACGCTGCTTCGAGATTGAGCAGCGCTTGAAGGAGGAGCTGGACATCCCTGTCTTCCACGACGACCAGCACGGCACTGCTGTGGTGTGCACTGGCGCGCTTATCAATGCGTTGAAGCTCTTCCCCAAGGAGCCCGAAGAGCTGAAGGTGGTGGTTGTGGGTGTGGGTGCGGCAGGCACTGCGTGCACGAACATGATGATGAACCTGGGCATCAAGAACATCATTGGATGCGACCGCTTTGGGGCGTTGTACGCAGGCAGAGAGGGGCTGGATGAGGCGAAGACTATGTACGCTGAGCGGACCAACCCGCACAAGCTTCAAGGGACTGTGCATGAGATCATTAAGGACGCGGACCTGTTCGTGGGGCTGAGTGGGCCGAATGTCATCTCGAAGGAGGATGTGCAGAACATGGCGCCGAACCCGATGATATTTGCGATGTCGAACCCTGAGCCCGAGATCATGCCGCAGGACGCGATAGACGCAGGTGCATCGATTGTGGCGACTGGGCGGTCGGACTTCCCGAACCAGGTGAACAATGTGCTGTGCTTCCCTGGCCTCTTCCGTGGCTGCCTGGACGTCTCTGCCAAGGTGATCAACGAAGAGATGAAGATGGCAGCCGCATACGCCATTGCGAACTCCATCCCCGAGGAGGCTCTCTGTGCGGACTACATCATCCCCTCCGTCTTCGACCGCCAGGTCGCAAAGAACGTTGCCAAGGCCGTCGCAACCGCCGCCCGCGAAACAGGCGTCGCACGCATGGGTGGTGAATACGAAGTCAGCCCCCGCGGTTCCATCCGCGAGCTGAAGTACTGATTTTTTTTTAAAGGATGATAGAAAACACCCAAAGTCTATTGCGTCAGAAAACTGGATATTGTACGAAAGGAGTTACCGTAATCCTAAAAATTATCGACCGTACTAATGTTCGACCGTCAATATGTTCAACCGTAAGAATGTTCGACCTTTTCAGGATTTTTCTGGAAGTTCGACCTTTTTTACGGTCGAACATTTTTACGATTACGGTCACTCAAAAAAAAATAAAAGTAAAAGACACCAGCAACGATGCAGACTATCTATGAAACAAAACGTGAGGTGCGATTATTATTATTATTATCTTCACACCTTCCCACACCCCCTCTCTTTTCTTCCCTAGGCCCATTCCTTTCTTTTGAGATTGGAGTGGGTCTCTTCCTTCCCATCCCCCTTTTTTTTTCATGCGTTTTTTAAAGTTTGTACCTTTTTATTTTGCCACTACTACTTTTGAAAATTTGCGTGAACCGAATTGGAACGTGGAGAGGCTAGCTGCACTGTTCCGAAGTATTCACCCCCCCCCCAAAAAAAATTGGGACAAAAAAAAAAATGTTGCACGGTTCTTGCTCGGGTGGAGGGGGTTTGTTTGGTTCCTTTTTGTTTCTCACTGGAACACTCAACGTGGTAATGTGGGTTATTTTTTTTTTTTCTCCTCCTCCCATTTTGTGCGACACCTGGGGGAAACCTTGATTTCATACATTTTCTTTTTTAATTGGGATAAGGACAGTCTGGCCCACTACGTTTGACTTTTGGACAGTATGGGCCCAACATGTTTCGATAAAGACAGTTCAGCCCCAAACGTTTGCAAAAAAGACAGTTCAGACCCAAAACGTTTGTAAAAAAGACAGTTTAGACCCAAACGTTTGCAAAAAAGACAGTTCAGACCCAGGCAGCTGCACCCACCTGAGCCCAAAAATGCCACCCCTGAGTGGGCCTTGGGCACGGCTATCACCGTGCGCTGGTCAGAGGTCTGACCAGGTATACCTGGTCAGACCACCTGGTCATGACCAGGTATTTGGTCACATTTACCGGTACGTACCCATGCGACCCAGGTACCCAGGGACACGGTACACTGGTGTACAAGGGAAAAAGTCGTGAAAGAGCAACCACAGCTCCACATGACAAACACAAAGGTGTCCAGTCACGTGGGGCATTCATGCACTGAGGAGATAATGATCCAACAATTTACAAGAAAGATTACTTAACCTACTGCTAGAAGTTGCCAGGTCGTAGTAACACACAAAGTGTGCCTCCGTTCGGGAAGACCGGATATTCTAGAGACCAAAAAGGCCTCAAGAATATCTTCCGCTAGTCAAGGTAGAACCGAGTGAACGGCCCAAGACCCCCGTGGAGAAGTTAAATGCTGTAATGCTATCAAGTACAAACTGCGACCACTGTCTTACCCTCCTCAATGCATGGTGGAAGATGCCTTTGACAACAAATATCCTGTACCCAGGTACCCATATTCCCAGACCCACGCAGTACCACGTCGCAGTACTACGCAAAATTTACCACCAGACCCTGTCTTCGTGCACCTTAAGTACAACGCCGCAGACAGGCCAACATGCGTTGGACTCAGAGGAATGCCCGCTGTGCAGTGTATCAAACATGAGAACCAACTCCCAGAAACAAGGGGCGCCTTTTGGCGGGCGTTGTTGAGGTTTGGGGTGCAAAGTTTTCCACAATTTTGATGCTAGATAGATGTTATACCAAAGAGAATTCAGAACAAAACAACACCCTGCCCCATACACACTAAATTGTCATACTTCAAGAGCGTGCCTGGGCCAAAATTGTTGTGATCCAAATGAGTAAGGCCACCAACAAAGTCTTTTGGACTTTTTTGTTGCGTCGACTCTGGCAATTGGGGTACGTGTACGTGTGTACCTGCGTATCTGGGTGCCTGGGCACCCAGTGCCAGATTCAGCGGGGGGTACTCCCTACCGCTGCCTGGGTCTGAACTGTCTTTTTCGCAAACGTTTTGGGTCTGAACTGTCTTTTTTACAAACGTTTTGGGTCTGAACTGTCTTTTTTACAAACGTTTGGGGCTGAACTGTCTTTATCGAAACATGTTGGGCCCATACTGTCCAAAAGTCAAACGTAGTGGGCCAGACTGTCCTTATCCCTTTTTAATTTTTACAATGTTTTTGTTAAGGGTAGCACAATTTTTGCGGAAAAATATAGTCTACCCGCAGGGTAAAAAAAACAACAGAGCGCACAACCGAAAAATTAATCCAAAATGAGTCTTTGAGTTTCGCTCGATTCAGGGAAGAAAAAAATATTGTCATTGGCCTGTTGGCGATAACGCCAACCAAGAAAAAAATTGTGCTACCCTGATACATAAAAAACAAACAACGACAATGTGCCAAACAAACAAAACAAACAAACAAACAAAAATAGTACAGACCCTAGCTACACACCAGGTGGGCGCTAGGCGGTTGTCGACGCAAATAAAAAAAACGCAGTTTTGTCCCAGTTCACTCCGACCTCGCCCATTTGTGAAAAGATGTGCCCATAAAGCTTATTCATCTTTCACATTTCCCTCTTTTTTGTTCCCCCCTTTTTTTTTTTTTTTTTGGTAAAAGATGTGTGTGTACGAGAGGCACATTCATCTGACTTTTTTTTTCTCTTTTTTTTTCCTCTCTCTCTTTTTTTTGCAACGTAAAGTAAAAGCTTCCCTCCTCTCCTCTGCCCTGCTGGGGTGCTGTTAGACTGTTTTGAAACCAATAAATTGTAGTGCATATCCTCGTAACTCCGTTGGGTAATTAGTCACAAACAAATTATTGTTCCCCTCCCCTATGCCCTTCTGGGGTGCTTACGAATTGTCTTTGCCTGCAGCAAAAAAAAAGAAGGGAATTTTTTTTTCCAAAGGAAAAGACATATTGGAGAGCATCCCGGGTCTACACTGTTACTAAGTTTCAAAAAGAAAAAAAAAAAAAGATCCGAGCAACACATCCTTGGGTGTCTACACTAAAACAACAACCAATTAGTCAAAAAATAAAATGAAAAAAAGATAAGAAAAAGAGGACGATTTGTGTCGCACACGGTTCCTTGCCTGTTTTCCCACCATTTTTTTTTTTTTTTTGTTCAGATATGTGTGTTCTTGAGGCGGTACTGATCTTTCAATATTTTTCGTTCTTTTTTATTTGGAAATATTCAAAGAGCTGAAGACATATGGTTGATCATGTACCACTGTTGATCTGTATTCATTCTTTTGAAGGTTCAGGCTAGTCCTCAGTAAATGACTGGACGTCTAGCACTGAGCCTATATAAAAAAAGATATTTGTACTGTCGGACTCCTATTTCTCTGATCTCTCTCTCTTGTTTTAAATAATAATAAGCGTGTACACTATACGAGAGTCAGACGAAGTGATCATTCAACATTACTTAAAAAAAAAACAAATACACCGGGTGCAGAACTTTAGTGTAAAGTAGCAAACTGTAATTCCGCAAACAAAAGAACAGAATACTGAAAATGACACCTCTCATTTCTTTTAAAATGAGAACACGTAATTTGTTTTGTATTATACATGGATGGCACACCGTATCGGGTACCAGGCATTACCAGGTTTTAACTTTTTCATCACCGGGTATTACCGGGTCCGCACGGATAATAAAAACTCGGCATTACCCGGTGATGCGATGTGGGTGTGCCAAATATCTCTGAGACACCTCTGAGGGCCAGAAAAGCCCCCAAAGCCACATATGTCACCTAAGAACCTAAGGTAGGTTCTAGGTATTTGCAAAACCCGGTAATACACGATACCCGGTAACGGGTGCCGTCCATGATAAATTATCTAAAAAAAAACACACACGTACAACAAAAAGTAAAAAGAGAAGGAAAAAAAGAGTAGTTAGTGGAGCACACTCTAGGGTGGCTACACTAATACAACCAAGTTTTCAAAAAAAAAAAAAAAAAAAAAAAAAAAAACAACAACAACAACAACAACGACTTGCAATTGGTTGCATATAAAGAGCACAGTCTCTCTAACAGAAACGTATTCCTCCCCTCTCTTGTTCCACACTGTCCCAACCTTTTTCATTCCTTCCCTCTCTTCACACTCACAACTGACAGGCTTCTTGACACCCACCTCCCCGTTTACCACACTCTAGCCAATACACACAACGGAAGGGTTGTCTCGTTTTTTTTTGTTGAATTTTTTTTCCCAACCTGGGGGAGAGGGGTTCTTTTTCCGACTTCTCTCTCGGTCGGCCGACCTCGAAGCCGCAGCAAAGTTTGCAGGTTCGCTTTAGGAGCAAAGGATGCCTAGTGAATATGTGGAAGAAAGCCTCCAGCAGGATCTAGAGAGGGAGTTGACGTGCGTGATTTGCCTAGAACTCTATGAAAAGCCACTACGACTCGAATGTGAACACTCGTTTTGCCACAAATGTCTTCAAAAACTGGTTGAGAGCGATAGTACAACCTTGTCGTGTCCTGCGTGCAGAAGCGTCACGTCTTTGCGTTTTCCTGGGTTTCTGGGTGTGTCCAGAATGCCACAGGACTATAGAGTCGGAAGGCTTGTAGATAATTACATAGCGAAGACAGGGAGGAAGCCAAAAACTGATGCTGTCAGCAAGGACAGCGCTGGGGAATGGGGCATCGGCACCCCACAGGACTCAGCTGCATTTGAGGAGATCGACATCCCGGCGTGCTGCGAAGTGCTTCATGGCTACCTCCCGTTTGACTTTCCGAAGGACAGGGCCAACGAAATGTTCAAAAAATGGAAAAATAATTTATGGCTCTGCCCCACCGACTTCCAAGCAAAGGCCACGCTTGCCACAGTGCGGATGGTGTCGGTGCCGTTCTATGTGTTTTCCGTTAAGACGCAGTCTGATTTCAAATGCAAGGTTCTGTGCCCACAGCCAGGCACCCCAGCCATCAACGTTGGGAAGGTCACCTCCACTGTGGAACACTCACGCATACCGGGGACGGCATTTCAGGGCAATACTGACCCGTGTTCATCACATGAGAGCAGGAAGTGGGTGCAAGATGCACATGGCAGCACGGTGACACATAAGACACGAAGAGAAGTTGAGTCTGTTGGGGACAACAACTGGGCGACGTGGCTGTGGTCCCAAGCAAGAATGCCACAGTTGATAAATAAAGAGTTGCGAGGGTTGGGGGCACCACAGGGTACATGTGGCGACGATATGGGTGGGTGCTCTGCGGCACCACCACCGTCCTTGCACAAGGCCGATCCCCTTGGGGACATGCCAGCACCAGTGCCCGCACCTCTTCCGCCTGCACAAACAACCACAACTACCACAACAACAACAACAACCACAACCGCCTCCTCAAGTTCGTCACCACACGCCTCCTCAACCGACAGCCAAACCCGGGTAGACAATTTGGAGTTCAACACAAAGGTTTGTTTTTAAATGGATGGGTGATGAATGGCGATTTGCCTCAAGTTTATTTTTCAATCTAATATTTCCTTAACACTCAGTGTTAAGGTCTTTAAGGTTGCTGATCACCCCACCCACCTACCCACCCACCCTCCCCGCGCGGGGTGGGTTTCGGCCATTTTTTTTCAGGTCTCTAAACCTCCAAAGAGGTCAAAAAAGTGGATTCTTGGGAAGATAGGAGGTTTTTAGGAGACTTTCTCTGAAGCAAAGACCTCCAAACCCTGACAGACCCTGAAACCAGGGTGTCGCGAGTACCCCTTTTTTACACGTGTTTCTTAAGGCTTCTACAGGGTTCTACAGGCAAAACAGGCGTTTTGGCCAAAAACCCGGTTTTTCAGGCAGGTAACCGGGTTTGCGTCTTGGGAAACGTGCCAGCGAGCTGTGAGAACCATGCATGGGCCACACACGGCACGAGTTGCAGCAGCCCACCGAAGGTGGGCTGCGTTTGGTAACCACACGATGCGGTTAACGCGTGCAGATCGCAACGTACGCATAGGTTGCGTTCGTTGCGTTGGGTGTGTTAGGTTCGTTACGTTCGTTGCGTTCTGATCGTTACGTACACATCGGTTGCGTTGCGTTGCATGCGTTGCGTTCGTTGCATACAGATCGTAACGAAAAGAGCGGCTCCGTTTCGTTGTGTTCGGTTGCGTTTATCAACCACACCAGCCAGTGAGTGTTAAGGATTGCCAAAAAAAACTAATCTAGAAAACACTTGTGTTTTCTAGTTGCACAGGATATATTCAAAAAATATAGTGTTATGTTTTGTTTGCAATAAAATATTCATTCTCATCACAGATGGGCCAGACGTACGTATCCTCCACGCAGCCGACCCAGCGGGCGATGAACCTCAACGGCAGCCATAACTACTCCTACAGCAACATGTTAGTCTGTGCTACCTCTGCCATTGACCACGATTTAATAGCGGTATATAAAGCCCCCTTCCCGACCTCTACTTTTTCCTCCATTTTTCGTTGCCCGCTTTTTTTTTTAACCTTTCTTTTCAATGGAGGGTGTCTAAAAAGGTCAAAAATGGAAAAAATGGAAAAAAAGGTAGAAAAATTTGGGGTGTTTTTGACCAAAAAAAGAGTGAGGGGAGTTGGGTCCAGTCATAGGGGAGTATAGCAATTTTTAAAAAATTCTACCAAAAATGCACAGCATTTTTCAAGCACATAGGCAGATTTTCGCTTTTTTATAAAAAATTGAGGAAACCGAAATATCCCCTTGTAGCTGTCCTCGAAAACGGCCTCTGAGGTCGGAGTCCAAAAGGGCCCGTTCTTCCTGCGGAAAGTAGTGCGCACACCGTACATATCTCCGAAGATGAACGGTTTCGGCTCGCAGAAACAAACTCAAATTACTTGCAGCTTGCGAGTCTCCGTGTTCTTGAAGTGTGGGGCGTAGAGGGAGAAGGCAGCGATCACATTGAAGTCGTCCATTAAGGATTCAATATTACCCGGAGGTCTGACTTCGGATACTGCCATCCAATGCCATCGCTTTGGGAGAGTGACTTGCCTTGCGTCATCGGATGACTCCAGGGCTTGCGCAAACTTTAAGGTTTCGGGACCGCTTGTGAAAAATAGGGCTCTGGTGCATGTTGAGGAAGAGGGGAGCCGGTCATCTCCGGAAGCGGTGTTGCTTTGTGAAGCCTCCCGCTGACCACCTGTGAAACCGCCTCAATCGCGTGATTCGTGATCGCTGTGATTGCTCCTTCGTGTCTGAGGAGTGGGGAAGGTTCCCTCCGACCGTCCGGACTTGGCGGTCTGCACCCCCATCCTCGTCAAGAATTGGCTAGAGCACATGGCACCCAGAGCAGTGACCGGTCCGACGGTCGCACGTGAGCGTCGCTCCTCCGGAAGCTGGTGGCCCAAGTGGCCCAAGTCCACACGGACTAGAGGCCGCCGATGAGCAGGAAACTGCAGGAGGGCATGCCACAAGGGCTAACGAAACCATGGTAATGGTCCTATGTGGGGTTACAGACGTGTATATGGTGTAACCACAGATGCTCAAAACACCCAATTTTTACGTTTTTTTGCATTTTTCGGTGCCCCAAGACCCACCCCAGGGGTCTAAAATTTTTTCGAAAAAAAAAATTTTTTTTTCGGATTTTGCTAAGGTAAAATGTGACTGTGAAAAATGATCCTCAAAATAGGGGATCCTCCAAATTCCCGTTTTTCCCTTTTTTCCCCTTTCCCCTTAGTCATTTTTCCCGTTGCCTTGTCGAAAAAAAAATTTTTGGGTCAAAAAAAAAAAGTGAAAATTTTTCACAAATTTCGATCCTACGACCACCCACAGGTGACGAAAACTCGGTTTTTTTGAAAAAAAAAAATTTTTTTTTGGGTCAAACACGGCCTTGCCTAGCCACTTTTGGGTATAGAAAAGGCTTGTTCGGAGACGTGTATATGGTGTAACCACAGATGCTCAAAACACCCGATTTTTGCGTTTTTTTGCATTTTTCGGTGCCCCCAGACCCACCCCAGGGGGCCAAAAATTTTTCGAAAAAAAAAATTTTTTTTCACCTGAAAAATTGCCTTGTCAAAAAAAAAAAATTTTTTTTTTTTGGAAAAAAAAATGGCAAAGACAAAGGGAAAACGGGAGAAAAGGGAAAAACGGGAAATTTGAACACCCTCCAATTGGACAATAAATTTGGACTTTTTTGGGGTAAGAAATGGACCTTTTTTTGGACCAACCTATTTTTCAAATCCTATATGAAATGCAATCTCTCACCTTTCCTCCAGGCATTGATGACGGGGAACAGCAAGGACGAAGATATATCATTGTTGACGAGCATTAAATTGAAGCCACCGAAGATAGAAAAGGACATTCCGAAGTACTTGACCGATGTTGGCGAGTTGATCAGCCAGAATGAGGGTGCGCTGAGCGGGACTGGCAAGAAACAGCAGGAAGAGGAGAAGAAGACTTCGGCGCCTTCACAAAAGACAAAGAAGACGAAGCGAACGACCGCTGCACCCACCACTGCGCCACCTGCAGCAACGTCAAGCAACTCACGCGCATCGGCCAACTCCATCACAGATGTCTACGATGAGTTGATCTCCGCACCCAACATGGCGTCCTCCTCTCTGGACCGCTACCAGCAACAGGAAGACCCTTTCGTACCGACGACGTCCAAGAAGAAGAAGAAGAAGAAGCAGCAGGAGCAGGCACCTCCCGAGTCGCCCGACTCCTTCTTCATGGAGACAGGCATCGGTGCGAAGGCAGACGATCTGGAGGACGAAGACGTATTCTCCATGCAGCCCCTCTTCCAAGGTGCGTCGCAGGCACCACCATCGTTGCAGACAGGCAGCGGGCTTGCCATGCCCTTCGGTGCAGCGTCTGCTGCTGCCTCCAGCAGACAGGACCTGCCCGACCCTGATGAAATATTTGATGTGGAAGAAAAGCCCGATACACCATCCGTCCACTCCCCTGTGGACACAGAGGAGGAGCGCCCGTCGCCGTCCCCATCACCACCAACGGAGAAGCTCTCGAATGGGTCGGTCACATCGCATATGCGCTCGATAGCGGAGAACTACTTTGGGCCGGGCTCTCCTGTGTCGGAGGAGGACGAAACGAAGGCGATGTTCTCGAGTGGCGGGGTGCTTCCACCAGAACGTTCTTCGAAGCATGCGTGGGATGAGCAGATCTGGCCGCATGTTCAGGAGCGTGAGGTGGACTTCACGCGTGGGGTGGTTAAATCGATGGAGCCAACTGGGGCAGTGGTGGACGAGGGGGATATTGACGTGGTGGTGACAGACCTGAAGCAGCGTGCGATCCTCATTCCCTGCTACGTTGCGATATACAAATACGAGGAACGATCCTACGACCTCATCATCCACGGGCGCACCGGCGAGGTGCATGGAAAGCGGCCCTGGATCGGCTCTAGCACCTATGACAGCGTCAAGAAGAACCTTGAACACCAAGTCTTCCACGTCCGTCACTACATCGAACAATCCATCGACCACCTCGGAATTAACACATAAAATTCAATGAGCAAATTATGAAAAAAAAGACTGGGAGAGGGAGTAGGGAGGGAGTTTCTAGCCTGAACTAGAGTTGCGGGGAGGGTGTGCCGGGTGTTTTCTTTCAGGCGCTTGCACCCCTTTCTTTTAACGTCAATGTCAACGCCGTCGAAGCTGTTCCAATGAATTCTGTTTGATACCCGTACCTGATCTGGCTACTAGCCCCCTTTCTTTGTTTTCTGGCACAGTGTAGAGGAAGGGAGGCAAAAGGGATGGGGGAGAGAGGAGGATTGTAGCGGCATCCACACTTTTAGTTTTCATTTCCCCCCCCCCCCCCCCCCTTCCAAACAGCGCAGCCTTTCTCCTATAGACGTTTTCACAATTTTCAATGCCAACGTCTGTTCTCTCTCTCTCTCTCTCCCCTCCCCGCCGTTCTCAAGTTTTTGTTGCCTAAAAAAATATTCAAAAACAAACTAACACATCGCTTTTCGTAGGAACAGCGAAAAAAAAAAACCAAAATAAAATTATGGAAAAAAAAGTGAGCGAATGTGTACATTTTCTCGGAGAGAAAGAGAGAAATATGTCTATGCATGACCACAATTTTCTCCCCCCCCCCCCTAGAGGGTCGCATTGGCTAACGTTTTTATGTAATTTTTATTATTTTTTCGCTGGTGGACCATTTCAGTGGTGACCCACACCCTGTGCCACCCCAAAAATGGGTTTCCGGGGGTTTTTGGGGGTTTTGCGGCAAAAAACGTGAAAAAACGTAAAAAAAATGCGTTTTTATTGGTGTTTTCATGATTTTGTACTGTATACAGCCTATGATTGGAGGAATTTGACATATTTGACTAAATAATTCAAACCAAGATCGGTTCGAAGGGTCCAAAAGGGTGCAGCTCGTCGAAATCAGGCCCACAGGACCCCCAGGAGTACGATTTCCACCGGAGAGTGACCCCAAGAGGCCTCTGGCATCCCTAATTTGGCATTTTCTGCCTCCCCCCACAGCCGTGCATTTCGAGCCCCAGCTGAAGCACTTCATCAGGACACGCCATACACACGCCCCTGATCTGCTCCCCATCCACGAACCTCCTCACGAACTCAGCAGCATCCTCAGACGCTTTTTGTGAGGGGGAGGTCGTTTTTTTATTTGTTACGCCTGGCAGGGTAGGAGAAGGTGGGCAGTGAGGGGGGAGGGGGGAGGGGGGTGTTTGAGGCGCATACGCACGGGTTCAGGGGGTCATGTTCAACTCAATATTTCAAACCAAGATCGGTTCGAAGGGTCCAAAAGGGTGCAGCTGGCCGAAATCAGGCCCACAGGACCCCCAGGAGTACGATTTCCACAGGAGAGTGACCCCAAGAGTCCTCTGGCGGCCCTAAATTGGCATTTTTTAGCCCAAAACCGCCCCTGCCCCCCCATCTGGGGGGGAGGGCAATTTTTCACTCCTTTTCCCCATTTCTAGTGCTTCTAAGTCCTCCAAAGGGTAAAAAACTGGTTCCATTGGGTCCGCAGACCATTTTTGGGGGGGGTATGTACCCAAATTTGCATCATACCCTACTTTATGTGATGGCCAGGGGAAAAGTCCTGGACTGGACAAGGGGTGGACAAGGGGTGGACAAGCACTTTTTTTGACTCAAAAACTCAAAAAAAATCATTTGCAAGTGGTACAGAAGCCTGTTGGTCGTTGAAATCAGGTCCACAGGACCCCTGGGACCCGATTTGCACCGGAGAGTCACCAAAATAGACCTCTGGTGATCCAAAAAAATCAATTTTTTTGCTAAAAAACCACTTTTGCCCATTTTGGGGTAAAAGTCCATTTTTCACTAATTTTCCCCATTTTGGGTATTTCTGAGCCCACCAAAGTGTAAAAAAATGGTTTCATTGGATCCTCCGAACATTTTTGGGGTGGGTATGTGTCTAGTTTTCCACGGGAAACGAGTATCTATGTGACAAAAAATTTTTATTTCACTTTTTGTGAGGACAATGCGACCCCCTATCCCCCCCCCCCCCCCCCCCTTCAAATTCTTTCTTTTCCTTTTTCCCTTTGAAAAAGCAGCAATGTTCATGGCCGCAGATATACCCAGCGACATGGATGTTATCTTGATATATTTTTTTCCCCCTTGTGCAATACAATATTTTCCTTGATTCCCTGCCCCATTAGTGGTTGCTGTGTTTGTGTTCTGATGTGTGTTACCATCATAATTGATCAGAATCGCTGTTTATGATGGTTCATACATCATTTGCGTAAATGCTACCACTATTACCCACCATACTTACCTCCTTTCCGAAAAAGGGAGTATTCACCTTTCCGAATGTCCCTGAGAACGTCTGTGTTCAATATTTTATTTTTCTTCAAATTCACTCTCCCCCCCCCCCGCCCAGCACTTCCAGCTTTTTGTGGATTTTATTTGCCTCCTTCCCCCTTTTTAGAAAGGTTTAGCTATGGATCTGTAGTAGGGTATATCCGGCACAACACCGGGTATTTCTGTATAAAGTGTTGGAGTGTTTATCACTCGGGGCCTGGCTTCTCTTTTCTTGTTTCTTTTTAAAGGTGGTCCAGATTGTTTCAACTTGATGCCGTTTTTTGTTGTTTTAGCCTGGTAAGTGTCTTTGGTCTTCATGCGAAATTTATGGAGCCAAGACACTCCTTCTGTCGTGCAAGCAAGGCAAGAGGGGACACCCTTCAATGTCAGAACCTTGCTCATTCATGCGATACAGGGTCTCTGGCCTGACGTTTTGGAGGTGGGGGGGTGTGAAATGGTGTGGTGTCCTGTCTGGTGCAGTGATTCGAGGTTCACCTTGGCTACCTGAAGCTGGACCTCAGCTGGTGGCAAAAATAAAATAAAAGAGCAAAACAAGTAAAACATTTTCGGGTGTCCACACCGATACATTTTTTTTTTTGTAATAAACGCTGTGTACAGGAGCCTACCTCCTGGAGGGGTAGGCGATTGTCGATTGCAGCAAAAAAAAAAAAAATAGTGGAGTTCATCCTCGGGTGTCTACACTAATACAACCAAGTTTTCAAACAAACTATATTTGTTTGTTGAGAGTGGTGCCCTCGTCTGGACAGAGGCATTTGCACCTTCAACTTTGCTTACCAACCTTTCTCTTACTTTGTTTCTATATCCCATGCTTTACAAACCGTCTTGGCTTGCTTTTGGTCTTTCTGTAACAAAAACAAAAAAAAAAAACAAAAAAAGAAAAAAAAATAAAAAAAAGAAGAAAAAAAACTGTTTGGTGACATTCTAGCCTTATTTGGTGTAATTTGTGAAGAACTATGTTTTTTTTTTTTCCATTTTTTGAAATGCCGTTTTGTCGATATTTACAAATGCAAAAAAAAGGGGGCCAATTCTTTTGGATGTTTATTTATGCTTTACTTTTATGTAAGGCAGTGCAAAATGCCAAAACTATATTAGTGTTGAGATTATACAGGGCTGGTGCAACTGTATTGTTTCAAGACTCTTATTTTTTTTTTCAAAAGTATACACAAAAATACAAAAAGGGGGAAAAAAAGGCAACAAAAATAATGACAAGCGAATAACAATATTTGGACTTTCCTTAGCAAAAAAAAAGAAGAAGAAAAATAAATAAAGTTAGTGAAGCACATCCTAGGATGTTTACACTACTACAAGCAAAATTTCAAAAAATGACAAAAAAATTGAGACTTTTTTTTTTTATATTTTTCTTTTGAATATAGTTCCGGGGTATTATATAGGTTTGGAAATTTTTCAAAAAACTGGTCACTAATTATATACAATACCCTGATAGTGCGTAATACACTACGTACCGTTCATGCAAAAAAAAGAGGGAGAAATACAAAAAAAAAAAAAAGAAACAAAAGGACAAAACACAACAACAGAAGAAGACTTCCCCCCCCTTCTTTTCCCTCCTCCAGCATCACCAACCTACCTAACTAACACCACCTCTGCACCATCATATCCTAATACCACAGGCCATACACAAGGGAGAGTATACCAACGGTGAAGAAAAGTACTACCCCCGATCGAAAGCGTTTCGTTTTCGGCGTCATCAATTGTTTGCCCCTTTTTCTCCTTTCCCCCCACACACTATCCAAATATACACGAAAGTACAACACGCTTGACGGTTCTCTCACATTGCAACCCGTCGCAAGCAGTTCAGTAAAAGAGCAGGAACACACGGCCCCCTTCCCGCCCTTATCACACTACACGCGTCTCACCACATCTCGACTACTGCAGGCTTTTTAGCCGTTTTTTCCCCCTTTTTTCCCCAGATCCCACACCCACAGCACATCCTGTGTCGTGACAGAGAGCGGTGAACCCAGCACTTTGAACACATGGCTTATGATGACATTCTCACCCAGGAGGTATACGCCACATCGCTTCCCCCCCTAGTGTGCTTTTTGTGCACAGATTAGTTTACTTCTACCAGGGTACCTCCTGCATGCCGCGTGTCAGCAGTTGTTTGATAATGATTGTGTTCAAGGTGGCTAAGTTCATGAGGCTTCGGCTCATATCATAAACCTTTTTTTGTTGCTCCGAAAACTCGGGTCGGTGTGTACTCGTGAGGTGCTGTACTATTTTATTCATATTTAGTTCTTTGATGGATGTGCATGAGAGGTGTATGCATCTTTCAAGTTTTCTTTTGCATCACATAAAAACATCTAACCCCTCCTCTCAGCTCCGTGCAGCTCCCGAGGTGAGGCCATGGCGTCTGCAGGACGTGCCCGACGCAGGTCCGCCTGCACAGCGCACGGACTGCATCCTGCCGACAGGCAACGCAGGTCCTTGGGACCAGGCACCAGCCTCTGCGTCGCCCCTGCACAGCACACCACGCGACCCTTTCGAGGAGAAGGAGAACTTCAGCTGGGGGCTCAACGTACTGACGAGCGTGCTGACGGACACTGCATGCGAGGAGGACACACCGCTCAACTTCGATGTTGCGCTTGGGCAGTACGACACGGCCACGACAGAGCTGGACCCGCTTCTGGCGGACCTGGACCTGAACCGCTCTGCGTCACGTTCGAGCGCAGGTGTGCACGACCGTCTGAAGGGCTTCCCCTCGCTGTCGGGGCTTGAGGCGAACGCGACTGCCACGACAACGGCTGTGGTCGATCCAGAGACTACATCCCCCAGGAGCGGGCTTGCGACCGCACACAGCCAGAGTGCGAGCGACAACGACAACGAGGTGGAGAAGGGCCACAACACCTCGACCGATGAGGAGAAAACCGTGTCCCCAAGCTCCTCTGTCGGACACAGCGCGCAGGACGGACGTTGGGGGCGTAACGGCTCTGCGACGGGCCGCTTCAGCGCTGCCAGCTCTTCTGTGAAGGGGTGGAAGCAGGAGTGCTCCTCCTTTGAGGCAACCCCACCCACGACCACACGCGATGCGGAGCGTGTCGACAACGCACACACAAAGACGGAGGCATTTGTCCTGCACGACCGTGCCGGATTTGAGGAACACATCGCAGCACACCTTGCAAAGGACGCAGAGGACAAATCGTCTGAGGCATCGATCACTGCGTCGTCTGGGGAACGCACTGTGTACATCGTGGGTATCGACTCTGCCACGTCTGATGAGTACGTCCTCATCCGCCTCAGCCAGTTTGGCAGCATCCGGAAGTACCAGCTCTGTGGGGACCCAAACCAGCCTACCCGCTACGGCTTCTTTGAGTACAACACTGTGCTTGGCTCTGTGGGGTGCCAATCTTTGGATGGACGTAGGATGTTTACCCGTCCAATTCGTGTGTCGCGCGCGAAGGATGCGATCAAGGGAGGACGTGTTGTGGCAGAGGCGCATCAGCTTGATTTGATGAAGAGCGCAGCGGTGTGCTTGGTGCAGGGTATTGAGGCGCCAACGACGAGGGCGAAGGATGGCACTACGTTCCGGAGGGGCAGACGTGGGGGTGCAGTGAACAGCACCTCTTCGGGTGGGTCACCCACCAGTGCGGCAGGAAGTGTCAGTGGTGCACCTCTGTCGCCATGCTCCTCGTCGAACAACCTCAAAGGCAGCATCCAAGCAGGGTCGCTGACCTCAACGCAGTCACACCAAAACATCGTCCGCAAATCCGGGGAAAAGGAAAAGGTGTTCCCCGCCTTCCGTCGTGGCCCCTCAGAAAACCACGTCGAGTCCATTCATGACAAGGAATCCTCAGGTCAAAGCCTTTCCAACCGTTTTGACATGAAGCCTGTCTGGTCCAGAAGAAAGTAGAAGGATCCACCCCAACGAACGAAATATTGAAAAAAAAAAAAAAAAAACGACAAAAAATTCAAAAGAACAAAAATATAAATGAGGCAAAAAAAATGAAGGAAAAATAGGATTTATCATCACCAACGAAAAAAAAAGAAGGAAATATGGCAAAAAAAAAAAAGCAATACAAAAGGAAAAAGGAAGATACATCGAGACAATACAAAATACAAAAAAAAAGATCTCCCCCCAAAAAAAACGATGGACCCTCTCCCCACCCTCCTCTCCCCCCTTACCACTTCTCCTCCCGTATATCCCTTTATTTGTACGATGAATGGAGGTTTATCCATTCCACCCATCTTTTTTTAAAAAAATGTGTGTGTGTGTGCTTTCTTTAAAATGATTGTGTACCTGCATGCAACCTCCCCCGTGGTAACCGTGTGTATGCCAAATGAAGTGTTTTCTGGGGTTCGAGAACTCGCAGAGAGAAGAGTGCGTTGGTCTGCCTATATGCGGTGAGGTGTTTGCACTTTCAACTTCTTTTCTTATTCTAATTTTTTCTTCAAAAAATAAGGTAGCAATATTGCTCTAAAAGAGGGAATGTGTGCGAGGAGGTGGTTTGAAGGGTTTAAGGGGAACCATTGCACCCCTTCTCTCTCTTCCTTCCCCCCACACCATCCTCTTAGGTCAACCCTCCCCTCTCCCCCCCATCTACTTCGCAGTTTTATCCCCTGTAAAGGGCTGGGAATAAAAAATATTCTGTGTTTTTCTGAGGTGGCCTTTTTAAGGTAGCCTCTGGGCATTATTTTTCTATTTTTTTTTAACCTTTTTTTTTTTGTTCTCTCTTTTTTTGCACACAAAATGGAGAAGAGCAACGGAGGTGGGAGAGGTGGGGGAAGAGAAGTACAACCAAGGCAATTTGCACAGATATCATCCTCTTACACCCTTTTAAAAAAAACAGAATAAAAACAAAAATGCGTGGAATTCATACGAAAAAAATGAGGTCTTCACGTTGTCAATTATTCGAAAAAAAAAAATGACAGTCTTTTTCAAAACACCCTGTAACATCCTAAACTGGGGCTTGAAAGATGAGTGATGCACATTCATTCTTCGTCTGCAATGCAACCCCACAAAAATCACAAATCAGATGTTTCACAAAACCTACACGAAAAAGAGAAAAAAAATACACTTAGCAAAGCCACTGCCTTTAGGACAACCTCTCGTCCCCCACCATATATTGTTTTATATGAAGCACCTTCTTGCCTTTGGTTTCAATAGCCAAGGGGTGAAAACACATACCTCGCATTCACCATGCACTATGATTAAAAACTCTTCTCCTGCAGCCCTGACGCTTTTAGATATGGCGTGGGACCTTCTTGGGTGGGGGGTGTCAAATACGAGACTCCGATATAGTAGACCCCGTCTAGATAATATGCGGTATATACACAAGATAATAGTACACAAAAAAAGGAACAAAAAAAGGTTTGAGATTTGCACAAAAAAAGTAGCAACGCAGCTACACTATTTTCTAAAATAAAAAACACGTAAAAAAAAAAAACACACACACACAGTGACACACTATCAAAAAAAAAAAACAAAAAAAAAAAAAAAAAAAAAAAAAAAAAAAAAAACAAACAAATTGGTGCTTCCCGGGGGGTATGCATTTCACAAATTTTCACAAAATGTGACAAGTTTTCACAAGTTTTCACAACACGAAAACCGCTATAAAATTGTGAAGGCTGGTGAAAAGTGGTGAAAAATTGTGAAAAGTTGTGAAAAGTTGTGAATTGATTTTATTTTTTTGGGGGGGTTTTTTTTGGGTTGGGTGGTGGCCCACCCATTGAGGGGTATTTTGGGATTCACAAGATAGAACGTGATGTGGTGTACCTGTGTACCTGTGTACTGTGTACTGTGCGGAAATGACGAGAACTTGTCCATTTCGGCAAATTGACCCCACCACTGGCCGGACGGATTCCGGAAATGCAAATGCCGGCATTTAAAAGCTTCACCAACAAAGAAAAAAAGGGTGGTGAAAAGTTGTGAAAAGTTGTGAATTGAATTGAAAATTTGTGAAATGCATACCCCCCGGGAAGCACCACAAATGCGATTTTCCCCCTTTCTCTCTCCCCCTTGCCCCCGATTTTTTTAAAATCACAACACGATTGTTCCCTTCAAGAGCGTTGTCAATCGAGGTGGGAGGTGGAGGTGGGGTGGGGGATACACAAAAAAAATCCTGGACAATGTCATATATTGACAAGAAGACACACAGACAGCAGAGACTAGGGAATGGGGTTCCCATACGTTTCTCTGTTTTACACTATTCGCAAGCTCATAGCTTTGCCACCCTGTCAACAGGTAATCCCCGCAGTTAGGGGGTATTTTTTTTTCTTTTTTTTTCTTCTCAAGACGCTCATGACTTTTAAAGGCTACTGACCAGCTATAGAGTGGAAACCGCACAGCCGTGGTAACACTACGCAAATATGGCCCTTTTCAAAAAAAAACAAAAACATTGGATTCAGATTTTATTTTCAGCTGGGCACTCCCTTTAAGTGAGACAATTGGGGAGGGAGACCGACATACACACAGGCAAACACACTCAAGAGGAAAATGGGAGAAGATGGCTTCGTTTTCTGCATTAGATGAGTGATAAAAAAAATAGGATTTGCGTGTAGTGTTTGCACAAGGTGTGATCCGCACTGATCCAACAAAAAAATTGTCGAAACTACAAAAAACAGTATTTTAGCCCTTTTGGGCAAACATTGAGCACATAACCTACCTCTTGGTGGGTGATTGCCAATACATCAAAAAAGTGTTTTTCAAAAACACACAGCAGGATGTGCGTTAACTGAACGCGCATCCTCGCTTCGATCCTTGTGCCGTTCTCTGCCTGCTCGCCTTTTGAAGGCGAGGGTAGCAGAGATCAGTAACGGGTGGGTACACATTAGAACATCACCAAACAAGCTGATTTCTTTGCCTTTTTATTTTATTTTATTTTTCGTTATAAGGTGTCAGCGAACTGCGAGGCTTCGCTTCACCTTCCAAACCTTCTTATTTTTTTGCTCTGTAGAGAGTCGAGTGCTACATTTCAGAAAGTTTGCATGTTATCAATTTTTTCAAAAAAAATGGTTTTCTGTTTCCCCACTCAGATTACCTTTCCTCTTCCCCCTTTTTTTTGTTCAAAACAACGAACCGTGTAAAAAAGAAATCTCAGTCCCGCAAAATGTTTGCAAAAAAATGTGTGTTGTCGCAACAAAATTATTGAGAGTATTTTTTTTTTTATAAAACAAAACAAAAACAAAACGGTAGGCTTGTCCCCGATCCCAGCTCCCCCTTACCCCATACCATCCCCTCACACAAATAATCTCGAACACCCCTTTCCCCCAATGCCCCTTTAGAAACGACCGATTTATCAATTCCCCCCCACTTCCACAGAGTTTTTTTTTTTACTTTCTTTTTATGCCTAGAGGCCCAATTTCATTGGGATTGAGGGTTTGGGCTTCGGCCTTTGGGGGGGTAAGGGTGGGGAGTTTGATGTATTGAACCCATGAGGTTCAGTCATCTGATAAGATTTTTTAATTTTTTTTTTTGATGAGTGTGCCGTCAAGTGCTCTTGCTGGATCACGTTGATGGATGTGCGGAAGGTTATTGGTACCATGTTTTTTTTTTTGTTTTTGAAGAGGGTTTTTTTGAAGGAGTCTCAGCCTCAGAAAGCTTAATTTCGACACGTTGAGACCCCTAGGATGAAGGCACCTATATCCACCTCCCCCCCTTTTTTTTGGTTTTTCAAAAGTTATCAAATCCAGCCCCAGAAAGATGTTGTGTGTATCCATGAGGTACCAACAGGGTTGTTCCTTGTTCTCGGAAAAAACAGCAAAATTCTGGATTTATGTTCCCGTTTTTTTCCTTTTTTTGGGTGGGGTTTTTTGCCCTTTTTCGGGCTTTCCGAGCTCTACCCTCACTGTAGTGGGGTCATTTCGAGAAAATGGACAAGTTCTTGATTGATACAAATTTTGGTTACGACCACTAGTGAGTTGCTCACAATGCTAAATGAGTGTCAGAACTGTGATTCTGGGCCCACTTTAACCGCCCCTCGAAATTCAAAAAGGGGTCCCAAACCCGGGCGCGCTACACTCGCGCGGAACTTTTTGCAGCTTTGGTCTAGTTGCATTTTTGGCTGCAAAATGCAAGGGGACCCCCAAAGACGTTGGGAATATTATTTGGATGGGGCAGTGATTTTGTACCTGCATACACGCTCCCTCGCGGTAACCGCGTGCATGCCAATGAAGTGCTCTCTGGGGTTCGATAACCCGTGGAACCAGTGCTTCCGCCGATGAACGGTGAGGCGTTGCACTTCTCTTTTTGCGGAGCAAAAAATAATATAAATGGCGCCGCAGGCAAAAAATTTTGAGTACAGTGTAAAAATCTAGCTTCCAACGAACCCTTTTTTGCAGAGCAAAAAATGAAAAATGGCGCCGCAGGCAAAAAAAAATTGGGGGTACAGCCCTGACGGTGCAGGATTTTGTTGTCAATTTTTTTTTTCTTGCCCCCTGAAAACTCTTGCTTTTGAGAGTTTCGACCATTTCACCACACTGGTGGTGTGTCACCCACAGTGAAACCCACTAGAAACCACAAGAAAGCCCCCCAAGGAAAAAAAGGAAAAAAAAAAAGGAAAAAAAAACTAAAATCCAGAATTTCATGTTCTCGGTCCCACTTAGGAACTTCCCTGGGTACCAACCATCTTTTTTTTTTTTTTTTTTTTTCAAGGTTTCTTTTTCTTCTACCACGTATGTAGCTCAGCAGGAATTTTTAGGTTTTTTTTTTGTCCCCCCTCCCCCCATCCCCTCTCTGATCACTGATACCATTCCACAAAATTTTGTTTTGCATCTTAGCTTTGGTATCCCTTCCCCTTTGACAATGAGTTTCAAACCACGGGTTGTTGCGTATTTTTTTGCGCCTTTCTGTAAAACATCCTAGCCTTTGGGAGATGACGTTTTTTTTTTTTTTTTTAGGTGGCGGTTTTTGGAGTCATCTTATCAAAAACCCTTACCTCTCTTTTTATTTTTTTATTTTTGTAAAATATCCCCCCCGTTTTTTTAAACGTATCTTAGCATGAGAAGAAGCAGGGGTGTAGCTGCCCTGGCAACTCCCACTGTTTCCATTACCCAGTTGAAGGGTCTTTCATGACAGGGGAAAAAAAAAGTATCGATATTTTTGCACGATCAAAATGGTAATGTAATAAGGGAAAAAAAAACAAACACGTTAAAACCTTTTCGCATAAAAGGCTCGCGAAGGGTGGATATCACGGCAGCTACAGGAGCTAATACTTACCCTCCTTTTTGGAGGGTTGACTAGATTTTTTGTATTTGCTTTCAGGACAAATGAAAGAGGCTCAAATAATATGTCTAGGAAATATAATATTGAGCGACCCACCAAGATGGGGACTTGGGCGAAATATTATGAGTGACTTGTATGGAACGTGGAGATTGCACACGATGTCTCAATACAAGAGGCACCTACACTACCCAACAACTTTAAAAAAAAAAATGCAAGAAATTCCCGCAAAGTAGCTACTGGGTCAATCTGAAAAGGGGGAGACGAATTTTTTTTTTGTTACACTATCACAGCGTCTCGCGGCGTCACAGGGTCTCACAGGGTTTCACAGGGTTTCACAGCATCTCACAGCGTCTCCCCCCCCTATCAGGTAGCCCTTTTCAGATGACCCATTTTTTTCTTTTCTTTTTTTTCTTTTCTTTTTTGAGCTTGATCGTGGTGTTGGATGTGGTGAGACAGAATGTCGACTGTTTTGTCTGCCTCACCAGAAGTGCAAGGAGGAAGGATGTGTGTAGGCTGAACCTTCCCTTCTCAACAAGCAAAAGAACCTTTCAACGAGTTTCTTTTTTGCCATCCACACAGACCACGATCTTTCTCCTCTCCCCCCACCCATCCCCCTCCACTTCCAATCCACCCCCCTTTCCCCTCCCTTTTTTACTTTTTACTTTATACACTATAATCACAAAAAAAAAACCAAAAAACCCCTTATCACTATTGGGTGGGCTATTGGCTCAACAGAACGTGCTGCCATCACCCCAACACCCACGCAAGACTCATGTTAATAGTAGAGTCCAACTGGCAACGACTCGGAGGGAAAAGACGCGATACTTACGACAGGAAAAAAAAAAACCTTTTGTTTTTACCTTTTCTCATAGTGTGAGAACGATCGTGACGGTTTTTTTCAAGATCTTGAACTTTTTTTCAAGATCTTGACATTTTTTTTTTTTTTTTCACGATCGTTTTTTTTTTTCACGATCGTTTTTTTTTTTCCCCCTAGTAGTACAAGGGGCATGGGCGTGAAATGGGTGGCAAGGGAGAGTTTCTGGGTTCTACTTGGACTTTTTTGACCGACTCTTTTCCTTGAAACGATTTTGTGGCGAATCTTTCAAATAAAGCAAAAATCGAGAACATTCTCACACCAGAATCCCCCCCAACGGATGTCGCCAGCGAGGCACTAAAACCAGAAAACCGTTTTATACCCATAGCAAGTGCCACTATAGTGGCGCACGAATGCCACACGTTGGTAGGGGTAATGGGGTTCTACTCATTTTCGTAAAAACATTTTTTTTCTGTGTGACAAGAATAAGGCAAGAATCGACAACTTTCGTGAAAATGTCATATCGTTGGATGCTGGAGGGAGGTGGGTCAACCCTAGGAAAACGACTTTTTTTGGCGCTCACCCCCAAAATCACCCCCTGCCTCGTGACTTCGCCCTCCAAACAGAATTCTACTCAAAATCGTAAAATAAATTATATTTCGTAAGAATTGATGTCGATCTTTTAGATAAAGCCAAAATCGAGCAGTTTTGATGATTAGGTTAGTGCAGCCGTAACAAGGAGAACACAGGGTAAAATCCCTTGGTTTTCCCTTGCTGTACTGTATGTGTTAAAAAGTGTGTATTGGTGTACGGGAGAGACGCGCGTTTAAAGTTGCAACATTTTTTCCCTCCCGGCGGGATCGGGAAAGTAAAGTCGGCGGGATTTTTACTTTCCCAAAAAAAATTTTTTTTGGCAAAGACATTTTTCAGCCAAAAAAAAAATTTTTTTTTGGTCGCAGACCAGCCCAAAAATGCGAAAAACCGAAAAATTTTGATGTTTTGAGCATCACATATTTATTGATACGATACTTTACAGCCTGTAAAGTGATTGCACCGGGCTTTTACTTTACAGGCTGTAAAATGGCATTTTTTTGTATTTTAAGGGTCGGAAACCCTCACCCGCGGGAGGGAAAGCCTCATCCCTCCCTCCCCGGGCCCTCGGGATCCACTCGTGCGTAAAAAAAACGCCCTCGGGCCTTCGGCCCTCGGGCATTTTTCTTCCGCACTCGTGAATCCCTAGGGCGCCGGACGGAGGGAGGGAAATAGCTATAGGCTGATTGACGTGGGCCTGGCATGCCCCATTTTTCACTTTTTACCACCGATTTAATTCGATCACCATCGAACACTGGGAAAATTTCTTGGTCAGTTTGGGGTATAACACGTGTATGACCTAATTTTAGGTGGTCAGAAGTGGAGTCTGACCCCCGTGCCCACATCATTTTTGAGCATGTTTTTTGGTTTTCCTCAGCACAACGTAGGAGAAGGCGAACTGTTTACAAGGAGGGACAGGGTCGAGCGTGAGTGGGTCACTGCAGTGGCTCACGATACACTGAACGGGTTTGCGGCTGGGAGGGAAACGTTTCCACTGTTACAGGCAAGTCACAAGGGGGTGGTGACTTGTGTGGGAGAAATGGGTACGGACAAGACTGTATGCGTTTAGTCCCAAGAGCCTTCACTGATGTCAGAGTCGTGATGCTCAGCATCATCATCAACCTTGGGGTCCTCAGCTGTCGTACTGAAGATGCGCTCAGCATGTTGAGGCACAAATGGAACTCAGGGGAAGAGCTGTGTGCTGTGGACAGAGAGGCCAGGGTTTGGGGTGCTGTGTGAGCTACAAACGCTCCCCTTCCCTCCTTAGATCAAACATTACCCGTTGTCTTGCAAGAACTTGCCCAATTCTGCAAATTGACCCCACCACTGCACGGGCGGCTTCCAAAAATGCAAATAAGGACCCTTTTCCACAACCTTCCTTCACAGAAGGGTCAATTTTACAAACCCGGATTTTGAGGAAAATTTTAGCCGAAAATGGGCCCACGTATAAGTGACCGGGCTCATATTTCCCAAAATTTAAGTGGTCAAAAAATCCAATTTTCGAGATTGACCCCACCACTGCACGGGCGAATCCCAAATGTAAATAAAGACGTTTTTGGCCCAAAATAAATCTGCCAAAATTGTGTCCCGGATTGGATTTTGGACTCCGGACCCCATATTTAGAAATAGCCCTGTGTTCTAAACAATGAGCATCACAGCGGTTGACCCTGGTATTTTTGGTTTTTTTTGAAAATCTCAGCTCAAAAAATACCAAAAAAAAAAAAAAAAAATACAGGCGTATCATCCTTGCGTGACCCCCCCAAATTCTAAAATCTGTGGACAGCGTGCTCTGACATAGGTTGTACTCATTAAAAAACCGGTAAAAATACAAGTAATGTGTGATGGTCAAAAGTGCAAAATTCCTTCGCCAATGCATTATTTGAGCATTTGTTATACCTGGAGAATATGGTCAGATCACTCTTCAGACCACCAGCCAACGAAATATACCGTAATTGTACAGAGGTTGGACAGTACAAAAGTTGGGGCTTTTGGCCAACTTGGCCTGGTGTTGAACCGCATCCCCCGCCACAATGGGCATAAATGTCCTCTTGGTCCGTAAAGGGTTAAAAAGAGTGTCTCACGATACACATACAACCACTCGCGATTGGATAGATATTATAACAAAGGGAATTCAGAACAAAACAACACCCTGCCCACACACTAAATTGCCATGCTTCAAGAGCATGCCTGCCGGGCCAAAAATTACTGTGGCAAAAAGGCAACAAGACCACCCACAAAGAGTGTGAATTGTATTGGATGGACAGGGGTTTGCACAGTGATGATGTTACTACGACTAGGTTTTTGGCGATATTACATGTGCATGTTACATGCCATGCCGTGACGTGCTGCTTCATGGTATACGCATGTCATAGAATGTCGCGATTTTTTACGATTCGTATTTCGGGTTTTGCGAATTTTGTTCCAGAAAAGTACACCCCAAAAATGGCAAAAAAGGTGACATTTTACGTCAAAACACCGCTAAAAGTTACTCTCGGCCGATTTCAGGGGGGTTGTGGGCACCTGTGGGGGCTCCCTCCCTGGTGTGGGCCAGCGATCAACGACATAATATGGGAAAAAAAAAACGATCGTTTTTTTTTTCCTTCACGATCGTGAAGAAAAAGGTGCTTTTTTTTCACGATCGTGAAGAAAAAAAAAAAAAAAAAACGATCGTTTTTTTTTTCTTCACGATCGTGAAAAAAAAAAAAAAAAAAAAAGACCGATCACTTTTTCCCAGATTCGTAAAAAAAAAAAAAAAAAAAAAACGATCGTTTTCACCCTATGTTTTCTTACAATAAATAAAGGTGTCCATGGGTTGAGGACGTTACGCCTATACCATCTTAGCCCAAAAAGCCGGGCGATATGGTATGTACAGGATTTGTTTGGCATTATTCCTGTCCTCATTGTTCCCAAGTCATGATTACTTATTCTATACAATGTCATGCAATGCCATTTCTGCGTCTGTATTTGACTGCCATTTCACATCGCGCGAAGTTCTGTTCATCCATTGAAGTATCAGAAAAAGAACGCAAAAAATGATGAAGGCAGATCGTCAGATATTCTACATTGGTCCCCTCTCTAAAATGCTAAAGGGAAATCAGATGTTGCAGGTGACTACACTATTTCAAAAAAAAATAGCAAAAATATCAAGAAACGAAAGAGAAAGAGGAGAGAGAGAGAGAGAGAGAGAGAGAGAGAGAGAGAGAGAGAGAGAGAGAAATGAATAATCAGAGGCATGTCAGTTGGCTATGTTGTTTGTTGATTAGTACATTAAAAAAAGGCACAAAAAGCAAAAAAAAAAAAAAGCAAAAAACAAAACAAAACCAAACAAACGATAAATAAGAACGAAATGGTATGAATATGCCCACCCACTTACTCACCCATCCCTGCCCTCATCACACCCCCCCCCTCCGTCATTTGTGCGGTGCGTCCCTGTTACCAAAAAATAATCAATAACTTTCTTTATCGTTTGCCTATTGCCCAAGAGACCTTTCAAAAAGCGACATTCACATTACAAGGATCGTCTATATTTCTCTTTTTTTCTCTTCCCCCAGCTGTCTCTGCTGGAAACTGTGTGCGGCCACTTTCTGATAAGATTGTGGTCATGATGAATGGTGCCTTTTTTTTTAAAGTCTTTTCTCCTCTCTTCTTGGCTGGCGCCGTGTACAAAGCGAGTTGGGGCTTTTGTTTTCAAAACTTATTTTTATGATTAGTGGACACACACACACTCTCTCTCTACCAGACCCCTTTGCAACCGGAAAAAAAAATACCCCCCCTCCTTAACCCCCAGAAATTACCCCACCACCCATCCCCGCCTTCAACCATTACCCCTCTTCCCGCCCAATGCTTTTTTTTTTACAGGTGGCTAAGCAGAGGCTTAGGTTCATCGTTCAAAAATAGCCCCCCTTTTTTTTAGCCATCACTTATTCGCAAAAACAAACATAAAAAAAACCAAAAAAAAAAAGCAAAAAAAAAAAAAACAAAAAAAACAAAAAAAAAACAAACAAAAACAAAACAGCAAAAAAAAAACAGCAAAAAAAAAAAAAAAAAAAAAACGAAACCAGACAAGACGATTGTTAGGTTTTATTTCAAAAAAAAGCTGCCCCTCATCTCTTTTTCTCATCGATTTTCTCGACTTTCCACCAATTTCATTTACCAAACAGGTTTTAACCTCCCTCTCCCCTCCTCCTCCTCCTCCCTCTCCCCTACACTCTACTCAAATAACCCATATACCCTACGATGGACAGCTCAAGCTTGCCTCATTCAATCTCAAAGCAAAATGCTACTGAACAGATCAGCTCTTTGGACGGTGCGTTTGGTAGGCGCATGAGCAATGTCTCCCCTTCGTCGTCACGGTCGGGGCCTTCCTTGGGGCCTATTGCATCTGAGTCTGGGGATGAGACCACTGCGTTTCATATCCAACGTACACGACACCCAACACCGCTCTCCATCGACCTCAAGGCCACCGAGGAACCTGTCCAGAGTGCAAAGCCCGACCTCTCTCGGGGAGCTACCACAGCACCCATTGCGGAGTCGACGCATGCCGTGACGCAGAATGTTGTGACGCATGTGGAGTCTGCCCCCACCCACACACCCCCAGCCAGTGCCCGTAGTGAAAGTGTGAGTACGGTGGCCACGCCCCGTGCAGAGAAGAGAGGGATGTACCGCTTCATGGAAAAGCATGTGCAGTCCTTGTTGAACCCGCATAGTAACAGAGACATGATCCTGCGCGTGGCAGGCTACGCAGTCATCATGCTTCTGATTGTGATTCTCGTCCTGAATGTGAACCAGCTCCGCAGTACCAACGAGGAGATCATGACAAGCGGCCCCCGATTTGAGGTGGAGGTCAAGGTGTCTGGGGACGTTCCAAGCGGCACAATTGTCTCCTCAGACGTTGCCTCCGGCACAGCGCTTATAGGCTTCGGTGTGCAGAACGAAGGCACAGAGAAGGTCATACCACTCTCAGCTGCCGCACACAGTACATCCCGAGACTTTTTGCAGGGCCTTAAGGGATTCTTCGGTTCGTTTCCAGTGCGTGACAATGACAAGGGTGTTAAGGGGAACATGCTTGTCTCGCACGATGCTAGCGTCAACACGATCAGCTTTGCATGGCTGTGGTCCTTGTCCTCGGAGGCACCGCGCAATGATAGGTTCACAATGCCGCTTGTTCACACGCAGATTCTCAGTGTGTGCGTGCATGGTGAGCAGCAGCATACTGGGGAGTTTGACGTGCTTGTGGTGTATCAGGATGGCAGTGCGAATGTCATGTATGCGGTCAGCATTTCGTTCAGCTCAAACCAAGCGACACATATGACGGCGCCTGTTACGTACGACCACACGTCTTCCCTCCAGCACGGAGACCTGCCTGCACCTACCAACGACACCTTCACGCCTGGCCCTGTCCATACGACGTGGCTGCACGGACTGCCCCTGCGCTTCGTCATTTCCTCCTCTGGGTGGTACGGCGGAGAGTCGACTGCGTCGACGGGGGTGACGCTGTTCCACTTGGTCGAGTCGTCGTCGACACACCACTTTTCGCGGCTCTACACTGCCGTGTCGGGATACGTCGCTGCAGGGCGCCTGTTGGACATGGCACCTGTCCAGGGCGGCATGTCGCGCTTCTTTGTGGTGCTCACAGCAACAGGCGTGGTGCTTGCAGGCATGAACGCAGAAGCGCTATCCGAGAAGGACGTCCGTTCATTTGCATGCTCAACCGCAGTCCCCTCTGCAGAACAGCAGCACACCGCACCCGAGAACCCCGCCTCCGCGAGGGCTGTCCTTGCGTACATCAAGACGGAGGGTGGGGTGCACCTCTTTGCTGCGTCCTGCCCCATCCGCTCCTATGCGCTTACTGTGTCTCCGGACACACCAAGCGTCGATGTGCACAGTTGCATTGCGAACCCACAGCCACACCAACAGCAAACCCAGCAGACCACTGGGTCGCCTTCAGGACGCTCCGCCTTTGGCAGCTGCGAGGCGCCTGTTGGGGAGTCTAGTGCAGTCATCCCATTCTATTCGTTCACAAACGGTGCGACTGTGTATGTCGTGGGGTGGCACCCAGAGGCGGGGGATTTCTCTATGACAAAGCTTGTCCAGCATGGTGACCTTTCCGATGTGTATGTGTCGGAGCAGGCGTCGCTGCCGTTCCTTCGGGGCAGGCATGTGGTAGGGTTTGATGACTTTTTCTTGTACAGCTACGATGTGGTGCAGCATGCGGTCGTCGTGACACGCCTTCAGTGGAAGGGAGGCATGCGTATGCTCGGCATCACACAAAGCCGCTGCAAACGCACCTCCTCCTGCAGGGTCCTCCTCAAAGGACTCTTCGAGACAGAAGACCCCTCTCTCATGCCGTCCTACCCACTCTACTCTACGCCAGACGGCCTCCTCACGTCTGTCCCTGGGAAGGCATCGTTAAGATCCCATGTTGCGCATGCAATCTCAACCACCGACGCGTTTGCAGATTTTCTCTCTTTTTAGGAGAAAAAAAAAAATCGCGTTGGTACCATAGCATGGGGTTTGGAGGGAATTATCGTCGTTCTTGAGGATGCTCATCTATTAAGTATTTAGGTGAGTGTGAGAGGCTTAGGGGCATCTTATGTTTTTCTCTTTTACTTTAAATCTCATTGTGGATGTGTCTGCAGAGGCGCATGCATCTTATTAAGTTTTTTCTTTTTTCTTATTTTGTTCTGAGAGGGGAACAGATGTGACCCTGGATGCGGGTTAGTTTGCCAAAAAAAAAAAAGTGTTGAAAGGATGGTTGCAGTTGTTGTCTCCCCGCTGCTGCCTTCCCTCAACAAATGTATGGGCAAAACTGCAAATAAAACCAGGGTGTTCCTATTCATCTCTCGAACAAAGCCGCTTTCAAAAAAAAAAAAAAAAAAAAAAAAATGTTCATTGTGGAGTACATCCACATTCATAAATATCCAAAAAGAAAAGAAAAGAAAACAAAAAAAGCATTGTTTTGTATGGAACCAAGGGTGTTTTTGCCCTTTTTTTACTATTGGGCATTCGTTACAAAAATATTCGTTTATCTATTTTGCTGCTAAAGTGCGTTGTGTTATCAACGACACAACCTACCTTTTATTTTTTGGCTGCAATTTCGCGATTTTCTGAAAGATGGTATTTCAACTTTCAAACCCCCTTTCTCCCCCCCTCCCCTCCCCTCCACTCCCACCCCCTTTTGATGTTCTCCCCCCACAAACGATTTATCTTTCATAGTTTTGTTTTAGAGGTGGCTAAGCGTTCGAAGCTTAGGTTCCTCTTTGTGTTTTTTTCTCTTTTTCTTTTTCTTTCTAAGTTTTCAATTTTATTTTTATGTTACCAAGTTTGTCGGAGGGGTTAAAACTTGGACAGGAGTATTACACGAACGGGAGAGTGTCTTGTATCGAGATTCCCCTGTATTCACCAGAGTATGGCCGAATCTAATAATGGGTCAGGATAGAAAAGTTGAGAAGTCTTATGAACAGACAGTCTTCCAATAACATTGTTGTCAAATAGAAAGGACGAATGTCAAAAGGGGTCAGCAGACGTCAGTTGACACAATCCAAACAAAACATAACCTGACTCCCCCCCATTCCCCCGAAAAATTCAAAAAAAAAGGTCATTATTTCTCTCTTCCCTGAATTTATTAGCGATATTTTCTTTGCAAAATGCAAATGCTCTCTGGGGATTCGATAACCCGGCGCAGAGCAGCGTCTGGTGTCCGATGAGGCGTTATTCCCCATCTCCCATCTCCCATCTCCCATCTCCCATCTCCCATCTCCCATCTCCCATCTCCCATCTCCCATCTCCCATCTCCCATCTCCCATCTCCCATCTCCCATCTCCCATCTCCCATCTCTTTGTACATCCACCATGCTTTCCTCTCAGAATACACCGGGTATTATGAGCCGCAGGCGCGACTGGGGTGCAGGTGAGTTTGGGACAACATCCTCTGTAGGAGGTGTTCCTCGTGGGGATGAGAGTGGGACTGTCAGTGGGTGGCATGTGTGCGAGAATGAGTTGCCCGTAGGGAAGTCTAACCATGTGAACGAGGCGCTGTTTGCGCTGTCCAACGGCTACATCGGTGTGCGTGGGACCTTTGAAGAGGGCTACTTTGGGCCTGCAGACGAGAGTGGTGCTGTACCCTCGGAACAGGGCATCTTCATCAATGGCTTCTACGAGGACCACATCATCAAATACCCTGAAGTAGGCTTCGGCCAGGCAGAGAAGGAAAGCGTGATGCTCAATGTGATCAACTCCAAGATCATCACCATCCACATCAACGACGAGCATTTCAACATGTGGGACCCCAAGGCCACCGTCAACGCCTACAACCGAGAACTCAACCTCAGCACCGGCACCCTCACAAGGGAAGTCGTCTGGACATCCCCCAAGGGGCATATGGTCAAGGTTGAGGCAGTGCGGATGGTGCCTCTCGACCCAGAGCGCAAGCACATCTATGTCACAGAGATTGCTGTGACGCCCCTTAGCGATGGTGTCGAAACAATCGAATTCATCTCCGAAATGGACGGCGAAGTGACAAACAAGCCACAGTCCAAGGACCCGCGTGTGGGTGCCGGCTTCTCCGGGCAGGTCCTCCTTCTTGACACACGGGAGATAAACCAAAGCGACGGGACCCAGGAGGGGTACTCCTACATCAAGTCGCATACGACGGCCTCTGACCTGCATCTTGTCTGTGCAATGAAGAACACACTCAGCTCAGAGGGGAAGCGCTTGCCGATGAAGGCCTCGCTGGAGCCTGCGCAGAAGGTGCGGGAGGTGTGCCGCGTGCCTGCGAAGCACAGCGTGCCGGTGGTGCTGACCAAATACGTTTCGTATGTGAGCACGCAGACCGGTGGGTTCGCAAAGGAGGACATTGTGGCGAAGGCAGCAGGGTTCCTCGCAGAGGCAGCAGAAGCGGGCTTGGAGACACTGAAGGCGGAGCAGAAGGCGTTCCTCGATGACTTCTGGTCGACAGCGGACATCGAGATTACGGGGGACGAGCATCTGCAGCAGGGGTTGCGCTTCAACATCTTCCATCTTGTGCAGGGTGTGGGCCGTGACGGGCACACCAACATCGGTGCGAAGGGTATCACAGGGGAGGGATACTGTGGGCACTACTTCTGGGACACGGAGATCTACATCCTTCCATTCTTCCTGTACACAAAGCCAGAGATCGCACGCAAGTTGATTGAGTTCCGCATCCAGCTCCTTGACAAGGCGCGTGCCCGTGCACGGCAGTTGGGTGGCATCACACGAGGTGCGCTCTACCCATGGCGCACGATCAATGGCGACGAGTGCTCGTCGTACTTCCCTGCGGGCACCGCACAACTGCACATCAACTCAGATATCGCATGGGCCTTCAAGCAGTACATGGAGGCGACAGACGATGTGCCGCTTCTGCTGGGCGGTGGTGCTGAGATGATAGTCGAGATGGCACGCTTCTGGATGGAATACGGCTCCTTCGGGCCTGGCGGGCACTTCGACATCAACTGCGTGACAGGGCCGGACGAGTACACAGCGCTGGTGAACAACAACTACTACACGAACATCATGGTCCAGGACGCGCTGAACTACGTCGTGGATGTGTGCTACATGCTGAAGCACGAGTACACGGAGGACTGGGAGCGTCTTACTGAGAAGATCGGCCTGCAGTGCTGCGAGCTGGACGAGATGAAGCTGGCGGCAGAGAAGATGTCGCTTCCGTACGACAAGCAGGTGTCCGTGCACCCACAGGACGACTCCTTCCTGCAGAAGAAGGCCTGGGACTTTGAGAACACACCTGCCGACAAGTACCCCCTGCTCCTCAACTACCACTACCTTGTCATCTACAAGTACAAGGTGATCAAGCAGGCGGACCTGGTGCTCTCGTTGCTGCTTCAGGGGGATAAGTTTACGGACAAAGAGAAGAAGTCGAACTACGACTACTACGAGCCCCTGACCACGCACGACTCCTCCCTCAGCACTGCGGTGTACTCTGTAATGGCTGCGGAGATTGGGTACTACCAAAAGGCGTACAACTACTTTGCGTGCACAGCACGCATGGATCTGGACAACATCCACCACAACTCGCAGAACGGCATCCACACTGCGTGCATGGCGGGCACGTGGATGTGTGTCGTGCGCGGTTTTGCAGGGCTCCGCGTTACTCGCAATGTGCTGCACCTGAACCCGTACCTCCCGCAGGAGTGGAAAGGGTACAAGTTCTCGCTGACTTTCCACGGCGCTGTGCTGCAGGTGGAGGTGAACGCACGCACCGTCATCTACAAGGCTGTGAAGTCGCGCATCAACTTCGTGCACGCGAACACACAGAAGTTGTACCTGAAGGAGGGCAAGTCGAAGGAGCTGCTTCTGAAGGACAAATTCGAGGACCTGACGTCGCTGTCGTTCGACTCTGTTGTGATTGACATCGACGCTGCACTGCCGCAGATCCAGATGGCGCACTTCACGTCGTGGCGGTCCACGATTGCGCTTCTGGTTGAGAAGCACCCTATTGCGGGCAAGACACCAGAGTTCACGCTGTCGCATTACAAGGAATACCTACAGAACCAGATCTCGCAGCAGTCGCGCTTTGAGGGGCTGCGGCAGTTTGCGAAGGTTGTTTTGGATATTGACCTGCCAGTGGGGAACAGCCACGACCCACCTGGGACGGAGTCGCTGTGGGCGTTGGGGAACATGAAGACCGAGGTTCTGCAGAAGTCTATTGGCGCAAACCCGCCGCAGCCTTCAGAGCACTTCATGCGCTTTGTGAAGAGCCTGCATGCTGAGGGGATTAAGATTGGCGTTGTGTCGTACTCGAAGTCGGGAGAGAAGTTGATTGACAACTCTGGGCTGAAGACGTACATTGAGGCTTATGTGACTGGTGCGGATATGGGGGTGCTTGGGTTGCGTGGAAAGCCGCATCTGGATATGTACCAGAGGGTGGTGGAGCAGCTGTTCACAGAGGCAAAGCGTTGTGTCGTCATCATCGACGATCCGCTTGGCTTCGACTACGAAGACCTGACACGCTTTAAGTACTCCATCTCTGCCCCCCTTACTGCACAACTCATGCAGACAGAAGGCTTTGACCTGACAGATCTTGAAGAACAGCACCTTGATGCAGGAATCAACAAGGTCCTCCCAGAGCTTGGTACAAGCCCTCTTGACATTGACCTCTTGGATGCCTGGGTCGAGGAAAAGGAGAAGGTATGTGTCACATCAGTAGGTCTTTGAAAAATATATACAAGGGAAGTACCGATTGATAAGGGCTGATTTTGTGGTTCAAATGCTTCTAATAATTGGGTTCTGAGGTGAGCAACTAAAAAAATAGGATATTGTGCTGTCTTGGGTGGGCGGCTATACCCGCAACAGATTTTGAAATATATAAAAGCAACCTTCACATCACACAGACTGACCCCTATGATAGCCGGATGGAGCGCATGAAGAAGCGGAGGGCTTCGGTATGGACAGCAGTAAATAACACAGTGTTGGGGGATACAGACTTCTTGGGCCTCTGCGCCCTGCGTCTGCAACAGTGGTTTTGCACCTTCAACCTTTTTTTTTTTTTTTGCAATCCAAAGTACACTGTCAAGAGGCTTTGTATTTCAGGTCAAATTTTTAGTGACAAATCACTCTTTTTTTTTGAAGCAGCCTTTTTCACCAACTTGACAGCAAAGGGGTGGGTGGGGGTGAGGTGGGTCATACAGTATTGTGGTATTGACAATGTAGTTCTCTGTCACGACATTTCTAGAATAAGTGAAACCAATGCCTCCGCCAGTGTCTGGTGTGGGGCACTTTTCACTTGCAAACTGATTTTTTATACGACACCCAATCACATTACATCTTTTACAGCTGACCGGAAGCTTTCGGTGCCACTGCGCACAACGGTGAGAAGCGAAGTAACACCTCTAAAAAGAGGGCATATTTCCCCCCCTCTTGACCGTTTCTGTGTCCCAAGGGGTTTCCACTATCAACGTCGCTTATAGCTGCGTGAGAGGCACGTTCATCTTACAGGTTTTTTTGATTTGTTTTGTTTTTTTGATTTGATTTGAGTGTGATTAATACAACGACTTGCATGATCTCTACCAACTATTCCTTGCTTTCTACCCTATCCAGTTTTGCTTTCAACAACAATGGCTTCGAACAAAACGGATGAGAGAGAAAAATAGGGCAAAAAAAAGTGAGATTTTGATACACACTTCTTCTACAGTAAGGTGGGGGTTTTTAAAAAGGTGATTTCGTCGAATTTTAGTTTCGTTTTTGATTGTTTCGGTAAATTTTTTGTTTTGTTTTTGTTTTGTACCATACATGGTAAGCGATCTGCGCAAAGAAGAGGTCTTTTTTTTTGGGGTGTTTGTCGTTGTGCTTCGAAGACACAGAGCACCGATGCTGTGGGGGAATTACACACCTCATCCCATTTCCCTCTGTCTTTGGGTTCTATGATAATAAAACAACACAGGTGGTCAGAGCTCTTAAAAGTTTTATTTCTCTGCCAGAGGTGTGCCGTATGTAAGTATTCTCGTATTTTTTTGAGGCGTGTTTTGAGTACTGAAACCTAGCTCTTTTGGGATACGAACCAAATAAGATTTTTTTTTTAAAAACCCGCCTTTGCTGCCTTACAATATTTGCCATTGACAGTTTTTCCTTTGTTTCAAACAAAAGGAGGACAATCTGCTGACAAACACCATCTTTCTTTGCACCTGCGTCCGCCGATGTACGGTAAAGCGTTTGTACGCTTTCAACTCTTCTCTTTTTTTTCAAGATTTTTATCTTAATCATTGCATTTGCATCTTGAGTTCGCTCTTGGAGGTGTATGTACTAACAGCTAGCATTTTTTTTTTTTTTGTAAGGTGATCCTAAGCACAGAGAGGCTCAGGGTCATCTTATAAACTTTTCTTTTTTTTTTTTTGAGGGTTCTTCAGGTGACCAAGTCTTAGAGGCTTCGATGCATCTCGTGTCTTCCCTCCTTTTTAACCGAAACGTTGCTGCCAACAGCGCATATTCAATGAAGTACATTGAAGACCAAGTATGGAGAATATTTCCGCGTCAGACAGCCTCTGCTACCATCCCTATTCCCCCCCCTTTTTTAAAAAAAAAAAACTGCGTGGAGTTCACACTGGTGGTGTCTACACGGTTCACAATTTTTCTTTGGAAAATTGTGCACATTGCCATCTTTCAACCCCGCCTTTTTTATATTTTTTAAATCCTCGTTTTTTTTGTGGCAGGTCCACAAAAAATGGTATGGATTTTTCAGCATAACAAAAATTTACCAATATTCTAGAGTAATAACACACACCAAGCAAAGCACAAAAAAAGGGCGGGATGGGATGGGATAATACAACACTCTTGCCTGAAAGGCTTTCGTCTTTTTTTTTTTTTTTTTTGCACTAAAACGTCTCTCTTCACTCCCTCTTTTTTGAACTCTTTCCCCACCCCCTCTCACTCACTATCTTTTATCTATTCAAAAAAAAAATTATAGTTGGTGGAGCACACTCTAGGGTGGCTACACTAATACAACCAAGTTTTCAAAATTATAAAAAACCCCTTCTCTCACTCACTACATTTTTTCTCTTCTTTTAAGGAGGAATAATAGGGGGGAAATGACATGGTACACATTGGGCCTTGAGTTTGCGGTGATCCCGGCGGTGGCGTGCCCGTTGCTCTATGGGTTTGATTATTATGGGATGGCAGGGTCGCTTCTGATGGGATCGTTCATCACCATACTGTGCGGCCTGCTAGCTCTGCTGAGAGGGGAACAGCTGAAGAAGCTTGCTGTCGAGGGCAAGACGCGTGTGGACCGCCTGGACCCGGTGTACCCCACATTCGTCGGTATAGGGCTAATGTCCTTCTCACTCCTGCAGATCATCATAAGCGTTTCACACTGGTCCTACTTCAGAGAAGGTCGCCCGGTATGTGATTGCCCTCCATTTTTTTTTTTTTTTGCAACGTTTTCAGTGATTTTCCTCTCCCCCGATTTTTTTTTTTTTGCCGGGGGAATTTTTTTTTTTGGTTTTGAAAAATTTTTTTTACTAGTGCTTAACAGTACTGACACCAAGGCCGAGCCCGGGCGCGCTTCGCGCGCCCGGGTCCCCAACCCAGCTCAAGTTGGGGGCCTCCGGCGGAATGTGAAAATTTCTGGGTTGTCCAACTGCGGAGTTCGGCACTTCACTAATATTTGCACCAGGCACACATGGTGCACGAATTAGCAGTAACCTCAGTACATTTACAAAAAAAAAAAACGGCGGTCGTGGCACCCAGAGCTCGCGCTAAAGTCCATCCCTCATCCCGGGATTTTTGGGGGTTTTGGTAGGAACGTTTTTTTTTTGCAGTACGGGGATTTCATTAAGAAACCAGAAGTTCTAATATTGTTGAGTAAGACCACCACATAGTGGACTTGCATATACATGTGACCCCGCCGTGGAACGCAATTGGCTCGGAAAGTCAAAAGAAAGAGGAGAAAAAAGAAAAGGAAAAAAAAAAAAGTTGGTTACCGTGCGCCTGCGGCGCTGCCTGTTCCCTTCCAGTTTCTACAGGCAAACACTTGCCCCCTTTACCTTACACTGACGGGTTTTGACCAAAACCAAGAACTTGTCCATTTCGGCAAATTGACCCCACCACAGAACGGACGAATTCCGGAAATGCAAATGCCGGTGTTTTCGCGCATTTTCATGTTGCAAGACGTCAGGATCAGGGAGAGAAAATCTGGTTGTGGGATTTACATTGGCCCTCTTTACCCTACATGGATTTTGACCAAAACCAAAAAATTGGCCATTTCGGCAAAGTGACCCCACCACAGCGCGGACGGATTCCGGAAATTCCAATCGCGGTATGTTTTGGGGCTGAAAACCCACTGATTTTCAGGAGAAAAATTGCTTCCAAATCTCGGAATTTTCCGAATTTTCCTGAAAATGACCCTTGTTTACGAGTACGGGTTCATATTTTGCGAAAATTTAAGTCACTAAAATTTTGTCCATTTTTCCGAATATGCCCCACCACAAGCCGGGATTGGCCCGGAAATGCCACAAAACGGGGTTTCCGGGCCTCCCCAGCTAACCTTTTCAAGGAACGTTTTTCCGTACCCGAAATCCATTTTTTCCCCATTTTTTCCCATAATTAGCGCGACCACTGGTGGCACCCAAAGGTTCCTGGCGAAGCCACGGTACGCAACATTTCAACAAATTGCGCTTAAAAATGCACATTTTTACTGCCAAACTGTCATGGGAAGGGTGGGTTGCAAGCTTGCGCCGCAGGCGCACGGTACGCTACTTTTTTCCTTTCGCCACGCTGCATGCTTCCTTTTCCTTCGGCATTTGACCAATTGAGTCGCGTTCTGGCTGTGACGGGGTCACTTTGTTCATAAAAACATTTCTGGTCACTCAGAGGCAGGGACTTCCGCCCATCCCCATCCCCCACCCTACCCACCCACCCAATACCGGTCACATATGACCGGCCCTGGCCGGTCCCTTAAGATAAGCCCCGTGGGGGAAAAATATTTTTCCCCCGGCAGCTTTTTTTTTTTTTTTTTTTTTTTTGGGGGAAAACATATTTTTCCCCCACGTAGGAAAATCACTGAACGTTTTAAAGGCCAACACTGGATAAAGATTTTTTTTCTTTTTTGCCGCTCTGATTCATTTTTTTAAAAAAGAATACTAATAAACACCACATCACACAGCTTGGATTCCTGGGGGAATAGACAGGGTTGGTGTGTTTCCTGCGCTGTACACGATGAGCATCTGAGGCGGAGGTGAGGGAATGGGATAGGGTTCTAGCCGGAGCGGGTCTTTAGAGTTAATGTAGTTGCCTTTCAGTGTATCTCGTATGATGCTGATGGGGTTGTCTGGGTGGGATCCTGAGACAAAAAGAACAAAGCAAATAGAAAACTAGCTAAAAATAATAAAAAAGTAGTGCCATGTTCTTTTTTTTAGGTATCCGCACATATCTTCTTTTTGGTGCTTTTGTTTCACGCCAAGACAGCTGCTGCCATGCTGTACATCCGCACCAACTCCCATCGCATGATGACACAAAAAGCTAAAATTGGTATTTCATTGAATCGAAGCCTTCGGGTTTATGAGACGAAACGGCGCCTTGCAACGCAGTTCTGACTCCACCACCACCTCCTCCTCCTCTTCCCCCTCACCAAAATGATGACCTTCAATTCAATGTTCTCACTGACCTTCTTGATAGACAAACGATCTGCCACTTATTCGCATTTACCGGCACCTGACTTCTGGCACACCACACCACACCACACCTAAGGGTCATATTCTGCGCAAGAATTACCCTCACTAGGCATTACCACACCACACCGACTCAATCCTCCCCACTCACATCGATACCATACAGGATACACAGCAAATAAGAAGACAACAATGGCAATAAAGCGCAAACGAGGTGATGACACGGCGTTCGAATCTCTGAAACGAAACTCCTTGGAAGCACGGCAGTTCTTCCAAAACTCTTTTGGTGTGGCGATGAAGCCGCTTGAGGAGCCCAAGGCTGCGGGCAAGCTTTTGAAGACGAAGCGTAACTATGCTTCAACAGAGGTGCGCACAGCACCCCGAGAAGACGCTGCAGCGAAACCAAAGACACAAACAAGCTCCGCACTGACAACTGTGTCCGCACAGAAGAAGGAGAAGACGCCGACGGCAAGCTCAGCACTGCAGCTTATCCCTGCACCCACTACCAAGGAGGGCAAACAAGACAAGACAAGTCGATCCCTCTTTGTGCAGCCTAAGAAGACAGCACCGCCACCGAAGCCGCAGTGGCACGCACCGTGGAAGCTGCACAGAGTATGCGTCTTGGTTTTCTGTTACAATGGACTCAATATTTTACATTCTTTCTCGGGGTTTTTCTGTTACAGTACATTAATGCCTTTTGTCCACCTTACCACTCCATATCACCACACAGGTCATCTCTGGGCACAGTGGGTGGGTCCGTTGCATGGCTGTCGACCACTCGAACGAGTGGTTCGCCACCTCAGGTAACGACCGTGCGATCAAGATCTGGGACCTTGCGTCAGGGCAGATCAAGTTGACACTGACGAAGCATATTCACAACATCCGGGCTATGGCGATTTCGAAGTCTTCACCGTACTTGTTCACGGCGAGTGAGGACAAGCAGGTGCTGTGCTGGGACCTGGAGGCGAACAGGGTGGTGCGTTCCTACAACGGCCATCTCAACGGTGTGTATGCGCTGGCCCTGTACGATGGTCTCGACATCTTGGCGTCTGGTGGGCGTGATGCGTCCGTGCGTGTGTGGGACATCAGAACCAAGGCAGAGATCCACTGCCTCACAGGCCACAGAGAGGCCGTGCAGTCCTTGGAGTTCATGCCCGAGCCTATCCTCATGTCAGGCTCACAGGATAACCAAATCCGCATCTGGGATATCGCTGAGGGCAAAAACGTGTCGACGCTCACACACCACAAGAAGGGTGTCCGGTCGCTCACGATGCACCCAACCGAACATACCTTCGTTTCCGGTGCAGCAGACAACGTGAAGAAGTGGCGCTGTCCACGTGGAGAGTTCCTCAGCAACTTCAGTGGGCACAAAGCCATCGTGAACACAACAGCCATCAACCAGGACAACGTCATGGCGTCAGCAGACGACGACGGTGTCATCAAATTCTGGGATTGGAAGACAGGCTACAACTTCCAAAGCATGCAAACAATACCGCAGGCAGGCTCTCTCGAGGTATGTTCAGCTGTTTCCTTTGGAGAAGCACCTATTACCCCCCTTACACCATCCTCACCCTTTTTGCCTTTTGCCTTTTCATTAACAAGACAACAAAGATTTTCACTTAATTTGCAAAATTTCCATACGGCTCGGTTCTGTTGTCTTCCACCCCCCCTTCTTGCCCCTCTCTTTTTTACCACATTTATGATGAATCAACGTTATGAGGTGTACAGCAGGTACATTCTACCATTTTTCTTTTGCCACAATCTGCTAGATTAACAAAGTAGCCTACACTGTTTTGTGAACCTTTCTTGTACATGATTGCACCACCAACCAATAGCGTACAGCGTTGTCCTATGTACACTCTTCACGAACCTCCCACCCAAAACACCACCTACCCCACAGTGCGAGCGCGCGGTGTACTGCTCTGCATTTGACAAGTCTGGCTCACGTCTTATCACAGGAGAAGCAGATAAAACAGTCAAAATCTGGAAAGAAGATGAAACCGCAACAGAAGAGTCACATCCGATTGACTTCAAACCCGACACAAACGTCCACTGCTAGTCTGAGTCGGGGGGGGAGGGGGATTGTTTGCAAGGGGGATGGGGCAGGGTCTTTTTGTGGTTTTAGGGAAGGCAATCCAAGCCTTTTTGTGTGATTCTACTTTCGTGTGGGGGGAGATGGAGTTCTCTTGGATTTATATTTTTTTTTGGTTTGATGCACAAAAGAAGCAATGCATCCAAAAAAAAAAAACTATTTCTTCTTATTCCCAAAAAAGGCAAAACATAGGAAGAATAGGATGAGAACTGATGCAAAAAAAAAAAAGTCCTCTCGACCCATTTTTTATTCTTCCAAACTGAATATTTTGTTTAGATGTGTGTGCACGAGAGGCACATTCGTCTTACAGGTTTTGTTTTCTTTGTTTTTACTGAAATATTTGAACCACTCATTCCCTTTCAGGTGAATAACAGCAGCAATGGAAGATGCTGCGCAAGCCTATGAATCGCTGTGCAAAATTCGCAATGCGAAGGTCAGCTCTGAACTGACAAAAGAACTTCGCGGGAGGGCATGCGGGCGTATCACGGAGCTCGACCTACAAAGAGTTTACGTAGCAAAATCTATGGTACCGTTGATCGCAGATTTGATCACTTTGTTCAGCAACCTGCAGATCCTTGACCTCTGCCGTGCACAGCTTAACAACGACAGCATTGCGCTTCTCTACGACGTTCTTGTCGCACACCCTTCCATCCACACCCTCGACTTCTCACACAACGAAATCTCTCTCCCAGCTGCAAAGCTTCTCTTTGACTTGGCATGCAATAACACCAACATTGTGTCCATTTCCCTTTCTGATACTGATATGTCTGATGCATATCGAAACCGTATTGCGATGCAGCTTGAGTTGAACAGAGGGAAGGACATTCAAAAGAAGGAGTTAAGCTATCACACTGGCGACAGTGACATGGGGATCGGCATGGGTACGATCCTTTTAAGGAAAACATTAGGTTATGGCCCACCAGAGGGCCCGCAAGATGAGGAATGGGAGGTCGATTCGAATCTTGAAGACAATCTGTTTGCGGCTGCTGCTGAAGAAACAGAGGCGAAGGCAGTAGAGGCGGAACGTGTGCTTGCAGCCACACCAGGCTGTGCGGAGTACGCGGCAGACACACCCCTAGAGCAGCTTGTTTTCAACAGCGCAGACGACACAGATACAGACCAGATACAACGTACCCCGCTTCGCCCGCAGGACCTCGTAGCCATATCACGTAGTCTCTTCAACCCAAAAGACGGAGAAGATAAAAAGTGGACTGACGAAACATTCCCCCCAAGCGAGGTCTCGCTGGTCACATCCGGTATGTTGTCTGGCTGAAGGGAGGGATTTTTCTACACCGATACACATTTTGTGTTCTATTTGATTAGTGGGAGGGTTAAAAAAGTGAGGAGTTGGACAGTTCCTCGATACTCATTTTCCAAAAAGTTCTCTTTTACGCAGATTTTTTTTGTATTTCATTTGTGTTTGCATTTTCAACTGTTCTTTTAGTGGCGAAGGTGCACATTAAGTCAATTTAACGTTAGTTTTGTATGTAGTGCGTCCAACGGTTGTCTTGAGGTATAAATGATCCCTTGCAGAGGGACACTTTGTAATGTCAAATGCAAACAATGTAACAGGCTTCATCAACGCCCGCAAGCGCCGTACAAAAGACATCTTCTGGGTACGTGCCTCTGAGGCCTCGCCCACGCGGAAGGACCCAAAGCTCTTCGTTGACGTGCAGAAGCCCTCTTGTCCCATGGTGGGGGCTTTTGGGAATATGTGGTTGTGCACAACGTTGCAGATTCTGAGAAGGTATGTCGTTCGCACATATGAGAAAATGTATACAATGTGTCCAAGGGCTTCGGCCAACATTGAGTACAGACCCTATTAGTTTATTAGCCCAAGTGGGCTCTAAGTCGATTGCCGACACAGCAAAAGAGTACAAACCCTAACTTGAAGCTCGTTGCTGCAATCTAGTAACTCACACCCAGGTGAGTAGCAATCCAAAAATATCCAAAAAATTACAATTGCAAAAAAATGTAAACCCCCTCAATCAGTCTACACTAATACAACCAAGCTGTCGAAAAAAAAATGACAAAACACACAGATATCCACAAATGCTGAGGCATCTGTTCATTCGGAGCTACCCTGATATTGGTGCTTATCAGATTCAGATCTTCAAAAGCGGGACATGGATGCAGGTTGTCATAGATGACTATGTACCATGCGACCACGCAGGCAGGCTCCTCGGCATCACAATGTCCGACCCCAACGAGGTGTGGGCACCTCTCATCGAAAAGGCTATGGCAAAGCTTTATGGCGGCTACGACCGCCTTGCCTGCGGCTCCACCCTCATGGCACTGAGCGACCTCACCGGCGGGATCTGCAACAACATCTTCATCCGCAACCACAAACGTGCACGAGAGGTTGCCACCGACGGATCCTACTGGAACACCCTAAGAGGCTATGTCAGAGACGGCTGTATAGTCTCTGCGTGCGTCAAAACCATATCCGATACTGAAACAGCCTCCATCGCCGAATCCGGCATCATTGCCAACCGGATGTACGAAATCCTCCAGGTCATCGAAACACCAAACTGGCGTGTCGTGCAGCTCTACGCCAGCTTTCTCGAAGCAGCGCCTCCTCCCCCAACAGACTCATACAACCCAATATGGTTGACAGAAGAGTGGATGCAGAAGCTGCCGGAGAAGGACTACCGTCTTGTGTATCCGCACTTTCATATGCCAGCTGAGGCGGCTGCCGAAAAGAAGGTGTGGGTGTCCTTTGAGCACTTCTGCATCTTCTTCAACAAAGTGTACATCTGCAGGACAGAGGCGACCCTCACTGCAGGCATCTCAGCTAGCAACGTCCTTCGTCTCACCTCCAGATGGGTTGGCAGGACTGCAGGCGGCAAGCTCCGCTGCCAAAACTTTACCGAAAACCCTTGCTTCAACCTCTGTGTTCGCGACCGCGATACCTTGGTTCACATCCAGCTTTCGCAGCCAGACTGCAAACTTCTTCGGAAAAACCACTACGAACACTCCCTAGGACTCTACGTCGTGAAAAGCAATGACAACACCAGAAAAAAACGGCATTGGGAGCCTTCCGACGTTGTCGTGATTCCAAAATTCTACAGTGTACGCGACGTCCATGCTGAGGTACTATGCCGTCCGGGGGTCAACTACTTTGTGATACCTTGTACCAAGGTCCCGGGGGAGTCGCGGTTTCAGTTAACCTTTGCGAGCCCGCATCCGTACATTGTGGATGAGGTGGGGAACAATGCTGAGGCTGAGCTGCAGCAGGGAGGTGTGTGGAAGGGGTACACTGCAGCAGGGCGGACGTCAGGCTACCCTGCCTGGGCGAACAACCCACAGTACTGCCTCAAACTGACAGAGGGACCTGCAAAGATTGCCCTCCTCCTGCACCAACACATCAAGCCAGGTGCCCTCCCACACTACGTAAGCTACAGTGTCTACGCGTCAGACGGCGGCAGAGTCGGCCCGCACCACGAAGGCAAGCTCCTCCACTCCCCAGACTTCGCACCCTACGAAACTGTCTTCACAGAGGTCGAGCTGCAAGCCGGCATGTACACCATAGTCCCAATGACCTGGGGGAAAGATGAGGAAGGTACCTTCACCCTCTCCGTCATCACAACAAAAAGGGCGGTGTTGTCTCCATTGCTCTCGCTGCTCAGTTCGGAGTGAGATGTAAAAAAGGGGGGAAAATGGTGAGTTTAGGTGGTCCACAGCGATCCTTGTGGATGTAGGTATTTTTTCAAGGTAGTTGAAGCACCGTGAGGCTACATCTAACAAACCCTTTTTTTCTTCTAAACAGAATGGACGTCTCATTTTGGATATGTGTGTGTGTGTGTGCCGCGAGAGGTGCATTCATGTGTTCAAAATTTTATTTTATTTTGTGGTCGTGCAACTCTGATTTACACAGCCCCCCCGTTGCCGCTTCCCACTATTCCCCTCCACGCCAACTTAAATGACTAACTGCTGAAACATACTAAGCCCTACACCCCTACACCCACTTCTTTTAAGGAACCATCTCATTTTGTCCCCTTCCCTTCCCTGCCACCTTCTCCCAAGAACCTCCGGCGGGTTTCCACGGAACACATTTGCATTGCAACCACAGAAACCACCTTTACACACTGGTCTTGAGGTCTTTGGAGTACACGATGAGCAGGCTGTCCGACCCGAGTCGGCAGGCTCATTTGGAACGTGTGCTTGAGAAAAGGCGTCGTGAGGGCCGTTCCAGCATCAGCAGAAGCGGCAGCGATGCGAGCGCCGTGCTTGGGAACGTCGTGCCTGCACAGTTCCCTCCTAACCAGACGCAGAGCCCACACCACCAGCAGCACTCACCACAGCCACAGTACAACACATCTGGCTACGGTCACGGCCAAGGTGGTCAAGGTGGCCAAGGCATACCCGACCGCCTCTCGCAATACGCCGACCAACGCGACAACAACCGTGCAGGAGAGCAGCGCCGTGCCAAGAACCTAGCTGTCGAAGAAGACGAGCTGGACCGGCAGCGCCGCGAGCTCCTCATGGTGAAGGCAGAGACGAAGCGCGAGCTCGAGGTGCAGCGTGCGATAGCGGCGGAGAGCGAGAACGAGCTGCGGTGGCAGCAGCAGCGGCTGGAGGAGCAGCTGGACAATGAGCGTGAGATTGGCGACAAATGGCAGCGGGTGCAGGACCGGTTGAAGGTGCGTGAGCAGCGCACGGCTACACAGGAGGATATGGCGAGCAGGCGACTGGATGCTAAGGACGACGAAATCACACGACGTCTACGCGAGAGGGAAGGGTCTCAACAGCCTGACATCGGTGGAGGCGGTGGTGGTGGTGCCACCCCAGAAGTGTACCGCGCCATGCAGCAGCAGATCCAAGACCTCGAACGCAAAGTCAGCGCCGCCATGGTCAACAACTCCCCCGCCAGCATGCGTGGCCCCTCCGTCGACCCATACGACGTGCAGATGCGTGCAGACTCCCCACACAGCCAGACCACCGCAGGAGGCGACACCAGCTACATGAAGCCAGGCCACTCCCGGCACGCACCCACAGGCGACCTCTACACCAACCCCCCTCCTGTCCCACGCGTCTCGCAGGAGGACCCGATCTTCTCCAAGCACCTCCCGCACTCACACAACCCATCCCCTACAGACGTCTTCTCCAACCCCAACGCACGCCCTGGGTACTACGCACCGCCTAGCACACTGCTGAACAGAACCGAGATCCCCTACACGAGGGCGATAGACCGTGTGGACAAGGACCCTGTGTGGGAGGGCAGTGGTGGCATGCACGACGAGGCTGCTGACTCATACCCACCACGGTACGACCATGGCCCCAGTCAAGGTGGGTACTACCCAAGCGACCGGCCCATCAACGCAAGCGGCTACCCTCGAGGGAGGACAAGCATGCCGCAGGGGGGTGCGCTGCGGGAGGCGTCAGGGTCAGGTTCGGTAGACGCGATAGCGGAACGCACCTATCATCATACAATGGGGCGTGCGAATAATGCGAGTCAGAATGTGTCAAACCACAACGCCAGTGGCACAATAAGGAACCCCTCCCCACAGAGGACAAGGTTCGAGACAATGCAACAGCCGCAGTCGTCCTACGTGCACAATGCACCCATAAATCAGGCCATGCGGAGGGAGGCAATCCTGCACGACATGAAGTCCGGAGACTGGTTCGTGAAGTGGACGAAGAACGACAAACCGCACCGACGGTGGTTCTACCTCAACCAGAAGAAGATGCTTCTTGTCTGGGCGAACACGCAGACAGCATCGATCCTGATGTCGAACAACATCTGCCTACAGGAGGTTGTCTCCATCCGCCCCGAGCAGCTCACAGAAGAGTCCCCTGGCAATCCAGGCCACCCACAGGTATGCCGTTTCATTTTTCTGCTGGGCAAGCGCAAATCCTATAATTTAGCTGATGTTGGGCGAAACCGATTGATCTGTGGTCAAGATGACGGGGATCGGGTTCATCTGATTTTTCTTTTTTCCAATTTCCCTTGATTGTTAATATATGCGTGCCACGGTTGCATTCATTTTTTCAAGGTTTCTTCGTAAAAATCGATATTGTCCGCGAATCACAAATCACCACAGATTTACTACCTCATGACAATCGTGACCTACAAGCGGCAGCTGCAAATCGCCTGCAAAAGCCGTGAAAAATACAACAAGTGGTACGAAGGGTTAATGATGCTGACACAGCAGTTCAGAAGGGTATGAGAAGGGGAACGGGGAGGGTGTGAGATGAGGAATGGGGGGACCTTCTACGTATCAACAGATGCACACATTTGCCACACATTTGCCACAGCACATCACACAACTGTCACCACAACACAGGTTAACGAAGTCGCATATGCACAGGCTGCAAACCCAGCTCTTTCCCGGGCCTTGTCCAGACAGTATGTGAACACCCTTTAAGGCGAATCTCCCCCTCTCTTTCCCCCTTTTTTGTAAATTCACGACAACAAAATAAATTGAATAAGCCTTGGGCGATGTGCACAAAACCTGCTCTTATGACAACTCAGTGTCAATACTTATGTGCGAAGATTCCATAAGATGGTAAGCACGTCGTCAGTTTTTCAAAGATACTACCGAGAATGCTTTCTTTTTTAACCCAGTTCTTAAACCGTATTTTGAATGATATAAAAAGTGTCGTGAAAGGCGTTGTGGTTCAAGATGTATTTGCTCATTGTCACTTATTACTACACACCACACACAGAACCGTCCAGCAGGCAGTAGCACGAAACGCTAACATCAACGCAGCTGACTAAGTTCACACCCAACCTTCCCCTTCTCTCCCACTTCCCCCCCAGCAATAGATTTGGCCTTTTACTCACTGCCCTGTGGACGGCTTTATAGAAGGATTTTTTGTTTTGCATGCATTTGGTTTGAGGTGGTGTTTTTAAAGGATGACTAAGCACGAGACGTTTAGGTTCATTTTAGAAATTCTTCTCTATTTTTGATGCACCAAATGAAAGGTGCCTTTCGCACGATGTAAAAGCTGGGTGTTTTCCTTTTTCGAAAAGGGGGGTATTTTTTTCCGCAAAGCAATAAAGAGGAAAAAAAAATTACTTGAGTGTTCATCGTACGCTGGACTGAGGGGCTCTCTCTCTATTAATAGGTAAAACCACCTCGTCTCAGGGCGGTCTAAGCCAGCTGAAGGAACCCACACAAACCGCTGACAAAATACACATTTTATTTTTCTTCAACCGTTTTTCAAATAAATACAAACGAGCTGCCATAGTGAAGATGTGAAAGCGATACCAGAAAGAAGTCTTTAGAGCTTTAGAACGATTTTTTTTTTGTGAGTGAAACCCCCCCTCATCCGCTTCCCCTTTTCCATTTTTAGTCCAAGTTTTTATTTTCATCTTTTTTTTTTTTGCATTCGTCTTCTTTGCGTGCCACCATGCATGTGGTTGTTCACTTCAAACCCTCCCGCCTTCCTCCCAGACAAACAATCGTGTTGTTTTAAAAGTAGAATTTTGTAATAGTTGTGTGTCCCCCGCGTGGGGCACTCATTCAATTTTTTCCCCCATACCAACAAACCCCACTAGATAAGTGTGACAACTAGCTCAGATGGGAAGGGAAGGGATACAGTCCCGATAGTATACATAGAGCAGCCAAGGGTTCGTGTTTTCCACATTTTTTTTTTCTCATGAAAGGAGAAAGAAAGAATTTTAGAAACAAAGCATTTTGAACAACACTTTACGGTTCTGGGGGACGAACCGCGCTGAAGAGCCACGCCTCACCAAACAGGTCGAGGTGTGTGCGTTTCACCACAACCTCTCCCATGGGGTTTATCGTGTGAGTGTTAAGTTTCTATTTTGCCTGATGTGTATGCACTCGAGGCATATAAATCTTCCAAGGCTTCTTATGTTTTGATACATTGTTAGGATAATGTGATCTCTTTATGTTTGACTATTTTTCCTCATTTTCCACACAATCGTATACCGAATGGAAAAAAACCCCCCCAAAAAAAACACAACAAAAGACTCACATTTCACGTGAAATTCAATTCATATTTTGGCCTCTTTTTTTCTCAGATATCCACTTTTTTGTCCATATTTAGGTCACATACTAAGGTACACTGTCACGAGAGGGCTTTGTATTTCAAGACACCTTTTTTCCCCCTCTCTTTGCGAACTACCGATACCAATGTTGAACATAGTGGTCTAAGAATCTACCAAACCATTCTAGATTCCCATTCTCTTTTTATATGTGTTTTTTTTTTTTTTTATACTTCCCTACATGTTTATGTACACGGTACATCGGCACCTAAATATTAGGGCAAAAATATCGAAAAGGTGTGCAAAAAAAGGTCCTCCTCCTCTTCCGTTAACTCCTTCTCAACTAACCTCCCCCACCTCCCCCACCTTTCACCTTCCACATCAATTTGCAGATGAAGGCGCTGTGGGATACTAAAAGGGAGTTTTTGAAGCGACTGCATCGGAGGGTGTACAGAGGAGGACGTGTCGCTGGTGAGGTGAACGCTGTTGAGAAGCATGCTTTAGATAACCATGTCAAGACCGCCTTGCTGTGGCCTGGTTGCGATGGGGAGGTGCTTAGTGAAGCTTGCTGGGTGCTCCATGAGGCGCAGTGTGTCAACCTAGATGTCTATGGTGCGGTGTTGGCACGTCTGGCGGAGCTGATGGAGTCAGATGCAGAAACGATCATGCCGCATCATGTGGAAAGGGTGGTGTGGGTGTCCACACAGAAGAATGTGGGCAATGTGGGCCTCTACTCCGCCGTGGTGGAAACATTCCTTTCCACGACCTACCCTGCCTCCACCCTGAACGGATCTACCCCAGCCGTCTTGCTCGAAGCATTCAGCAAACTATCGCATCTTGAAACCCATAACGCTAGGTTTACGTTCGCCTCTTCGTACACCTCGCAAACAAAGCAGATCCAAGCTAGGACGTACAAATCAAGGTTCTCCTCCTCCGAAGTAGAGAAACTGTGTCACGCATACCGTCACGCTGTGACACCGAGGTTGGTTGAACTCTTTTTGAATTGCCCGAAATTGGAGAGTGATCCAACAGAGCGGGGGTCACTGCATATGGTAAGGGTGTTGCTGGCGTTGTCTGCGGTTGAACGTACGTTGATGAAAAATGGGAGCACCTGGTTGAGTGTTGGGATAGGCTGGGGGCGGGTGGGGTGTGCTGTCGACACTGCGCTCTCAAAACGAGGCTACTCTGTAGCGGTGTTGCCACACCCAGCTGCAGCAGCGGCGTTACACTGCAGCGCGATCCTGCCGCCTACCTCTGGTGTGCATGCAGAGGTACGGTGCAGTGCATTGGTTTTGTTGTTGAAGCGATGTCTGATGCTGTACCCGCACTTCGCAGACCCAGGCACCTTGCTCGTATCTGCAGCAGTGTGCACCATGCGAGATTCAAATCAATCCAAGGAAGGACAGCAACTCCGCCCTCTGTATTCACGGCTTCAAGCAGGGGTCGCGAAGATTTGGTTGTCTTCAGGCACGACGCACTCAGAGGAGGCAGTTTTCGCTGCTGTGTCTGGTCTTCTGGAGGGGTGTGCACTGCTGCGTACACGGTTGCCATCTCTCGTGGAGACGTATGTTCTCAACACTGTCTTTCGTTTTGTCAAGGCAGGGATGACAGAAGGAAATTCGATGGGTGAACAATGCTTCCCCGCAGTGCTCGCCCTATGGGTGTATCTTGCGCGCAATGAACACCTTCTGCGATGGGCGAAGGGGAAGGGGAGGGTTGCCTTGGCAGATGTGACTGCTCTCTTGGAGGGCCTCCCGATGCAGGTGTACAGACGGTTTTTGGCAGTGGATGGGGCGCACCAGAGTGTGGAGGGCTTGCTGCGGGGGCCGTTGCTCTCAGCGCTGCTACCGCTGCTGTTGTCAGAGTGTGCAGGGAAGGGGATGCGCTCATTAGCAGATGAGGTGTGTGCGTCTGCTCGGTTGGAGCAACAACAGGTCCTGCAGCGTCTCCCATCAGCGACGTTGAGTCTGTTGTTGGTGGCAGTAGGGCGGTTGGGGAAGGGGGGTGTGATGAAACAGATTATCGCAATCTTTGCGAAAAATCTTACCGAGGGTGTTGGGGGTTGGGTCACCATGACGGACATATCTCGTTTATGGCAGGCGGCAATGCGGGTAGGGGGGGTGCACCCAGTGACCCTAGGTCTTCTGGACAGTTACACAGCGAAGCAGGCAGGGTACGGTGCCTTTGGTGTCTCGCCCACATCGGTTTCATCTATTCTACACAGTGCGGCGGTCCTCCGTGCTCCTAGCGCAGGGATAGCCGCCCTCGCGCTTTCGCCCCTGAGTGGTAACGTTTCAGCCTTTGCCGGGATGACGTCGTTGCAACTCAGCAGCATTGTTGTGTCCTTGACAAAGCTTTCTTGTGCCGAAGGTGCGGCAGCTCTCTTAGAGGGCGCCCTCTTCGGAGTGTCGTTGTCGTGCAGTGAGGTGGAGGAGGTGTTGCGTGCGGCAAGCTACGTCGTTGATGTGGGGGTGCGGAAACGACTGTTTTCTGCAGGGGGTGTGGGGGCAGAGGCTTTGCAGGGCGAACTGCGTTCCGCAGCAATGCCTGTAGTGACGAGTTTGGTGTCTGCGCACAGCCGTGCTATGGTGGGGGTCGAAAGTCCTGTCCTCAAGGCGCTCTGTGCAGCGCTCGTGGGGAAGCGTGTGCGTGCAGCTGATGCTGCACACCTCATCCCCACCCTCCACGGCCTCAACGCACCCCACACAGTGCTCTCCTACCTCACCGCAGTGTCGGACAAATGAAAAGAGACCCCCACACCCCACACCTATTTGCTCTTTTTTAAAAGGTTGTTCTGGTGATGATTCCCGAATCTTTTTCTGGTCGAAAAAGAGGGGATGTACTGTAGGTGGCTTGAGGTTGAGGTTAGTTTACCAACTTCCCTTTGTTCTGGGTCAAGGGTGTAGTGTGGAGTGAAGGGAGGGGAGGGTAATGGGGGGTGTTTCCAGCGGTTAAGGTTTACCTCATCCTGCTGAGGTGATGATGTTGTTCTGTGGGCCAGAGGAGACCGTTCCGCGCTTTGTTCTCAATGGGCAATCCAGTTGATGCTGATGCGTGTTCCTCACTGTAGGATTTGCTTCACTCGCTAGTCTTTTCATATTCTTCAATGTTCAACAATGCCGCTGCTTGCGACGTCTGATTCTGTCTCTGAACAGCTTATTGGTGACGTTATGGTACTTTACTTTCCATCTGAACTATTTCAGCTCAGAATGGGGTTGTACGTTCCGTTCTCTAGCAGTCTTGCAGTGTCATAAACACACCGTCGCTGTAATGAAGGTTTATGCTTTTGCATAAGGGGTTAGGGGTAATGAAAGGGGATCATGCGGGGGGTAGTCATGGTTCATGTGCATCAGAATGGTGCAGGGAGGGAGGGGGGCAGATGTACCGTTAAGCTTCCACGATGTTCCCTTCCTTCTTCTCGCTCTCAGATGCAGAAGGTCTTTTTTTATCCCCTCTTTGGCATTTCATCCATGGGGAGACCGTCGGTACTCCTATTGAGTGTTGAAGAAAGGGTCCTCCCGAGCCCGCAAGGGGCTCGATGGGTATCTCTCTTCCTCTCTGAACAATAAAGCTAAGCTTTCTCTCTCCACTTTCCCCTTTAGTATTTTCAAGTCAGGTCAGGGCTTTCATGGCAAAGATGGCCCAGCATTCACGCCAGGTGCATGAATGGAGTGAATCTGATGTGCGGGGTTGGGTGGAGCGGGTGGACGTGAAGCTTGCAGCGTATGGTGAGGTGTTTGAGACACACAACATCGATGGGAGGACGTTGTTGACCATCACCGAGAGTGATCTCCGCGAGGCACCCTTAAGTATCAGCAAGCTGGGCGACATCAAGCGCCTTCACGCCGCAATCCGCTGTCTCCAGACAGATGCAGGGGTAAGGGTTACAAAACGGTCTCGCGGCCCCTCTGTAGGACGTGCCCGCACTGTGTCGCCTGCTTCTGACACCGAAGAAGAGGAGTCCGAGGTAGATGAACGTATCGAGGCCCGCCTCCGCAAGCGAGACCTGAAGAGGCTTGTGTTGGCATCAATGTACTGCGGTGTGAGTGTGTTTGCAACGTCGTTTAGTCTGGTCACTGCGCATGAAAGGGTTCCGTTGACGGATCAGTACCCGCCACTTCCTGATTTGCTTTTGGATAATTTCCCAAGAATGCCATGGGCCTTTGCTGCTTCGGAGTATGCGCTGTTCAGCCTGGCTGGGGTGTTGTTGGTATTGGTTATGGCCCACCGCTCTCGGATCGTCATCAGCACCCGGTTCTTTGCAATCGCTGCAACAGTGTTCCTGCTCCGATGCGTGACCATGTTGGTCACCTCGCTTTCCGTTCCAGGAGAGCATCTGGAGTGTCCACCACTGCAGCTCAACTCCTTCGAGGAGAAGGTGGAGCGTGCATTGAAAATCGTGTTGGGTTTGGGGACCACGGTGCTTGGGGTGGAGACGTGTGGGGATTATATGTTCTCTGGGCATTGTGTAGGGTTAACGCTTATGGCCTGCTTCATTGGGGAGTACTCTCCTCCGTCGTGGGTGGTGTTTCATAGGGTAGTGTGGTGCGTGGCGATCTCAGGGATGGCGTGCATCCTGCTTGCGCATGAGCATTATAGCATAGATGTGTTTGTTGGGTTTTACATCTCGTCTCGTGTGTTTGCATACCACCACATGATCGTCTCGGCCATGGCCACCATGTCCCGGCAGCAAGTCAAGAAAATGAATCTCTGGTTCCCCCTCGTTGCTTTCTTCGAACGGGAGCAGCCCCTAGACCACCACACCGGATATGAATTCCCAAGGTTTTTGCGGAAGATGTAGAAAGGGAAGGGGATGGAGTGGTGCTTGTGCCATATCAGTGTTTTGTTGGAGTTTTGATGTTGTTTTGTTCTTGGTCTTTGAGGGCAAGTCAGGGTTGGGATTATCACCTTTTTTTAAAGGTGTTTTGAGGGTCTGGTATTCAGCTTTTCCCCCACTTTTGTGCACCTATTTTTTCTCCCTTTTGGTAGGTTTTTATGAATATGATATAGACCAATATAGACCAATGGCTCTTCCCTGTCTCGAGGGGGTTCTTGAGGCACACCAGTAGTCCTGTGCTGTCTTTTGGGGGTTATGAGGGTCTTCTTGGCCGATACTGTGTTATCTTCTTCACTCTTGCACACACCGAGAATGAGGGAATAACGAAGTGCATGGGGGGAACACATGGGTCCGCATACGACGTGGTAGCGTACCACCTAGCAAAAGATGAACGGGGGATTTTTTTTTTTTAATTTTGACACAGTTTTCTTCACACCTGTAGTTGACAGACAGGATGTGTAGTTGCATTCCGTTGTGTCTGCACTAACAACTCCACACTTTTTGTGTCTGCACGAGGTTCCCACATTCATCTTTCCAGTTTTTATTTTATTTTATTGATGACCAAGTACAAAGGGCCTAAATAATATTACCAACCTTTCTTCTTTTTACGCTCTGCAGGGTTTCCGCTCCGAGCCCAATTCTTTTAACAAAACAGAATTGGTCTGAGTCCGCATAATGGGATTGGGCTAAGTTGTGTTCTAGCTTGCCCCCAGCGGAAGCCCTGCTCACATCTTCTTTTTTTTCCATCCTACGTTTCTGTCGCTTGCAAAACCTTCACCCATCAAAAGCTAGCTGATGTGGTTGTGTGGCGAACGCATAAAACAAAAAAGAAGGCTTCGGCCAACATTGAGTACAGACCCGAATTCTCTCACCTTGGTGGGATTACTCGGCGATTGTCGATACAACAAAAAAAATATCCCCCCCCTCCCCTTGCCCCCACTCACTGGTAGGTGTTTCGATATGTCATTTGAAATGCAAAAAATAACGCTGTACGATTTCGTTACTGTAAGCAGGCAGCTAGTAGGCACGCAAGGCTTGGGTTCGTCTTTCAAAGTTTTTTTACCCTCTTTACCTTCTTTTCGTTTAGAAAAGAAAGTATATGAAATAATTTAAAACGTTCATTGAATGATGTGCCTGTATTAACTACTTGCATTTTTTTTTTTTGTAGTTTTTTTCCCCCAACAGAAAAGAACAATATGTGATAGACAACCGGTTTTTTTCCCTTTTTGTGTGTTCACACAAAAAGGAGAGGAGTGCGGCTGTGTTCGTAGTACATTTTGCTGCCTCATATGCCGTGTCGCTTCTCTTTGTAAGTACTTCCTTCCTCCCCAGGGTTCTACCTCTCCTTTCGTGCACCCAACTCGAGCGGAGGGGTGGACCATTTATAATTTGTCACACCCCTTTTTTGCCAGCACTTGGCATATTGCGTCTTTTCTTTTTGCAAAACACTTTTTCACGGGAATGTCGTGTGGGGAGAGAGAGAGGCAGCGAGGGAGGTGGTAGGTCATCCGAGATGTTGGGTGGACACCTCACCTCACCTCACCCCTCACCCTCACCCTCACCCAGCCTTATTGTGTTGATACACATATCCCTTCACGTTTATCAACGTACCACTTTCCTCTCTTTTCAACGTTCCATTATTCACGAATAGGGCCAAAGATTTTTCCATCCCACACGCTCTTTCTTTTTTCTTAGATGTGTGTATGCGCGAGACACATCGATCTTACAAATGTTCTGTTTTTTTTTTGTTTTTTTTTGGGTCATTTTTGCACTACTACTCAGCTTCACTTTTATGTTCCCCCCTTTTTTTCACATAGACACAGTGTGTCTACAGGGAGGTATTTGTACTTTGTTAATTTTTTTGATATGGTTGCACGACGGGACCCAATGACAAGTGACAAGTGAATCACTTGTCATATTTATGACAAGTGAAATGACAAAAAAGTCACTTGTCATGACAAGTGACTTTTTTGTCATGACAAGTGATCCACTTGTCATTCACTTGTCATTCACTTGTCATTTTCACTTGTCACTTGTCACTGGGTCCCGTCGTGTGGTGTGGCTGAAAGGGGGGGGAGCAAAAAGTGCGGAAAAAGTGCGAATCAGCCCCCAAAAATTTTTCCGCCTTGTAAAAGTTGAACACTGTGTACTGTAGGTACTGTTTTTGTGGGTACCTACCTGTGTACCTGTGTGCCTGTGTATCTGTCACAGACACAGTCAGCAAGCCTACATGGTAAAAGTGCGAATAGGTGCGGAAAAAGTGCGGAAAAGTGCGAATCACCCCCCTTCAGCCACACCAAATATTGGTTTTTATTTTTTTGCATTTTTCACCTTCACATTTCCCTGGTATCACTACCCACCTCTACCCAACCCTAGGAAGGGTGCCATGTGTTCTTTGTGTCCAGTATCGGTCACAACCTCACAAACCCAACCCCAGCTGATGTTCGTCAGAGTCTAGAGAGGGTCAGAACCCTGTGTAGAACAGGCTTGCATTGCCTGGAGTGGGCTGGGGGAACACATTTTCTTGTCTTTTTTTATCGTACATTCCGAGTATTGTACCCTCGCGATCACGATGTCTTGTGAAGGAATGATGTCACTAAACATTCAAATTCTCATACAAAGCTGTGGCAACGTTGCACCCGTATTTGGAAAATGGGTGTTAAAGGTGGGGGGTTTTCTTGCAGAGAGCTTAACACCTTTCTCTTTCTTTTGGTCAATGCTTGCGTCCGCCGATGAACGGTGAGGCATTTGCACTTTCAACTTCTCTTTTTTTGTGTTGCACTGTGATGAGTTATGATTCGATATGATGTTGTGTGCAGCTTTGTTGGCGTTCTTCTGTACCTCTATTGCCGATGTCTGTAATGGGGTCGCCGAGGTTGCAGTCTGCACGATTTGTGCACACACAATATGACTTATTTACGATGAGTCTACTCGTCGTACAGGTTATCATGCTTCCTGTTCTCCTGAATTGAAAGTATACAAAATCTAGAGTTCGTTTGCACCGGATCCCTGCAAGGCAAATGAACCCATAGCTGTGCAGGAAAAGTTGTGTATTTTGCTAGCCTATTTTTTCTTCTTTCCATTTCTTTTGGGTTGGGTTGCTAGATTGGCTGTGCTGCAGAAGGGCTCATTGGGGGGGAAAGGGGTTTGTTGCCCCGTGTTTTTTGAGATGTGCACATTGTCCATCTTTCAATTATCATTTTTGGCGCAAATTACAATGTAGCATTCGATTGTAATGTTCCCTGTAACTGTGCGTATTCACTTCTGGGTTGTCCTTTGATAGTTCAGAGTGGATGTGTTCAGTGGTGCAGCAAGGAGTACAACAAAAAGGTTTGTGCTGATTCACTTTGGTGCGCCCCTTTTATGTGTGGTACATTCCAGTGTTTTAGTATTCTCTATTTTAGCTAATGTTGTACCCAAAGCTGCAATCATCACATCAAGACATTCATTGCGAACGTCGAATATGTAAAGTGACGAAGGAAACGCAAAGTTAGTGCGTATGTAGGGGATCCTACGGTTGGGATATAACGCTTGCTTTTTTTTTGCACTGTCAGACCAGGCTTCTGCCTGCTACCCTTATGTGAAGCGAGGTGTACAGCCTGCACCACTTGCAGTGAAGACAAAGAGAAGAGAACTCCACACTCTACACACTTTTCCTCCCAAGCCATTCTCCTGAAGGGCTCCTTCGCACCACACGACACTACACTCCACAGGACAAGGAAGCAGCGACAATGGACGAATCCTCTCTGGAGGAAGGGTGGGACATGGACCCGGTGTACGTGTTCCTCGGGGTGTGTGCGACCATTGTCACAATGGTAGCGCTTGTGCTCTCCCGCAACGCGCAGGGCCGTGCACAGGTGGCCTACTTCCTGGTGCGCTCCCCCTCTATTCTGATGCTGGTCATAACCGGCACCCTCACCTACTCCTCGTGGCCAGCGTCGCCGAAGCAGAACCTGGAGGAGAGGGTCAAGGTGTCGACATTCAGCACACTGCCGCTGCATACGATTGATATGGAGCTCGCGACGGGGAAGGTGTTTGAGGATGCGCGGATCAACGTGGCGAGGCTTGCGAAGGGCTTTGCCGAGGCATCGCATGGCGTGCGTCTGGACCAGGCGAATGACGATACGCCCACGACAGAGGCGTTGGTGCAGCTCGACATCAAGAACCTTGACCTGCCTGGGGCTCGCGATGAGATCCCCATCCTCGAGACGCGCTGCTACTGGTTCAAGACGTCGCACTGCTCGCCTCAGGGACTCGTGCAGGGTGTGCAGCGCGACTGCAACGAGCCGCTGGAGCCGCGTCAGTCGGGCTTCTGCTCCTGCTACGGCAGCCGCTTCTACGGCAAGACGTGCATGGACACCAACACCAACATCGTCTGCGAGGCGTACTGCAGGAAGTTCTTCCCCAACAGCACCATCACCAGCGGCCCCCACGCAAAGGAGGCTGCCTTCATGCACAAATACTTCAACAAGACGTGGGGCGGCGGGAAGCTCCTCGGCCACCGCCCCTCGCATGCAGAACTCATGCAGCGCTTCCAGCCCACATACGACTCCTCTGTGTGGGGACAGGGACACGCTGTGTCGCCAGGTACCCAGCCTTCGAAGAAGCACGCATGGAGAGGGGACGAGGTCAAGACGAAGCAGGGCCTGGTGCGTCTTGCAGGCTTCAAGCGCTCGAAGACAAACCGCCGTGAAGGCAACAAGGAAGGTGCCGTGGTTGTGCTCTCGAACACAAGGTCGCTCCCGGTGCTGCTGCAGACACTCCGCACGTACGAGTCGACAGTGAACATCCGTGCGCACCACCCGTACGTCATCTTCTTCCCGCCGAGGCAGCGTTTCACGAAGCTGTTCAAGTCCGCTGTGACGAACGTTGTCTCTGGAGACGTCTTCTTTGAGTCCATTGAGCAGTGGATGTGGGACCCGCCTGCCATCAGGCGCCTCACGCGTCTCAAGGCGGCGGCGCTCGAGACACCGTCGCGTCTGTCGAACCACCCGACGGAGGCACTGCTGGCAGCACGTTTCTTCTCGACAGCGTTCTACCACCACCCTGTGATGGAGCGCTTTGACTACTACCTGAGGCTGACGCAGGAGGTCGCGTTTCTGTGCAATGTGTACTTCGACCCCTTCACGCTTATGGCAATGTCGCACAAGAACTATGCATTCTCGCTTGTGTACACAAACCTGCAGGAGAAGGAGCTCCTGGACAAGAAGACAGACCTCAAGCTCGAAGGGAAGGAAACCTCGGCACCTGCCTCGAGCGACCACGACGGGCACCTCCAGAGCATCTACGCCGTCATTGCACGGTACCTCGTTGCACGCGCTTGGAGGGACGCTCGCGTCCTCAAGGAGTCCAACGGGCTCTACGGCTGGGTCGAGCCGGAGACACACTCCAAGGACACATCTAAGGGGATCACTGGGTTTGGGCGCAAGGTGAGCAGGTTCTTCCAGGAGCGTGGTGCGCTGGGCGCAAAGTTCTTCAACGAGCTGTTCTCCTTGATGGATGAGTTCACCCGCGTCATGACCGACGAACTCGAGGCAGTTGCCTCCAGCGACGACGACCAGCAGGAGATCAACTTCGACACAATCCTCCGTGGTGAGGTCACGCTTGCGCCTGGCTCTGACGAGACGAACGCTCCGCCAAAGAAGATGGTCTTCAAGAAGCGCGGACCCAACGACCCGAAACCCACTGGACCGCGTCCGACCATCCCCACTGCGGAGGACAGTGCGTACTTCTTTGCGTCTGCGTTCTTCGATCTTGTCGCGTCTGATGAGGTGCACGCTGAAGGGTGGATCGACTCTGACTCTATTTTTAACCCGATCTTCAGAGAGCTTCTTGGTGTTCCGACACACAATGCGACGGATATGAAGCAGAGGGGGATTGTCTTTGAGGAGGCGTTGAGGAACTGCGAGTTTTATACTAATGTGGAGATGGGGAGCATGAAGTTTTTGAAGGATTCTACTGGGTACCACGACTTTATGTCGTTCATCGACGAGAGTGGCGCGTTCCTCAGCGAGGACTTCTCGGACAGCACCTACAGAACTGCAGGGGTAGTCCTCTTCGCAGGGCTCCGCTCCATCTACCACTTCGAACCACTCTCCTTCTCGCACAACGGCTTCTTCCAAGTCCCCTCCGACTCCTCCGTCTGCAGCGCCTTCCCAATCCCAGACCAAAGCTATTCCTCCACAGGTCTCCAAGTCGCAGCATGTCAAGAGCTCCTCTCTGGTCTGGCTGACCCGTGAATATATAAAATGAAAAAGGGAAACAAATAGGGGGATTGTAAGGTAAACAGTCATGTTTTTTTTGGGGTTGGGGTTGGGGTGGGGGAAGAAAATGCCGTTGCAATTTCTTTATTAAAAAAGGCCAAAAAAAAAAAAAAAGCAAAAAAAAAAAAAACACAAAAAAAAAAAAAAAAACAAAAAACAATGAAAAAAGAGCAAAAAACAAAAAAAAAACAAACAAAAAAAAAAAAAAAAACAAACAAGAAAAAAAGCAAAAAAAAAAAAAAAAAAAAAAAAAAATGAAATAAAAAAGACAAAATGGGGCAAAATGGGGCGGGTTCTATACAGGATTCGGCCCAAGAGGCCTTGGCTCGGTTTGACTTGGTCAGGCCAAAAGAAAAATTTTCCCCTGCGGGAGAAAAATTTTATGATGGGGTGGACGGGGGGGAAGGGGAGGGACTTGCAAACACCAACGAGTTTTCTGCCACAAAAAAAACCTCATTTTCTTCTTCTTCTTGGGTGGGGAGGGAGGCGCTGTTGTATCTGCATTGCACCAGGGTATTGAACACCTATTTTTCTTTCTTCTTCTTCTTTTCGGAAAGCATACTAGAGCTTTTGATGTTATTTTAATAGGGCACATTTTTGTTTGTCATTGTCGATCCCTTGGTGTTTTCCCCAGCGAATACCTGCATCTACGAGAGACGGGCTTGACGCCTCCTTTCCCGTTTCAAGGATACGCGTTTTTTTTTTTAAAGTACACTGTCACGAGAGGGCTGTTGTATTTCAAGTCAACCTTTTTTTTTATCCGTTTTGTGTAGATAGTGCTCTGCATGCAAAGGGCGACTACACAGTATCAATTTTTCAAAAAAAAAAAAGTAGTGGAATTCACCCTGTGTCTACACTAATACAAAAAGGTTTTTTGGGCATTTTTTTTTTTTTTCTGGCATCTGCAAGTCTCCAACGGGTAGGGTAGGCAGAGAAACACATCGGGCTTGTCTGCTAAACGATACCGAGCTGGCCTTTGGGAATGTGATTGTCTACTCCCTTCTCTTCTTCCCCCTTCCTCCTCCATCCCTTACTGTCTCCTCTGTACATTTTCCGAAAAGAAAAATGGGGGACAGCGTTCTGAATATATCGAATCAGAACGACACGAATAGGTGAAGCATTATGTCAAATAGAGAACAGAATTTCAAAAAAAAAACAAGAAAAAAAAGGAACAAGAGAAAACCAATTGCGGGGGGGTTTGGGTGTTTGGGGAATAGGTCATGGGGCGCTCCTTGTAATGTTTGTGTGTTAGGTTGATCGGGGGAGCGTTGGGGCAATCTGTTTGTCGGCTATGATATGTGTGCAAATGTGTGTGCACCTTCATCATTCAAATGCTTCTTTTGTGGTGTGTATTTGAGATTAATTATCCACAGTGGAGTTCATCCCTCGGGTGTCTACACTGCCAACCAAGTTTTCAATCATCGGCAATGGGATGACCCCATCATTGCGTATTGCGAAGATAAGTCTTTGTGCAACACCTGCACACGGAACTATAGTGGCCATTTTTTGTTTTTTTTTTTGGATTGTTGTTGTTGTGCACTGTGCACTGCATTTTTCACGTTCTCAAGAAGGTTTTTCCGGGCCTACAGTATCAAGCGGGTCTACAGAGCAGGGATGTCTCTCACTTCATCTGTTCTAATGTGTGCCCCCACTGCTGGTCGTTTCGTCTTTAAGCTTTTTTTTTGATTTTACAAAAAATCAGAGGGTGTTGTGGATTGTGCAAAGCACGCCCACTTTACGGGGTAAGGACAATCCCTTTTTTTGAACTTTCAACTTTTTGTTTAGAGTGACTAAGGTGCAAAAGGCTTGTGATCATCTTGGCCATTTTTTCTCTTTTTTGGAAGGCAAAAGAAAAAGGAGGGTTGCGTGTTACTGGTAAAGTGTAACAAGGATGGGGTGTGCACAAAAGGACGGCTGGTGAAGACCGGTTTTGCTTGGATAGCTACACTAACCCAGCAAGTTATCAGAAAATTGAAGAAGGGAACATCCTGCGTGCACGAATAAAAAAAAACCCCAAGGTACATTGTCCGCACCCCTTTGATAACAAAACGAAACACGCCATTCCTTATTAGATCCTATTGTGTGTTGAGTTCTTTTTTTGTGTTCTGCATCGATCGCGTTTTTGCTCTTTCGATTTCATTTTTTTTTTGGTAAGTATCAGCTTACCTTTCCTGTGCTTGTATCCGTTGAGATGCCTGCACTGTAAGGGTTCACCTTTTTATTGATGTATGTGTACGAGAGACACGTTCATTTTTTTTTCCAAGTTTTCTTCTTCTACCTCCCCCCTTCTTTTTCCTATTTTTTTTCTTCAGATTCTTCCGAGTTTCGCACAACCCTTTGCCAGGGTGTGACCTCAGTGGAAGAACGTGAATGCTCCCCCCCGTCAATTTCCACTTTTTCTTCTTTATGTTTTTCTTTTTGGTAATTTTCTTTTGTGTGTGTAACTAAGCCCGATATGCTTCAGTTCATCATTATTTTTTCTCTCTTTTTATTTTTATTTTTTAGATGAAGATAGGCCAACGTCCTACCCTCCCCTCACATTTTTTCTGTAAATACTGATCAAGGGGTCAAGGGGGTGGTGCCGCTAAAAAAAGCAACAAATTACAATCATTTTTGGGGTGCTTTTTTAAACGCTTTTGAAAACGCTAAAATATACAAAATTTTACACTGTCATGTTACCCCCCTATAGGGGTGTTGTTGGACGCTACAATTCTGCCATTTCACACAGGCCTAATTACCCTGTGGTTGCAATGATCCCCGTTCATCTGGATGAGTGGAAGCGGGAATATCACATATCAGATGTAAACCACGAAATGTATTGTAGGACTGCATGGTTAGGGGTTTACCCACGGTACAGCCGGTCATTGTACCAAGGTACACTGTTATGAGAGGGCTGTTGTATTTCAAGTCAATTCTGTTATATGTTATTTTCGGTATATGTTGGTTTTCAGGTTTCGAACTGCAGGGTAGCACTGCCTGCATCTGTTCAGCCTCTGCTTTTAAAAGAAACGCCACTTTTTTGTTGACTTGTGCTCGGATTTCCCCCCAACTCCGTACATCACCCCACCATCCCCCCCGCTTGTAAAGAACAGTTTTTTTTAAACCCGCAAAAACAAAAAACAAAACCATGTAAATCATTATATCGTCTGTAATACTCCGAAAGGGAATGGGGGGAGGGGGGGTTTTTCCGCAAGGGGGATTTTTTTTTCACCCTGGAATACCAAATGTATGCTTGCGTCCTGTAGGGTGAGCGCGGTATTGCACTATCAACCTTCACTTTGTCGTGCACACGCAGCAAAGTTCTATTTTAAAAAAGGTGACTCACGACCTGAGGCCCAGGTTCATCTTACCAAATATATTTTTCTTTCCCCCCCTTCGCTGCTTCGTGAGGGGGGAAGGGGGAGTCAGCCTAGCCGTTTTTTCTGTAATACGGGGGATGTATCGTTCAGCCTTTAGAGATAGGCACAGGGTAGGTGGGGGGGAGGATAGAGGGGACAGGGTGTGGTATCGCCCTTCCCTTCTCACATTTTATTTTTATTTTTTGGGTCGCATCAGCACTTTTTGGTGGATGCCGCTACCTGGTGGGAGGTGTGCATTTTTTAAAAAAAAGAGGAAATCTCTCCCCAATACATTCCCATATCTCTCCCCACACCCCATTAGTATTTGCGCAGGGGACTAAGACCAGGGGCTGACCTCTAGTTGCGTTCTTGCAAGAAAAAAAAAATAAGGAGAAAAAAAGAGCTATGACGTCAACAGGTCGCTGTCCTCTCATGCACTCAGTTTTTTTCAAAATAAAATCGAAAAAAAATCAGAAAAAAAGGGGGGAATTTTTCACTTTTGTCTCTGTTTTTTTTTATTATCATGTTTATTGCTTCCTATTCTGATACAGTTGGACTGGAGTGTACAGCGTCACACTATCACACCCTGCATCGTGATGTGCCATGTGCATCATAACTAAGCTCCATGTCTCCGCTCTCAACTACTACGTCTTTCGTCCTAGGCTAGTAGAAGTTGTGTTGTTCCACCCTACATCATTGTTTCAACAAAGGGGGTTGCCAAATATCCTATGATGTGATGTGATTTGCTGTTGATGCCTTGTGGTAATTCTTGCGCAGAATATGGCCCTTTGCTGTGATGTGTTGTGATGTTCACGCCAGGTGGGGGATCTACGGGGACCTGATCTGCAGTGAGACGAAGGGGGGGAAGGGGGGGAGGGAGTCTGTAAGGGGAGGAAGGTCTTCACTGTCCAGTGTTGGCTGTGTCTCTTTGGGTGTTGGGCGTGCCCTCTATTCATCTGTTGGAGCTCTGTTTGCATGATTCTGCGGGTAATAGGTGTAGGGTGAGTATCCAATGGGGTAAGGGGAGAGGGGGAGAAGGACGAAAAAGCCCTGTGTGTGTGTGTGTCTACCATAATATTGTGCATACACAACGACGATGGTGCATGGTATTTCCGTGGTGGCCCAGCCTATACCCCCTCCGGCCGCTCCCAAGGGTGGTCAAGGTGTCTCCGTTGTGGTTCATTTCTTAAGGGTGAAGGAAGAATAGTGAGTTTATACTTATAAGAAGTGGGTCAGCTAGGTGGGTCTAGGGGGGGTATAATAGGGGCGGGGGGGATTTGTCTGCAACGTTCCGTTGAGGGGTGTTTGAAATGGGTAGTGCACTGCGTGCCATGCATACACGGAATGTTGCCTATTATATTAGGACAGGTCAACATACAGCACCGCAGGCGACATGCTGTAGTGTGGTGTGGTGGATGCCTTGTGAGGGTAATTCTTGCGCAGAACACAGCCCCTCAGTGTACAGAGCTACGCTAGGGAGAAGGTGGGTTTGGACAAACGACAGCCGAAACCACATCGCATGCAAATGTGTTGTAGGGATGGCTCTACGCTCTGCTCCTGAACGTAGCTTGTCAGGGGACGTTTTTTTGGAGCACACAATCGAGGTCATTTTTTTTTTTTTTTTTTTTTTTTTTTTTTGCGAGGTTTTCAGATGGTGATGTGAATACGATGTAATGCAAGGGGTTTCGTCGACAACCTGTTGTCAAACGCAGCGTCGTCTGCCGGGTTGTACTCTCTCTCTCCGAGCCTTTTGTCGAACCCCCTTTTTTTCGTTCCTTCACAAGGTGACTATGTGTTCATGTCTTTCCACTGAACCACGGTGGTTCATATTTTTCTTTTCCTACCCGGCGTCATCTCACACAATTCAGGACTATCGACGATAACAATGCACAGAAATGTGATTATGATGGCCCTGGCCATGCTGTTCAGTGTGAACGTTGCTGCGTACGACGACGATACTGGAAGAGATGACTACTGTCTGAACAAGGAGACTAACCAAGTGGTGCGCACTTCAGACTGCCCTCATAATTGCTGTGTGAACAACGAATGTGGGTCCTCCGATGAGTGTAAGACCGCGCTCATTATTATGATCGTGGTTATTGTGTGCCTGCTTGTGTGTTGCTGCTGCATTGCGATTGTTGTGATGATGTACTGCACGAAGAAGGGGTGCTTTGCGAAAAAGCAGACCACAACATTCCAAACTGGTGGAGACCAATACCCACAATACCAACAGCCACAGCCTGGGTACCCACAGCAGCAGCAGCCAGCATACGAAATGCAGCAGCAGCAACAGTACGCCTACCCGCCCCCAGCACAGTACCAGCAGGCACCCAACGCAGGTTACCCACAGCCGCCAGCACAACAGGCATACCCAGTACAGGGCTACCCGGTCCCGCCTCAGCAGCAGCAGCAGTACTGAGGAGAGCCTCCTTTTTAAAAATAGAAAAGAATGGCGTCTGCATAACCATTCAAAACAATTTGTCAAAAAAAAAAAGAAAACAAAAAAGCAAAAAATCCTCTTCGTGTTGGTGTGGCTGAAACCAGCTATTCTGAATGTGCTAAAAATGGAAGAAATATTTAAAAAAAAATGGAAAGAAACAATGCCTATGTACGGTCATACGTCACTAATTAAAAAGATTTCTCGTTCTCGGGTGTCTACACTAATACACCAAGTTTTCAAAGAAACAACATTCATCCCCCCTCCTTTTTTTTTTTTTTTGTAAAATCTTGGATTTCCGTAGTTACTACAGTTATATTTTTGCGTATGCAGGGGAGGTTTTTTTCTCTCTCTCCCCATTCGGAATAATGTCCATAAAATTGTGGTAACCCTGTAGAGGGTTTACGTGAGATTGTGGTATTTAAACCGCTCCGCTGTGTTACTGCTTACCCCTTAAAGATGTGTACGAGAGTTGCATTCATCCCTTTTTTTTTTTGCAAGGTGACTACACCTTTACCAATTTCTCTCTTTTTTTCTCCCTTCCGGCGTCCCAGAGGTATTTTTCACTCTCAATTTTACTCCCCCCCTTTTTTTTTTGAATATTTTCTTTTGACCCAGCAACCTAATGCATCATTGCAGCTGTGACAAAAGCCTTACCGTAGAATCCCTTTTCCCTCCCCACCACCCAATGTTTCCGGTCAGACGTTTTGCACTTTCAATTTCCCTTTTCAAAAAAGGAGACAGTGGAGATTGCACAAACTGTGGCAACACAACCGAGGCAACTACACTACTCCAACAATTTATCAAAAAAAAAAAGTGTGCAAGAGGCACACTAATTCCCCTTCTATTTGCCATCTTCGTTGTATTAAAAGCCCATCCAACAAGGATGTGACCTATTTTTTTTACCGCAGATTTCTTTTTTGAAAAAAAAGGGAGTGTTTCGTGTACATTGCTTCTGAGGTTGGCATTGCAGTTCTGGACGTCTTTTTTTTTGTTTTATTTTTCTGTCATCAGGTTTGTGTCACTGTGTGAGTATAACACATAGTACACCCTGTAAATATGACAGGTCAATCAAGCTCACGGAGCTGCTTTCCCGCCGACAGCCCATAAGCGCACGAAACACACCTTAGCTCGAACGACTGGATGGGGTATTTTTTTTTGCTCGACTGAGATGCGTTTTAGCACGTTTCAACTATTTTTGTTCTGTCTACCCTCCCCTTGGTCCATATGTCTGTCTATGTCTTGGCCCCTTCCCACCCAGTCGCTCCGTAAGGAGAGTGTGTAACCAAAGGCAAATCGGGCTTTTTGTGTTCGCAAAGACTGTGAAGTTTTATTTTGAGTCTGTTTTGAGTCATCGTGGCGTAATAAATGTTTCGCAAAATAAAGGACAGTGGAGCTTGCACAGATGGCAACTACACTCCAACAATTTTTTTCAAAATGCAATAAAATAAATGAAATGCACCGCGTTTGACTCCAATCCCCTTGGTAGTAGGAGTAGCGTTGTAAGACACAAATCCCTTGCGTTTTCGACGTTTTCCCCCCTGGATGTGTGTGCACAAGAGGCACATTCATCTTTCAACCTTTTTTTTTGTTTTCATGCCCAATCTCTTCCCCGAGATAGGTACGATCCTGCGTTCATGAGGCGTATGAAATGCACTATTTTTGAAGGTGACTGAATGCGAGAGGCTGAGGCTCAGCTCCTTGCCGAACATTTTTTGTTTTCTTTTTTTAAAGGTGGAGATGCCTCCATCTTCAAAGTTTTACCCCTCCCTCAATCCGAACGCCGTCCAGCACATAATTTCCCCTCTTTTTTTTTTTTTGTTCGTACCAAACTTTCTGAACTGTTTGCGATATTACGTTAGAGGGCGATGGAAGGCGGTTCAAATGTTTGTTCCTCCAACAACACAACCAAACATGGTGGTCAGACTTTTTAATTTATCTCATTTGCTGCCACTGTCCCTCCTTTTCTCTGGATGTCAGATTTGTACATTTCAATGCGACTTTTCTAGATATGTGTGCACGAGGGGGACACGCATCTCAATTTTTAGTGCCCAACTTCCCCCCCTTTTTTATACAAGCGTAGCTTAAAGGAGAAATAGTTCCGATACGGTCGCCAATCACCCCCCTCCAAGGGTGATTGAGCAATCAACGAAAATGTCTGCGTCCGCAGAGAGACTTTTGCACTGACAACTTCACGTTTTCTTTTACCACAACCCCACTTCGCGCATTCCACATTGTGAGATCATCAGTGTGTTGTGTCGGTTTGAATGCCTAGTGAGGGTAATTCTTGCGCAGAATATGGCCCTTAGGTGTGGGGGGGGCTACGTCACCTGCGAAGACCCCGCGGGGTCTTGCCTGTGATGTAGGGGGAGTGTGCCTCGTGTTGACGTGCTGTTATTGATGTGGCGTGTGTGGCACGTTCCGCAGCACTGGGCCAATGATTTCTTGTCTAGCAAGCATGCCCCACATCTCGTGAGTCTATGTTTCGTGCAGAAGTCCATCACAATGGCGCGGCCATCGCCTTCTGTGTGGTGTAGGCTGCAGCAGGTTTCTGGAGCGGCTCGCAGCGTCTTGCACGAGTTACATCGCACTTTGCCGTGGGTCAGACAAGACAAGGTTTTGGCGCACTTTCTGGCGTCTGGAGGGGCCGTGCGAGGTGGGCGGGCCCGTCCTGCAGCTCTGGCTTCAGTCGCTCTGCCTCGCCATCCTGCGGAGGCTTCAGTCCAGTCATCAGCGTAATGCTCTTGCGGCCGGAACTGGGCTGCCCAAGCCTGGGTCTCCTCGTACAAGAGGGAGCGGCGGTTCCCTGCAAAGGCTGCTATGTGCGACTGTAGGTGGCGCAGTACCTCCTCAGTTTTGCTGTTGAGAACTGCTCGTTTGCTCACACCACTGGTCACCGAACCTCCGATGGCAGTAAGGCTAGTGACGTTGGTGTAGTGGCCGTACATCCAGGACTGTGGTTTGTACACCTTCGCAAAGGTCTGCATCAGCTCGCCCAGTGAGAGTGACTTGGCCAACGCGCTTTGCAGGAAGGTGTCGCGTTCCGAGGAGGCAGCGGCAAGTTCTGCTTGCTTCTGGTTCTCCACCTCATCCATTGCCTGGTTGCTGAGAGCGTCAGCGTCCTTGTTTCGCTCTCGCGCGATGTGGCGGAACCCCAGGGTGAAACGGGGTTGAACCTCTCTGATCAGTTCTTTAGCCACGAGGAACAGCGGTTTGAGGAAATCGTTGCAGTCAGCTACCCCCCGGAGCTGGTCCACAATCAGCTTGGAGTCTCCGCTGATGGTGACCGGGCCTTGCAGCTCAGAGGGGAGTTCGTTGAGGAGGCGGAGGCCACTGATGACTCCTTCGTACTCCGCCACGTTGTTGCTTCTGGCTGAGGGAAGTGGGGTGGCCACCGATGCGCTCTTGACACCATCCACATATACCACCGCTCCTGCCCCAGCCCTCGCGAAGACAGTTTTGTTCTGTCTTGCTCCGCCGTCAAAGAACATTTCCACCCCGCTGTGGTCCGCGATATGGTCCCTAACCGTGCACGACGAGGTAGAGGCTTTGAACTGCGGATAGCGGCGGCTGCCAACGTCTGGGAGCGGCATTCCTGTGGTGAGCTCAAAGTCCACTGCCAGCTCGATGAGGCTGATTGAGTGTTCGGACCCGACGTGGGCCCACTGAAGTCCTCGCACCCAGGAGTTTAGTGCATGCCAAAGGTCTTCGTTGTGTTTCCACTGTTGACGGACGCTCTCGTAGCTGTAGACTGGGAGATGTACCTGTCTGGGCTGGGGTGAGGACCAGCCCCACGGAAAGCTCTGCAGCCGGTGGTGTCTGGCAGATTCTTCGGGGCGGTCGGCACGGATCTGTCGCTCTTTTACCACCTCCACAAAGAAGCGTTGTGTCGAGTGAGGCTTACCCAACTAGACTTTCTTTAATATTGTTCTTTCCCCCCAAAAAAAAAAAAAAAAAAAGGTCACGTGTAGTCACCACCAATACGATCTTTGAGATTTTGAGGTTTCTGAACCGGATTCAGAGTGGTGTTCAATGATCCGACCACGATTCTTAATTGAATGTGGGGGGAAAGGGAACGAAGAAATATGCAAAGTGCTTTTTTTTGTGTGTCAAAAAAAAGGGCACTCTAACAACCGATGTATTTTGTTCACACAACAAAATCTGATTAAAACAGAATGAAAAACGAGGGTGGGAAGGGGTGTAATGGGTGTATGTGGTTAAGATGGCTAAAGCAGAGGCTTAGGTTCATTTTGCCAAACTTTTACTTTTGCCCAATGTGTAGAATGTCTCACAAAGTTTTGTACAAAGGGAAGGAAACCGATTTACTGGGGTCTTCCTTTTTTCGCCGTTGAAAGAATCTGAGAGACAACTTCAAGGCAGACCAATCTTTTTGTTTTGTAGTGTTTCCTTCCTAGTATTCCTTGGAATGTCTGGGATCTTTTTTTTTGTCCTGGAAAAAAAAAATATATCTGATAACACAGCCTACACGGTTTCTTGCTGAATTGTTTGTGTTTATGAGATACGTTGCAGTGCCCTACCACCCCACCTCCCCACCTATGTTCCCTCTCATCGTTATCAAATCTATCCAACTCAAAAAGAATGTTCTTTCCTACCCTTTAAGTGCAAGACCTCAGGGTCCGATCGAGGCAAGTGTGCGTGTGTGTGTGTGTGTGCATTTCCACCATTTGCGTTGTGGAGCTGAAGATGTTCAGATGCCTGCTGCGTGTGTTCACCTGGCAACCAGTTTCCGCACCTTTGCCCTTACCCCTTAGCAGCATTGCCAACATTGCAGACTACACACAAAACACAACCATGAAGACCGCTCTGTCTGTTCTCGCAATGGCGGCAGCCTCGACTGCCCTGCCCGCGTCGTACGTGGAGATGAACGAAGGCCTGCTGTGGGCGAACTTCAAGCAGACCTACGGGAAGCAGTACAGCGGTGAGGACGAGTGGGCCCGCCGTGCCGTCTTCAAGAAGAACATGCTGAAGGCTGCTGAGCGTGAGGCCGGATCCAAGACCGGAGTGCGCCACGGAATGAACCAGTTCACGGACCTGACTGAGGAGGAGTTCAAGGCGTACCACACCCTGAGCGTGCCCGCGAAGGAGTCGCCGAAGAAGCAGTTCTCCGAGTCGGAGGTGCTGAAGGTGAAGGACACCTCTGTGGACTGGAGGACGCAGAACCGTGTGACCCACGTGAAGAACCAGGCACAGTGCGGATCGTGCTGGGCATTCTCCACCACCGGAGGAATTGAGGGACAGTGGTCGAAGGACAACACCCTGACCTCGGTGTCCGAGCAGGAGCTTGTGTCGTGCGACAAGGTCGACGCTGGGTGCAACGGAGGTCTGATGGACAACGCGTTCCAGTGGCTTCTGGACCACCACAACGGAGACATTGTGACTGAGGAGGCCTACCCGTACACGAGCGGAGGAGGAATCACCGGAAGCTGCAAGTACGAGTCGTCGATGAAGGTCGGCTCCACGATCTCGAGCTACAAGGACCTTGCCCACAACGAGGACGAGATGGCGACCTGGATGATCACGAACGGACCGATCTCGATCGCCGTTGACGCGACCTCGTGGCAGACGTACCAGGGTGGAGTGATGGACAACTGCGAGTCCCGCCAGCTTGACCACGGAGTCCTCGCTGTCGGTGTGACCCCCGACTACTGGATTGTGAAGAACTCCTGGGCATCTGGCTGGGGAGAGTCTGGATACATCCGCCTTGCCCGTGGCACCAACCAGTGCCTCCTCAAGAACTCCCCTTCCCACCCGATTGTCTGAGTGTTGTGTCCCTGGGTAGTGTGCGCATATCTGTCTCTTCTCAAGCGACCTCACACCCGAGGCACACGAGTTGATGACGCAAAGAAAACACACAAACCAACAGCGCAATCACTTTTTGTGACTTTATTTCAAAGCCTTGTTGCTTCCACTTATGTTTAGTGGGCACGACTGAAAACGAATTTTCTACTTTATTTATTGTTGCCGGTTTCTATCTTCGGTGCAGGCAACCCTTTTTTGCTGATGATGACTTCATATTTTCCCACCTTTTTTTGGCACCTGTTCAAAATGCCTACGCAACAAGAAAAAGTACCAAAACGTGCAGATGTGTTTATTCTCTATGTTGCACACATGAGGTATTTTTCTTCAAACGTTTGTTGCTTTGCGCAGGGCCGGGGTTTCTTTTCTTTTTGTTCTATTTTATTTTTACACAATCCACAATGTGCTCTTATATTCAACTCTGGCAAATAGCGAAAATATGTGTTCTCAAACCTTTCGCGTGTCCCAGGCGGCCTCCCTTCTGAAGGAGTGTGTCTGTGGACTTCTCTGTTGTGTCCGCTGTTTGCAAGAGAAACGAAGAATAGAGAAGAAAAACGTACAGTGCAGCACAGCCTCGTGTCTGCTGTTCACAACCATGATTTCAAAGAACGTTACAAAACAAGACTGACCATGCTTGCATTGCCTCTCCACAGCACCTTCACAACCATCCTTGCAAACACTGTAACGTCGTTGTATCAAATGCATTGCATTGTTGCAACCCTTTCAACTGCACTGTGCTGCCTTTGTTGTCATTTCACACACTTAGCGTTACCATCACATCATCCCCAAGACCTCAGACAACACATTTTCTTTATACACAACACAACATGCAGATCTTTGTGAAGACCCTGACTGGAAAGACCATCACACTTGAAGTTGAGTCGAACGACACGATTGAGAACGTGAAGGCGAAGATCCAGGACAAGGAGGGCATTCCACCAGACCAGCAGCGTCTGATCTTCGCAGGAAAGCAGCTTGAGGACGGACGCACCCTTGCAGACTACAACATTCAGAAGGAGAGCACACTGCACTTGGTGCTTCGTCTTCGTGGAGGAATGCAGATCTTCGTCAAGACTCTGACAGGAAAGACCATCACACTTGAAGTTGAGTCGAACGACACGATTGAGAACGTGAAGGCGAAGATCCAGGACAAGGAGGGCATTCCACCAGACCAGCAGCGTCTCATCTTCGCAGGCAAGCAGCTTGAGGATGGACGCACCCTTGCTGACTACAACATCCAGAAGGAGAGCACACTGCACTTGGTGCTTCGTCTTCGTGGAGGCAGGTGAATATGACTGAAGTGGAGTGTATCTTGTCCTTGTGGAGCTGTTCGCGTGTCAGACCATTACATTGAGAAAAGCTGTGTGGTAAACAATTATAAAAAAGGCTTGTGGAAACACAACAAAATGTAACATTTCTCGCGTTTGGCTGAAGCCCCTAACGTGCTACATACACGCAATCTATCTAAGGGGTGGAGACAATGACTTTTTCTTGATTTTTTTTATTTGACACAAATCAAAACTACCGAAAAGGAAAATAGTAATTGAATAGAAGGTCAGTTCTCCTTTTCACAGGCAAAAATAAACAGTCGACGTGATTTGTTTGAAATACGAAGATTTCTGTATGCACGTGTCTTGAGTTGCGCGTGTGCACCGTGTAGCATGACTCGGTAACTTTATTTTCTAGCTTTGTTCTCCATGACTTCTCTTTGTGTTATTTTTTTACTTTTTTTCTCTTTACTTGTGTTTTAATTGTTTTTGTAGACCCTCGGGCGTACCCACTCTATCCTGCACACTTGCTGTGCAAAGCATACGTCTGCACGTGACGTTCTCTTGCTGCGGAACATTCATTGTTCGGCAACTTTTCCCGCACTTTGGTGGAAGGGAAAACCAAAGGAAATGAGAAGAGCGTTTCGTGACAATAAAGGAGTGCATATGGCACAACGCAAAATGCGATACGAAAGGAAAATGCTGAACCCCCACACCCACCCACTCTGCTTTCTTGTCTCTTCACTCCACAAGTGTTACACTTCTTTCCTTCCACCCATCTTCAAGGTGTGACTTTAGACCCTTCTTCACCGGCTGTCTGTGCCATCTGGAGGGTGCATCACCATGACCGAGATTTGCTTCCATTTGTGAGCTGCCACATGACAACACATCACCACACCAAACAAACCCCAAGCAAACCACTGACAGAAAAGACTCAAGCAAACTCACAATGCGCACCCTATCCCTTGTTGTGTGTGCCCTCCTGGCGAGCCAGGCACACGGGTACTCTGAGCAGTACGTGCGTGCCAACTCGCAGCTGCTGTGGAACACCTTCAAGAACGACCACGGGAAGCAGTACTCGAGCATCGCGGAGGAGCAGCGCCGCTACGGAATCTTCACCGCCAACATGCTGAAGGCGTCGCGTTTCGAGAAGGAGCAGACCAAGGGAGCCCAGTTCGGGATGAACGTGTTCTCTGACGTGTCTGCTGCTGAGTTCAAGTCGTACCACAACATGAAGGTGGAGAAGAAGCAGTCGCCCCCTGCCATGTTCACTGAGGAGCAGGTGGCCGTCGCCGCCGACTCCAAGGACTGGAGGTCGGCTGGTGCCGTGACCCATGTGAAGAACCAGGCACAGTGCGGGTCGTGCTGGGCATTCTCCACCACTGGAGGAATTGAGGGCCAGTGGCAGCTGTCCGGGAAGACCCTGACCTCGGTGTCCGAGCAGGAGCTTGTGTCGTGCGACAAGGTCGACCAGGGCTGCAACGGAGGACTGATGGACAACGCCCTGAAGTGGCTGATCTCGAACCACAACGGAGACATTGTGACTGAGGACTCGTACCCCTACAAGTCGGGCACCGGAATCCGCCACGAGTGCGAGTCCGTGACCGGGAAGCCCGTCGGAGCCACCATCTCGTCGTACAAGGACATCACCCACACCGAGGCACAGATGAAGACCTTCGTCTCCACCGGAGGACCCCTCTCGATCGCCGTTGACGCGCAGAAGTGGCAGTCGTACTCCGGAGGAGTGCTGACGACCTGCTGTGGAATCTTCGGATGCCAGCTTGACCACGGAGTGCTCATTGTCGGATACGGCGCTGACTACTGGATCATCAAGAACTCCTGGGGACCGACCTGGGGAGAGTCTGGATACATCCGTGTGTCCTACGGCTCGAACGAGTGCGGCCTGAACGAGTCCCCTGTGACCTCGATTGTCTGAGCATAACAGAGACCTGGAAGGGAAAAGAAGAGAGAAGGCAAAGAAGTGATAACGACCTCTGTTTGTTTCATTCTCTGATCTTCAAGCAGCTTTCTTCCTTTCTTGTGTCATTTTGATGCGCACACGATAATGTTTGTCTTTATTATTTGAATTTGCTGTGGCTGAAGTGTTGTATAAACAAACACCAGGCCTGTTTTATTATAGCGCGTGATCCTGTGTGATCATCCATCTGCCGAGTTTTCTTTTCTGTTCCTTTTCATTTTTTGTCTTCCTTCTTGTTTGTTTTCCAATGATATGTTTTGATTTAGCCTCTCCGCGTGTCTGTGTTGTCTCATGTCCACATGCGCAACAGTTTAGTTCTGTTTTGTGCATGTGGTCTATTTAACTTATTTTTTGGCAGGCTATCATATTCTTGGACGTGATGGAACATACCCAAATACACCCCCTTCTCTTCTGCCTTGTTGGCACATGCCCACCTTTGCCCTTACCCTCAGCCCTCCCATACAATTGCTAACCACGTCACATCACAGACGACACATTTTATTTATACACAACACAACATGCAGATCTTTGTGAAGACCCTGACCGGCAAGACCATCACACTGGAGGTGGAGTCGAACGACACAATCGAGAACGTGAAGGCGAAGATCCAGGACAAGGAGGGCATTCCACCAGACCAGCAGCGTCTGATCTTCGCAGGAAAGCAGCTTGAGGACGGACGCACCCTTGCAGACTACAACATCCAGAAGGAGAGCACACTTCACTTGGTGCTTCGTCTTCGTGGAGGAATGCAGATCTTCGTCAAGACTCTGACAGGAAAGACCATCACACTTGAAGTTGAGTCGAACGACACAATCGAGAACGTGAAGGCGAAGATCCAGGACAAGGAGGGCATTCCACCAGACCAGCAGCGTCTGATCTTCGCAGGAAAGCAGCTTGAGGACGGACGCACCCTTGCAGACTACAACATCCAGAAGGAGAGCACACTTCACTTGGTGCTTCGTCTTCGTGGAGGAATGCAGATCTTCGTCAAGACTCTGACAGGAAAGACCATCACACTTGAAGTTGAGTCGAACGACACAATCGAGAACGTGAAGGCGAAGATCCAGGACAAGGAGGGCATTCCACCAGACCAGCAGCGTCTCATCTTTGCTGGCAAGCAGCTTGAGGACGGACGCACCCTTGCTGACTACAACATCCAGAAGGAGAGCACACTTCACTTGGTGCTTCGTCTTCGTGGTGGAATGCAGATCTTTGTGAAGACCCTGACAGGAAAGACCATCACACTGGAGGTGGAGTCGAACGACACAATCGAGAACGTGAAGGCGAAGATCCAGGACAAGGAGGGCATTCCACCAGACCAGCAGCGTCTGATCTTCGCAGGAAAGCAGCTTGAGGACGGACGCACCCTTGCAGACTACAACATTCAGAAGGAGAGCACACTGCACTTGGTGCTTCGTCTTCGTGGAGGAATGCAGATCTTCGTCAAGACTCTGACAGGAAAGACCATCACACTTGAAGTTGAGTCGAACGACACGATTGAGAACGTGAAGGCGAAGATCCAGGACAAGGAGGGCATTCCACCAGACCAGCAGCGTCTCATCTTCGCAGGCAAGCAGCTTGAGGATGGACGCACCCTTGCTGACTACAACATCCAGAAGGAGAGCACACTGCACTTGGTTCTTCGTCTTCGTGGTGGGAAGTGAATATGACAGAGGTGGAAAGATCCTTGCCCTTGCGCTGCTCCAGTGTGAGGCAGTGTTGGTGGAGCTGCGTGGACGTACTTTTTACTATATTGGTTGTGGAAACACTACCAGCTGTAACATTACTCGCGATTGGCAGAACCCCCAGACGTGGTACCGCGTTATCTAGCACAGGGTGGACGCCATTATTTCTTGATTTTTTGGTACCTCACTTTTGATGCCTCAGTACATGAGGCTGGGGTGACATCGTCTCTTATTTGACACAAAACATAATTGCAAACGGAAGCAAACATGAGCAAAGGAAAAATATCTTGTTTCTGTACACAAGAAAAGCAAAAAAGGTGAGAAAGGGATACATGCACGTGTCTTGAGTTGCGCGTGCGCACCGTGCCTGCAGGACTGTTCGGTGCGGAAACTCTATTGTTATTCTTGTTCTTCATGATGTCTTGTGTTTTGTTTTATTTTATTTTGTTTTAATTGTTTTTAGACCACGGGTGCACACATTCTATCCTGCACACGTGCTGTGCAAAGTGTCATCTGCACGTGACGTTCTCTTGCTTGTATCTTCATTGTTGGGCATACTATTTCCCGCACTTTGAAGTGAACCCCAAAGAAAATAAGAAGAGCGTTTCGTGAAACTAAAGGAAAACAAAGAAGTCCAGAAGCCAACCAACCTGAACCACACACACCCACCCCCTTTATTGTACCCTACCCACCTATTGTGACAAATGCCGCACTTCTTCCACCCATCTTCAAGGTGTGACTTTAGACCCTCTTCACCGGCTGTCTGTGCCATCTGGAGGGTGCATCACCATGACCGAGATTTGCTTCCTTTGTGGAACATAGAACTATGCTGCTGTTGTGGGGGTACGGGAGGGGGAGGAACACGCCTTTGCAGTTTCTCCGTCATTTCTGATTGGTCAAATAGGAGAAAAGGGGGAAAATATAGGGTGGACACTATCGGTGAGGTGGATCAACGGCGGATCATCAAACCTTTTGTTGAGGGAAGGAGGAGAGACTATACAGCGGGGGGGATTGGGGAACCTTTGGAGTGAAGCAGCTAGCAGATGGGGTAAATGGGTCTTTTTCTCATACCCTATCTGAGGGGAGAGAAGGGGTGCGGAACTACCAGACGATGCGAGAGAGGAGTTGTCTTTGCAACTAACACCCGCGTTGTGTTGAGAGAACGATATGTGAAGGAGAGGTGAGCGTAGTGGGGGGTTGATGCCTTGGGTAATTCTTGCGCAGAATATGGCCCTTAGTAGGTGGTGTGGTGTACAGGGTGCACCTCTGGGGAATGTTGACACGGTTGATTGAATCATCGTTTTTGTGGTTGCATTGTACAGATGTTTGTGTACCTCGGTTCGCTTTTTGTTTAGGTGACTAATCAACAAAGAAACCCAGACCCATCTCAACCAATTCCTTTTGATTGAGGTGTGTTCTGCGAGGTTATTCATCTTCACCAATCTTCTTTAAGTTGCATATACGACAGTGGGTCTCATTGCTTTCATTCGTTTTTTCAAAACAACTGAACCGAGACTGATTGCCTTGTTGATGCGCTTGAGAGGGGAGGGGGGAGGGGAAGGGGAGGGGAGGGGGTAGCAACACACCATGCCCCCACAGCTCGCGATATCTCACGAAATCGCAGAAGCCATGGGACGCATCGTGTTGTTTGTCGTACATCGTGAGGGGGGCTTGGGGATCGATTGAAGACCAAACCTCGCGATGTTCTAGATATTGCAGCAGCGGTTATCAATTAGGTCATCCGTTTTTTTGCCACTGTTGGTGTGGAGTCGTGCAATGTGCTCTGAGCTTATGGTGTTGTATCTCACATACCCTTTGACCCGCCCCGTTCATTGCGAATGAATGTGTGTTGCAGGTCATGAGTGTTGGTGGGTCACTGTGTTGTACGAGACAGGAGGAGAGGGGGTGATGGGGTAGGAGGGGGTGAATGGATGACCCAATCGGTGATTGAGGAGGATGTGTCGCTCCGAGGTCGTTAGCGAGAAATACGGTATTTTGTCGTGAGGATTGGACCAGGACGGGAGAGGTGAGGTGAGGTGAGGTGAGGCGAAAATGGTTTATTTTTCCATTTTTTTTTTATTTTTTTTTTGTTGAAACGGCTAATGATGCAGTGGGGTGAGGGGTTGGCTTGGGTAGGTAGGTAGGTGTAGCGTTGAGGCTTTGACTTTTCCACCGTTTTCTTTATGATAGCGCTTGTGATCAAGGTGACAACGGCAAGCATAGGTTCTGCCTTTCGCGGTATCCCACCTGATTTTAACCCGAGTTTTGCGGTGTTGGGCGGAAGTCGCTACTGGGCCGAATCAGGTGGGTATCCATGGAAATGACAGCTTTTGCGTGGGTGAGAGCAGACGTTAGCGGTGCAAATGAAGCGCAATCAGGCAGGTTTGTTTGGGTTACCGTTGGAAGCGTGGGGCTCGGGGGCGGATCCGAACGGCCACGAATTGGGGTCTTGAGTCTCAATCAGACCTTCTGTGGGAACAATGAAGATGGGCGGGGGGGGGAACGACTTACACACGAACGAAAAGGGTTTGAACGGCAGCACTCTTTTGTAGTAGAGAAAGGCTCTTGGAGATGTGTTCTTGCTGGGGGTGAGGGGTTGGGTTGGGTAGGCAGCTGTAGCGGGGGGCTGGCCAGGGAAGAGATATTTCAGTCGGCGTCCCCACCATTCTACCCCCTATATTGGGCATGGACCCCCCGGACCAGCCGCGGCGGGTATTTGCCTTTTGCTGAATGCACTGAGGCAGTGTGACCCCCCCACCACTTCCAGAGACGATACACAGGAGAGGGAAAGAGAGAGACAACAAAAAAGGGCATATTTTATTTCCCCCTAATACATACGAAAGTTTTTTTACATATCTGAGTCTCTCTTCTTCCTCTCCTCTTTCCCTTTCTCCTTTTGTTTGTCTGCCTTTAGCTGAATTTGATGTCGTTATTGTTGTTGTGCCTCGCGGGGTTGTCTTTGCTGTGTGAGGCTAAGAAGACGTCTGCGTCTGAGTTTTTGTTTTGCAACCTCTCGCTTGTTGCTGAGGAGGGGTTGAGTTCGGATGCGTGCAGCTTTCATCGGTACTTTAACGATGCGTCGTTCGACGCGCTTCCGTTGCTTCTGCTTGCGGTTATCATCTTCCTTGCGTGGCCGTCCACATACATCAGCAGACATATGCTGAACTGCTGCGGTGGGTCCAAACCCTCCCCCAACCAGCTCTGCTGCGTAAAGCGCTACGACCTTGCCTCTGCCAACTCCTACACAGAGAAGCACATCCGACGCTCCAAACTCGCGTCCTGCCCCATCGTTCTCGTAAGCCTTGCGGGCCTCATCTTCACCATTGTCGCCGGCGGAAAGGCGCACGAAGCAGAGAACTTCTACTGGGACGGTCGCAAAGCCCTCCCCGATACGTTAGTGGAGAAATCGCGTGCATTCAGTGAATGTATGACACAGCCGCGGTCCGCCCCCTTGACAGGGAATGTGACGTACAACGCATCTGTCTTTGCGAGCGCAGAGCATAGCTTCGAAGAGGAGCGTGAGGAGCAGAGTGCGGGTGGTGAGTATGAGCGTCTCCATGTGTTTGTGAAGGTGGCGGTGACGCTGAACCTCGTGCCCCTGGTGTTGACCCTGATCACGGTGGCGCTGGCGTACTGCGACGGCGGCAAACAGACAATGATCTTCATGTCTGTCATCTACGTGATGGCCATCGTGTCCACGGTGCTGACCTGGGCGGCGTGGGTGGGGCTTGTGTACATCCACGACGCGAAGGTGGACTTTGAGGATAAATCCCCAGCACACAGTGTGTACTTCCAGTTCTGGACCCACGAGTGCACGACGACGTACGACGGAGTGGGCGCAGAGCTGCAGGATGTGCAGGGGCTGGTGTCCACAGCGGGGATGCAGCTTGCGGCTGGGTGTGCTGCTGTGCAGAAGGCGTGCGAGGCGAATTCGACGTTCCTGTGTTCTGTGGAGGAGTGGGGCTGCGAGGACAGAAGCGACCTGCTTGACTTCATGCAACGTATCACAAACACAAGCATCGTGCAGACCATGTCTGGCGATTCGCTCTATGCGTGTGTATCGGAGTGTGACGTGGGATCACAGGAGCTGGCGGTTGCTGTCGAAGCTGTCACGGCACTTGCCGACGCAGACCAGGTGGACACCTGTGTTGCGGACTGGGGTGTGCACACCTGCACTGGTTACATCGCTGATGAGTTTGCGCCCTTCATGAAGCAGATGATTGACCATGCGCAAGAAGGCTGCAACATCTTCCTCGCAGGCGGGCTCTTCCAAGTCCTTGCTGCACTTCTCACGATCCCTCTCCTTGCGCATGGCTCAAAGACATTTGTAGACATCAAGCAGACCTCCACCTTCGCAGTCTCTCTCGTTGACAACGACCAAGAAAACTGGAAAATGGAGCAATCCGGCTACTCACAAAGCATCCAGCAAGACTCTGAAGAGAACGAAGCAGAAGTGTCCATCGCAAATCAAGAAATGCCCATCGTGATGGTCGAATAAGTCTGGGGGCAAAAGGGGGGGTATTGGGGAGAGTAGTTCGTTGGGAGAGTCCGTCATGTGTTCTCAGATGTGTTGTGCCATCTAGCAAGTTTTTCTTCCCCCTTTTTTTAACACTTAAAAAGACAGCTCGAAGTGGTGCCGACCAGTTCCTGCTTTGCATCCAAACAAATATAGTTTTATTTTCGGAAATATTGTCCCTCTGCACAAATCCTACAGCGACGTTGGAAATATGGGTTCTATATTTTCGGCTACTTTACAGCCAATTTTGCATGTACCGGGTAATATTATAATATTTGGCACAGAAATATTAGAATGTACACAAATCGTGGGTAAAATCCGAAATAGAAATATTATAATTTTTTCGGCCAAAAAAAAAATTTTTTTGACCATGTCGCAGAGTGAAAAATAGACCGAAATTTTCGATTTTGGTGTTGCAAAATTTTTCGAAAATCCTGAAAAGTGCCCAAAAACACGTGAAAACACATGTATAGGCACCCCAGCATTGCCCAGGCTTGGTGAAAATTTTTCCTGCATGGGGGCCCTCCGGGCCCCCAGGACCCATTGCGACCCGATTGGTTCACGTTACTGAAAAATTTGTTCCCTAAGACACACACGTGGTTAACATACCCCTGAAAAACACCCTACATCCACATAACGATCAACGTCCCAAAGTGACAAAGTGTTCCAGCTACCCCCATCCCCCACGTCGGTAAATATCATCATATAAATGAATCTGAACCCCTCTCCTTCCAGCACACCAACATACACATTTTGACACACAAGAACTGTACCATAACAGGGGTTTTTTGACACACAGAATACGAGCGGATTTGTGCGTCGGGACAATATTACCGAAAATGAAAATATGAATTTTCTGGAAATATAGCACCATATTTCCTTCGGTACCCCCAATGCTGCTTCGGTCGACGATTTCCCTCGCCTTCGGCTCGGGAAATCGTATCCCTCAGCAGCATTGGGGGTACCTCAGGAAATATGAGTACTATATTTCCAGAAAAAATATACTATTATGGTGCTTCCCGGGGGGTGTGCATTTCACAAATTTTCACAAAATGTGACAAGTTTTCACAAATTTTCACAACACGAAAACCGCTACAAAATTGTGAAGGCTGGTGAAAAGTGGTGAAAAATTGTGAAAAAATGTGAAAAGTTGTGAATAGTTGTGAAAAGTTGTGAATTGATTTTTTTTTTTGTGTGCTTTTTTTTTGGGCGGGGTGGTGACCCACCCATTGAGGGGTACGCTGGGATTCACAAGATAGAACGTGATGTGGTGTACCTGTGTACCTGTGTACTGTGTGATGTGCGGAAATGACGAGAACTTGTCCATTTCGGCAAATTGACCCCACCACTGGCCGTACGGATTCCGGAAATGCAAATGCCGGCGTTTAAGAGCTTCACCAACGAGAGAAAAAAGGGTAGTGAAAAGTTGTGAATAGTTGTGAAAAGTTGTGAATTGAATTGAAAATTTGTGAAATGCATACCCCCCGGGAAGCACCATATTAAACCATTAGCACCAAGCGCCACTTTTGTAGCGCATGAATGCCGTATGTTGGTAAGATGGGTTAAATCTAAAACGCGACCCAAAATATGGCTTGGTGTTTAAAGGGTTGGTGATGATAAGTAATGTGGCTTATGTTCATCATCGCATTTTTTCTTTTGAAAGCTTTCAAGTTATTCTTCCTTCCCATCTGATATTTTTATAGGTGACTAAGCATGAGAGAGGCTTAGGGTCATCTCATAAACTTTTCTTCAACTCCCAAATGCAACACTCCGGGGTTCAATAACCCGCAGAGTGTCAGTGCCTCTGTGTCCCAGAGGCGTTTGCACGATCAACTTCACTTTTTTTTTTATTTTATTCCCACTAGAAATATGGAGCTTCCGAAGAAAAAAGCAGCTCTTAACAAATCCCCCCTTTCACCCCTACTCCCTTCCAGTGTGACAGTGTGATATGTCAAATTGTAATCCCCACGTCCATTCGTCCATTCGTTATTCCCTCCCATTTTTATTTTTATTTTTTGAAAAATATGTTGCATCTTTCGGGTATTATGCATCTTTCAAAAAAAAAATCAAGTCTCTCCCTTTCTTTGGCGTTTCATATTGTAACTTTAAATATGTTGGACCGTAAAAATGTTGGAACTGCCCAAAAAAAACGCTCGCTCGTCCCAACATTATTATGGTCCAACATATTTACATTTACGGTATTTTGGAATTTCAGTCAATGATCGAGCGATTACGTTTTTTATTTTATCGAATTGTTTTCAATCTGAACGCTCTTTTCTTTTTTTTTTTTTTTAAATCTATTTCGCTGTACAGGGCAGGAGCTTGGAATATGGGTTTGGGGCAAAATCGGGTCAAATTCTGTTAAATCGGGTCAGGTCCCGAGCTTTTCCGCCTTCGGCGGAAAAGCTCTTGTGAAGACAAACACATGCAGAATGAGAAGGCGCGTTTCACAAAATGGTACACGTTGATGATACACAAGTGTTGCACCATCCCCGCGGAATGCATGTTGCCCTTGACACTGGCGATGAGGTCATCAAGGTAGGGTTGCGCAATGGAGGTGTGGAATGTGTGCGTAGGCCCTCGCCAGTTCAGGTACTCTCTCTGGGCAGGTGTCCCCTTCGAGCAAACGTCGGAGGGCGTTCCATATCCCCGGCAACACTTGTCACTGTCTGAGCCCCTCTTTTGGTGTGTCACCCAGCGAGTTGATCCAATATCTGGATTGTCAGCTCGCGCCAGTAACCAACGGCTAGGTCGAGTTTGGCATCCCTCTTGGTTCGGGTTTGATCGGGGTGGAACGCGCATTTGAGGGCATTCTGGCTTCATTGAGCTTCGTGCTCGTCGCGGTGGGGTCACATAGTAGTTCCTCATCCTTCTCAGACCCCCTCATGCGACAAGTAGAGTACCCTATTTTTTTGGATTTTTTCCCTCAAAAATCTATAGTTTTTTTTTTTTTTTTTGCCCTGACCCGTTTTTTTCCATGGGGCCGAAGGAAATCGGGTCAATCTGACCCGATTTAACCCCCAAGCTCCTCCCCTGTCGCTGTATTCACCCTTTTGGGAGGAATATCGGAATAATACTTTAAAAAAACAACAACAACAAGAAGAAGAAGAAGAACACATCTCAAACAACCAAAAAAATCATTGATATTGGGTTCCTTGAACTGCATCCAATATCAGTGTTATCCCTCCCTCTTCGTACTTTTTTCTCTCTAAAATGACTAGCGCAATGACGAGAGGCTTAGATTCATCTGAGAAAAAAACCCCCCCTTTTTTGTAGCTTTTATCAAATCGAACTATGGTGTACACATTTCTCGAAATGTCTTCTTTTATTGCATCATTTTTTTTTTATTTTTTATGCATCTGCTTGCAGTTTCCCTTGTCAGCAACTCTCAAGTGTGCAACACTCCGGGGGGGTTCAAATAACCCGCGGAGTGTCAGTGCCCTGCGTCTCAGAGACGTTTTGCACTATCTTCACTTTTATGTCCAGCGTTTCCCTTTCTGGTGTTTCTCCTTTTGTTCATGTGTACATCTGATAATAAAGACAATACCAAGAAAAATGCAAAAAAAAATTGACCCTTTTTAGGTAATCAAAAACCCAGTGTGCCTTTACGTAATACAGAGTGATGTAGTATCCTTCCCCCTCCCCTTCCCACCCATTTCCGGCAGCTTCAAAAAAAAGCTGCAGTGATGAATGCCTATGAAACAAAGGCGTGTATAACCCCTACAAAAAAAAATGAAGCCCACTTTTTTGTGGGTGATATTCGAGCACTGAGCCCGCCTCTTTCAGTGGATGATTGTTTATTCCAACAATTTCTTTTCTTTTTGGGGTAAGGACATTCTGGTACCCCCAAGTTTGACTTTTGGACAATTCAGACCCACAAGGTTTCGATAAAGACAGTTCAAACCCACAAGGTTTACGATAAAGACACTTCAGAACCACAAGGTTTGCATTTTGGACAGTTCAACCCCACAAGGTTTGCACTTTGGACAGTTCAGACCTTGTGGGTCTGAAGTGTCCAAAATTCAAACCTTGTGGTCTGAAGTGTCCAAAATACAAACCTTGTGGTTCTGAACTGTCCAAAAGTCAAACCTTGTACGTGTTTTCTTCTTCTAAGGTGCTTGCTCTCCATACCTAGACCCTCGAATTTTTTTTCTTGACCCCATACATATGGGTGCATTTCGACGATTTGAGGCCATTCAAAGCAAAAGTTGGCACTTTTGAGCATCTGCGGGGGTCTAAAACACGGTTTTGCGTACACCACGCTGAATAATAGGGGTCACATGATAGGTCACATCATGTGGCCATATATCAAGTTACACCGCAAAAATCTACCAGACCCTGTCTTCGTACAACGCCGCAGACAGGCCAAACATGCGTTGGACTCAGAGGAATGCCTGCTGTGCAGGTATCAAACATGAGAACCAACTCCCAGCAACAAGGGGCGCCTTTTGGCAGGCGTTGTTGAGGGTGTTTGGGGTGCAAAGTTTTCCACAATTTTGATGCGCGGGTACAGAAGCGTTGTCTTGTTCTTTCATCTCTAGGAAGTTAAATGTTCAATCGCGTTTAACTACCACTAGTCTAGGGCTTGTTCAGTGAACCCACGAGGGGTCGAAGGGGGTTGGTTATCCCATATCTATCAAAGGTTGTGTCGACCAGGCGAATCCACTATGTTACGCTGTACGTTGTTAAATCCGAAGAAATAACAACAGTGCATATGGCAGCGTCCGCAAACCACCCCCCCTTAAAGGTTATTATCAACTGCAGGAAGTTTGTTAAAAAGAGTGCCTCACGCTACACAAACCACCACCCGCGATTGACTTAGATGATAACTAGAGAATTCGCAATATTTTATTGTGCCTCGTCCTCCGCGAGCAGAGGACAGACTTTCCGGAAAGTTTCCAAAGGTCGAATTTCTTGCACTAGCTATGCTCCCTGGGTTAAATGGCAATAGCAGTGACTGACTTCTGAGAGAAACAGGGTACTTGAAACCCAATTTTCATTATTTTGGTGTAATCCTGTGAGGGATGGGTGGGGAGGTGTGGGTGTGGGTGGGTGAAAAAAGGTGCACGAAGACAGGGTCTGGTAGATTTTTGCGGTGTAACTTGATATATGGCCACATGATGTGACCTATCATGTGACCCCTATTATTCAGCGTGGTGTACGCAAAACCGTGTTTTAGACCCCCGCAGATGCTCAAAAGTGCCAACTTTTGCTTTGAATGGCCTCAAATCGTCGAAATGCACCCATATGTATGGGGTCAAGAAAAAAAATTCGAGGGTCTAGGTATGGAGAGCAAGCACCTTAGAAGAAGAAAACACGTACAAGGTTTGACTTTTGGACAGTTCAGAACCACAAGGTTTGTATTTTGGACACTTCAGACCACAAGGTTTGCATTTTGGACAGTTCAGACCCACAAGGTCTGAACTGTCCAAAGTGCAAACCTTGTGGGGTTGAACTGTCCAAAATGCAAACCTTGTGGTTCTGAAGTGTCTTTATCGTAAACCTTGTGGGTCTGAATTGTCCAAAAGTCAAACTTGGGGGTACCAGAATGTCCTTACCCCTTTCTTTTTTTAAATGTGTCACTATTGTGCAAGAACCTGCCCTTTTTTAGTGTGTTGTATCTTTTTTTGGCGATCCCGACCAATGGGAATGGGGTCAATGTGGAAAAATGAACAATTTTGTCAAAAAATTGTTCATTTCTAGACAAAAAGACCAAAGAGTGATGAGGGTGTTTGTTAATATTTTTTGTATGTGTTGTGAGGGCGGTACTGCACCATATTGCATGCATCCTTTTTTTCCCAAGAACTTTTAAAAAAAAAGTGTTTGCTTCTTCGAGGTCGTTTTTTCTTCTTTTTCAGACCTGACGTTGACACCACAACAAAGCCTCGGCGAGCTTAGTGTTGTCAACAGAACAAAAAAAAAAACCCCCAACACATTTTTTTTTATTTATATCCATCGCTCGATAGGAGCCTTGCATATTTCTTTCCATACATTTTCCCTCCCCCTCCCCCTCCTCCCTTTCTCTCCCACACCCCACTTGAACTTCTTCGGATGAAGCCAGTGTTTCATCTTATTCCTTCCCTTCCCTTTCTTCCAAAACAGTGGATAGTCTCTACCACTCTTGCAAGACGAGAGATGACATGCTACTAACATCCCGGTCGGGTTTATAAACAAATACCTGATGAGGCTTAAGCACAGTGAGACTTCGGCTCGTCTTCTAAAAGAATTTTTCTTTGGTTTGTCCTATGTGCATACCTGTCTTTTCTGTCCTGCAAAGCGTGCTTTTTTTGTTTTATTTTTTGTTTTATTTTGGGCTGTGGTCCGGGTGGAATGGCATAGTATCACAATTACCTTGTGTGTTTTGTGATTTTTTTTTGTTGAGATTTTGAAAGAAGCTTAGTGTTGAGATCGCTTAGGGTAGTGTTATTTTTTCGTTTTAACTTCAAGGTGAGAGAAGCTTGGGTTTATCTTATTTTGTGCCTTCTGTTTGCGAGTCGGTGGGGTAGTATTTTATTGGCTTTGGGTGTTGTAAACCCGGATCACTAAAATATAGTAAATAACAGTGTTTTTTCACATTGAAAGGCTGACCCAACAAAAAAAAAAAAGCATGCACAGATTTGTGCATATTGTTTTTTTTCTACCTCACCTTTGTGCCTCTGTTCACCCTTCCCTACTGTCTCCGCAACGGATCGTCACACCCCAGTGTACTGACCTAGCGAAACGCGTAAAGCAACATTAGGCCTTACGAAATTTCTGGATCATGAAGTCCGCAAGTTATGCATAGCCCTTTTCTAAAGATGTGTGCAAAAGAGGCACAGTCAACTTTTGCAAAGTTTTCTTTTGGGGGCAAAATAAAATAGAAAAAGGATTCTGACATCCCCCTACTGCAACGCGTACTGCTATTTGCTCTTTTGAGGATCGTGTGAAGAATAATTGTGGCTGCTATCCAGTGATAGTAGGCTATGATCAAACAAAATTTTATACGGGGGAGATTTTTTTTTCTCTCCAAATGTAAACCACGAAATGGATGTAGGACTTGCATGGTTGAGGGTCCACCCACGGCACACCCGGTCATTGTACCAAAGGTACACTGTTATGAGAGGGCGTTTGTATTTCAAATCAACCTTTATTTTTAAAAGATGTCTGCCAAGTGAAGTTCACATCTTTCAGCCCCATCTTTTCCCCGCGTCTGTTTCATGTATTGTACTATTCTCTTTGTGAGGCTAAGACAAAAGACAAACAGATGCATATGGGTACTCCCTGTTACAAGCTTCCCTCTCTACAAAGAAAAGAAACACTTAACACCAAAAAGGCTAAATCGTATTTACTACTTAGGTTTTCAGTGGAAAAAAGACCCACTTTTTTTTTAGGTTTATGAATAGATCCGGGATCTCTCTGGTTGCTCTGGAATATAACAGTCACGTCCTAGCCATTAAATGCTACTGTTTCCCTTTTTGTTTTTTTCCTGTTGTTATTATTGAATAAAACAAGAAAATCACATACCCAATGAAGCATACCATAGTATGCATTGTCTCCACCATATTGTGTGTGTCGATCCCCTGCCTCTGCTGTCCCCTCTCCAATTGCTTTTTTTTTTAATTATTTTATGTTTGTTGAATGCATATGTTGCAATAAATATTTTATGTACTCATCTCCCCCCACCCCTCTGATGAATTCGGGGCAGTGGTCGCGCTAATTATGGGAAAAAATGGGGAAAAAATGGATTTCGGGAACGGAAAAACGTTCCTTGAAAAGGTTAGCTGGGGAGGCCCGGAAACCCCGTTTTGTGGCATTTCCGGGCCAATCCCGGCTTGTGGTGGGGTATATACGGAAAAATGGACAAAATTTTAGTGACTTAAATTTTCGCAAAATATGAACCCATACTCGTAAACAAGGGTCATTTTCAGGAAAATTCGGAAAATTCCGAGATTTGGAAGCAATTTTTCTCCTGAAAATCAGTGGGTTTTCAGCCCCAAAACATACCGCGATTGGAATTTCCGGAATCCGTCCGCGCTGTGGTGGGGTCACTTTGCCGAAATGGCCAATTTTTTGGTTTTGGTCAAAATCCATGTGGGTAAAGAGGGCCAATGTAAATCCCACAACCAGATTTTCTCTCCCTGATCCTGACGTCTTGCAACATGAAAATGCGCGAAAACACCGGCATTTGCATTTCCGGAATTCGTCCGTTCTGTGGTGGGGTCAATTTGCCGAAATGGACAAGTTCTTGGTTTTGGTCAAAACCCGTCAGTGTAAGGTAAAGGGGGCAAGTGTTTGCCTGTAGAAACTGGAAGGGAACAGGCAGCGCCGCAGGCGCACGGTAACCAACTTTTTTTTTTTTCCTTTTCTTTTTTCTCCTCTTTCTTTTGACTTTCCGAGCCAATTGCGTTCCACGGCGGGGTCACATGTATATGCAAGTCCACTATGTGGTGGTCTTACTCAACAATATTAGAACTTCTGGTTTCTTAATGAAATCCCCGTACTGCAAAAAAAAAACGTTCCTACCAAAACCCCCAAAAATCCCGGGATGAGGGATGGACTTTAGCGCCAGCTCTGATTCGGGGCCGATACTATTTTCTTTTTTACCTTTTTTCCAGCGTTTTTTGGTGACTTTTTGTTGCCTGAAATTCTAGAATTTAATTTCTATTTTATCAAAACAAACCCCTCTGATAAATTCAAGGTAAATCTGTTCAGAAAATGCAATAAAACTTAATACGCGAGAGAAAAGATAGCAGTAAATCAACAAAAAAAAAACTTATGTGCAACGTGGTGTTGCGCCCTTTTGCCTTTTTGTAGTGCTCTGATCACCCCTGATACCGACTATTTCCCCCTCCCGTTAAATCATTTTGCGTCAATTCAGATCTCACACACTGTTTTGACTGCAGCGAAAATAGTATTTTCTAGTCGTGCTATCAAGGTGACGGCCTTTCTCTCTCTTTTTTATTTCAGAATTATTTTGAGATGCGCTCTTTCATCTGCCAACATTGCTTTGCTCGTCACCCCTTCTCATGTAAAACAGAAGAGAGCCAACCACCCCCTTTTACCACTTTTTTTTACCCCCTTCCCATGTACCAACGTCTTATTACAGCTAGTTGGTAGAGGTACTGGCAAGTGCCTGCGTCTTTTAAGCATGGGTATCGATTCCAGTTTTTGTTTCGTTTTGTTTGCATGGCTGGAGGGGGGTCCACCCACGGTACACCCCGGGGTCATGCGTACCAAGGTACACTGTCACGAGAGGGCTGTATTTCGAGTCAAATTTTGTTTCCCTTCTTGCTTCCTCTAGCTCTCGACAACACTTTACGTCTGTAGTCGCAAATCCTCTTATTTGCGACTACAGTTTCTTTTTTTTCCATGTCTGCACCAAACAGAAATCCATGGAAAGTTCCCCCCTTTTTTGACGGGTTGTGTAATTGTGTCACCTTACTACGTTTAACTCGAAGTGGTATTTCCCGACCACTTTTAGCTTATGATTACAAAAAAATATATATTTTGTATTTGCAAAATGGTTATGTGTTCCATGCGAGAACCGCTCATTGTTCCCAGGTTCTTCTTCGATGCTGGGCGTGCCCGTGGATCACATTTTCATTTTCATTTCAGTTTTTTTTTGTTTTTTTTTAGCTTCTTCTTAGTTCTTTTGTTCATCAAATGTTGGATAAAAAGGGGTGAGTTTGCGGAGCAAAAAATGAAAATGGCAAAAAAATAAGGTGCAACACTGGACACCCCCCAAAAAAAAAACACGTTGCCTTGCAATCAGGGGTCCTAACGCTGTTCTCAAAAAAATTAAAAATGGTAACTTCAAGGTCACTTCTCGTTTTTTGGGGAGGGAAAAAAAAAACTTTCCCCCCTCAGAGGCGGTAGGCAACAACAAAAGTGAAGTTTAAAAAAGTGCAAATTCCTCAGACATACACTGGATCATAGGGACGGGGTACTAGATAAGATTTTTTTCGTCACGCAATTTCGGGGTCTCGCGGTTTGGTGTCACAGTTTTGCTTCTTACCACGAACAACACAACACAGATGCCAGATGTTTTTTCTCAACCCTTTCTCTGCGGGAAAGCCTCCCCTCCTCAGTGCAGCTTTGGCAGCTTTGTAGCCACTGGTGCAAGCCGTAGTGGGTGTCAGCCTTCTTATCAGTAACCTCAGTACATTGACAAAAAGAAACGGCGGCCATAACACCCAAAAGTTCCTGGCGAAGCCACGGTACGCAACATTTCTAAAAATGTTGCCATAAAATGGCACTTTCGTCGGTAAATCCGTAAATTTTACTTCCGTGTTTTGCTAAAACAAAAGTTTTTGGCGAAGCCACGGTACGCAACATTTCAAAAAATTGCGCTAAAATTGTACATTGTGGCACCCGCAGCCCTGCAGACCACTGATCTTGGCAAAAATAAGAAAAATCCCGAAGCATGCTCAAATAAGATTCGCAAAGAACAAGCTCCAACGTGTTCCCGGTGTATGTTAAGTATCCGAGGTAACTTCGTGACACCGGATTTTAAAAATAAAAAAGGTCACTTTTTAGGGCACTTTTCGAAGGTCACTTCGAAGTGACCTTCGGATTTCAAAAAAATAAAAAAGGTCACTTCAGAAGTGGTAAAAGTTACCACTCTTAGGACCCCTGCTTGCAATGCTTGCATTTGTGCATGATCGGAAGATTCTTTGTAGCAATAAAAGAAACATCTGAGTATTGTTTCACAGTTCCGATCGCACCCCCCTCCCCTTTTTTGCCAATCCTGTTCTCAACTCCTCTCCCCCTTTCCCCGCAAAAATAATATAGCCAATAACATCTGGGTGGGTATTCAACACACAGTGCCCCCTTCCTAGAGAACAGTTATCATAAAAAGATCATATTCGCTCAAATGCTCAGCAAAAAACCCCCCTCAATTTTTTTTTAAACCCTTTACGGATGGAGGTCGTTTGCGATTTGTAGATGGACCGTCATCCATCCATCCGTAAAGTGTTGTATGTTCTAAATGCGTTAAAAGCACGCTGACTTCTTCACTTTTGTTTTTTTTCCTCCTATACTTCGTTCCTTACTGTCCCGGTGGCCTTGTTGGCATGGTAGCAACATAACAATTTTTTTTTTTTTGTTACTTTGGGCAGGGGTGTCGCTAATTCGGGTCCAGGGTCCCGACTTTTTCAAAACCCAAAAAAAAATTTGCACCCCTAGTAAAATCTGTGTAGGAAAAAAAAAATTTGCACCTAATACAGGGTGGGTTTAATGTGTTAACAACTTGTTCTTTTTTTAAGTGAGATGCCACCGTGAACTCGGTTGTGTCAGAACGTTCCAAAAACGAGGTTTTTGGGGGTCAGGGAAAATCCCCAGGTGCCGCCCTCACCCCGCGAAGATTTTTTTTTTTTTGGGTGGGATTTCCAGATTTACCTTACCCTGCCTTACCCTTTTTTTTTTGCAAACCAGGGTTTCCTTAGTAAAGGTGCCATAGCGTGTTTTTGCGCACACATGTGACCCCACCGTGGAGAGCAATCGGCTCGCGCAATCAAAAGAACGCAGAGAAAAAGGAAAAGACAAAAAGACAAAAGCTGGGTACCGTGCGCCTGCGGCGCTACCGTTCTCAGTCAAGAACACCACAATTTCATCTGAAGCTGTGTTTTCAGAGTTGAACATGACCCTTGTTTACGAGAATCGGCAGTCTCGAAAAGTGCACAGGAATAAAAAAATGGTGAAAACTTAAATACCGAAAACTCGTCCATTTTTCCAAAATGACCCCATCACTTTCTGCAATTGCACCGCATCGGACGATGCAATCAACAAAAACGCCCAAAAACGCCTCCCCTTTTTTCGTGATCTGGGAACATGCTTGCAAGGGTTTCCTTGCTAAAACCAGAGAATCTCATACTTCATAGTAAGGGTACTTTAGCCCACCGTGGAGAGCAATCGGCTCGCACAATCAAAAGAACGCAGAGAAAAGGGAAAAAGAAAAAGACAAAAGTTGGGTACCGTGCGCCTGCGGCGCTACCTACTGTTCTCAGTAGTGTCAAAAACACCACAATTTCATCTGAATTTGGGTTTTCAGACCTGAAAATGACCCATGTTTAAGAGTATGGGTTCATATTTTGTGAAAATTTAAGTCACTAAAATTTTGTCCATTTTTCCGTATATCCCCCACCACAGCCTGGGATTGGCTCGGAAATGCCACAAAACACTGTTTTTTCGCCCCCTGGTAATGGAAAAAAAATCCCCACGTAAAAAAAAAATTTTGCACCCCGATTTCAGATTTTTCAAAAATTTCCCCAAAATTAGCGACACCCCTGTACTTTGGGTAATATGCTTGAGATTGTTACCATTTTTTGTTGTTGTTATGTAAGGAAATTGAGACGTATCCTATTATTCATCTTTCAACGTTTCTTTTGTTTGTTACCAAGGGTAACAAGGCCACCGCGTACAAAAGGCACCACCCCCGCCTCTGTACAGGTTGTCAGGCTGTTGGAGGGTAGTGCTGTTTGTTTTACGCTTCTGTTTCTATCTGTCTTCTCCTTCTTTGTTAACGACTGTGATCTTTAAGGTGACTAAGCACAGAGAGGCTTAGGGTCATCTTCTAAACTTTTCTTTTCTGGCGGATGATATTGTCTAGTTTTTAATATTTTGAGGCGACTAAGCGAGGTGTTCATCTTACCAACCTTTCCCTTTTTATTTACATGAAGTGTGATTCGAAAAACCGGTTAACAAAGACCCTTTGTCTGGTTGTTTTTTTTAACAAACACTGTTTTCCTTTCAGAATGGGCGCCTTATGGATGTGACCCACATTTATACCGTAGTCGGAAAAATGTTGTAACGGAATAATGTTGTAACGCTGGAAAAAATGGCCCAGCGTTACAACATTATTCCGTTACAACATTTTTTTGGGGTTTATTTTTGTCTTAGGGATTTTTGCTGGTGCGGGGGTGGTTTTTGAAAAGAAAAATCTTGTGCCTCTGACGGTGGTGAAAAAAGGGCGGGGGGCGGGGGGATGATGTTTTTTTTTTTTTTTTTTTTGGTGTTGTTCAACTTAGCCGTAGGCTCGACTTTTTTTGTTCCACATCAAACTGGACAGGGCAAGGGGGGTACGTTTACTATGCACATGAAAAGCACTTGGTCCGAGCGAAGCAGGGGCCAGACGGCTTGAAATTGGGGTGTGGTGTGTGAGGTTGGGGATTATGCCGACTGTTCCAAAAAAAATCCCAAAGACAAAGTTCACCCCAGTCATAAAAATGTTGTAACGGAATAAAGTTACAACTTCCCGCGATCCGCAGCGTTACAACATTATTCCGTTCCAACATTTTTACGTTCCAACATTTTTACGTTGCAACATTTTTCCGACTACGGTATTTTAAATTTTTTTTAGTTTTCATTGCCTTGCGCCAGCAGCTTCACAACCTACTGTGCCACGCTCAAAGGCATACGAAGGCCAACATGAAGGGGTGTGTAATCCCCGTTTGAAATAAACAACGTTTCCTGTATCCATGATTCTTGACGATAGCAAGGAGAACAGCCAATACCTGAACATGTTTATTTTCGTTTTTTTTTTTTTTTCCAATCATATCCAAGCTTCTACACAAACGACGTTGATTATTTTCCAACAGTCTTTCGACACAGAGAACTGATGAGTACACATGGAGGAGTATCGCACATTGCCGAATTTCTTTTTTCCCTCAGTTCTTCATACTCAACAAGACAGGCCATCTGACTAGCCCCCTTTACCCCCCTCTCCCAAAAACCTCTGCCGACTGCAGGGGGTCCTTCACCCTTCATTCGTTGAGGTGATTACATTAACTAAAGCAATTGGCCGGACGGTATCACCGTACTCTTCCCCCCCTTTTTTTGACATTTAAAACGCGACAGCCGTGTTCGAAAGCAGTATCTGCCACTTATGCGGCATAATGTAGAGTGTGAAAACAGTTTTGTTTTTTGGAGGTATTTGTTGCTCAAACACTTATCTTGGGTAGCAGCCATTACCATCGACGTGAATGCACTACGCCACTTCAGTGGTGGGAAGCCAGCGCAAAAAAAAAAAAAGAGGGAACTTTTGGAACAGGCTTTGCGCTAATTTTTGGCCCTTGGCCCGGGATTTTTGGATATTTTTGTGGTACGTTTTTTTTTTGCAAACCGGGGTTTCCTTAAGAAAACCAGAGAATCCCATATTGCACAGTAAGGGTACTTTAGAGTGTTTTTGTATACACATGTGACCCCACCGTGGAGAGCAATCGGCTCGCGCAATCAAAAGAAAGCAGAGAAAAGGGAAAAGAAAAAAAAGAAAAAAGTTGGGTACCGTGCGCCTGCGGCGCTACCTATTCCCTACCCTACTTTATTTCTAAATATGATGTACTTATGTACACTGTTCATTTTCTTTTGAGTACGACAATGCGCTGCTGAACCGTCTCCACCCTCGCTGCGTGAGAGCAACCGTCCTGGTTTTTGTTCTCACTCTTCTCTGTGGTCACAGAAACCCCATAGCTTCTTCAGTGCATTGGTGTTTCCAGTCAAAACACCACAATTTCACGCCAAGTTGGGTTTTCAGACTGAAAATGACCCTTGTTTACGATATGGGTTCATATTTTGTGAAAATTTAGGTCACTGAAATTTTGCCCATTTTTCCGTATATCCCCCACCACAAGCCGGGATTGGTTCGGGAATACCACAAAACGACCTCTTGGGCGGGGGAAAAAAAAAAGGGAAATTTACGCACTTTTTGAGACCGGGGTTTCCTTACTAAAACCAGAGGAATCTCATAGTTCATAGTAAGGGTACTTTAGAGTGTTTTTGGACACACATGTGACCCCACCGTGGAGAGCAATCGGCTCGCGCAATCAAAAGAAAGCAGAGAAAAGGGAAAAGAAGAAAAGAAAAAAGTTGGGTACCGTGCGCCTGCGGCGCTACCTGTTGCCAACAGCCAGTCAAAAACACCACAATTTCATCTGAATTTGGGTTTTCAGACTGAAAATGCCCCTTGTTTAGGAGTACGGGTTCATATTTTGTGAAAATTTAAGTCACTAAAATTTTGTCCATTTTCCCGAATATGCCCCACCACAGCGCGGGATTGGCTCGGAAATGCCACAAAACACTGTTTTTTCACCCCCAGACGTGACCCTATTTGAGGTGCGTTTTTTTGGGCCCGGAACACGATTTTTCAGATTTTTTTCCAAAAGTTAGCGCGAAGCCTGTTTTGGAAAGTGGAGATTGCACAAACTGTGGCAACACAACCGGGGGGGCAACTACACTACTCCAACAATTTATCAAAAACAAAAAGCGAATGCGCCCTTCCCCCAAACTCAAGAAGATCTGTGGCCTGCGTCCCGTGGTAGTGTTTGATCCGTTCGCCACCCTTCACACACCACGGCATCCTCCTCCAGTTATGTTTCTTCTTGGAATACAAAAAAAATGTGTATTTGTTTTGTTTACATCAATACCAAAACCAAGGTAGGGTTATCTAAAATGCTTTTTTCAGCAAAAAAAAGAAAAACAAGCCAAAGCAATACAGAGAGAGCCAACCTAATTTTTTTACCACTTTTTTCATTAGCCACCTCCTGAAGGTAGGATCCTCTTTTACCTTTTAAAAATAGTCAGAAATTGGAGATTTTTTTAAACTCCGACACCTTTTTAAATCTGAAGAACGACGGTGTGGCCCCTCCCCCCACGTTCTTTTCAAAAATATATTCAAAAAAAGCCCCTCAACACATCATCGCATAGTGCCCTGATTGATAACAGATTTAAATTCCTGTTTTATTTTTTTGAAATAAACCCCCCATAACACAAGATCCCTGCGTGTTTCTTGACGTCTCTTCAGAGTTTTACCTTTAAAAAATAGTCAGAATTTGGAGATTTTTTAAAACTCCAAACACCTTACTTTTTAAACTGTCTGGAGAGAGACTGCACTTGTTCAACGTCACTTTGTTGTGGAAATAGTTGAATCAAAGAATGAACACAACTTAGAGGTCTAATTGATGCGTTTTGTTTCAGAGGCCACATTCCGTTTTTGACCCCAAAAAAAACCTCCCCCCTCCCCTCCCCTTTGGTGGGTGGATAACAAGCCCCCAGAACAAGAAAGATTTTTCTGTACTGAATAATGAAGCCTGTCTGTCAATTCAGGGAAGCTACATTAAACCTACAGAATAACAAAAAAAAAGTCATATTGTATGAACGTCACTAAGTGTGCTTGTGGAAAAGAAAAAATCCTATTCGCGGTCCAAAGAGGGAGGACCGCGAATAGGATTCATAAAGAAAATAAATTAAATTGAAGAAAGAACAGAACGAAAACGAAAGGTGTTCTACAGAACATGAGAACTGCGTGAGTATCGTCTTTTTTTTTTTTTTTTTTTTTCTCGCTCACGATGTTTGTTACTGGGATTGTGGAGGGAAAGAGGACGTGCACGATAACATTTTTATTTTTTTTGAAAAATAATGAAATGTAGCAAAAAAAAATAAGCTACAAAGAGAGGCACTTCTCCCTGAAGTAGAGACGACTTCGGAGCTGCAGGTGTCTAGTTTTTCCTGTCATTTCCCCCCTTTCCCTCCCACCCCCCTCATGTGACTGAACAGGCTTAGGTTCATCTTTTTCCCAACTTTTTCTTTTAGATGAGTGTGCACAAGAGACCATTCATCTTTTCAAAATCAGGCCTGAACCGTGACGGGCCTATTTTCCGGGGTTTTTTCGGCTGGGGACCGGTTTTTTTCCCGCCCTTTTCGCGTCTTTTTTGTGTGATTTTTGTGCCCTTTTTCGGGTTTTTTTTTGCGCTTTGCGCCCGCCTCCATGACAAATTTGGGAAGCGCTGTGAAAATTTGACCCATTTGAACACAATCTGGGCCATATTTGGGTGATGGGTGGAGGGATTTGTAGACAAAGCTGATATGGGCTGGCCCCTTGCTCATACGCAGCGCAAAATCGTCCTCACGGATAGTGTGGAAGAATGGCGGAGGGGGTACTTGTGCCTCGACGAGGGTGATGGAGGGCTCCAGGTTGGCCAGGGCTGCAGTAATCCTCCGAAAGCGGCGTTTGCCCACCTCACTTTGTGGTCTCTCGGAAAAACTACCACTGTTTTCTGTATGAGTTTCAGAGATTTCTTTATCGAGGCAGACTTGAAAGAAAATGAACCATTGGTTCGTGCACCGCCTCAGCGAAGTGTGGTCCATGAGATAATTTTCGGCGCTGCTGACCAGGGAAGACATTGGGAACAGATGGACTGTATTTTTTTTTGCGGAGCAAAAAAAAATACAAAAAAAATGGCGCCGCAGGCAAAAAAAAATTTAGGGCACGGTGTAAAAATCTAGCTTTTTACACCACAGAGTCACTCAACGAACCCTTTTTTGCGAGCAAAAAATGAAAAATGGCGCCGCAGGCAAAAAAAATTTGAGGTACAGCCTGGATGGTGCGGTCAGCAACCCACTTCCCCAAGGTACTTACGTTCAACCACAGGGGGACTTGGTGATGGTGGGGGGCCGTTCTGGATTCGGCACCCCTCCCCCCCTTTTTTTTCCCTCCCCCAAAAACTGGTTATTTTGCATGAGCGGTCTCATCCAGACACGTGGTATTTTTTCTCGGGCTCCTCTGAGCCCCTGTGAATCCCTAAAACGCAGTAGAGACGGCGGGAAAAAAAGTGCGGGAAAAAAATTTATTTTCCCAAATCTGGGGACGGGGACCGGATTTAGAAAAAGGCCTGTTTCAAAATCTATTTTTTTTTTTTTTTTCCATTCTGGTGTGTTGTGTTTTGTGTCTTAATTTGAAGCCGTTTTTAACACTTCTAAAAACCCGCTTTCTTACATTGTGTCCCATCCTATTACCTTCTACGATTAAACAGTGTGTTTGTTTTATTTTTCAATTTTGTTTTCAAATTGTTTGCATCCCTGAGCTCGCATGAGTTGGCTGCAGTAAATACCGAGTGACTAAGCACAGATTATTTGAAAGAAGCATGTAACTCCATTTTTTCAAAGGCATCTTTGGTGTGGGAATCATAGGATTTTGGGGATGTGTAAGAATTCTCTGGTTTCCCCTTATGGAGGAAATACGGGGAATTTGGGTTCCGATCGCATCAAAGATCTTATCCATTTTATAGGTGACTAAGCAGAGAAGCTGAACTTCAAATTTCTCTCTTTTTTTCCCTCCGTCTTTTTTTGTGTTGCGCAAATAAAGAGTGTCAAATGTGTACAACCATTGAGTGGCTTTACTCTAGGGCCAATGTAGTCTAATTTTTTTTTCTTCAACCACTGGCTTCTGCGCACTACTGAGAAGTATTGAATACACAACCGCTGTTTTTTTGTTCAGCATATTTGTTGAGATGAACGTCATACAGCTGAGTGCGGAATCTGTCCAGGAGGGCTGTTTTGTCAGCCTTCATTGATTGAGTGGAGACCGTAACAGATTTTGTCAGACACATAAAGAAGAGTGGAATAGGGGAAAATATATACCCCCTCCCCGTGTTTGGCAAACACAGCTCGCATTTGTTCTCTCAAAAGAAAAAAAATGTGGAAAAAAAAAAGGAGTGCCGGTTTATTTTTTGCGGTGCCTCTTTCACAGAGGTGTTTGCACTGACACCCTTTTTATTTTTCTTTATTTTAGCGAAGGTAAACACAAATAATATTCGCAAAACCAGAACTTCGGGAAGTGAAAGGACAACTGTCTTTTTAGAGAAAACAACAACACATAAATAGGTTATTTTTTTTCCATAGTATACCCCCTTGAGGGGACCATTTTTTTTTCTGATGTGTTTTGTCTCCTCCCCATCTCCCCCATGCCCTCAACGTTCAATCCCAAGCTCTTTTCCTTTTTTATCTTTGAGTGTCCGTCTTTTTTTTGGACTTTATCAATTTCTTGTTTCCCCCCCTTTTTTGCAAACTTCATTCATTGAAGAAAAAATGCTGGAACAGTGTAATTGTGCTCTACCCCCATGTGGGGCAATATCCACGTTCTTTCTATTTTGTTCAAAACAAGACCCACCCCACCCTTTGTGATTCCCTTTCCGCAGTATCTAGATCTCAACTTCCAGGGGAGGACCTCCGTTTCCCATTGGTCTGCTTTTGAAAAGAAGCAAGGATCTTAGTACACTTTATTTTGTAGCATTGCCAACACATTGCAGACTACACACAAAACACAACCATGAAGACCGCTCTGTCTGTTCTCGCAATGGCGGCAGCCTCGACTGCCCTGCCCGCGTCGTACGTGGAGATGAACGAAGGCCTGCTGTGGGCGAACTTCAAGCAGACCTACGGGAAGCAGTACAGCGGCGAGGACGAGTGGGCCCGCCGTGCCGTCTTCAAGAAGAACATGCTGAAGGCTGCTGAGCGTGAGGCCGGATCCAAGACCGGAGTGCGCCACGGAATGAACCAGTTCACGGACCTGACTGAGGAGGAGTTCAAGGCGTACCACACCCTGAGCGTGCCCGCGAAGGAGTCGCCGAAGAAGCAGTTCTCCGAGTCGGAGGTGCTGAAGGTGAAGGACACCTCTGTGGACTGGAGGACGCAGAACCGTGTGACCCACGTGAAGAACCAGGCACAGTGCGGATCGTGCTGGGCATTCTCCTCGACCGGAGGAATTGAGGGACAGTGGTCGAAGGACAACACCCTGACCTCGGTGTCCGAGCAGGAGCTTGTGTCGTGCGACAAGGTCGACGCTGGGTGCAACGGAGGTCTGATGGACAACGCGTTCCAGTGGCTTCTGGACCACCACAACGGAGACATTGTGACTGAGGAGGCCTACCCGTACACGAGCGGAGGAGGAATCACCGGAAGCTGCAAGTACGAGTCGTCGATGAAGGTCGGCTCCACGATCTCGAGCTACAAGGACCTTGCCCACAACGAGGACGAGATGGCGACCTGGATGATCACGAACGGACCGATCTCGATCGCCGTTGACGCGACCTCGTGGCAGACGTACCAGGGTGGAGTGATGGACAACTGCGAGTCCCGCCAGCTTGACCACGGAGTCCTCGCTGTCGGTGTGACCCCCGACTACTGGATTGTGAAGAACTCCTGGGCATCTGGCTGGGGAGAGTCTGGATACATCCGCCTTGCCCGTGGCACCAACCAGTGCCTCCTCAAGAACTCCCCCTCCCACCCGATTGTCTGAGTGTTTTGAGAGACCTGGAAGGGAAAGGAAGAGAGAAGGCAAAGAAGTGATAACGACCTCTGTTTGTTTCATTCTCTGATCTTCTCTGATTTCTTTTTTTTTTTTCTTGCGACATTTTGAATTTGCACATACGATAACGTTGTTTTTTTTTCTTCTTTTCAATTGCATTTGCTGACCTAGCTGTGTTTATAGTGTTGTATAAACAAACACCAGGGTGCCTGTCTTATTAGTGTATGATCCTGTATGATCATTCATCCTTCTAGTTTTCTTTTCTATTCCTTTTCTTTATTTAGCACGTTTCAACTACTCTTTCGTTGTACGTACTCTTTGTTTTCCAATTGTATATTTTCCTTTAGCCGCTCCGCGTGTCTGTGTTCTCATGTCCACATGCACAACAGTTTCCTTTTTGTGCATATGGTCTATTTCAACTCTTATTTGGCTATCATATTCTTGGAAATCATAAAAAAATTCTATTTCCCCTTCCCCTCTCACTTTTTTGTCCTCCCTACTCTACTGCCATTTTGTTTTTGAATTTCAATACCGACTTTCTTTCAAAGAGCCACTTATCGACCACCTTATCTCCACTCTGACCACCCAACGAACACACCACACAACCTCCATTTTACATCTTCTTCGACGACACATGGTACGAATTACATTACAATCCATCTGAATCGCCCCATTTTAATATTCTCCCAAAATTCCTATCCTTTTCCAGAGGGGGGTTATATTCTTCTTCCACCCTTCCCCCCTCTCCCCCACAATGGACTCCCTCATCAGCTTCATCGCGGGAGCGAGCTATGGGTTCACCTCTGTTGCAGTTGGGCAGCCGTTAGATACTATAAAGACAACGATGCAGGCTTATCCTTCTAAGACAAGCGTATTGGGCACAGGGAAGGAAATCTGGACGACCTCGGGACTGCGTGGGCTGTACCGTGGCGGGGTGCCTCCGATGGTGGGTGGGGCGTTCTTCCGGAGCTGTCAGTTTGGGGCCTACAACAATGCGTTGGCGCTGCTGAGGGGGTCGTCTTTGCCTCAGAGGCGGATATGCTACGTGGACTATCAGGTGGTACTAGCAGGGATGGCAGGAGGGTTTGGCCGTGGTATCGCCGAAGGGCCATTTGATTATGTCAAAACCAGACAGCAAGTAAAAGGTTCCTGGTCCTTCCGCGAAGCCTACAAAGGCACCGGAGTGACAATGGGAAGAAACATCGTTCTCTTCGCGGTCTTCGCGTTTAACATCGATATGTCAAAGCAGTTAACAAACGGAGAAGGGTTTTCACCGTTTTGGACCGGGGCGATATGTGCGAATGGTGCCTGGCTGGCAGTCTGGCCGCTTGATGTAATCAAATCAAGAACCCAAAGTGGGATGCATGAAGGGAAGTCTTTCGCACAGCATTTCGTGGAAGCGGCGAAGACAGGTTCGATGTACCGTGGGTTGCTTCCTGGTCTTGCCAGGTCAACTGTGGCCAATGGATGTGCAATGGTTGTTTATAAGAAAACCACTAAAATGTTGGAAGAATTCTTCGAAATAGACAACAAAGACGCATCTGCGATTTAAGAATGGAGAGTTTCAGTGAAGCAGAGTGAGGAGACGACGATCCCTCAGTGCAAAACGATTGTATACACACAAATAGCAGCGGCGCTTAGAACAGCTGATGGCTGACCGTCACGGATTTAAGGGGAAAAACCAACAAAAGAAAACAGAGCATAAAGAATAGAAGCGACTTTGAAGGAGGGGGGAAGTGGAGTTTTGCGCAAATGGCTACACTATAGTCTATTCCCTACCGTAAAGGAAAAAAAAATATAAAAAATCAGTTTCAGGATATTTATCCTAAGCCTCTGGGTGGATTGAGAAGAGCACGGTCTCTTACTGAAAAAGATGTGTGTGCACGAGAGGCACATTTCATCTTACAAATTTTTTGTTGATGTGGGTTTTTGTCGAATGTCATCTAATAAAGAAAACCTGGATAACAGTGACATGAGAGGTGTAGTTATAGGTGGGAGGCTTCAACAATGAAAATACCACTACTCTTATCGTCGCTTTACTTATCCAATGATGGGGAGAGACGGCACCTGCCAATTTATTGGTCTGGCCCTCTGGGTCTTTAGGTTTTCCGATTCCAGCGACAAACTAGCATTAGCTAGTGAGCCCTCGTTTGGGAGACGGTACCTGCCAATTTTATTGCCTCGTGAATGTCCTACCTAAAGTACAATCAAAACCCAAGCAGATTTGCAAATAGAGACTGTTGTTATCCGACCTCTCATCCCCCAAGGCTGTGCAGTGTGTCTCAGATTTTTTTTGTGCTTTTTTGCGGGGGGTGTGTGTCCTTGTTAGACCCCCTCAGGATATTTTGTTTTTTGCTGTCTTCCGTGATTGTTTTTTGTCCACCAAAAAAAGGTTAGGAACCGACCAAAAAAAAATTGTTTGCAAAATAGTGCAACAAGGTTTCAAAAAAAAAAAAGGTGTCTATTTTCCCCCAATTTCTTGTCACTCTAATAGGGGATTGGCTTCCCTGAGAGCAGTGATCAATGAGCCTAAAAATGATGGTTGATATTATTTTATCAGAAGTGAGCACCCCTCTTTTTCGGGCGACATTGAGTACAAAACCCCTCAGGTAGGTGATTGTCGATGCAAAAAAAAGGGGGTGACAAATTGCGTCTTTTTCTCTTTTTTTTTTTTCCACTTGATCGCACATCCCAACGCGACTCTGTGCACAACAGCCTATTCATATCTCATAACTTTAGCTTTAGCTCCCCCCCTCCATTTTCCCCTCATTTCCTACTTTTTTTCACTCGACTCACGCAAACTTGGCATGATCCCTAACCCCCCCACCCCTGCCTCTTATATTCCATTCATCTAACTGTCGGCAACTCCCAAATGCAACACTCCAGGGGGGTCATCACACGCTCGACCAAACACCGAAATTCTGGGGGCGAGGAGGCCAGAGTCATTCCCCTGAGGAGATCTACATTCTGCTCCGAGCTGTCCTCCCAATTCCCCTGGACCCTCAGTGCTAACCCCGTAGCACGTATGTGCACCGCAGCACCAAGAAGTGCCGTTCCCCACCACGCCTGCCGCTTTCCCCAAGATCTCCACAACGCTGTCCCCACTCCAGACGACGAACCGCCGCCGTTCTTCAGCGACTCATAGGCCGCAGGGGTCGTGAGGCGTCACAGCTCCTCACTCAGGACGATGAACCTTCTCCATGTTTCCTGGGGAGCTGCAGCCTGCACGATTGGGGAGGGAGCAGGAAGAGACTGCCCGACCGGAGCGGGAGGAGGAGGCTGCCCGATAGGAGCGGGAGGAAAAGGCTGCCCGATGTTCGATAACCCGCGGGTTGTCTGTGCCCTGCATCCCAGAGGCATTTTGCACTTATCAAACTTTACTTTAAGAATTCTGCGCCAAATTCAGAATCTGGTTTCACATACCATCTTCACCTTCATCTCCACGCGCCCTGCTTCCTTCATTACGTTACTAAGCACACCCTATGAGGTTAAGGTTTATCTTTGACTATTTTTTTCCCCCCTTTTTTAACCCAACCTCCCTATTAATGAAACCCCACAAACCGCACCTCCAGGAAAGGACACTTCTGGTGTGTCAAAAATGCAGCAGCGTCGGAAAGGGCAGAAGGAGAAGTCCTCAGGGGCCGCTGCGGCGCCCAAGGAGGAGGCAGCAGCGTTGAAGAAGACACTGACGCTTGATGACATCCCCACAGAGGAGGAGCTGTCGGTGAAGGAGACCACCCTGCAGATCATGATTGTGTTCCTCGTGCTTGTCATGCTGTACGTTGTGGCGTTCTGCCTGCGTCTCTTCTCCGTCATCAGGTACGAGAGTATCATCCACGAGTTCGACCCTCACTTCAACTTCCGTGGCACCAAGACCCTTGTGTACGATGGTGTGGAGGCCTTCTACAACTGGTTTGACACCCTCGTGTGGTACCCCCTCGGTCGTTGGGTTGGACACACAGTGTACCCCGGGCTCATGCTTACGTCGGGTGCCATCTACCATACCCTGCACTTCTTCAACTTCCCGATTGATATCAGAAATGTGTGCGTCTTCCTCGCACCGCTCTTCGCCGGGAACACAGCGCTCGTGACCTTCCTGATGACGCGTGAGTGCTGGGACACTGGTGCTGCGCTCGTTGCTGCTGCATTCGTGGCCATCGTGCCTGGGTACATCAGCAGATCCGTCGCAGGGTCGTACGACAACGAAGCCATCGCCATCTTCGCCATCATCAACACCTTCTTCGGGTTCGTGAAGGCTGTGAAGACGGGACGCATGAAGTGGGGGGCATACGCGGCGGTGTCGTACTGCTACATGGTGCACGCATGGGGTGGGTACATCTACATCATCAACCTTGTGCCCGTGTATGTGTACGGGATGGTGCTTGTTGGACGCTACTCGCACCGTCTGTACGTTGCCTACACAACCTTCTACATCCTGGGGACGTTGCTCTCGCTGTTGGTGCCGTTCGTCGGGTTCGCCGCCGTGATGAGCAACACCCACATGGCCGCACCCATTGTGTTCGCGCTGATGCAGTTCCACAACCTGATGGCGTTCATGCGCAGGCACCTGGGGTCGCAGTTCGGTGCTGCCTTCAAGAAGATCATCTACTTCCTGGTCACGTCCGCCATTGGTGTCTTCGTGGCCGCGCTTGCGCTTGGTATCGTCGACATCACGAAGACTGGACGTTTCTTCTACATGCTTAACCCCGCCGCCAACACCGTGCCAATCATTGCGTCCATCTCCGAGCACCAGGCCACCCCGTGGTCGTCGTTCTTCTTCGACCTGTCCTTCCTTGTCATGCTCATGCCCGTCGGCATGTACTACTGCTTCAGGGAGTGGACTGATGCCTCGGTATGCCTCAACAGATTCCCCCCATTATTTATAAATAGCAAACGCCTCTGTAAGTTTGCGTCTCCTATACCTTTTTTGAGGAAGCTGCATGACCCCCGCCGCTGCTGTCACTGCTGCCGATTGTGACAGTCACCTTGCACCCCCCCCGTACAAGCCGGGCTTCTTCACAACCGGCCCTTCTTGCGTTTGAATGGGCTGGTCCGGTGCACTGCGCGCCGACCATCGCACCACCGTACCACCTTGGTGCTCCTCGATGCGGGAGGGTGCGTGGCTGAGTCCGACTCCGAGGCTTTGGCATTCCTTGAGGCCTTAGCCACAACTGCTTCGTACAAAGACCGTATCGGTATTTGCATCCCTTGAGAGGCTCCCTATGTGTTATTGTGGTGTATATACGGTCAAAAAAATACGGTGGTCAAGGCGGGGTGTTGCGCACCACCGGCATCCGTTCTTTCTCGCTCACGTCGTCTGTGGTGGGGCAGTCAGACCCGAGATGCTCTTGTTAAGTTGCCGACTTTTATTATATTTTTACACCAAAATGTGTCTGCAAGTTATCAATTCTTGAATACTATTATTGACCACTATCAACCACACAGATCTTCCTGCTCGCGTACGGAGTGACCGCCACGTACTTCGGATGCGTGATGACTCGTCTGATCCTTGTGCTTGCCCCTGTTGCGTGCATGCTTGCTGGTGTGGGTGTGAGCAGAACGTTGACCCTCTTCATGCGCGACAGCGTGAGGAAGAACGACAGCGAGAGACGTCTGGGCAGCCAGGCTGTGAGCCGTGCCATTGCCACCGGTGTGACTGCGCTGTTTGGATGCCTTTTCTTCTTCTACGTTGTGCACTGCAGCTGGATCACGAGCGAGGCCTACAGCTCGCCTTCCATCATTCTGCAGGCAAACGGCCACAACGGCCAGCGTGTCATCTTCGACGACTACCGTGAGGGGTACTTCTGGCTGCAGACGAACACTGCGCCGGACGCGAAGATCATGTCGTGGTGGGACTACGGGTACCAGATGGCGTCGATGTCGAACAGAACTACCATCGTCGACAACAACACATGGAACAACACACACATCGCGACCGTGGGACGCTGCCTGGCCTCGAGCGAGGAGGACTGCTACCGTGTGATGCGCCGTCTCGACGTCGACTACGTCCTCGTCGTCTTTGGAGGCTACATCGGCTACTCGTCTGACGACATCAACAAGTTCCTCTGGCCCATCCGTATCGGAGGATCTGTCTACCCTATGATCAAGGAAACCGACTACCTGAACGAGAGAGGAGAGTACAGAGTATGAAAACACCCCCCTTTTTTACAATTCCACAAATGATCTGATGAAAAAAAATTTGACGAAAAAAAAACCCCCCTCAATTATTAAGGTAACAGAGCCTGGCTCCACAGGATGTGATAACCTCCCTACCCACTTCCACAAGAAGTTAATTACATTCCGAATCCGTTTTTATTATTATTGTATCTGAACCCTTCTGAGGTGGGTCATCTTATCTGTTTCCTCTCCTCATCCACCCCACTCTTAACCCTCACAGATCGACAACGGAGCATCGAAGAGAATGCTCAACAGCATGATGTACAAGATGTGCTTCTACAGGTTCGGTGAGGTCCAGACCTCGTACCAGCACCCCGCAGGATTTGACAGAGTGCGTAACGCTGTCATCGGGCGTCCCGACTTCAAGCTGTCCAAGATCCAGGTATGACAGCACACCACCCCCTGATGAGTATACAATATTGGGTAAGCATTTGAAAGGCTTTCACGGTGGTCAGGTCCAGGTTTGGGGTGGGATAGCAAAAAGAGGTTATCTCTCCGTGGGAGAGCACTTCCCACTGATTTTATTTTTTTGTGTTAATCAAGCATTGACGAATAGAAATGGAAAACGACGGATGGTGCGTGCCCGCTTTAACGTATTGGTTTTCCACATGACTCACATTCATCAGTGAAAAACACAAACCTTTTGCGGTGCGATAAACGAAAAAGTGTTTTCTTTATTTCATTTAACTGTCATATCCTGACGTTGTTTTCTATTTTGCGGTTTTTTACCAGAGCCAAGTGGATTTTTACAAAGCCTCTTTTAGACAGTTCCCTTTGTAAATATATGTCAATAGAAAAGGGGAGGTGGGAAAGGCTTTGGGATCAAAAACAGCACAAACCTTGGGGTAAATAAATTGCCAGGCAATTGTTTTAGGCCACAACTCGCCAAACATATTTTGGAGTACTGTAAACACATCACCTCCTCCTCAATACAGGAAGCATTCACCACCGAACATTGGATGGTAAGAATCTACCGTGTGCGGAAGGAGCCCAACAGAGGATAGAGGGGAAACAAAGGGGGGGATTTTTATATATTCCAACGCTTTTTTTGATACCCCCTGACCCCTGATCGCCCCCCCAAAAAGCATCCCGCACAAAAAACAAAACAAAACAAAACAAATACAAAAAATCTACAAAAAAAATACAAAAAAAATAAACGAAGAATATCTCCCCCCCAAAGTGTCATGTGTGTGATGCATCTTGTCCTGTTTTGCTTGTTCCCCCCCGCCCCCCCTGCCCCACGTAAGGAGCGATCGGTGTGTATAAAAATGGAGAATGGACGAAAATGAACGTGGGATTAACTGTGGTGCAAAAAAAAGAGGGAAAAATAGGGGATTTGCAAGGAAAACGATAGGAAAACAAAAAAAATGGGGGAAATATTTAAAAAAGGCTGATAAGGGAATGTGTGTTGTTGTGTGAAGGGTTTTAAAAATAATGTAAAAGGCGAGAACGTTAGTAGGGGAAAAGAAGAAAGAAGGGAAAAAAAAAAACAAAAGAAAACAAAAAAAAACGAACAACGAACAGATGAAAGAAAAAGACAACCAGGTAATCATATTTTCCTCTCTTCCTTAAATTTGCTCAATTAGAGAACAATGGCAAACTGTTTAGGGGAGGGAAGTGGAATGTGTTCCCTCATCTGAGCTTGGTTGTATTCTTGCTTTTTTTCTTGTCCGCAGTTTTTTTTTTTTTTAATATGCACGAGAGGCACATTTTCAAGTTTTCTTTTATTATTTTTTTTTTTTTCAAATTTCGCATCAACTCTTTTTCAACTCAAATGGAAAAGGGAGCAGCAAAAAAGGGGCACAAACTTATCACGAAAACCTGTCAGATGTCTGCAACCGCCGCTTTAATTCATCTTTCAAGATTATTTTTTTGATAAGATTGTTCACCCCGTTTTTTTGCAAAAAACGCAAATAAAAAAATTTCAGAGATGATCACCCTACGTTCCTTTCATATGGGGTTTTCTCCCCACTTTCAACTTCCTTTTCTAGAACCTATGTGTTATTAGCGATCTGGCGTATCCAGAAGATTCCATTCTTTGAATAAGGTGACTTAGCAAGCATGAGAGGCTGGGATTCATCTTACAAACCATTTTTTTTAATTGAAACGTGAATATTGCCACAAAAAAAGGGTTGTGGCAAAAAGGCATTATCCCGACATTTTTTTTTTTTAAAGTTAACGATTGGAATGAAGGTGGGTTCAGACTCATCTTCTTTCTTTTTTGGGTACATTTAGTGTACCCTATTATACCTTCTATTCAGTAGAATAGATAGTATATGAAACAATTTTTTCTTCTCTCTTTGAACCCAGGGGCAAAGGGATGCAACCAAACCTTTTATCGAATGAATCATGTAGTGACACGGGTCGGGAAAGATCTTTTTTTTTTTTTTTTTTTTTGAGAAAAAAAATCCTCTTCTCCCGAAAAAAAAAAAAAAAAAAAGATTTTTGGGAGAAAAAAAAAAAGAGAAAAGATTTGAAAATCCTGGGAAAATCCTGAAAAAATCCTGGAAAATCCTGGAAAAATCCATGAAATTTCATGAAAAATCTCGAGATCTTGAGAAATCTTCAGGCCTTTTGCTAACGTTGGGATTTTCCCCCTGAATGGCATGATGGTCAAAAAAAAATAATTTCCTGGAAAAAAAGTACATTCCGAGCTTTCCCACCTGGTGAAAGCGGTCGTCGCGCGCTTCGCGCGCGCCTCCCTGCCAGCCACAGGGTGGAGAGGCGAAGGGTCAGCTTTGCGAGATAACAAAAAAACGGAATCTAATCCTTTATTAACGGTGCTTGGTCTTGCGCCTTACGTACACTAACCGTACAAAATCAATACGTCTTCCAGAAGCAGGGGCTGTTGCAACGGTTGGGTCACTTTGAACTAAAAATGGTCAAACTTTTGCAGCTTGGGTCAAGTTTCATTTTTGGCTGTAAAATGCAAGGGAATCCCCCTAGACATTGTAAAATGGCACCGTAGGCAGGAAGAAAATGGCGTACAGCGCGAGCGAAGCGAGCGGAATTTTTTTTGAGGTATATCTCCGCGAGCGCAGCGAGCAGAAAAATTTTAAGGTGCCATCATGCCATCATGCCATCATGCCATCATGCCATCTGGGGGGAAATCCCCAGGTGATGGATAGCGAAAGCCTTGCCCCACCACCCCCCGTGGCATGATGGTGGCATGATGGAAAAAAAATAAAAAACGCCCAAAAACGTGGCATGATGGCATGATGGTTAGCAAAAGGCCTGGAAATCTTTGAAAAAAAAAAAAAAAAGATTTTCAAAATCTTTTTTTTTTTTTTCCCCAAAAAGATTTTTCAAAATCCCAAAAATCTTTTTTATCTTTTTTTGAGAAAAAAAAGATTTTCAAGATCTTTTTCATCTTTTTTTCTCTTTTTTTCCTTTTTTTTCCTTTTTTTTTCAGGATTTTTCAAAGATCTCAAAGATCTCGAGAGATCCTGAAAAAAAAAGACAAAAATCCTGAAAATCTTGATTTTTTTTTTTTTTTCTCCCGAGATTCTCGAAAAAAGACAAAAAAAGACAAAAGATCTTTCCTGACCCGTGTAGTGATGATTTTCAAAAAAAAAAGATTATTTTATAAAGTTAACGATTGTGATCAAGGTGACGATGCAAAAATGAGAGGCGTGCTTAGAGTCATCTGATCAACTTTTTTCTTTATAATACCTAAGGCAGGTGATGCAATCCACGAACAACGAAGAGGGGGGTGGGTGGGGAGAGAAAAAAATGGGACAAAAAAAATGGCCATCCTCTTGGAGAGAGGGTGGAGGGAAGAACGGCGCCACGGACAATATAAAAAAACGAAGGTTTGGAAACGAGAATGGTAGCAAACGGCTTTTTTAAAAAAAAACTAAGTCCCCCTTCTCCCCCCATCTTCTGTTTCTTCTTCCCCCCTCTCAAAACCCTTTCCTCTCCGTCTCGTGCCTGATCTGTTGTAGTGTGTCTCCTGTCTGTCATATCCTCGGGTATATATGGTAATGATGTTCAGACCCTCCAGTTTTTTGGCGAAACCCGTCACGAAGTGTACAGTTGGACAAGAAACTTGGCGACCACAAAAATTGGCGACCAAATAATATTGGTCGCACACTTGTGGACTGCCACATCGAGGACCACAAGTTTGCCTACACCCTCAGGAGGTCCCGCCCCAGCAACCTCTCGCCTGCTGGTGACTACGAGGGGGGTACACCATCCCGTACGCTGTGGACGTTGCGACGTCGAAGGAGAGGGGTCGCCAATGTTACTTGTCCAACTGTATGCACCAAACAGCAACATCGCATGCTGAGGTGGTGCGTTGCGACAGATATTACAACATCACATCCAGCATTATACACATCCCCACAAAAAAACTGTTCGTGGGTGACAAAGGGAGGATCGGGTATCCACGCACTGCAGCGACAGTGGCACCCAGTATTGCGTCGGGTAGTGGCGAACTGCCGTTTAAACATTCCTTGACCCCAGCACAAGCTATGCGTGCTGAGGCTGCGCACACTGTGCTCCCACCAAAGAATAATTGGGCTCAAGGAGTTGGCCCGGGGCTCTCACGTCATACAGATGACTCTCGTAATGCAGTGCACCAAGGCCTGAGCCCCTCCCGAGTGGGGATGCCTCTACCGCATACACTCACAAGGGATGAAACTCCTTATGCACAAGGCCTTCGGCACACCCATCCCAACCGATTGGTGTTCTCTCAGGACAAGAATTGGCCTGGGGAGTGAGAAAAAAGGTGGGTAGGGAGGGTGTTGTGTTGTGTCAACACTGTGGGATAAATCTCTTCGTGATGTGTGTCTGTGGTATTAACAGAAAATTTTGAATGTGATCGTATAGATTATGATGAATTATTACTTAGTGAGGAGCTGATGTTAGTCAGAGTCTAGATAGGGTTGAACAAGACAAGAGACGTCAGTTCCAGTGGTAGTGTTGGGAGCAAGATAGTGACGGTGATGTGTTGTAGAAGTAAATGTGTTGGGAACCCTAATATTGTTGTCAAACGCTAGGTCACTCATACAATGCAACGAGTCCGGGTACGCCTGAAAATACTCATATATGGAAAATATATCTGAGGCGTGCCTGAGGCGTACTCGGGATTAGTTACGTTTAAGTACGCCTCAGGCACGCCTGAGTATATATCAACGCATACTTGCGTTTCAGGCGCCTGGTGTGGATTTTCCCCCCGCAAAATGGACCTCTGATGAATTTCCGGAGCGATCTAAAAAAACTCCGGGGTCGGACAATTTTTTTAGCAAAAAATGCGTGACTTTAAGTTTGTACCAAAATCAGGGGAAAGTATACTCGGTTTCATATTTCTGCTGATATATAAAATTATTACACACAGGTCATCACGTTTCTAATGCATGCCATGTATTTTCCCCACCCCCTGAAATGTGCTGAAATCAACTTTCGGTGTCCTGCTGAGAAAATTGCGGGGTCGCAAGATATTTTTAGTGGAAAAATATCATGGTTACTGCTTACGGTAAACTGTCTCCTAAAAAGAGGCTTCGCAGAAGATGAGTCATGCATCGGTTATGTATAAAAAAGTCCTTTGGTCACCCCATAGTTGTATCTAAATCAGATCTGTGGTCTGTGGATGAAGGAGACCTGTGTATGCTTTTAGCATCTCGATGGGATCTTTCTAGTGTTGGAGGATCCAGCCTTGTATGAGCCTCGTCCGTCTTGCATCAAGTTGGGCCGCGAAGGGCCCAGTCGAAAATCACCCCCGAGATTTGTTTCCAATGATTTTTGAACCAATGAAATACCCGAATGTACCACCAAAATATATATCATCAGCACCAAAGCTAGCGAACCCTTTTCATTTTTTCGACTCGCTCGGCCCACAGGCACATTTTTCATCGTGCGACCCCGCATTTAAAAGATTTTTGCTACCTCTGAATCGAAAGCCACAAAATTTGGGGCGAAATACTTTCTTGTTCAGGACCAAAATGCTGGTAAGAATATAAATATACTCAGGCGTGCCTGAGGCGTACTTAAACGTAACTAATCCCGAGTACGCCTCAGGCACGCCTGAGTATTTATTTTCAGGCCTTGGCGAGGCCGACTCGGCCTCGTTGCATTGTATGGTCACTACTTCATGACAAGGATAATAAGAACCCCACACCCCCCCCTTTTTTTTTGCTATTCCATCAATCATTTCAGTTGTCTCCACCCCACACCGCCGCGCACCTATATCATTACGTCAACAGGAAACGTAACCCCTTTTCCCCTCATATACCCCCGAACCGCTTTCCCTTTCCCCAAAAATGTCTGATGTTCCTCAAATAATTGACGTTTTTGCAAGGGCCGAGCAGAGAGTCGATGACCTGAAGAAGGAGGAGATCGCACTGAACACAGACATATCTAATACAATTCAAGAGTTGGTGACGTACGTGAATACTTTCTGTGCAGACGAATCAGAAGCCGTCACCTACGCTAAGCTCGGTTTGTACGACGGAGAACGCAAGATACCGGCAGCGATGCGCACCAAGATCGCCGACCTCAAGGATCAGCTGAAGGTATGACCCTTGTTTTCCACACCCATTTTTATTTTATCTTCCTAGCATGACCATTCGCAACATGTGTGTGTCGTGTAGAACTCTTTGTAGTTTCTATTCACTTAACCTTTGAGTTGAGTCATTACATGTGGTTGTACTGTCTGTGTGGCGGAGGGAACCTCGGGTCTTTTGGAGGTACGGCGAGTGGTCTACTTGCTTTCCACACCCACTTTTTCTTTTATCTTTCTAGCATGGCCCATTCGCAATATGTGTGTGTTGGGTTGCAATTGTCGGCACTGGAGATGCACAGTGTGGTGCAACTTTGTTGTTATTTTGTTGTTTCTAGTTTTGTACATTCACTTTCCATACACATACAGAATAAGCGTGCAGAGCTGCTGAGTGCGCGCGAGGATTTGAAGATTGCGCACGAGGATTTGAAGAATGCGAGGGTGATGGACGATGAAATTGGAAAAAAATGTGGCCTGGTCAAGGCTATGCTGTGTCACACTGACAAATCCTCAGGTGCTACCGGACTGTCAGAAGCTCTCGGTCGCGAATGCGCCTTTTGTGGCTACAGAGAGCGCTCCCTTACCAAAAATGAGAAGACGGGAAAAAATCCAAGGAAGTACCTCCCTGGTCACGAATCCGTTGTTCGTGCACACTTACTTCCGAGCCACGAGGCATGTGCAATGGTTGGTGTATCGTGGTATGATAAGGGTGCCAGCCAGGATTGTTCTAACTTTCTACCACTCTGCGGTACGAAGAATGATGCTAGTGGCTGGGACGGCGAAAGTTTCCGTGAGATGGATGGGGAACGTGTGGCAATGCAACGCCCGTCCTGCCATAAAATGTTTGACAACTACGAGATGTCTTTAATTCCTACTGAAGGCAGCCCCCAAGATGATAGGATGCACTGGACGATTGTGGGTGGTGGTGATCTAGAAGGAACTACGATACGTCTGCAAACAAAGCCTCATCGTTTTGTGATGCTGATGCACCTTGAGAAGTGCGTTGAACGAGGGACACTCAAAATGGAAAAGACGTCTCATGTGGCGGATTGGTTAAAGGACTGCGCAAAAAATGTTACACCGCCGAGACATCCCCAACAAGATTTGCAATCGCAATGCGACACCATAGACATGCGCTCCACCAACCTAGCTGACAGCTCCGACGGACAATTACAACGCAACCGCCAGCACTCCGATTGGGCACAGTTCAAAGGACCCCGCCGCCAGCACTTCGATCTGGGACAGTTGCAGCAAAACTTCTCCTCAAGTAGCATTGGACCAGGTGCGGGTAAAGGTAAAGGTAAAGGTAGAGGTAGAGGTAGAGGTAAAGGTAAAGGTAAAGGGAGGGGAAGGGGGAGCAGCGAAGCTGCTCCGCTTTAGCGGGTTTCAGGGAGATCTGATAAGATATATCAGTCAATAACTGAACCACCGGGACTTTTCTCCCAAGGTTCGTTGAACAAAAAACTGATCGTCAAAAAAAATTGTCCGACCCCGCAATTGAAAGATTTTGAGCAGCGGAATGCAAAGAAATAAAAATAGAAATAAAAAAATATTTTTTTTGAACTCCGGATTGGTGAATCCCAAAAAGTCGAAAATGAATTGCATGAATGCGACCCACCGAAATTTTAACCCTTAGCCAACGAGCAACCCGTACAGGGGTTGTTTTTTTTGGGTGTTTTATGAAGAACACCAGTAAACAAATTTTTTTTTGGACTTTTTGATCGATTTTTTTTATGTTGAAAAGATTTGTCACGAAACGTTCCAAAAAACATGTTTTCGGGAGAGAAAAACAACCACATATTTGGTAGGCAGCGTCAGGGATTGTCTCCCCCCAAACACTGAAAGTTGATGCTATTTTCTGGTTTTTGGGTTGGTGCCCAAGGCCCAACCAAGGCCCCAAAAAATGTCAAAAATATGTTATTTGTCACATATGAGCAAAAATAAAGCAATTGCGGGGTCGCACGACCTCCCATTCGTAACACAGCCACCCTCACACCAACAGGACTTTCACCTCCTTTTCACTGTTTTTCACTGGTTTTGACTGCTTTTGACTGTTTTGACCGGTTTTCACTGTTTTTCACTATTTTTTGTTCCTCTCCCAGGCTGTTCATACAACTTCTACTCCATATTTCTGACCGATTTTTTTTCGTCATTTGCTCCCGATCTTTCAAATAACGCCATTTTCGAGTTCCGGTTTTGCACACATATTTCGTCAGAGGACTGCGGGAGCTATTTTCCTCGAAATTTTGGGTGTTTTTTTTCCAAGCATTTTGGATTTTTACAAAATATTTTTTTTTCAAAAAAAATCCAAAAAATAAATAATCAAAAGTTCTGCTCAAAATCTTTCAATTGCGACCAGAATCGGTCAAAAAGTCGTTGCCCTTCACATTTTGCCTCTTGGAGAGCCTGGACCCCCAAAAAACAAAAAAACACACCTAAAAATCCCTTCGTTGGCTAAGGGTTAAAAAAAAATTAAAACCCTGCGGGGATGGATTTCCGAGTCGATATCTTTTAATTGCGGGGTCGCACGATTTCTGGAAATGAGTAGAAGTTAAAAATCCTTCTGTACATGGGTAGTTGTGGCTGTACACCGTGGAAAACGGCGTACAGCCAGTCTAAACTGACACATGCATTTTAGGTCAAAAATACTCATTTCTGAGCGCAAAGTGACGCCATCACAGCACGCACAGACTCCCGAGAACCGAAAAAAAAATTTTTTTTCCCCGATTTTTTGTAGGCAAAAAATGGCCACCAACCAGTACCCCTTCAGACTTCCCTTAAGACTTTGTACAGGGAGCCCCCCACACAAAAACCAGGTTCCAGGGGGTCAGGAGGGTGGCTGCGTAACAGTGAGGGTCACTTTTTTTTCTTTGTCAAAAGTGATATTTTGACTGTTTTGCACGATCTGAATCCATTCAAACAATTTTTTTTGAATTTTGAGGATTTTTTTGTAAAATACCACCGCCCAGGCTTATACCTGAAAACTGGAAAAACTGGTTTTGGTCGAGGCCCTCACACATCTGAGGTGAACCAACGACATCAAAAGTTTTCAAAACCCAGCGGGGATGGGTTTCCGAGTCGATATCTTTTAATTGCGGGGTGGACAATTTTTTTTGACGAGTAGAAATTAAATTTTTTTCTGTACAAAAACGGAAAAAAGTCCCGGTGGCTCAATTATTGACTGATATATTACCTGTAGAACGCGAAAGAGGGTGAAGAGCCCCGACACGATGAAAAAGCAAAAACGGGAGGGGAGGGGATCTTTTATGTAAACTAGACACCACAATAACGATGAGGGCGGCGCGTGAAGCCGAAACCACACCCTGACAACGTCACGTGGAATATTTGTATCTAGCCCAAGAAGACCACCGAGAACACCCGCACCTAAAACTAAAAGCAAAGAAATGCAAGAGAGCGAGGCCCCAGACACCAGAGCCGGGACCCCATGATACCCCAAAACCCATGATGATGACGAAAAGAAAAAAGAAAAACCCAGGACCCATGACCCAGGGTTCTAGCCAGGGGTTAAGTTAGGGCGGGTTTCTGGGTTTTCAAAACCCGGTTTTCGGGTTTTCGGGTTTTTCCAGTGTTTCCGCGACCCAAAAATCGGACGAAGTTCGTCCGGTAGAAAAAAAAAAAAAACTGCCGGACGAAGTTCGTCCGGACGAAGTTCATCCGGGGAGTGGGAAAAATGGGTGGGGAGAGGGCCCGGGGTACATTGTAAAGTGGACGAGTGGGGTGCGGCCCCGCAGGGGACGCACCCCACCCCGTATAGAAAACCCCTCAGTTATTCAGCAGGCCACGAAATCGATGAAGCCGGCACAACGCACGGAGTACGGCATTGAACAGCTAGGCAGATTGTACGACCAGTTCTTCACCCCCCACACACTGTCCTACATGCATCATGATGTCGTGGGTGGGGATGCGCTGAAGCCGGTGTACAGCGACACCACTGAACGGAAGCAGTTCCAGACAGCCAGTATTGTGCAGGGGGTTGAATTCAGTGACCTGTTGGCAGAGTGGCAAGAGCTCAAGTCGGTGTTGAGGGTGTGCACCTCAATGACAACTCTTCATGACGTTCTGATGTATGTTGAGCCCGCAAACCCGAATATAACATAACGTGAGTTTCTCACCTGTTGTGTCTCACGAAAGACCGTGAGGCGAGACAACTCCGCCGGAGGCCCCCGACCCGGCGCGCGAAGCGCGCCGGGCTCGACATGTATTGTGTTAAGCACTAGTAAAAAAAATCTTTTTTGGGGGAAAAAAAAACTCGTCCGCCCCCTTCGAAAACACCGGAAGAACGCGGAAACCCTGGGTTTTTCAAAAAAAAAAAAAAAAAATGGAATCTGGACAGTGTATTTTTTGGGCCGGTTGGGGGGGGTCAGTGACCCCCCCCAAATTTTCGCCGGAAATTTGGGCCGGTGGGGGGGGTCAGTTTTCCCAGCTGGGTTTGAGGTGTTTCCTCGGCGTGGTGTAAAAAGCTATACATTTACACCGTACCCAAAAAAATTTTCGCCTGCGGCGCCATTCATATTGTTTTTTTTTTTTTGCTTCGCAAAAAAAAATATACAGTTCACTAGTTCCCAATGTCTTCCATGGTCGTGCTGAAAAAAAAATTTGGGCAAAAAAACGAACTGACCCCCCCCAAACTTAAAATCTGGATTCCTGGATAAGACACTGAATCTGGAAAAAAAAAAAAAATCCAAATTTTTGGGTGGTGTAGGCTGGGAAGGTGGGGTAGGGGTGGGGGCGGAGCTCCCTCCCACCCCGCCCTCTAAGAAAAAAAATATCCTCCCGACCCAAACAAACCCCCCGTCAGAACTGGGAATTATTCATATGAAGAGGCAACAGGGATCTCTGGCGAACTTCGGGTTCAGTACTAGTGTTGCGAGAGTGCGGGTGAGGCAGGACGTGAACTGAGGTCGGTGCATTGCTAATACCTGTCCGAAAAATTCCACTAGGGGTGCACCAGTCCTGTTCTTCAAATTTATGCTCCAAAATTGTTAGGACAAATCCAAAAATCCCCAGGGTCCCCCCATTTTTGGGATTTTTGAACTCTGCCCAAAAATTGCGGAAAATTTTGTTCGCTCGCTACGCTCGCGGAGGTGCACCTTAAAAATTTTCCCGCTCGCTGCGCTCGCGGAGGGAATGGGTTATTTTTCGCAAAATCCAGAAAAACCAAAAAAAAACCCAGAAAACCCGACTCAGCGAGAAAAAAAAAAAGCTAACTTAACCCCTGGTTCAGGGGAGGAGCTTGGGGGTTAAATCGGGTCAGATTGACCCGATTTCCTTCAGCCCCAGGGAAAAAAACGGGTCAGGGCAAAAAAAAAAAAAAAACTATAGATTTTTGAGGGAAAAATCCAAAAAATAGGGTACTCTACTTGTCGTATGAGGGGGTCTGAGAAGGATGAGGAACTACTATGTGACCCCACCGCGACGAGCACGAAGCTCAATGAAGGCAGAATGCCCTCAAACGCGCGCTCCACCCCGATCAAACCCGAACCAAGAGGGATGCCGAACTCGACCTAGCCGTTGGTTACTGGCGCGAGCTGACAATCCAGATATTGGATCAACTCGCTGGGTGATATACCAAAAGAGGGGCTCAGACAGTGACAAGTGTTGCCGGGGATACGGAACGCCCTCCGACGTTTGCTCGAAGGGGACACCTGCCCAGAGAGAGTACCTGAACTGGCGAGGGCCTACACACACATTCCACACCTCCATTGCGCAACCCTACCTTGATGACCTCATCGCCAGTGCCAAGGGCAACATGCATTCCGCGGGGATGGTGCAACACTTGTGTATCATCAACGTGTACCATTTTGTGAAACGCTCCTTCTCATTCTGCATGTGTTTGTCTTCACAAGAGCTTTTCCGCCGAAGGCGGAAAAGCTCGGGACCTGACCCGATTTAACAGAATTTGACCCGATTTTGCCCCAAACCCATATTCCAAGCTCCTGCCCTGCCCTGGTTCTAGCTCAGAAGAAAAAAAAAAGAAACGGAAAAGGTGGCTCAAAAAAAATTTTCGCATGGACCTGCAACGTTTGCCAAGCTTAAGGGCAAGCACCCTACGGCGCCCCTACCTTCTGTGCATGGGGACATGAAGAACCCCTCTGGCCCCGCCGACTTCACCACCAAAGAGGTCATGGCAGCAATCACCAGCATGCGAGCCACTACAGGTGGCCCGTCAAACCTGACAGATTCACTCCTCCGCACCTTGTGTGTTGTGCAACCAAAAGCACACCCCTGGCACGCTTGCTGCCCTAAAAGTGCTGTCATCACTGGCAAAAGGCGAGGCTCATCGATCGATCGCAACTTTCTTCGCTGTGCCAAGTTAGCCCTCATGAAGGTGTCATGAAGGCAAGCCTGGCGATGCGCTCACTCGGTGGATTGATTGGCATCAAAGGCACTGCAAAGTAAGACCACCTTGCATTGCGTCTCTTCGCATTTAGGCGCAACCTCAACATCGTCATCGTCCAGTCGGTGGGTAGGACGGTGGAGAGGAGCGCCTGCCTAGCACATGACGGCAGCCAAACGGCCATCCACCCCGAGGGGTGGATGGCCGCTAGGCTGCAGTCATGTGTGAGGGTGTGCCACGGTGGGCTCGGACTTCCGCCAGAACTTTGTCGACCTCATGTGCCTGATCCCTGTACTCTGCGGACGAAGTGGCATCAACGCATCCACCACAACTGGTTGTGAGGGAAGTATTCCTCAAAGAAATCCAGTCGTCAGCCTCTTCGTCACACAGCCCCCATGCCCAGTCGTCGTCTCCTTCCACGATCTCGTCATCCCAGAAAGCGACCTCCTCACCCTCCGCTTGGCGCAGCGGTGATGCCCGAACAAAGCAGGGCTGAAGGTGTCCCAGGGAGAGGGAAAAGAGTGGCTTTGGCGGGTTGTGGGGGGATATATACACGTATAGAGGGGAAAATGGGTGGGGATGTGCCTTTACGGACCTATACGGGCCTATACGCGGGGTAAAAATCAGGTGGGTGTAAAAAAAACCAGGGAAATAGCTCCATATACCGAATTATGCGACATCGCATAATTCTGGATTTTTTGGGGGAAAAAAAAAAAAAAAAAAAAAAAAAAAAAACGAACCTCCTAGCCTTCACCACCAAAAAAGACCCCAACAACGTCAGAGACAAGCAGTTCGCAGTGCACTACAGCAATGGGAAACGCGTGCCTACAACCCGACTGACACAGTACCTCGGCATCCTAATAGATGACGAATGCAACATGATACAACACATGGAATCAGTGTGCACAAAGTACAAACAACGACTCTCCGTACTGTACGCACTAGGAGGCGAGGACTGGGGTGCGGAAGCAGACACCATGCGACAAGTGTACATGACATATGTGCTGCCCGTGCTCACCTACGGGATAGGAGTGTGGGGACACGCACTGCTCAAGAAGAACCGAACCCATCTTGAGACCCTCCACCACGGCGCAGCCAGACTGATCACCGGCTGCCTACGCACCACAGCGACGGAGAACCTTCTCTGGGAGGCGAACCTGCGATCGATCGCTGAAATAGCACAAGCGGAAGGAGCAAAGCTGTACGAGCGCGCCAACCGCATTCACGACTCGCCCGCGTACACCGCCGTGCAGTCAACCAAAAAACACTCCAACACTACATGGCTCAGAGCAGCCACGAACACCGTTGAGGAAACAAAGATGTACACTCAGCACACAACTCGAAGCACCATTGCGCTCCACTACCCTGTGCCCCCCTGGCAATGGGAGGAAGTACAGGATAAGCTTACGCTGCACCCCACCATCCCAGGAGTCCTCCGAGCGGACTCTAAACAAACCAAAGAGGAAGCTCTCGAAAAAACGCAGGAGGCCCTCGACAAGCTACCCCAGTACGACTACAGCACGTACACCGACGGATCACTGTCCGACACGAACATCGGCGGGGCGGGATGTGTAGTGACGGACGCTGACGACAACATGATCCACGTCTTCGGCAAGGGGGCAGGCAGGCGATGCGTGGCCTACCAAGCCGAGCAGACGGCAATCCGTGAGGCACTCACCGACCTTGCGAACCGCACCACCACCAAACACGCGAGAGTGGCGATCCTCACGGACAGCCAGTCCTCCATCCGCGCCCTGGAGGGAGGACCGCAGAAGGCAGTCGAACACACACTGCACGACATATGGCGTGCGATACACACGCTCACGCGCAAAGGTGTACACGTCGACTTCCAGTATGTACCAAGCCATGTCGGCCTGACTGGAAACGAAGCTGCAGACAAAGAGGCAAAGCGGCACGCAAACGCCATGGTACCACAACTGGAACCCATAGCGATGATGACGGCCGCCTCTCAGATCAAGAGGGTGGCAGCGCAGCACACCGTCACACCCACCGAAGACAGCGCATACGCGTGCCAGCACACCGACGCCAAAGCGAAGACGAAGACACAACTCCGCCACCCACAACTCCGCCCAAGACGACTGACGCGTAAGGGCGCGCGTGAGATGAGACTCCTGCGCACAAGACGACACCCCCTCCTGTACACGGACAGGAGCCACAACGACACCCCCAACTGCAAGGCGTGCGGAAAGACGAATGTGACGGCGAAACACCTCCTGAAGCAATGCCCCAAGCTTACTGACAAAAGAGCCAACCTGTGCAGCAACACCTCGTGGGGAACACTCCTCACTCAACAACCAGAAGTGGTCCTAGAATACTTGGTGTCCTCCGGATTGTCTGATGACTCTCTGAGTGACCTTCTGAGACCAGCTGTAACGAATTGAAGGGAACATAACTTTTTACTTTTATCTACTTTTACTTTTACTCTTACTAGCAACAAGAGGATACCAAAAACAAAGAAAACATCAAGCGAACACACCGACCAGCATATCAGCTGATCACGGGAACCTTTTTTCAGGCTTCCACCTTTTGACGTCAGGCCAGTGTCCTAAACGATGCTGCCACACCCTGAGGGGGAGGTGTGCTGTCTGTAAACTCTGTGTGGCAACAACGGGGAGGTGACCTCCGTATAACGGCAACCCGCACGTCCTAGATGTGAAAAACGGCACCAGCCGGGACACGGTCCCGGGTTTACTCTGGATAGAACAAAAAAAAGAGCAGCCACACTGCTTCGGCAGCGCTAAAGAGACGAGAGTAAATACCAAGTAAAAAAAAAAAAAAAAAAAAAAAAAAAAAAAAAGAGGGAATTTTTGGGCACTTTTGGGGGGCCCTCGCCCGCGGACCCCCAGATCTCCCAGATGACTGGAATGATGGAACCTTAAAATTTTTGCTCGCTGCGCTTGCAGATGTGCCGTACCCAGGCCTGAACCGTGACGGGCCTATTTTCCGGGGGTTTTTCGGCTGGGGACCGGTTTTTTTTCCGCCCTTTTCGCGTCTTTTTTGTGTGCTTTTTGTGCCCTTTTTCGGGGTTTTTTTGCGCTTTGCGCCCGCCTCCATGACAAATTTGGGAAGCGCTGTGAAAATTTGACCCAATTGAACACAATCTGGGCCATATTTGGGTGATGGGTGGAGGGATTTTTAGACAAAGCTGATATGGGCTGGCCCCTTGCTCATACGCAGCGCAAAATCGTCCTCACGTATAGTGTGGAAGAATGGCGGAGGGGGTACTTGTGCCTCGACGAGGGTGATGGAGGGCTCCAGGTTGGCCAGGGCTGCAGTAATCCTCCGAAAGTGGCGTTTGCCCACCTCACTTTGTGGTCTCTCGGAAAAACAACTACTGTTTTCTGTATGAGTTTCAGAGATTTCTTTAGGCAGACTTGAAAGAAAATGAACCATTGGTTCGTGCACCGCCTCAGCGAAGTGTGGTCCATGAGATAATTTTCGGCGCTGCTGACCAGGGAAGACATTGGGAACAGAGGGACTGTATTTTTTTTGCGGAGCAAAAAAAGTAAAAAAAAAATGGCGCCGCAGGCAAAAAAAATTTTAGGGCACGGTGTAAAAATCTAGCTTTTTACACCACAGAGTCACTCAATGAACCCTTTTTTGCGGAGCAAAAAATGAAACATGGCGCCGCAGGCAAAAAAAAATTGGGTACAGCCTGTATGGTGCGGGATTTCATGGTGCGGTCAGCAACCCATTTCCCCAAGGTACTCCCGTTCAACCACACGGGGGGGACTTGGTGCACGACGGTGAAGTCAATGACATGACATGTAAAATGACATGTGTTTCACATGTAAAAAAAGTTACACGGTAAGCACATGTCATGTCATTGACTTCACCGTCGTATGGGGGGCCGTTCTGGATTCGGCACCCCTCCCCCCCTTTTTTTCCCTCCCCCGAAAACTGGTTATTTTGCACGAGCGGTCTCATCCAGACACGTGGTATTTTTTCTCGGGCTCCTCTGAGCCCCTGTGAACCCCTAAAACGCAGTAGAGACGGCGGGAAAAAAAGTGCGGGAAAAAAATTTATTTTTCCAAATCTGGGGCAGGCCCAGGGCGTTCGCTATCGCCATCGTTTTTTCCTGATCGTGGCGAAATGCCAAAAAACCCGAAATTTTTGCTTTTTTACTAGTGCTTAAAATAGGTCAAAAAAAATTTTCCCGCCGGAGAGAAGCTAGTTCGTGGGGGTGAATCCCCGGTACTGAGTGGTCGAAAAAAAATTGCGATTTGCGCGTGATCCCTTCCCCAGCACTAAAACCAGCAAAACGATGGAGAATTTCATCAATCCCCCCCTCACTGAGGGTCTCTTTGTGCTGTTTAATCAAACAGATGTACAAGAGAGAGGCATCTGTCATATGAGACTTCATCCTTAGTTTGATTATTTTCAATCAACTAAAACGTCTCTCTGCCGTTGAAGGTAGAGTTGACACGAGTAGTGACACCTTCTATAACAGGGGGTACGGGACACCTTCAGCAGACTGCAGGATTGAGGAGCGAGCGGGAGTGCTGGGGAAACTTACTTTCACGGCAGGCGGGTTTGCGGATGATTTTGAGTACAGTGGACACCCCCTCTGCGACCCCCCCTCCGGGGGGGTCGACAGGTTGGGGGGGAGAAATCTCTCTCTCATTTTTTTTTTTCCCCCCTTTTTTTATTTATTTATTTATTTATTTATACAGGGTTTCGCCCCGGTGGGGCGAAGCCCTGGGGCGAAATAAAATGTCATTTTTTCAGGAAAAGATTTTTTTAACGAAAAAAAATATTTTTCGCCCCGGGGCGAACGCCCTGGGCAGGCCTGTTTCTAAATCCGGTCCCCGTCCCCAGATTTGGAAAAATAAATTTTTTTCCCGCACTTTTTTTCCCGCCGTCTCTACTGCGTTTTAGGGGTTCACAGGGGCTCAGAGGAGCCCGAGAAAAAATACCACGTGTCTGGATGAGACCGCTCGTGCAAAATAACCAGTTTTTGGGGGAGGGGAAAAAAAGGGGGGGAGGGGTGCCGAATCCAGAACGCTCCCCCCCACCAAGTCCCCCTGTGGTTGAACGGGAGTACCTTGGGGAAATGGGTTGCTGACCGCACCATCCAGGCTGTACCTCAATTTTTTTTTGCCTGCGGCGCCATTTTTCATTTTTTGCTCCGCAAAAAAGGGTTCGTTGAGTGACTCTGTGGTGTAAAAAGCTAGATTTTTACACCGTGCCCTAAAATTTTTTTTGCCTGCGGCGCCATTTTTTTTTTTATTTTTTTGCTCCGCAAAAAAAATACAGTCCCTCTGTTCCCAATGTCTTCCCTGGTCAGCAGCGCCGAAAATTATCTCATGGACCACACTTCGCTGAGGCGGTGCACGAACCAATGGTTCATTTTCTTTCAAGTCTGCCTCGATAAAGAAATCTCTGAAACTATATATATAATTATTGGGTAATTATTACCCCATAATTACACGCAGGTGTGTTTTTTGTCACGAGTGACCTAAACCCACGAGCGAAGCGAGTGGGTTTAGGGAACAAGTGACAAAAAACACACCTAAGTGTAATTATCTGGTAATAATTTCACATAATTAGTTTTTTTTTTATCGTGCAATTTTTGACGAGTGTACAAATCCGGCGAGTCCCCGTCACCCTCCAGTCACTGTATGTCGATGATGGGAGTGTGTATGTGGGGTGTATGGGAAATGTGCCGAAGTATGGATGTTGAACCGAAAAAGTGGGAGAGGGTATAATTATTTGTGATCATTCTTGGTTTGGGGTTAGGAATCACATTTCAACAAGTTGGTAACAACTGTCTATCCTTGGACGATGCGAAGCGTGAAGTTGAGGTTTCCGGTGTGTTTTTCCGGGATTTTTTTTTTTTGGCGGATAATCAAAAACGTGTTTGAGGGGCCTAGAACTGCTCAAATGGGTCAAATTTTGCTTTGAATGGGCTCAAATCGTCGAAATTAACCCTTATAGGGGGAAAAAAAAAATTTGCAGAGTCCCTTTCCCTTTGGCGACTTAGGATCACCAAAAGTGGGTTTGAGCGTGTAATTATTACCCATAATTACACGGCTGACATTTTTGGTCGCAAATCGCTAACGATTCATAATTACACGCTTGGTAATAATTACACGCTCCCAGATTATAATTTTTGGTTCTTCCTGAAGGATTTGTACACGAGTCAAAAATTGCACGATAAAAAATACAGAAAACAGTGGTAGTTTTTCCGAGAGACCACAAAGTGAGGTGGGCAAACGCCACTTTAGGAGGATTACTGCAGCCCTAGCCAACCTGGAGCCCTCCATCACCCTCGTCGAGGCACAAGTACCCCCTCCGCCATTCTTCACACTATCCGTGAGGACGATTTTGCGCTGCGTATGAGCAAGGGGCCAGCCCATATCAGCTTTGTCTAAAAATCCCTCCACCCATCACCCAAATATGGCCCAGATTGTGTTCAATTGGGTCAAATTTTCACAGCGCTTCCCAAATTTGTCATGGAGGCGGGCGCAAAGCGCAAAAAAATCCCGAAAAAGGGCACGAAAAGCACACAAAAAAGACGCGAAAAGGGCGGGAAAAAAACCGGTCCCCAGCCGAAAAAAACCCGGAAAATAGGCCCGTCACGGTTCAGGCCTGAATCTGGGGACGGGGACCGGATTTAGAAACAGGCCTGGCCGTACCCCTTAATTTTTTTTTGCCTGCGGCGCCATTTTCCTTTTGTTGAGTGACTGTGTGGTTGTAAACCAGCATTTTTACACCGTACCCTATTTTTTTTTCGCCTGCGGCGCCATTTATTTTTTTCCATACGGTTAGTGGAACGTAAGGTGCAAGACCAAGCTCCGTAATAAGGGATTACATTCCGTTTTTGGTTATCTCGCAAATTGACCTTTCGCCTCTCCACGCAACTCAGTGAGGCTTGCGCGAAGCGCAACGACCGCTTTCGACCGGGCGGAAAAAAAAATTCGTTTTCGCATAATTCCTGATTTTGGAGGAAAACCAAGCTATTTCCCTGAAAAAAACCCAAAAAAAAAAAAAAAAAAAAAAAAAAAAAAAAACGGAAAAGGTGGGCCACCTTTTCCGTTCTACTGAGCTAGGACCCCGCATGACCCATAACCCAAACCTGAACCACAGAATAAACACAACAACCCAGTGGAGAACATCAGTTCTCACGCTACCCACTTGAAGCCCGCGCCACTCTTGACAACCCCCTCTGTTGGGGGCGCGCTCCAGTCCTGACCCACCTCGCCCCACCGCGACAACGCGTCGGCGGGCATTCTGTCCGTGCAAATCCACCTGGACAGCAGCTGCACCCCAGCCCCATCCGCGGCACCGAACACATCCGACAACACGTCGTTCCCCACACGTACTGCGCAATGGCCTTTCACCAGCACCGCCACCACGGCCGCGTTGTCCCCTACCACAATAATCCGCCGGGACCCCGCACGTATCGCCCACTTCACACCCCACACCATCGCCCTCAGCTCCAGGAGGAAGATGTCCTCCTGCCCCGACCACACACCCCACCTGCGAAACGCTTTAGCCTCATGTGCCGACACCACGATAAACCCAACCCTCAGGGCACGCGTCCGAGTACACCACCGTGTCGCACACATCCGCCTCAGACAGGCGCCATCTGGGCGCACGCCACACGTCCGGCACCAGCCGCCCGCGCACGAATCCCTCCAGGTCACGCTTCGCACCAGCCGACAGCCGCACCCGGTCGTCCCAACCCAGCTTCCCGGCAGAGATCTCCGAGCCCCGTGCACGCACCCACGCCATCATGTCCGGCAGGACGCAAAACCTGTCCCCCATGGCGTAGTTTCCAACACGTGAATGCCCCTATGACAACTGGTAGAAACACGGGGAATCGGTTATGCAGACACGCCAAAAAATGTGCAATTTTAAGCGAAATGTTATCGAAGTCTTGTTGGCGTGAAAGAGCAGGAGAAACATGCAGAAAACAAAAAAATATCCGTTTTTGCACACTAACACACACGTACCCACAATTACTCCACAAGTACCAACACTTACGCACACTTACGCACGTTTACACACACTTACGCACAACTGAGCAGAACTGGCCAGAACTGAGCACAATTACGCCACAATTACACCACAATTACAGCACAATTACACCACAATTACAGCACAATTACACCACAATTACAGCGGCCCAAAACGGTACATAAGGGAATGTGTGTTGTTGTGTGAAGGGTTTTAAAAATAATGTAAAAGGCGAGAAAGTTAGTAGGGGAAAAGAAGAAAGAAGGGAAAAAAATCAAAAGAAAACAAAAAACGAACAACGAACAGATGAAAGAAAAAGACAACCAGGTAATCATATTTTCCTCCCTCCCTTGAATTTGCTCAATTAGAGAACAATGGCAAACTGTTTAGGGGAGGGAAGTGGAATGTGTTCCCTCATCTGAGCTTGGTTGTATTCTTGCTTTTTTTCTTGTCCGCAGTTTTTTTTTTTTTTAATATGCACGGTGCAGTCTGTCCTGGAAATGTCGGACCCTTTTGTCGGAGTCCGAGGGGGTCCGACAGTCGGACCCCCTGAGTCCGACAGTCGGACTCAGGGGTCCGACTGTCGGACTCACAGTCGGACCCCTGAGTCCGACTGCCGGACCCTGGGGTCCGACAGGCACACCCAGGTGCCCAGGTACCCAGGTACCCAGGTACCCAGGTACCCAGGTACCCAGGTACCCAGGTACCCAGGTACCCAGGTACCCAGGTACCCAGGTACCCAGGTACCCAGGTACCCAGGTACCCAGGTCCAGGTCCAGGAACAGGTACCCAGGAACAGGAAAAAAGTCGTGAAAGAGCAACCACAGCTCCACATGACAAACACAAAAGTGTCCAGTCACGTGGGGCATTCATGCACTGAGGAGATAATGATCCAACAATTTACAAGAAAGATTACTTAACCTACTGCTGGAAATTGCCAGGTCGTAGTAACACACAAAGTGTGCCTCCGTTCGGGAAGACCGGATATTCTAGAGACCAGAAAGGCCTCAAGAATATCTTCCGGTAGTCAAGGTAGAACCGAGTGAACGGCCCAAGACCCCCGTGGAGAAGTTAAATGTTGTAATGCTATCAGGTAGAAACTGCGAACACTGTCTTACCCTCCTCAATGCATGGTGGTTGATGTCTTCCACAACAAATTTCCTGTACCCAGGTACCCAAATTCCCAGACCCACGCAGTGGCACATGACCGCCAAGTGTGAGTGACCCACACATGAGGGAATGCGACACTACGCAAAATTTACCACCAGACCCTGTCTTCGTGCACCTGAAGTACAACGCCGCAGACAGGCCAAACATGCGTTGGACTCAGAGGAATGCCCGCTGTGCAGGTATCAAACATGAGAACCAACTCCCAGCAACAAGGGGCGCCTTTTGGCGGGCGTTGTTGAGGGTGTTTGGGGTGCAAAGTTTTCCACAATTTTGATGCGCGGGTACAGAAGTGTTGTCTTGTTCTTTCATCTCTAGGAATGTAAATGTCAATCGCGTTTAACTACCACGAGGGCTTGTTTAGTGAACCCACGAGGGGTCGAAGGGGGTTGGTTATCCCATATCTATCAAAGGTTGTGTCGACCAGGCGAATCCACTATGTTACGCTGTACGTTGTTAAATCCGAAGAAATAACGCTTTAGCAGCCGCAGGAAGTTTGTTAAAAAGAGTGCCTCACGCTACACAAACCACCACCCGCGATTGACTTAGATGTTATAACAAAGAGAATTCAGAACAAAACAACACCCTGCCCCATACACACTAAATTGTCATGCTTCAAGAGCATGCCTGGGCCAAAATTACTGTGACAAAAAGGCAACAAGACCACCCACAAGGAGTGTGAAATGTGCACTGGTTTTCTGGGGGAACGCAATATTTTCTTGTGCCTCGTCCTCCGCAAGCAGAGGACAGACTTTCCGGAAGGTTTCCAAAGTCGAATTTCTTGCACTAGCTATGCTCCCTGGGTTAAATGGCAATAGCAGTGACTGACAAAGTGTACCCATCCCCCTTCCACCCCAGATCTTAGTCCGCAAACTCAGAATGGATTGATGCGGGTGATACTCTTTGGATTTTGAGTTGCTGAATGTCGGAGACGCGGCGAGGCTTCTCATCACAATCGCAGATGCAGTTCAGATTTCACGATCCTGTGATGAGTGTAAATGTGGAGTGTGATTAATGAATGAAATGTATGGTGTAGAAACGCAGTTATCGGGAAAGGTGAGGTTAATGTGGTAAAAAAAGGGGATAAAACTCGTGTAATTTTGTGAATTCCCACAAAGGTGGGTGATAATGTGCCCTTTGTCACTCAATTGTAACCGAGAATGTATGGGAGAATGAAATATTATTTCCCAACCCAACAACAACGATAAAGCGTGAAGACAATAAATGAAATCAAAGCGGAATAAATTTGAGGTTTTGTGAGGCACTCAACGAGTGTGCCGGCTCTGTGGCGTCACCAACACTCCCCAGTCATTTTTCCTGCGCTTCCAGGAAAACTCGCGTTTGCGACCAGGCCGAAACGAAAAAATTTAATTCACAGCAAACAGGTGTGAGGGAGAAGAAAAGAAAGTGAACAAAAACGAAAAAACAATGTTTTTCTGAAATGTGATGTTGTTGGGGTGGGGAGAATAAAACAGTTCCAGAAAAGCTCCTGTGTCGGTTTTCTTTTGGTTAAAAAAATCACTCAGTAAAAAAAAGAACTTTTTCATCACTCCCCTCAAACACTGCCAAAACGAAGAAGGACAGGATGTATGACACTTACGGATACCAAGTCTCAGCGGGTATGAGAAGCAAGGAGGTGTACAAGAAGAAATGGGACGAGTTCTTGCGGTTTTCAAACCTCGAGCGACTTGGTCCGCTTTGTATTGACACGGACCTCGACACCCCGACATGTACTGGCTTTTGAGAAAGGCAGTCGGTTCCTCGGTAGATTGCGTGCAAGTGAGGGAATATCCATCTGCTTGGAAGACGTCAAAACACCAAACATAGTATTTCGCGACATAAAGGGCAGATCAAATACTCACTGCCTTACATTCTCGGTTACAATTGAGTGACACAAAGGGCATATAATCTGCAAAATTACACGAGTTTTATTTCACTGAGTTAGATAATTATTATCTCATGAAATAAAGTGAACATTATTTCACGAGGTGGTGGGTGACTCAAACTGGGGCTCAACTTCACGAAGCGAGTGGAGTTCAGCATTTTGATTTCATGAGTGAAGTGAGTGTAATCATAAAAGTGATGTCACGAGCGATAGCGAGTGGGTATCACGTATTCCAGTTTGTGAATCACCCATCAGTTAAATAATGTTCACTTTAGTTTTCGATACGTAATTTTATACCACGCGTGAAAAACGTAAACAGGTGAAAAAGTGAGTGAAATAAGATTCGTTTTATTTCACGTTTTATTTCACGCAAATCGTGAAGGATTGGGTGGGGGAGTGAAATAAAAGATCACGGAGTGATCTGAAGGACACGACGTGTTCTTCCCTGGGCTCGTTCGCTCCTGAAAGTCTGTTGAAACGGAGGAAATCGTCCCATGTTTTCCTGTACTGCACACCACTGTTCATGTCGTCGAACAAGTTGTCATATGCATCCTCCATCTCCGCAAACTTGCGCGTGGGTTTAGGCATGTGTGTAAGAGGCAATAAATAATCTGTAATTTGAAGTGTGGTGGTGTGAGGGGTGGAGCGTGGGCTCAACGTTCCACTGTTTACACCTATAAATACGTTTTTCACTTGTGGAATAAAATTACATATTGAGTGAAATAAGAACATTTTCTTGCACTTGCCACTAAAAAGGCACCCTCGTGACTCTCACTCTTATTCCCCTCGCTTCGCTCGGGAAATAACGCACTCGGGCACCTTTTTAGTGGCGCGTGAAATAAAATAGTTCTTATTTCACTCGAATAAATAGTTATTATCTCACGGGCAATAATGTTGTGCTGCGTTTTCGAAATTCCTACAGTATATTTGACAAATGATGTATGACCACCTAGTACGGGGCGTCAAGGTTGGGTATGGTGAACAGTTCCTCGAAGTCCTATGACTGCAACCCTTTTGGTTGCATGCGCAGATCTCCTCCACATTGCTTTTGCGCCTACTCTCGGCATGGGTTTTGTTTTGTTCTTTGTGTGCGGAGATAATGTCTACTGTATTTTGTGTAATCTCCAGGAAGGAATTTCGAAAACGCGGCTAAACATTATTACACAAGTGAGATAAAAAATTGTTGGCTCTCTCTCTGTTGTTTTGGCTTTTGTTTTTTTGTCTATTTGTGACGAGGCCTGGAACACCTGAACATAGGCATATCTGGAAAATCTATCTGAGGTGTGGCAAATTAAATATATTCAAGCGTGTGGTTGAGGCGCACCTAAACATAAGTAAGTGCCAAGTCTGAACATTTATTTTCAGAGGCCTTAGTGAGGCTGTTTCGGCCTCGTTGCATTGTATCATGATGTAATAAGGTTCACATACTTTCGATTCAAAGAAGAGAAAGCACACAAGAAAATAAAATGCTGCAAACCACTGGGTGTGTTGTTTGCATCTACACAAGTAACTGAAAGTTAAACATTTACATACCTTGTCTTCCCCGTAGCCTCCGCCTTCGCTGCTGTCAAGCTGCCTTCTCTTGGTACCCAGTACCCAGTACCCAGTACCCAGTACCCAGTACCCAGTACCCAGTACCCAGTACCCAGTACCCAGTACCCAGTACCCAGTACCCAGTACCCAGTACCCAGTACCCAGTACCCAGTACCCAGTACCCAAATTGGTCGCCCCCTGGTTGGTCGAGAACCTAAAAATGCAAAAAAACGCAAAATTCATGTGTTTTGACCATGTCTGGGTACACCAAATACACACCTCTGAACAAGCCTATACCCAGTAGTAGGCAACAAGCGCTATTTTTTGACCAAGAAAAAAAAAATCCCCCAAAAATTGGGTGTAGTAGGTCATAAAATGGCCCAAAAAATTCAAAGAAAACCTCAGATTGACCAAACAATGAAAAAAATTTTCAAGTCAAATTTTCAGCCAAAATACGGCTATTTTGGTAAAACCATGTGTACTGTAGTGGCTATACAAGGCGATTTTCGGCCAAAAAAATTTTTTTGGCCAAAAAAAAAATTTTTTTTTTCGGCCCAAAAAAAAAAAAATTTTTTTTTTTGGGTCCGACTGTCGGACCCCAGAGTCCGACAGTCGGACTCCAGAGTCCGACAGACGGACCCCTGAGTCCGTCTGTCGGACTCAGGGGGTCCGACTGTCGGACTCAGGGGGTAAGTCCGTTATTTACACACTCCAAGCACGACAGACCGCACCGTGTGCACGAGAGGCACATTTTCAAGTTTTCTTTTATTATTTTTTTTTTTTTTCAAATTTCGCATCAACTCTTTTTCAACTCAAATGGAAAAGGGAGCAGCAAAAAAGGGGCACAAACTTATCACGAAAACCTGTCAGATGTCTGCAACCGCCGCTTTAATTCATCTTTCAAGATTATTTTTTTGATAAGATTGTTCACCCCGTTTTTTTGCAAAAAACGCAAATAAAAAAATTTCAGAGGTGATCACCCTACGTTCCTTTCATATGGGGTTTTCTCCCCACTTTCAACTTCCTTTTCTAGAACCTATGTGTTATTAGCGATCTGGCGTATCCAGAAGATTCCATCCTTTGAATAAGGTGACTTAGCAAGCATGAGAGGCTGAGATTCATCTTACAAACCATTTTTTTTAAAATTGAAACGTGAATATTGCCACAAAAAAAGGGGTTGTGGCAAAACTGCATTATCCCGACATTTTTTTTAAAAAGTTAACGATTGGAATGAAGGTGGGTTCAGACTCATCTTCTTTCTTTTTTGGGTACATTTAGTGCACCCTATTATACCTTCTATTCAGTAGAATAGATAGTATATGAAACATTTTTTTTTTCTTTTCTCTCTCTTTAAACCCAGGGGCAAAGGGATGCAACCAAACCTTTTATCGAATGAATCATGTAGTGATGATTTTCAAAAAAAGATCATTTTATAAAGTTAACGATTGTGATCAAGGTGACGATGCAAAAATGAGAGGCGTGCTTAGAGTCATCTGATCAACTTTTTTCTTTATAATACCTAAGGCAGGTGATGCAATCCACGAACAACGAAGAGGGGGGTGGGTGGGGAGAGAAAAAAAATGGGACAAAAAAAATGGCCATCCTCTTGGAGAGAGGGTGGAGGGAAGAACGGCGCCACGGACAATATAAAAAAACGAAGGTTTGGAAACGAGAATGGTAGCAAACGGCTTTTTAAAAAAAAAAACTAAGTCCCCCTTCTCCCCCCATCTTCTGTTTCTTCTTCCCCCCTCTCAAAACCCTTTCCTCTCCGTCTCGTGCCTGATCTGTTGTAGTGTGTCTCCTGTCTGTCATATCCTCGGGTATATATGGTAATGATGTTCAGACCCTCCAGTTTTTTGGCGAAACCCGTCACGAAGTGTACAGTTGGACAAGAAACTTGGCGACCACAAAAATTGGCGACCAAATAACTTGTCGACCAAATAATATTGGTCGCACACTTGTGGACTGCCACATCGAGGACTATAAGTTTGCCTACACCCTCAGGAGGTCCCGTCCCAGCAACCTCTCGCCTGCTGGCGACTACGAGGGGGGTACACCATCCCGTACGCTGTGGACGTTGCGACGTTGGAGGAGAGGGGTCGCCAATGTTACTTGTTCAGCTGTATGCACCAAACAGCAACATCGCATGCTGAGGTTGTGCGTTGCGACAGATATTCCAACATCACATCCAGCATTATACACATCCCCACAAAAAAAATGTCTCTGTACGTCCCCGAGCACATCCCTGCAGTGCCTATGGTGCCTGTTGAGTCTTTGGCACACCCGACCATGCTTCCTCCACAGTATGCGTCGTACACGAACAACCCGCAGCGCTGTGTTGTGCACACCCCTACCGCGAGCGCTATTGCGAACGGGTTCTACCCACCACAGATGGGCGGGCTCAAGGTCGGCTCCAACCAATGTCACGACGACTGGCATGCAGCCAACGCAAAACTCTACCTCCCCGTCGATGTCCACAGAAGCATCGTACGCCAAGAGACTGTCACCAACGCCTACCACCGTGGTCCTGTCAGAAACCGCGCTGGTCTTCCGTACTACTGAAAGGGAGGTTGGGGTGGTGGGGTGATAGAGCTTGAAGAGAGAGGTAGGGGGTTGCATGAGTTTATTTGTGAAGCGTTGTGTAATCCGTTGGGATGTATGTGGAGAAAGTGTACATTCATCGATTTTTTTTTGTCACACATCATGACACCTTGTTCCCCCGATTTGTATTGTACTCCCTCCCTTTTGATGTGTGTTTTGATTTTTCCCCCTGTTCTTGTATGCTGTTTTATTCTCTTTTAAGATGGTGTGCAAACCGATGTTTTATTACAAAAAAAAAAGGACAAATATTTTTCAAAAAATTCAATCATCTCTGTAAATTGTAAAGGAGAAAATGAGGAGGATTCATTGTGCACTGTCTGATAGGATCGCGAGCACTGGTGCAGAATGTAGCCTTATATCGAACCTCAAGCTCTTGTGTCTGACTACACTACCACCAGCCTTCGCGTTTTGCCTCTCTCCCTCCGATGGATTCAGTCCATTGGCCATGGCTATATACATCCGTATGGACTATCGATTCGTATATGTGATGCCCGCTTCGCTTTTCTACTCCTTCCTTGAACTAGCAATAGCAGCCCTCATTAAAAGATGTGCTCAAGGTGACTAAGCACAAAAGTCTTAGGTTCATATTATAAGCTTTTCTTAAAAAAACTGGTCACTTTATGTTGCCTCTAACGAAAATAGTTCTTCGAACCCCATTTTCCTTGCGTTCTTAAAAAGGCTTTCACTGACACGACGCAAAACCACCTTTTTTTCCTCCTTCCTTTAACCACGGGTTGCCTACGATCGTAGTACGATCGTTTACGATCGTACCAAAAAACGATCGTAACGATCGTAAAATATCGTACTACGATCAACTACGATCGTACTACGATCGTAAACGATCGTAGTACGATCGTAGTACGATCATTACGATCGTAGTACGATCGTAGTACGTTTGCCAAACGAAATAACGAATATCGCTTGAAATACCGTTCGATATTCCTTGCATGGTGTGCATGAAGCACACACAAGGTATATCAAACGATAACCAATCAGATAAAACGTTACATCATTGGAAAATTGTTGGCACCGCCCCCCTGTCTTCGTATTTATTACGTCGACAGGCCAAACAACGTTGGGCTCAGAAGAAGCAGTGCTAGACAGTCACTGGGGATCAACATGAGAACCAACTCCCAACAACACAGGCTACCGAAGTAGCAGGTGGGGTGTTGCGGGTGTTTGGGGTGAAAGAAAATCGATTTTGGTAAGTTCCAGCAGAAAATTCTTAAGTTTGCACTAGTCGAGAAGGGTTACCACTGCTCACCGAGCGGTGCACCCATTTAAGGGTGGAGAAGCGTGACACGCACATACAAGTATGCACGTTACTTCAACAAAGGCTGAATTCTGGTAATTCTAAGGGATGTGAATTACAGCCACCACATGGTTGTCATTAGGTTACTACCTTCGTCGTAAACGTATACAAAGGTTTCGCCCCCTTCTCTTTCATGCAAACTTAAGAAAATCCTGAAGTAACTACAACCTGGCGTGCGGGTACAGATGCATTGCTTTGTTCTTTCCTCAAAGTCATGTGTGATCTCTCGGGTCTGTACTAAAGTCAGTGTTTAGATAAGCATCCACTTGACTCGTTCTAACAACCGTTGAAATCTAGAACAAAACAATACACTGCCCCTTCTCACACCAAGCCGCCATGCTTCAAGAGCATGCCCTGGGCAAAAATTACTGTGACAAAATTAGTTTTCTGGGGGAACGCAATATTTTATTGTGCCCAGTCCTCCGCAAGCAGAGGACAGACTTTCCGGATCCCGAAGTCGAATTTCTTGCACTAGCTATGCTCCCTGGGTTAATGGCTATAGCAGTGACTGACAGAGTGTTCCCACTCCCCTTTCCACCCCATATGTTCGCTCGTTCTGCACAGTTGGTTCTCGATGTTGCACTCGCGATACCTGTTTAAAAGTGAAGTTGTGAGTGGTGGGGAATTTAAAGAAGGTGATTTCTTTAAAAAATAAGTTGGCCTGAGGGTGTAAAATATTGTTATGGAGACTTTTTGGAGGAAATACGAGTCGACGGCCTTATTTTGTTGAATATTCACCAGAAAGTTAAACATATTTACATACCTTGTCTTGCGCCTTCGCTGCTGTCAAGGTGCCTTCTCTGGGTACCCAGTACCCAGTACCCATAATACCCAAAATAATTTAGGATAATACCCACTGGGTATTATCCTTTTTTTTATTTGTTTCAATACTCCAAGGCAGGGATTTTTCTAATTCTGGATTGGGATTGGGATTTCGGAAAAATAAAAAAATTCCCTGAAAAAAATTCCCTGTTTTTCCCTACAGCAATTTCAGGTATATTCTACTCCACCCCACCCCCAGAGAGTTTCGCCTGTGGGATGCGATCGATCAACGCGATCAAATAAAGCGAAAAAGGGGAAAAGGAAAAAAAAAAAAGTCCCGCATTTTTGAGGAAAAAATTGGCTCTGCAGGCGGTTGCTGTAGTTGTGGGTGCGGATGTTCACGTCAGTTGCAGGCAAGCATCCAGCATCAGAGACATTTGAGGTTGTGCACAAGAAGAAGGAGAAGACGTGTCAATCGCATTCAATTATGAGGGTTGGAAGACGGAGGAGATCTCAAATGTTGCGTACCGTGGCTTCGCCAGGAACCTTTGGGTGCCATGACTGCCGTTTCTTTCATAAATGTACCGAGGTTACTGATAAGGCTGACACACTACGGATTGTGGTTCACCCCTCCCCACCGCATCAGAGGGGAGAAAGCGCCACGCCTCCCTGCACTGGCAGGGAGTCGCGCGCGCGAAGCGCGCGCAGCGACCGCTTTTACGGGGGGAAAGCTCGGGACCCCAAATGACCCCGGCGAGAGCCCTGACGACATATCGGGAAAAATTTTTTTCCCCCCCACAAAAAAGTCAAAAAACAGCCCAAAAACAAAACCAAAAAAACAGGGAATTTTTTGGATTGGGATTTCGGAATTTGGCCAAAAGGGACGGATTTAGAGATATCCTTGCTCCAAGGAATTTGCTAAGGAAAAGTCGATATTGTGCAGTAGTGCATATGGTTTACCCCCAGATCGTCAAAACACCCGATTTTTGCGTTTTTTTGCACTTTTTGGTGCCCAAAAACCCAACTCAGGGGTCGAAATTTTCCCGAAAAAAAAATTTTTTTTTTTTGAGATTTTTCGATTTTTTGACAAGGCGCTGGCCCATACAAAATGCACTGGTGGTACAGAAAATGACTGGGGAATTAACTCTAGATGCTCAAAACAGCCCAATTCTTGCTTTTTTTGACTTTTTGGTCCCAGAAGGGTACCTAGGGTGTAGTGAGCAGGCCTCAAAACACTTGTGAAAAAAAAATTGGGATTTTTTTTTTTTGAGATTTTTTCAAAAATCGACTTGTCTTTGGTAAAAATCACGAAATTTTGGGTTCGCGGAACCGCGTTTTAGACCCCCCTAGATGCTCAAAAGTGCCAAATTTTGCTTTTAATGGCCTCAAATCGTCGAAATTAGCCCTATATAGGGGCAAAAAAAAAAAAATTCGAGGGTCTAGGTATGGAGAGCGAGCACCTTAGAAGGAGGATCGTACGATCATAATACGATCGTAAGTACGATCGTACTACGATCGTACTTTGATCGTAGTACGATCGTAGTGCGATCAAAAAAGAGCTACGATCGTAAGAGATCGTACTACGATCGTAGGCAACCCGTGTTTAACAATACGTATTTCAAATAGCATATACAATGCTTGCTGGGTTGGAGGGGTATGTAAGCAGTGGGTCCGATGAGGTGCGGACAACCACACCAACGACACACACACCGCCACCTTCTCCACCACGCCGGCGAGGGAGAAAACGGTCGCGGGCAGCTGCATCATCTTCTCCTCCTCCTCCTCCTCCTCCTCCTCCACGACGGCAGGTATCGCTCAATGGTATCGTCTACGCAGGCCTCGCGCTCACAGCCGATAGCGTCGCCTCGCTTAATGCCGCGCTTCAAAATCTTTTTGAACAAAAATCTCTTGGTGTCTTGGAGGTAAAATCGGAGTATCACGTTACCCTAAAATATTGGGGAAAGGTGAGGCGTGTGGAGGAAAGGGAAGGTCCCGGGGGGTACTTAGAAGGGGAGAAGGTGGCGGTGTTTGTCGAGCGTGTTGTCGTAGTCCCGGTGCTTGGGGTGGTGGTGTGTGGGGTGAAGGTGGTGGGGGAGTACGGAGCAGTACCGCGGTGTGTCATAGAACCACCGCATATAACAGTGTGCTGCAAGGCCCCTGCAGTACCAGGTGACTCTGAAATGCTTCTCCAAAACCTGAACACAAAGGAGCAAAGCACAGTCTTCTACAGGAAGACCCTGGCCGCAGTGACGTTCGAGCTTTCCATAGAATTGCAAGGGGTTGTTACATTGTACAAGGAGTAGATGGGGTGGTGAAGGGGGTGAAGTTTTAAAAATTTTCAAAAAAAAAAAAAAATCTGTGCTCTGTTTAGAAAGATACTCATTTTTCTCATATTTTACTCAAAACAAATACAGGAAAAAAAGAAAAAAAATGCCGCCCAAACGAAGACCCCCTGGCAACGCACCACCATCCTCCCCATCAACCGTTTCGGGTGATTTTTCTGTGGAACCTTCTCCGGTTAGTGAGGTGGAACATCCTAATTTGCGTATTGTGAAGGACTTGGCACCGAAGCCGCTGTTCCCTTACGATGACATACCCCCGCCACCGACACCACAACGGAAGGTGCGGGCGAAGGAGTACACTACCGAGATGGACGTCATCAAGCAGAACCTAATAGAAGCAAGAAAGAACGCTGCCGACTACGAGGCTGCTTGGGCACAAATCCGCCAGGTGGAACAGAGGCTTGAGTCTGAGTTCGGCGCCTATGCGGCAGACGACCCTTCCCCTGCCCTTCGTGCCTCTACCTTCCGCGAAGAAGAACTCCGCAAACGAATCCACGAATTAGAAACCCTCCTCGACACAGCTAACCCAGGAGACGAACCGCAAAACAACCCCGACATCGAAAAGTACGGCACCAAACGCAGGCAGATAGACCGCACACATATGGAAGATGATATGGGGAAAATGAAGCAGCAGTCTGCAAAGTTTCAACACGAACTTTACATGGGAGAGGCAATAGACACTAAGATGGGCTATCGTCTGAAGGAGCTGGAGCTAGAGAATGTGAGGTTAAGGAAAACCAATGCGCATTTACAACAGGACATTGAGGACTCAATACGGATTCTGCCTACAGCGGAGTACCTGCAGCGTGCGAACGATCTCTTCAACGACCATCACAACGCCATGCACCGTCTCCTTGGTGAAGCAGACGCGATGCTCACTGCCGCTGCCACCGCCCCTTCTCCTGCCCCATCAAATTACTATTTTTCCGGAGAAATCGGACAACACGCAGACATCCCCCCAAACATTCTCAACGAAGAAGGAGAAGGAGAAGCAGAAGCAGAAGAAGAAGGCGGCAAACGCCGCCAACCCGGCAGTCGCCTCCCTTGGCGAGGCATGGTATATTGTGGACGTTGTAACATGCTGGTTGAAAGCGAAAAGCGTGGTGAACAAAATCCGGTTTTGGTGCACAGTAGAGTTCAAGGGGAGACTGAGGGGAAAGGAATTGGGTTGTTTGTGGGTGACAAAGGGAGGATCGGGTATCCACGCACTGCAGCGACAGTGGCACCCAGTATTGCGTCGGGTAGTGGCGAACTGCCGTTTAAACATTCATTGACCCCAGCGCAAGCTATGCGTGCTGAGGCTGCGCACACCGTCCTCCCACCAAAGAATAATTGGGCTCAAGGAGTTGGCCCGGGGCTCTCACGTCATACAGATGACTCTCGCAATGCAGTGCACCAAGGCCTGAGCCCCTCCCGAGTGGGCATGCCTCTACCGCATACACTCACAAGGGATGAAACTCCTTATGCGCAAGGCCTTCGGCACACCCATCCCAACCGATTGGTCTTCTCTCAGGACAAGAATTGGCCTGGGAAGTGAGAAAAAAGGTGGGTAGGGAGGGTGTGTTGTGTTGTGTGTCAACGTTGTGGGATAAATCTCTTCGTGATGTGTGTCTGTGGTATTAGCAGAAATTTTTGAATGTGATCGTATAGATTATGATTATTACCTAGTGAGGTCTCATCTTTCCCATATTAAAGGTGTGCTAAGTGAGGTGGAGCGGAGAAGGGGGATGGGAAGCTTTTCTCACTCTGTCACCGCTGTGCGCATTGCTCTCTCTCGTTGTACTTTTTTTTTGTCTTCTTTCAGTCCTTTTTTTCATGTTTATAAAAATGAATGCAGGGATCCTCTCTGCTGTATAGAAAACTACCTTTCAAACAAAGCAGGGTAACTCTTTCAATTTTTTTGCTCCAAACGAATTTATTGTTTTTCGGGAGAATGACGAAATAGTACGTATGCTCGGCAGTTTGATGAACGACGTCCCACAATACTGCAAGACTGCAGGATCATCTTGACGCCCGCTAATCACGGTGTTATGGAGATACGCATTTGTCGTCTGAGACTCAGATGATATAGCTGAAGTGCTGTTTCCTTTAGAATGCTTGACATAAACACCTCAACTCACCTCACCTCAGACACACATCACCCAAAAGAAGAAATATGAGTCTCAACGAATGTGTGTCTGCAGCCAAGAAGGCCTTCCCCGCCTGGGCTGCAAAGAGCGGTGCAGAGCGTGCACGGGTTTTGGTATGTCGTTGTTTCAATTCACTGCCGTCTTGTCCTAAATACAAATACCGGTTTTCGTTTTCTGTATTTGTTTCACTGAATGTGTCGACGTCTTTGCTTTGTCGTTTTTCACTGTTTCCTTATATTCCTCAAGGTCGCGATATCTGCATACTTCGTGTTAACGCTTCCTCCATCTACCGTTCAAGCGCCTCCTGCTCCCATCGGAGCTCCAGAGCACGCTGGACCTCCGCGGTTTAAACGCCATGTAGGGCAGATTCGTGTTTGAAGTAAGACTGTACTTCGCTATTCCTCCTTTGTCTGCAGCCTCTTCTCCTCTTTAGGTTCCCCTCTTTCACGTTCACAAATGTGCTAAAACTGATTGATTCGGAAGAATTCCCTGTGGCTCGGGCGGAGCTTGCAATATCTGGATCCCAGTGGTGTCACGAAACGATGCCCACACTGCGTAGTAAGGTTCCGTGACGTGGCGGACGTATTCGCGCAACTTGGCATCTTTGTGCCTCACCCATACCGGTTTGTGTCAGTTCGTTAGAGATATCAAATTCGACCCTGTGAGGCGCTATCTTCACCCCATTTAGTTCGCTGTAATATAATAATATTATACGTATTTACACCACTCAAACCACCCCTAATAGAACACCATCGCACGCCGCGTTGCTGAAGAGGTGAGCGACCTTGCCGAGCTCGAGACGAGAGAAACGAACATCTGCATTACTGAGACACGCGACGGGCACATCCCTGCTGTGTGCGACACTTTTGAGTACTTCGCAGGCCATGCGCACACTGCACTGACCGGCACATCGCTTCCTTTGCCTCACGCCAACCCTGCCAACGCTCACTCCTTTGGGATGACCGTCTGCGAGCCCCTTGGTGTCGTTGGCGCCATCACTGCGTGGAACTACCCCATGATGCTGGCAGCGTGGAAAGCTGCCCCTGCGCTATGCTGCGGGAACACCATTGTCGTGAAACCCTCCGAGCTGACACCAGCAACGACACTGCGTCTGCGTGACATCGTGAACGAGGCTGCAGGGGACACCATCATGCAGGTCGTAGAGGGGGACGGGGCAGTGGGGAGAGAGCTTTGCCAGCACAGCGACATTGCAAAGGTTTCCTTCACTGGGTCGGAGGCAACAGGGCGTATTGTGGGAAGTACCTGTGGAGCGGAGTTGAAACCGGTGACTTTGGAGCTTGGTGGAAAGTCGCCGATTATTATTTTCAGTGATGCGCACATCCCAACAGCGATTGAGGCCATCATTGCAGCCAACTTCTCCAATGCAGGTCAGGCCTGCTCTAATGGAACCCGAGTTTTCATTCAACGTGACAGCGATCTTCTCGCCACACTCCTCCCAGAGCTCGAGAAGGCTATCGCCAAGATCAGACTCGGCAGCCCCCATGCAGTGGACACTGAAATGGGCCCGCTCATCAACTCTGCGCACTTCAACAAGGTGATGGCGTTGCTGGACACCGCTAGGGGGGATGAGGACTGCACCTTCCTGACCGACGCTGTTGCATGCGTCGATTCATTGACCGTCCCACCGACGTTGATTTTGTGTGAATCCGACGACAGCCTTGTTGTGAAGAAGGAGATCTTCGGCCCGGTTGCATGCATCCTCCCCTTTGACACAGAGGAGGAGGTCATTGTGCGCGCCAACTCCACCCAATACGGTCTTGCTGCAGGTGTTTGTACGAAGGACCTTGCTCGTGCACACCGTGTTGTACAGAAGCTTAACGCAGGCACAACGTTCATCAACTCATACAATGTCTGTCCCGTAGAAATGCCCTTCGGAGGCTTTAACGCCTCTGGACATGGTAAAGAGCTCGGCCAAGCTGCTCTGAACCACTACACAAAGGTGAAGTCAGTTTTTGTTGATGTTAGCTCGGCGTGATTAGGAGGTGGAGAGAGTGCAGATCGACAAAAAAATATCCCCCCCCCCGATGTCCAAATAAGTTTGGGGGTTTTTTAGTTGCGCCTTTTTGGACTGTAAATGGTGTTCCGATTGTCATTCTGCAGGGTGTCATCCTCAGGACAGTGTGGTGAAGCAAAACGTTACGTCGTGGCGTGCTTATTGCATTTTGATGAATGCCCATTTTTTTTTTTTGGTGATTTGCGGGTTGTTTTAATATTTCTTACGAAGCTTGCTTTAAAGGAGAAATAGTATTACCGGGGTACGGTCGCCAAATCATCCCTCAAAACAGGAGGATTTTGTGCAATCAAGGAAAACAACTTTACCTGCCCGATCCTACTATTTTTACTCTCTCTCTCTCTCTCTACCATATTGCTGCTAAGGCAATTTAATTGGCAGTCGACGCTGCTAAGGGGGAAACCACACAAAACGAAAAAAGACATTTTTTTTTGGCTATTTTTTTTTTTTTTTGCTTTATTATACGGTGGAGTCTGACCAGCCTGGCCTGAGGCCAAACCGGACTCAGGGGTCCGCCTGGCCGGACTCAGGGGTCCGTCCTTTAGTCCGGCCAAAAGGGTCCGGCCATTTTGGTCAGACTCCACCGTGTACACTCCAACATCTTCTATTACTATCCACACCACCACACCACCTATCAGCAAACCCCATACACAACTCACACACCCCCCTCTTCCACACCACAGTCATATGGATTATTAGGTGCTTCAGTTCTTCTTCGTCTCCTTCCCCCCCCCCCCCCCCCCTCACTCCTTTCTTTCCCCTACACAAAAAACACCTATTGAATAGTCTTTTTTAGTTTCCCCCCCCCCCTTTTTTTTTCTTCCCGCAACACTTTTCGCAGTGTTGTGGGGGGTTTTTCGGTACAATAGCGCCACTACCTCCGTTAGCGACTAATATGGGGGTGGAAGGGAATGTGCCAGTGGTAGGATCACCTAGTCAGGCGTTGAGGAAGAAGGGAAGTGGTGTGCCAAGCACAAATGGACAGTCAAAGCGGCCTGATAGGCTGACTTCGATAGAGGCAGCGAATGGGGGGAACCACCATCCGGGAGGTCATATGAAAGGGGGGTTGCCTCAGGTGCTTCGTCCGCTTGGTGTTGAAACTCTTGGGTTTGATCCACGAAAAACAAAGGACTCTGTCGAAAACGGTGAAGTCAGCAAACTGAAGGGGGAAATCAACCAGAGAGGCACCGCAATAGCGAAGCAACAATGCCTTGCAGTGAATTTGGTGCAGCTGTTGTCGCAGGTTGTGAAATTCTATTCGCCGCCCGACTCTGAGGCCGAGGTGGCCACCTTGCCACCGGTGGAGGAGATCTTCCAGTTCTCCGACCAAGGCATCTACGACATGCTGCACAAACACTACCAACTCCTCTACAGCACATACAGAGCCCGCGAGCGGTCCCTCCTCCTCCCCGGCCTTTCATCGCTTTTCTCCGTGGCAGAGGAAAAGAAGACCACCCCACGGCGAGGACTCAGGGGCATATACACGATCATCAAAGACGAGCTCGCCTCCTTCCCGACGTACAACCTTGGGACAAACAACGGACACATCTCGGAGCTGTTCGCAGTGTCGTCGCAGGGGTGTTACCCTTCGCTGGTATGGGGGAGGAGTGTTTTTGAAAAAAATGGGGAAGAGAATGCCAGAGGAGATGTTATGCATTAGGTGACTGAGCACAGAGATGCTTAGGTTTGCCTTGTAAACTTATTTTTTTAAGGGTAGAAAGAATCGTGAAGACTGTCAAATGAATGTGTTAAGTTATATGGGAGAGATGAGAGAGGATTTTTAGTGGAGAGTATCGTGGGGTAATATAATCGATATTTTGAGAAGGAAAAAGAGTCTTTTGGGTTAAGTCCAGAGCCTTGGGGATAGGTTTATTGTAATTATAACAAGGGGGTGGTGGGGTGGGTGTAAAAGGTCTTAAAAAAAATACCATCAACACAACAGAGCAAGCTGCAGGGTCTGCATGACATCCTGATCAACGGGCGTGACACATTTGCTGGGATCTCCATTGAGCGTGCGAGGGAAGTATGTTTGGGCATTTAGCCCCCTATTGCTGTTTTGTTTTATGTCGATGACAACAATTCAAAGCTTCTAGGCTTTGGGTCATCTTTTCAGCTTTTCTAGCAGCATGAGACTTCGGTTCTTACAAAAAACTTTTTTTGTCTCCTTTGAATGGAAAGTACCATAACCGTATCATCTTATTCTTTTCATTGCACATTGCTTGCTGGAGAGTGTGAGTGTGTGAACGATGAACCACTACTACTAACAGGCTTTCCTTACCGGAGATGCAACCGACGCTGAGAAGCGCCTGTTGCGAGAGCACATCCACGACGACGCTGACAAGGAGAGCGGGCTGCTCAAGGAGAACAACAACCTCATCAAGACCGACAGCCCCACAGAGGTGAGTAAGAAGCGGCGCAAGTCAAGCGGACACTTCTTTGTGTGGGGCGAGTGTGTGATTGAAAAGACGGCACCCGACGACGCTGCTGACGACGTGTTCATGGAGGATCTTGCGGGAGACGAGACCACAAGCAAGAAGAAGAAGCTAGGAGGACGCAAGAAGCGCCTGTCTGTGAGTATCAATGACGAGGTGGAGCCGACACAGATCGTTGATGAGCAGGGTGTCTTCCACTTTGGCGACTTTGCTGTGGACACAACAGGCAGCAGTGGCTACGACTATGGATCCTACGGTGCTGCGGCAGGTGGGGCGAGTGCCATGGACTTTGCCTTTGGTGACTTCGCGATTGGAGTGGACGAAGAGACTGTCAGAAAACACGAACCCCAGTACCTTGCGAAGAAGCACAAGCTTGCCCTCGACCTGCCTAAGAAGGAGATGAAGCCGCAGGGCCTGGCGGTTGTGAACTACCGTGTGACGCATCTGCTTGGGCATGCTGTGCGTGTTAAGTGTGTTGCGATTGCTCCTGACGAGCGCCACATTCTGTCGTGCAGTCACGAAGACGTGATAGTGGTGCTGAGCGACATCGAAACGGGCAAGGAGATGGTAAGCTTCTCGGGGCACGACGACACACTCACGTCTGTGGCGTTCTCGCAGGACCAGAAGCACGTTGCCACGACGTCACGAGACCAGAACCTGATCCTGTGGGACGCAATAACGGCAAAGGTGCTGCTCCAGTTCGAGCACGACAAGGTTGTCATCTGCTGCGCCTGGTCTAAGTCTGGGCGTCTCATTGTGTCTGGATGTCAGGACAAGGTGTGCCGTGTGTGGGACACGAAGAAGGGGAAAGAGCGTGCTGCGTTCACCGAGCACGTTGCCATCATCATCTCCCTCGACTTCGCACCGGACGACAAACACGTTGTGTCCGCTTCTGCAGATAAGTATGTAGACCATCTTGGGGTGACTAAGCTCAGCGGGGCGTAGGGTCATCGTGCTTTATTTTATGTGAACGTTGAGGCGTTCAGGGTAGATCCTTATTTTCGCTAAAAACGCTAAAAATCCCAGATTTATTTTCGTTTTTTTCCTTTTTTTTTCTCTCCCGTTTTTGAAATTTTTCGGCGCAGGCCTGACGCTAACTTTCAGGTTTTTGGGAAATCGTGGGGTATTGATGGTTTGTCCGCGAGCGAAGCGAGCAAAAAAAAAAAAAATAAGGTGTACCTCCGCGAGCGCAGCGACGGAAAATTGAGTGACGATCTAAAAGAAATCCAACAAGCAGGTTGGTACTGTACTCAGGCAGAATAGTGGTGTTTTTTTTACACATCTCAGCTGTCGTAGAACTAAACCCCAGGGGATAATCTTGGTTTTGGGGGTTTTCGCTGAAACTCGGTCGAGCCCAACCCAGCTCGTTAGGGCCTCCAGCAGAATGTGAGAATTCCTCGGTTATTCTACTGCGGAGTTCGGCACTGCATTGATATTTGCACCAGGCACACGCAGTGACCTCAGTATATTTACAAAAAGAAACGGCGGTCGTGGCACCCATGGCGAAGCCACGGTACGCAACATTTCTAAAAATTGCGCTCAAAATTGCACATTTTTACTGCCAAAACTAGTCATGGGAAGGGTGGATTGCAATCTTGCGCCGCAGGCACGGTACGCTACTTTTTTTCTTTCGCATGCTTCCTTTTCCTTCGGCGTTTGACCAATTAAATCACATTCCGGCAGTGGCCCTTGTCACACTGCGCCCTCTGACAAGGGTAATACTTTCTAGAAACATTCTGAAAAAAAGTGGTAGTACCCGGCATTAGCAAGAAAATTTTCAAAATTAAATAGGTAGTGCCGATGCACCAGCAGTTTGGGTAGGCGAGACCGCATTGGGTGAACCTCCGCGAGCGCAGCGAGCGGAAATTTTTTTTCCGCAGTTTTTGGGCAAAGTTCAAAATCCCACCAAAAATTAAGTGGGAATTTTCGACAACAATACTGGGGCCCTATGGGTTTTTGGATTTTGGCCGAACAGTGTTGTGTTTCTGCCTTGGTCCGGTTGAAGTCTTTATTACTGGATCTCATACTCCGTACAGGTGATCCACACCTGACCAGGGTTTTCGCTATGGGGGTACCGGGGTACCGCCGGTACCCCCAAAGAAAAATTTGGGAAAAAAACCCGATTTTTGGGGGTACCGCGGTACCCCCAACGGTACTTGAGGGTTTAGGGTTAGTGGGAAATGTTTTTTTTCTTCTTTTTTTCCCCTCTCGGCAAGTCGTGGCGCAAATCTTTCAATTGCGGCCATAATCGGGGGAAAATATGCTTCTGTGGGGTCCTTGCCGTTCCGAGAGAAGGAAAAAGTAGCGTACCGTGCGCCTGCGGCGCAAAACTTATGAGCGGAATCCCACAGCCCTCTACCATAGTTTGGCTGTAAAAATGTTTGATTTTAAGCCACAATTTTTGAAATGTTGCGTACCGTGGCTTCGCCACAAAGTTTAGATATTATGACTGCCGTTTCTTCTTGTACTGAGGGAAGGCAGGCGTAGAAAAAACATGAGAAAAAGGGTTGGTTTGGTTCTTGATGTACATTACCATCCCACGTCATCACGTATTTACCTGAAATGAACGGACCTTTTCGCGCGGAGCGCGAAAAATTTTTTTGACCCTTTTTTTTTGCCGGTACCTACCCCCCCCCGTGCATAAGTCCGACCCCCATGACCCGTGCATAAGTCCGATGACCCGTGTATAAGTCCGGACAGATTTGGGCTCAGGATCGGACTTATGCACAGGCCGACTTATACACCGGTTTTGTGTACTGGTAGTGGGGAGAATTTTTTTTGAGGCGTTTTCCCGCTCGCGAAGCGAGCGGGAGGAAAAAATTGAGGTATTTTTCCGCGAGCGAAGCGAGCGTAACTTTATTTTTATTGGTGGTGTATTCACCAGGGATCATCTTCACGCTTCTCGTGTCAAAACATCATCCTCACAATTCTCAATGGTGTGAACCTGTTACTGCAACATTGTGGAAAACATTGCACCACAAACAGTCTCAACAGCCAAAAGGTGTCCCTTGTTGGGAGTTGGTTCTCATGTTTGATACCTGCACAGCAGGCATTCCTCTGAGTCCAATGCTGTTTGGCCTGCTTGCGGCGTTGTACCGAAGGTGCACGAAGACAGGGTAAATTTTGCGGGCGGTGTCACATGTGGGTCACTCACACTGAGGTCATGTGCATGGGTGTGGGTACCTGGGTGCACAAAACCGGTGTATAAGTCCGATACCCGTGCATAAGTCCGAAACCCCGTGTATAAGTCCGGAGGCCCTCAGCCCCCCCAAAAATCGGACTTATACGCAGACTTATGCACGGGGGGGGGGTAGGTACCCCCAAAAAAAAAAATAGTGATTTCTGGCGAAAACCCTGGCCTGACCAAAAAAGGAAAAAAAAAAAAAGGAAAAAAAAATAAAAAATATCGAATCCTTATTTTCACTTTCGCTAAGGATCTACCCTGGAGGCGTTTACACCTTTTTTTTTTTTTTTTTTTTTTGCTAATACTCAGGGTGTTTCCTAATTTGCTTCCGCTTCCGGGGATTTGGAAAAAATTGGCCAGGGAAAAAATTTGCGGGAAAAAATTAGGGACGTGTTTAAAGTGCTTATTTTTTGGTATTTTCCCGAAAAAAGTATGTTCACTGTTCTGGATCGCTCCAATCATTCAAATAAAGCAGTTTTCGGGAATTTTTATTTTCACCGATGTTGGGTACCGTGCGCCTGCGGCGCTGCCTGTTCCCTACCAGTTTCTACAGGCAAACACTTGGCCCCCTGTACCTTACACTGACGGGTTTTGACAAAAACCAAGAACTTGTCCATTTCGGCAAATTGACCCCACCACAGAACGGGCGGATTCCGAAAATGCAAATGCCGGTGTTTTCGGGCATTTTCATGTTTTCAGGATCAGGGAGAGAAAATCTGGGTTGTGGGATTTACCTGGTCCCCTTTACCTTACACTCATTTTGACCAAAACCAAGAACTTGGCCATTTCGGCAAATTGACCCCACCACAGCGCGGACGGATTCCGGAAATGCCAATTGCGGCATGTTTTGGGGCTGAAAACCCACTTTTTTTCCAGGGAAAAAATTTGCTTCCGGATGTCGGAATTTTCCGGAAAATTTCAAAAATTAGGAAACACCCTGCTAATACTCCAGGGTGTTTCCTAATTTGCTTCCGCTTCCGGGGATTTGGAAAAAATTGGCCAGGGAAAAAATTTGCGGGAAAAAATTAGGGACGTATTTAAAGTGCTAATGTTTTGGTATTTTCCCGAAAGAAGTATGTTCGCTGTTCTGGATCGCTCCAATCATTCAAATAAAGCAGTTTTCGGGAATTTTTATTTTCACCGATGTTGGGCAGTGTCTTATCCAGGAATCCAGATTTTAAGTTTGGGGGGGGTCAGTTTGTTTTTTTGCCCAAATTTTTTTTTCAGCACGACCAGGGAACATAGTGAACTGTATATATTTTTTTTTTTGCGGAGCAAAAAAAAAACAAAAAAAATGGCGCCGCAGGCGAAAAATTTTTTGGGTACGGTGTAAATGTATAGCTTTTTACACCACGCCGAGGAAACACCTCAAACCCAGCTGAAAAAACTGACCCCCCCCACCGGCCCAAATTTCCGGAGAAAATTTGGGGGGGGTCACTGACCCCCCCCAACCGGCCCAAAAAATACACTGATGTTGGGTACCGTGCGCCTGCGGCGCTGCCTGTTCCTACCAGTTTCTACAGGCAAACACTTGGCCCCCTTTACCTTACACTGACGGGTTTTGACCAAAACCAAGGACTTGTCCATTTCGTCAAATTGACCCCACCACAGAACGGACGGATTCCGGAAATGCAAATGCCGGTGTTTTCGGGCATTTTCATGTTTTCAGGATCAGGGAGAGAAAATCTGGGTTGTGGGATTTACCTGGTCCCCTTTTCCTTACACTCATTTTGACCAACACCAAGAACTTGGCCATTTCGGCAAATTGACCCCACCACAGCGCGGACGGATTCCGGAAATGCCATTCGCGGTGTGTTTTGGGCCTGAAAACCTACCGTTTCTTCAGGGAAAAAAATTGCTTCCGGATGTCGAAATTTTCCGGAAAAGTTCCGAAATTAGGAAACACCCTGTAATACTCTGTATCCTCTCCACGCTTTTAAGGCGCTGGCTCTCTTCACCTTCTCTGGTTTGTCGTCATCTATCTCCGACTCAGCACCCTCGTCTGCAGCCTCACGCTCCAAATCGAACCGCTCCCGTCGTGCCTTCTGCTCTGCAGCGTGGGTTCGCTGAGTTTTCCGGACGTCCGCCTCCCGCTGCATCATGTCTCGACTGTCGGACATGTAGGCCGGCGCCAACGAAGGAACACCGTTTGTCACTCGTGTACGTACTACTGTCCGTACTACTGTATAACTGTTCTCGTGTAACGCGCTCTGCTTGTCTGCGTTGGCGAAACTTCGCCATTTCAGTCATCCTTATTCTGGATGTCTACTTCGCCTCTGTCCCGAACTTCGTCTCCGACTTGGATTCCGTACATGCAGTTGAGCAGCCTCCCTGCGAAGATCCGGGCCTGTTGATCGTCAGTCAGCCCTCTCGGTGCTACCACACGTCGTTGCTCGTTGTTGTCTTCGTCCGGCAGACCTTGTACACACCTCGCACCGCCTGCACCCACCTTCTTTTCGATGAATAGTTGCAATTACGAAACAATTATACCATTCATTTTCGAGTAGTAAAGTGCCCAGTAGACACATCGAAGCTTCACAGAAATGGACGCCACCCACATTGCCCACCCCACCCCCCCCACCCCACCCCCCCCACAGAACCGTCAGAATCTGGTCTGCCTCAAACGGACAGTCTGTCAGAGTCCTGAAAGGACACAGCGGTATCGTGCTTGGGTGTAGGTATCTCTCTGACGGAAAGCAGATTTTATCGAACGACGAGAACGAAATAAAGCTGTGGGACGTCAAGACTGGGGCGTGCAAGCTGAGCATGCACGTTGAAAACATACAGGTATGTTCACGGGGCAGCGCTCTGCCTAGGGACGTACCTACCTACCTACCCTTTTGTTGTCCAGACACTGTTCTCTTGTCTTCTTTTTTGCTCAGCGTTTATTTGACACTGTAATGCACCAAAGCTAAATTGCATTTTGAACCTTTGAAGCCAGTCTTCTGTCTGAGGTGTCTCACCAAAAACCTCGCCATCTTGTAAACTCTATTCTCATAAAATACATTAATTTGTCGAACCATTTTCCCCTTTGCAATGCAAAAAAAAAAAATAACAAAACACCCACAGATGGCACTCCCTATTGCGCGCAGCAAGAAGCGTTTTACATGGACGCTGTGCTCCGCTTGCCCGGGTGACTTCAGCAACTATATCATAGCATCGTGCAACTTGAGAACTGTTATCATCTTCGACAGACACACCGGGGAGGAGGTATGCGGGAATCAACTCTCACACCATTTGACAGCCAGTTTTCAGGTGTTACAGTTCGCGGGCGCGTAGTGCACCCGCGAACTGCGTACTGGACAGTGAAGCTGCCCAGTACGCATACTTCATTGCATCCAAAAGAGTGTGCCTTTGTACACCCTCTTCGGGTAGAAGACAAAGATGTGCACACTATTATGCCTCATTACTGTACCAACCTGCTTGTAGGTGTTAGCCCGTCACCCTCTTGTCTCAATACACTACCACACAACCATTACGCGCAATTGCCCGCAACTAATTCTCAACTAATCGCACACATATGCCCTTTCCCGACACGAAACTCCACCCACAGATACTAACCTTCTACACGAGAGCGCCTGTGTACTGCCTCGCAAGCTCGATACACGACAAGGTATGTAGCTTCGCTTTCTTCTGCAGCTTTGACGGAAGAGACTTTTTTAAATGAGACATCTCTGACAACAAACTTGTGGAAGCCAGCGCAGCTGATGCTGCGCGAAAACGAATGTGATCAAGGTGACTAAGCACGAGAGGCTTAGGATCATCTTACAAACTTTTTTTTTTTTGTCCCAGAACCACCTAAATTAGCAGGCTGTTGGGAGGTGTTGGGGGGCGTGGGGAGGCGTTGGGAGGTGTTGGGAGGCGTTGGGATCTGTTGGGTGCGTTGGGGGGTGTTGGGAGGTGAGACACCTTTTTCCCCCCTGGCGTGAGCTTTTTTCCCGTTGGTGAAGCTTTTAAACACCTGCATTTGCATTTCCGGAATCCGTCCGCGCTGTGGTGGGGTCAATTTGCCGAAATGGACAAGTTCTGAGTACATACGTGATCAATTTTCTCACACTGCACAGTATACACAGTATACACAGTATACACAGTATACACAGTATACACAGTATACACAGTATACACAGTATACACAGTATACACAGTATACACAGTATACACAGTATACACAGTATACACAGTATACACAGTATACACAGTATACACAGTATACACAGTATACACAGTATACACAGTATACACAGTATACACAGTATACACAGTATACACAGTATACACAGTATACACAGTATACACAGTATACACGGGGGATTGGGAGTACAGTACAGTATGCACAGTACCTACAGTACCTACAGTACCTACAGTACCTACAGTACCTACAGTACCTACAGTACCTACAGTACCTACAGTACCTACAGTACAATACGAAATAGAGGGACTTCACCTTCCAACACCGGCAAACATGATCAAAATCAGGTGGAATATACAACATGTAGCGCCGCAGGCGCACAGCGTCCAACTTTTTCTCCCTTTTGAGGGTGTCTAAATTTATACATTTTTAGCCTTTTTCGCTAATTTCCACTTTGCCTTTTCCACTTTTTGTTTTTTTTTACTTGGAACCGGGACCCCACCCTGGAACCCCTCCAGAAAGTGGTAGCAGAACACCCCCTATAAAAAAAAAATCCCAAAATTCGGGCTAAATTAGCAGGGTGTTGGGGGGTGTTGGGGGGTGTTGGCGGGCGTTGGGTGGGGCTGCTATTTTTTGCAATTCAGGTGGCAGAACTCTGGTTTTAACCATATCTGAGCTGATCTACCATGCAATCTTTACAATACTTTCGAATACCCTCAGAGAGTACCTTTACCTGAACTGAATCAACGCAGACGGCGTTTGCACTATCAGCTTCGCCTTTTTTTCTTTTTCTTCTTTTTCTTCTTCTTATACATTCTATTCAGTAGAATTGTTAGTATATGAAACAATTTTCTTCTTTTTGATTACTTGGGTGCTTTCCTCACTTCTTAGTGTTGTGACAGCTCCACAAGGAAAGCTATATCCCCTTACACATTGCTAAGTTCTCATTCCTTGATGGTATCTCACCCCCCCCACAACACCCTTCCAGGTTGTACTCGGTGACTCCGTAGGAAACATCTATGTCATCACGCTGCAAGGCATTTAGAATGACACACGATACGTGCTCCGTGCAGGCCGGTGTCCCCTTTGCCCCTTGTGGACCATGCTCTGCAATCGCTCCAGGTTCGAACCATTTATTTTTATGATCTGCAGAAAAGGAAGGGAATCAGAATTTCTGCCCCAATCCCTCCCCTCTCCATAGGCAAATCCGAAAGGCTTGGTCTTTGATAAAGGGGAGAGGAGTGGGAAAAGAGGGTGTTTTGATTGAAGGAAACAAAAAGGGCATTTTTTGTTGTTCATGCAAAAGAAGGAAAACATGCCCCGGTTGTTGGTTAGAAACGCCAATTTCATTTTGTGCGGCCTTTTTAGGTTTTCGACAGCAAAAATTATTTTTCAAAAAAAAAAAAAAAAAACAAAAACAAATTGCGTGGGGTGTGGGGGTTTAGAGGTGGATGTGAGGTGAGGAGAGAGCTGAAAACAAAAACGAAAGAAGAAAAAAAAGAAAAAATGGGGAAATATGGGGAGGGTTTTACACTGCTCGCAGCTCAGACAAAAAAAGAAAAATGCAAAAAAAAGACACCATGGATGGACCCCATGACAAACAAACAAATAAAAAAGGAAGAGAAAAAAAAGAAACAAACAACAACAAAAAAAAAAATTCATCTTTTTCACTATGTACTTTTGTTTGATGTCTGTGCACGAGAGGCACATGCATCTTTCTGTGTGTTGATTTTTATTTTATTATACCCCCTCTCACCCCCTTCTCCTTTTTATATTGTCACACAATGTCGTCCCTCCAAACCCCTCCCATTCCCACACATGCGAACTTTATGTCTCCTGGGAAAATCGGGGACCTTTGTTTTTTTTGTTTCCTCTCTCAATTTCGAGGGGGAGTAGGGGTGGGGGGTCCACACAATAGTCACTACACTAACCAAAACAAAACTGATTGTTAAAATTTTTTCAAGAGTAACGTTATCAACAGGACAAAAAAAAATGAGGGGTTTTATTTGTAAAGAGGTTGTGTGACTTTCGCCGAGCGGTTGTGAACCGCCTCCGTTCTCTTACGGTACGGATCACTCACGTCTCACCCTTAGTGGTCGACTGAGATGCGTTTTAGCACGTTTCAATAACTCTTTATTCTATTTTTTTTGAAGAAGGAACTTTTGCATACAGTCAACCAAAAATATTTGGGGTTCAAATAAAGCCGCCAAATTACCAAAAAAAAAACTCCAAAATCCTGATAATGTGTACAAGGATACCTTCCTTTTTCAAGTATTTTTTTTCTCTTTTCAACCCCGTTTTGTTACAGTTGTTACAGTTGTTGCAGTTGTTTCCTGGAACGAAAAAAGAAAAAAAGGCAAACAGAAAATAAAATATTACACTAACACTACTATCGAAGGGAGAGACATGCATTCGAATCTCATGAGGGAAGGGGTATGCTATTGGTGTTCTTCTGTCTGTCACGGAAGTTCCCTTTTTGTTTTCTCGTTTGCTCATTCTCTCCCGTGAGTTGTTCTTGTTACATACCTTGTGTCTTTTGTTTTATTATTTTTTTTGGATGTATCTCTGTGTCCGTGAGACCTTCGATGTCGGCTCTTCCTAGCCTAGACAAGCAGAATTGTCTAAGGTTTAGGATTGTTCACCCACTAACAGGGAACGTGAGCTTGTATTGATACATCTGTTTTCTTCTGCGTTTCTTTTTCAAAAAAGGGTAAATTGCGATAACACGTATACTTTTTTTTTCGATTTGCGATAACACGTACACAAAAAGTATACGTGTTATCGCAAAAAAGTGTACGTGTTTTCGCGAACAAAAACGTACGTGTTTTCCCAGGTACCCAGGTACCCAGGTACACGGTACACTGGTGTACAAGGAAAAAAGTCGTGAAAGAGCAACCACAGCTCCACATGACAAACACAAAAGTGTCCAGTCACGTGGGGCATTCATGCACTGAGGAGATAATGATCCAACAATTTACAAGAAAGATTACTTAACCTACTGCTGGAAATTGCCAGGTCGTAGTAACACACAAAGTGTGTCTCCGTTCGGGAATACCGGATATTCTAGAGACCAAAAAGGCCTCTTCCGCTAGTCAAGGTATAACCGAATGAACGGCCCAAGACCCCCGTGGAGAAGTTAAATGTTGTAATGCTATCAAGTAGAAACTGCGACCACTGTCTTACCCTCCTCAATGCATGGTGGAAGATGTCTTTGACAACAAATATCCTGTACCCAGGTACCCATATTCCCAGACCCACGCAGTACCACGTCACAGTACTACGCAAAATTTACCACCAGACCCTGTGTTCGTGCACCTTAAGTACGTAAGTCTGGTTCCCAGACCCACGCAGTGGCACATGACCGCAAGTGTGAGTGCCCACACAGAGGGATACGCAAAATTTACCACCAGACCCTGTCTTCTGAATGTCACACGTACATTTTTTTGAACACTTTTCGCGATAACACGTACATATTTCGCTAAAAAACGGGGTGCTCGCAACCGCGTTCTAGACACCCACAGATGCTCAAAAGTGCCAAATTTTGCTTTGAATGCCCTCAAATCGTCGAAATTAGCCCTTATAGGGGGGTCCCAAAAAAAAAATTCGAGGGTCTAGGTATGGAGAGCGAGCACCTTAGAAGGAGAAAACACGTACATTTTTTTGACCACTGTTCGCGATAACACGTACACTTTTTTGACCACTTTTCGCGATAACACGTATACTTTTTGTGTACGTGTTATCGCAAATGGAAACAAAAAGTATACGTGTTATCGCAATTTGCCCTTCAAAAAAAATTGTGAAATACATAACAGTTGTCAAAAAAAGCAAAAAAAAAAGCAAAAAAGAGAACGGCAAAAACAAAAAGCGTCAAGAGTACGTACAGAGATGGTGGTCCATCTATGAGAGTACCCTCAGTTTTCAAAAATGCAAAACAAAACAAAAGCTTAGTAGAGCGCAACCCTCGGGTGGATGCGGAAAGCGGGCAACTAGTGAGGAGTGTGCCGACGGCGATGTAGCTTGGTGGCGACGCTGGCTACTAATACAACCAAATTTTTCAAAAAAAAAAAAGAGAAAAAATTGGGGTTTTAAAAAAACACACGCCACCGAAATAGTTTTGTTTGAGGGCTGTCATTTTCTTTTTGCCATATTTTTTTTTATTTGCCTTTTTCTTTTTCCTTTTTTTTTGATATATCACCTCTCACCCCCTCCCAACCACCCCTTTCCTGTGTGTGAAATACTGGGCTTTGTTGCTTCTCTCCAGTTTAGAGGGTATATATTTCTTTTTCTTTTCCACTTCACGCTTTTCTTTTTGCGTACATGTCTAAATGAAGTCGACTTTGCACTATGGAAATCTGGCCTAATGAAACAGTTCAGTATTTCGAAAAAAAACATTTTAGTACGAGGTCTACTGTATTTTGTACGGTAAAAAGTGTATGAAATTTGTGTTGAAATTCACTAGCTTTTTTTTCCTGTTGGGTAAACAGAAAAAAAAACACTTAGCTATGATGTAGGGATGTAGGACGGCTGAATTTACCCCCTTACCCCCTCTATTCAGACAAATAGCAGGCATCGGTCCACACCTCAGACGTTGTTGTCGCAAGAAGCAACAGCTAGGCTTTCTGTGGTCCGTATGTACGTGATTTAGAGAATGGAATTTTGTCCCCCATTTTTTATTTTACCACCTGATTTTTACCCCGCGTATAGGCGCGTATAGGCGCGTAAAGGCGCGTATCGGCTCGTATAGGCGCGTATAAGCCTGTATAGGCCCGTATAGGTCCGTAAAGGCACATCCCCACCCATTTTCCCCTCTATACGTGTATATATCCCCCACAACCCGCCAAAGCCACTCTTTTCCCTCTCCCTGGGACACCTTCAGCCCTGCTTTGTTCGGGCATCACCGCTGCGCCAAGCGGAGGGTGAGGAGGTCGCTTTCTGGGATGACGAGATCGTGGAAGGAGACGACGACTGGGCATGGGGGCTGTGTGACGAAGAGGCTGACGACTGGATTTCTTTGAGGAATACTTCCCTCACAACCAGTTGTGGTGGATGAGTTGATGCCACTTCGTCCGCAGAGTACGGGGATCAGGCACATGAGGTCGACAAAGTCCTGGCGGAAGTCCGAGCCCACCGTGGCACACCCTCACACATGACTGCAGCCTAGCGGCCATCCACCCCTCGGGGTGGATGGCCGTTTGGCTGCAGTCATGTGCTAGGCGCTCCTCTCCACCGTCCTACCCACCGACTGGACGATGACGATGTTGAGGCTGCGCCTCAATGCGAAGAGACGCAAGAAGACGACGAAGCAGCTCTTTCGCCCGAAGATCAGCGTTGATGTTCGCACCTGGCAATCAGGATGACCGACGACATGACGTGGGAGGACGCGACACGCCGTCTGATTGGCAAGATCTTGGCGAACAAGTTATGGAAGCGAGCTGCCTAAATTTTCCGCAAAGGGAACCGCGTTGGGGTGTCGATGACAAGGGTCTCTGAGGCGGCCACTGCACCCGGCCCAGTGTTTAGCAGTCCATTCAATGATTTTGTTAAATCGTTGAATGGTAGTGTTGTACTCCTTCCTTCGCGAAGCGTCGGACTTATCCACACACTTGGTTTGGTGAAGGAGTACTTGCAGCAGAATCCCCATACGCGCTACTCTGACTTGTATAAGAAGCAACCAAACGGGTACCTTCCTCTATGCAACGGTTGCAACAACCCCGGTGTGAGAAAGAGGGATATCCATTTTGTCGATTTTAGGGGTGTTGCGAGCGTGTGACATTCTGTCCCTCCGGAAGGGGATTCTGAAGATGTGCGTGAAGTTCCAGGGTTTGGGCACCCACTCCCAACATTTTTACGTTACCCCAACCCTCACCCACAAAATTTCCCCCACTAGAACCCACCCAAAAAAAAATTTTTTTTCTGGATTTTCGGCCCCGCGTATAGGCGCGTATAGGCGCGTAAAGGGCCGTATAGGCCCGTATAGGCTGCGTAGAGGCCGTATAGGCCCGAATCCCGTTTTTTTTTTGGGGGCAAAATCAGGTGGTTTTATTCGAGATTGGAAAAAAAACAACAACTTTTTTTTACTCTCTAGTAGATATCTGTATTCACACACACTGCCCCTCACCCCACCCTTCAAGCTGTGTGTGCACGAGAGGCACATTCATCTTTCAAGCGTTCTTTATATACCCCTCCCACTTTCTTTCTATGGATTAGTTATGTGAACGAAACATACAAAAAAAATGAGAGAAAAAAAAAACAATGACGAAAATTTGAAAACAAGAAAGATTCTCTCCATTATTTCCCCTGCCCTAATGGAATAGTACGTTCAACGAATTTTTTGAAAAAAACAACAACAAAACACACTTCCTTATCCCCCTAGCCCCCCCCTACAGAGCCATTCCCCCTTACCAACTTTCAACCCCCCCTAAAATGGGCAGACAAATTGTATGGCTCACTGGCCTCTCCGGTGCTGGGAAGACGTTCACCGCTGATTATTTGAGTGCGGAACATGACTTTTTGCATATTGATGGGGATCGTGCCTTTTTTACTGGAGACGCGACTGACAAGAAGAACACGGGAGACCTGGTGCAGGCGTTTCAGGGGTGGTTCAAGGGGGAGGAATGCGAGCAAGCCCTGTGGGAGCCGTACCTGCATCAGATCTGCACACGCACTGTCGAGGCTGCGCTGGAGCACCCTGAGCGCAACATTGTGATTGCCTTTTCGAACTACCGCACCAACACCCGCGACTACTGCAGAAACACCATCACGCAGATGCTCCGTGATAACAACGACACATCGCCCTTCAAATACGTACAACTCTTTGTCTCTGAACGCGGTTTCGCCGAACGCCAGGTCGCCAGATTCGAAACCTACTCAAAAATCCAGGGCTGGACAATGAAGCACTTCTGGGAGGAGGTTCGGCAGGCGAAGGAGCCCTTCGTCGACAGAGAGACCTGCATTGCCTACATGATGGCCGACAAGGAGAGCGAGCTTTCTGGGTTCCAGGATTTAGACCTCACGGCGCACCCAGAGGATGCAGTGATCGACACCTCAGATGCACACAAAGGTGTGCTGGAGAAGCTGCACGCAAACCTTTCGCTTGGGGAAGTGGCAAAGGACGTCTACGCGACTACCTTTGTGGATGGGATAGCTGCTATTCAGCTGGACAGAGTTGAGGCAGGAAAGAAAATCCTTGAGGAAGTTGGCAACGAATTGAACGCCAATGAGAAGAGGAGGAAGGATGAGGCTGAGGCTGAGGCTGAGGCGGAGCAGAAGAAGTAGAGAGGCTTAGAGTACTGCAGAGGGGGCTAAGCAGAGGGGCTTAGACTTTGCAAAATGATTCATATCTTCAGAGTGTTCAACTATCGTGTCTTTTTTTTTCGCATCCTTGAAAAAAAAAATTATGAGTGGGGAGTATCCTTCTAGCCTACCATGGTGAAACCCCTCTTTTTTTTTCAAAAAAAAATATTTTTTCCTCTCTCAATTTGTTGAATGCAGATGTTGAAATACTTTTGTTTCGCGTTTGCATCTTCCCCCTTCTTTCCCCCTCGCAACCCATAATATGTGTGTGTACTCGAAGCATACGTATTTTTCAGGTTTCTTTTCCCCTTTTCTCGGTGCCTGTCCCAGGCCCTTTAGCTCTGTGCGCAAATTCATGTGAACAAGATTTGTGCACACGAGAAGTCTGTCACAGATTCTCCCATTGTTGTTTTACTTGAGACCTCTTCTTGTCTTGATACATTGTGTCACACATTACCTTTCCGTCCCACACGCACGACCAACATTCTCTGGATCATTGCGCGGAATACGCTAGGTTCTGTTTGACACAAAGAAGCCAAGAATACTTCAGAACACCTTTTATACTTACCGTAATCGGAATAATGTTCGACCGCAAAAAGGGTCGAACTTCCGGAAATCCAGAAATCCTGAAAAGGTCGAACATATTTGCGGTCGATAATTTTTCCTATTACCCTTCTCCGCCTAGGCATATGCATCTGTACCTAGCGGGTGTTTGCTATTCTATCACCTTGTACGTTCTTCTGTACTTTGTCGGATGACAAAACATCTCTTAAAGTTGACATTTCTTTTCTTTGCATTTTAACTGCTAGTGAATAAACACCACTCCTACCCCCTCCACAGAAACCTATTTTCAACTGACACAAAAATGAATTACAACGTGATTGCGCTTGTGTTTTTCTGTTGCCTGCATGGTGCAGAAGGCGGGGCATTGCTTGGATACTGGGAAGACTGGGTCGACGTGAAGTGGTGGGACAACAACATCCCCGGCAACTGTCTCATGGGGTGCTTCGAACCTGCCGCATACTTGACCGCATCGAAACCGTACAGCAACATCAACTATGGGTTCACCTTTTTGACGGAAACACCTTCACCTGACCAGGTGAGCTGCGACAGCACGGAGACGTCAGGAAGCGGACCCTGTCCAGTGTGGGATGGGAAAGCGATCTACCTTGCCGCTGCAGGGAAGAACGGCGCGCAGGCGATCACCCCCGACACCACGGCCCCAACACCGGGTATCGTCAGCATCATGGAGGCTGGTCGGATGGCGAAGATGCACCCTGATGGGCCTAAGCGCTTCAAGATCTCGCTTGGGGGGTGGAGTGACTTCGCACGCATGGGCGACAATGCGACTGCAGCAAAGGTGGCGAAGCTGGCAGCAAAGTTGGTTCTTTGGACCTTCGCAGACGGCGTTGATCTGGACTTCGAGCACCTCACACCTTACTCCGCGATTGCGGATGAATTTGGACCCTTTTCCACTTTGGTTGCAACATTGAAGACAGAGTTGGAAACAACTGTCAAGTCAGGGTGGGTGCAGCGTGCGAACGACGCGGTTGTGCAGCTTCAGGCGGACTACGCAAAGTTGGAGCCCTGGCAGCAAATGGACATGCAGCCGTACTACGACACCAACATCAAATACTGCAAGGAGATTGCGGCAAACGCAGTGCCCCTCTTTGAGGTCACCTGGACCACACGGTTCAACGCATTCCTCCCGAAGGGGAACCCATGGAACTACCTTCTCCCCGACAGCCCGAAGCCGAATGTCACCTTTGCGACGGATTACGAAGGTGACAAGATTTACCCGAATGTGGGGCGCTATCTGGATGCGGTCAACATCATGGCGTATGACGCGGGGAACATCAAACTCAACTTCACCACCATCATGGACAACTTTGTGAGGTACGGCTCTGTCCCGAAGAACAAGATCATGATCGGGTTTGAACCTGGTGAGCAGGCTGCGGGGGGCACCTGGGAGGGGCTTGCGATGGACACATCTGTTGTGCAGTACGCTGAGGCGAATGGGTATGGAGGTGCATTCATCTGGTCAGGCAACCCCAGCCCGACAACCAACCCCGACGGACGCAAGCTCTGCCCCGAAGTCGCGAAGATGGCAAACAGCATCCTGAAGCCATCCTGGCAATGGGGTCCTCTCCCAAACTTCACAAAATGCGATCCCACAACCGGGTGGGCCACGAATTAGAAGAGCGAAATACTATACTATCTTAGCCCAAAAAGCCTTCGGGTTTGGGGTGACATAATGTGTGTCTGATTTTGTCCAAACACATAAACAAAAAAAAAACGAAACCTCAATTTTTTATACTCTGTGTTCCTCCCCCACTTTCTGGCATGTGTTCTGCACAGATTGTGTGAAGAGGGGTGGGGAGGACCCATCTAATGTCTTCTATTTGATAAGGTGGCCAAGCACTGTGAGGCTTGGGTTCATCTTGCCAAAACGTTTCTGATACAGTCTAGTTGTTTGGTGCTCCGTGCCTGATACAGCGGAGTGTCGAACTAACCCCTTTGTTGTGATGAAGGTGACTCAGCATGAGAGGCTGGGGGTCATCTTATCACCTCCTGTTTTTTTTTTGTCTTCTTGTTATAACATTCGTTTGCACGTAGGTGGCAAAGTGCTGCTTCGCTGCCCCAACGTTGTTTTGAAAAGATACGCGTGTACACAGTGAGACACATCCAACTGAGTTTTCTCTATTGGTGAAAACTTGGTTGTATTCGTGTGCTCTCTCTTTTTCTTTTCTTCTTCTGCTTCTTTTTTTCAAAAACAAATTTATTTGTCTCGGAAAAAGGACTGTCACGTGTGCCACTACTCGCAATCACTTGCCTGCTAGGTTTTTTTTGGTTTGAGTTTTGGCACACAAACAAATATTTGTTGTGTTTCCATTCACACACACACACGTCTGCGAACGTCTGTACACAATTCTCCTCTTTCTTGTTAACACCCAACGGCACGATACTTGGATACAATCGCAAAGGGTACAAGAAGAGAAAAACTGATATTATTCTAATAACCACCCCCAGGGTTCTCTCGTTTGTGCAAAACTCTCGAGTTCATTTTCCCCCTTTTTTCTTGTTTGTCGTATATTTTCTGAAACGTGAGTGTGCCCCTTATTTGCACATTCACCCTTTTCAAGACTTTTGTCTCTTTTCGAAGACTTTCCTCTGAGACATGTCTTTATCGGTTCTTCTGTGTCTACCCAAATGGTAGTCTCGGAACTGTGCCCTCTTTTGGCATCTACGTGTTGAACGATACCATTACGTTCCTTTACAACAACACCAACGAATATCAACAGTAGACAAGCATTGCCTTAACGTCACACACCCAACACTATTTTTACACCATTACCTTTTTCCTTACAACAACAAAAAAGTAGACTCGGTTGTGAATTACATACAAACAAAAGTGACACACTTCTTTTCTTCTTTACCATGACCCTTCCCTCTGTCTCCTTCTTCCCTTCCCCATTTCTATTACAGATTCTAAATTGTCGCCACAAATTACGCGTATTTGACGTGGGTAGCGTACAAACTAAACAAAAGACAACGAGGTGTTCATTATTTGCCTCATTTTAAACAACAAAACACACTTCTTTATCCCCCTAGCCCCCCCCCCCCCCCCCCCCCCTACAGAGCCATTCCCCCTTACCAACTTTCAACCCCCCCTAAAATGGGCAGACAAATTGTATGGCTCACTGGCCTCTCCGGTGCTGGGAAGACGTTCACCGCTGATTATTTGAGTGCGGAACATGACTTTTTGCATATTGATGGGGATCGTGCCTTTTTTACTGGAGACGCGACTGACAAGAAGAACACGGGAGACCTGGTGCAGGCGTTTCAGGGGTGGTTCAAGGGGGAGGAATGCGAGCAAGCCCTGTGGGAGCCGTACCTGCATCAGATCTGCACACGCACTGTCGAGGCTGCGCTGGAGCACCCTGAGCGCAACATTGTGATTGCCTTTTCGAACTACCGCACCAACACCCGCGACTACTGCAGAAACACCATCACGCAGATGCTCCGTGATAACAACGACACATCGCCCTTCAAATACGTACAACTCTTTGTCTCTGAACGCGGTTTCGCCGAACGCCAGGTCGCCAGATTCGAAACCTACTCAAAAATCCAGGGCTGGACAATGAAGCACTTCTGGGAGGAGGTTCGGCAGGCGAAGGAGCCCTTCGTCGACAGAGAGACCTGCATTGCCTACATGATGGCCGACAAGGAGAGCGAGCTTTCTGGGTTCCAGGATTTAGACCTCACGGCGCACCCAGAGGATGCAGTGATCGACACCTCAGATGCACACAAAGGTGTGCTGGAGAAGCTGCACGCAAACCTTTCGCTTGGGGAAGTGGCAAAGGACGTCTACGCGACTACCTTTGTGGATGGGATAGCTGCTATTCAGCTGGACAGAGTTGAGGCAGGAAAGAAAATCCTTGAGGAAGTTGGCAACGAATTGAACGCCAATGAGAAGAGGAGGAAGGATGAGGCTGAGGCTGAGGCTGAGGCGGAGCAGAAGAAGTAGAGAGGCTTAGAGTACTGCAGAGGGGGCTAAGCAGAGGGGCTTAGACTTTGCAAAATGATTCATATCTTCAGAGTGTTCAACTATCGTGTCTTTTTTTTTCGCATCCTTGAAAAAAAAAATTATGAGTGGGGAGTATCCTTCTAGCCTACCATGGTGAAACCCCTCTTTTTTTTTCAAAAAAAAATATTTTTTCCTCTCTCAATTTGTTGAATGCAGATGTTGAAATACTTTTGTTTCGCGTTTGCATCTTCCCCCTTCTTTCCCCCTCGCAACCCATAATATGTGTGTGTACTCGAAGCATACGTATTTTTCAGGTTTCTTTTCCCCTTTTCTCGGTGCCTGTCCCAGGCCCTTTAGCTCTGTGCGCAAATTCATGTGAACAAGATTTGTGCACACGAGAAGTCTGTCACAGATTCTCCCATTGTTGTTTTACTTGAGACCTCTTCTTGTCTTGATACATTGTGTCACACATTACCTTTCCGTCCCACACGCACGACCAACATTCTCTGGATCATTGCGCGGAATACGCTAGGTTCTGTTTGACACAAAGAAGCCAAGAATACTTCAGAACACCTTTTATACTTACCGTAATCGGAATAATGTTCGACCGCAAAAAGGGTCGAACTTCCGGAAATCCAGAAATCCTGAAAAGGTCGAACATATTTGCGGTCGATAATTTTTCCTATTACCCTTCTCCGCCTAGGCATATGCATCTGTACCTAGCGGGTGTTTGCTATTCTATCACCTTGTACGTTCTTCTGTACTTTGTCGGATGACAAAACATCTCTTAAAGTTGACATTTCTTTTCTTTGCATTTTAACTGCTAGTGAATAAACACCACTCCTACCCCCTCCACAGAAACCTATTTTCAACTGACACAAAAATGAATTACAACGTGATTGCGCTTGTGTTTTTCTGTTGCCTGCATGGTGCAGAAGGCGGGGCATTGCTTGGATACTGGGAAGACTGGGTCGACGTGAAGTGGTGGGACAACAACATCCCCGGCAACTGTCTCATGGGGTGCTTCGAACCTGCCGCATACTTGACCGCATCGAAACCGTACAGCAACATCAACTATGGGTTCACCTTTTTGACGGAAACACCTTCACCTGACCAGGTGAGCTGCGACAGCACGGAGACGTCAGGAAGCGGACCCTGTCCAGTGTGGGATGGGAAAGCGATCTACCTTGCCGCTGCAGGGAAGAACGGCGCGCAGGCGATCACCCCCGACACCACGGCCCCAACACCGGGTATCGTCAGCATCATGGAGGCTGGTCGGATGGCGAAGATGCACCCTGATGGGCCTAAGCGCTTCAAGATCTCGCTTGGGGGGTGGAGTGACTTCGCACGCATGGGCGACAATGCGACTGCAGCAAAGGTGGCGAAGCTGGCAGCAAAGTTGGTTCTTTGGACCTTCGCAGACGGCGTTGATCTGGACTTCGAGCACCTCACACCTTACTCCGCGATTGCGGATGAATTTGGACCCTTTTCCACTTTGGTTGCAACATTGAAGACAGAGTTGGAAACAACTGTCAAGTCAGGGTGGGTGCAGCGTGCGAACGACGCGGTTGTGCAGCTTCAGGCGGACTACGCAAAGTTGGAGCCCTGGCAGCAAATGGACATGCAGCCGTACTACGACACCAACATCAAATACTGCAAGGAGATTGCGGCAAACGCAGTGCCCCTCTTTGAGGTCACCTGGACCACACGGTTCAACGCATTCCTCCCGAAGGGGAACCCATGGAACTACCTTCTCCCCGACAGCCCGAAGCCGAATGTCACCTTTGCGACGGATTACGAAGGTGACAAGATTTACCCGAATGTGGGGCGCTATCTGGATGCGGTCAACATCATGGCGTATGACGCGGGGAACATCAAACTCAACTTCACCACCATCATGGACAACTTTGTGAGGTACGGCTCTGTCCCGAAGAACAAGATCATGATCGGGTTTGAACCTGGTGAGCAGGCTGCGGGGGGCACCTGGGAGGGGCTTGCGATGGACACATCTGTTGTGCAGTACGCTGAGGCGAATGGGTATGGAGGTGCATTCATCTGGTCAGGCAACCCCAGCCCGACAACCAACCCCGACGGACGCAAGCTCTGCCCCGAAGTCGCGAAGATGGCAAACAGCATCCTGAAGCCATCCTGGCAATGGGGTCCTCTCCCAAACTTCACAAAATGCGATCCCACAACCGGGTGGGCCACGAATTAGAAGAGCGAAATACTATACTATCTTAGCCCAAAAAGCCTTCGGGTTTGGGGTGACATAATGTGTGTCTGATTTTGTCCAAACACATAAACAAAAAAAAAACGAAACCTCAATTTTTTATACTCTGTGTTCCTCCCCCACTTTCTGGCATGTGTTCTGCACAGATTGTGTGAAGAGGGGTGGGGAGGACCCATCTAATGTCTTCTATTTGATAAGGTGGCCAAGCACTGTGAGGCTTGGGTTCATCTTGCCAAAACGTTTCTGATACAGTCTAGTTGTTTGGTGCTCCGTGCCTGATACAGCGGAGTGTCGAACTAACCCCTTTGTTGTGATGAAGGTGACTCAGCATGAGAGGCTGGGGGTCATCTTATCACCTCCTGTTTTTTTTTTGTCTTCTTGTTATAACATTCGTTTGCACGTAGGTGGCAAAGTGCTGCTTCGCTGCCCCAACGTTGTTTTGAAAAGATACGCGTGTACACAGTGAGACACATCCAACTGAGTTTTCTCTATTGGTGAAAACTTGGTTGTATTCGTGTGCTCTCTCTTTTTCTTTTCTTCTTCTGCTTCTTTTTTTCAAAAACAAATTTATTTGTCTCGGAAAAAGGACTGTCACGTGTGCCACTACTCGCAATCACTTGCCTGCTAGGTTTTTTTTGGTTTGAGTTTTGGCACACAAACAAATATTTGTTGTGTTTCCATTCACACACACACACGTCTGCGAACGTCTGTACACAATTCTCCTCTTTCTTGTTAACACCCAACGGCACGATACTTGGATACAATCGCAAAGGGTACAAGAAGAGAAAAACTGATATTATTCTAATAACCACCCCCAGGGTTCTCTCGTTTGTGCAAAACTCTCGAGTTCATTTTCCCCCTTTTTTCTTGTTTGTCGTATATTTTCTGAAACGTGAGTGTGCCCCTTATTTGCACATTCACCCTTTTCAAGACTTTTGTCTCTTTTCGAAGACTTTCCTCTGAGACATGTCTTTATCGGTTCTTCTGTGTCTACCCAAATGGTAGTCTCGGAACTGTGCCCTCTTTTGGCATCTACGTGTTGAACGATACCATTACGTTCCTTTACAACAACACCAACGAATATCAACAGTAGACAAGCATTGCCTTAACGTCACACACCCAACACTATTTTTACACCATTACCTTTTTCCTTACAACAACAAAAAAGTAGACTCGGTTGTGAATTACATACAAACAAAAGTGACACACTTCTTTTCTTCTTTACCATGACCCTTCCCTCTGTCTCCTTCTTCCCTTCCCCATTTCTATTACAGATTCTAAATTGTCGCCACAAATTACGCGTATTTGACGTGGGTAGCGTACAAACTAAACAAAAGACAACGAGGTGTTCATTATTTGCCTCATTTTAAACAACAAAACACACTTCTTTATCCCCCTAGCCCCCCCCCCCCCCCCCCCCTACAGAGCCATTCCCCCTTACCAACTTTCAACCCCCCCTAAAATGGGCAGACAAATTGTATGGCTCACTGGCCTCTCCGGTGCTGGGAAGACGTTCACCGCTGATTATTTGAGTGCGGAACATGACTTTTTGCATATTGATGGGGATCGTGCCTTTTTTACTGGAGACGCGACTGACAAGAAGAACACGGGAGACCTGGTGCAGGCGTTTCAGGGGTGGTTCAAGGGGGAGGAATGCGAGCAAGCCCTGTGGGAGCCGTACCTGCATCAGATCTGCACACGCACTGTCGAGGCTGCGCTGGAGCACCCTGAGCGCAACATTGTGATTGCCTTTTCGAACTACCGCACCAACACCCGCGACTACTGCAGAAACACCATCACGCAGATGCTCCGTGATAACAACGACACATCGCCCTTCAAATACGTACAACTCTTTGTCTCTGAACGCGGTTTCGCCGAACGCCAGGTCGCCAGATTCGAAACCTACTCAAAAATCCAGGGCTGGACAATGAAGCACTTCTGGGAGGAGGTTCGGCAGGCGAAGGAGCCCTTCGTCGACAGAGAGACCTGCATTGCCTACATGATGGCCGACAAGGAGAGCGAGCTTTCTGGGTTCCAGGATTTAGACCTCACGGCGCACCCAGAGGATGCAGTGATCGACACCTCAGATGCACACAAAGGTGTGCTGGAGAAGCTGCACGCAAACCTTTCGCTTGGGGAAGTGGCAAAGGACGTCTACGCGACTACCTTTGTGGATGGGATAGCTGCTATTCAGCTGGACAGAGTTGAGGCAGGAAAGAAAATCCTTGAGGAAGTTGGCAACGAATTGAACGCCAATGAGAAGAGGAGGAAGGATGAGGCTGAGGCTGAGGCTGAGGCGGAGCAGAAGAAGTAGAGAGGCTTAGAGTACTGCAGAGGGGGCTAAGCAGAGGGGCTTAGACTTTGCAAAATGATTCATATCTTCAGAGTGTTCAACTATCGTGTCTTTTTTTTTCGCATCCTTGAAAAAAAAAATTATGAGTGGGGAGTATCCTTCTAGCCTACCATGGTGAAACCCCTCTTTTTTTTTCAAAAAAAAATATTTTTTCCTCTCTCAATTTGTTGAATGCAGATGTTGAAATACTTTTGTTTCGCGTTTGCATCTTCCCCCTTCTTTCCCCCTCGCAACCCATAATATGTGTGTGTACTCGAAGCATACGTATTTTTCAGGTTTCTTTTCCCCTTTTCTCGGTGCCTGTCCCAGGCCCTTTAGCTCTGTGCGCAAATTCATGTGAACAAGATTTGTGCACACGAGAAGTCTGTCACAGATTCTCCCATTGTTGTTTTACTTGAGACCTCTTCTTGTCTTGATACATTGTGTCACACATTACCTTTCCGTCCCACACGCACGACCAACATTCTCTGGATCATTGCGCGGAATACGCTAGGTTCTGTTTGACACAAAGAAGCCAAGAATACTTCAGAACACCTTTTATACTTACCGTAATCGGAATAATGTTCGACCGCAAAAAGGGTCGAACTTCCGGAAATCCAGAAATCCTGAAAAGGTCGAACATATTTGCGGTCGATAATTTTTCCTATTACCCTTCTCCGCCTAGGCATATGCATCTGTACCTAGCGGGTGTTTGCTATTCTATCACCTTGTACGTTCTTCTGTACTTTGTCGGATGACAAAACATCTCTTAAAGTTGACATTTCTTTTCTTTGCATTTTAACTGCTAGTGAATAAACACCACTCCTACCCCCTCCACAGAAACCTATTTTCAACTGACACAAAAATGAATTACAACGTGATTGCGCTTGTGTTTTTCTGTTGCCTGCATGGTGCAGAAGGCGGGGCATTGCTTGGATACTGGGAAGACTGGGTCGACGTGAAGTGGTGGGACAACAACATCCCCGGCAACTGTCTCATGGGGTGCTTCGAACCTGCCGCATACTTGACCGCATCGAAACCGTACAGCAACATCAACTATGGGTTCACCTTTTTGACGGAAACACCTTCACCTGACCAGGTGAGCTGCGACAGCACGGAGACGTCAGGAAGCGGACCCTGTCCAGTGTGGGATGGGAAAGCGATCTACCTTGCCGCTGCAGGGAAGAACGGCGCGCAGGCGATCACCCCCGACACCACGGCCCCAACACCGGGTATCGTCAGCATCATGGAGGCTGGTCGGATGGCGAAGATGCACCCTGATGGGCCTAAGCGCTTCAAGATCTCGCTTGGGGGGTGGAGTGACTTCGCACGCATGGGCGACAATGCGACTGCAGCAAAGGTGGCGAAGCTGGCAGCAAAGTTGGTTCTTTGGACCTTCGCAGACGGCGTTGATCTGGACTTCGAGCACCTCACACCTTACTCCGCGATTGCGGATGAATTTGGACCCTTTTCCACTTTGGTTGCAACATTGAAGACAGAGTTGGAAACAACTGTCAAGTCAGGGTGGGTGCAGCGTGCGAACGACGCGGTTGTGCAGCTTCAGGCGGACTACGCAAAGTTGGAGCCCTGGCAGCAAATGGACATGCAGCCGTACTACGACACCAACATCAAATACTGCAAGGAGATTGCGGCAAACGCAGTGCCCCTCTTTGAGGTCACCTGGACCACACGGTTCAACGCATTCCTCCCGAAGGGGAACCCATGGAACTACCTTCTCCCCGACAGCCCGAAGCCGAATGTCACCTTTGCGACGGATTACGAAGGTGACAAGATTTACCCGAATGTGGGGCGCTATCTGGATGCGGTCAACATCATGGCGTATGACGCGGGGAACATCAAACTCAACTTCACCACCATCATGGACAACTTTGTGAGGTACGGCTCTGTCCCGAAGAACAAGATCATGATCGGGTTTGAACCTGGTGAGCAGGCTGCGGGGGGCACCTGGGAGGGGCTTGCGATGGACACATCTGTTGTGCAGTACGCTGAGGCGAATGGGTATGGAGGTGCATTCATCTGGTCAGGCAACCCCAGCCCGACAACCAACCCCGACGGACGCAAGCTCTGCCCCGAAGTCGCGAAGATGGCAAACAGCATCCTGAAGCCATCCTGGCAATGGGGTCCTCTCCCAAACTTCACAAAATGCGATCCCACAACCGGGTGGGCCACGAATTAGAAGAGCGAAATACTATACTATCTTAGCCCAAAAAGCCTTCGGGTTTGGGGTGACATAATGTGTGTCTGATTTTGTCCAAACACATAAACAAAAAAAAAACGAAACCTCAATTTTTTATACTCTGTGTTCCTCCCCCACTTTCTGGCATGTGTTCTGCACAGATTGTGTGAAGAGGGGTGGGGAGGACCCATCTAATGTCTTCTATTTGATAAGGTGGCCAAGCACTGTGAGGCTTGGGTTCATCTTGCCAAAACGTTTCTGATACAGTCTAGTTGTTTGGTGCTCCGTGCCTGATACAGCGGAGTGTCGAACTAACCCCTTTGTTGTGATGAAGGTGACTCAGCATGAGAGGCTGGGGGTCATCTTATCACCTCCTGTTTTTTTTTTGTCTTCTTGTTATAACATTCGTTTGCACGTAGGTGGCAAAGTGCTGCTTCGCTGCCCCAACGTTGTTTTGAAAAGATACGCGTGTACACAGTGAGACACATCCAACTGAGTTTTCTCTATTGGTGAAAACTTGGTTGTATTCGTGTGCTCTCTCTTTTTCTTTTCTTCTTCTGCTTCTTTTTTTCAAAAACAAATTTATTTGTCTCGGAAAAAGGACTGTCACGTGTGCCACTACTCGCAATCACTTGCCTGCTAGGTTTTTTTTGGTTTGAGTTTTGGCACACAAACAAATATTTGTTGTGTTTCCATTCACACACACACACGTCTGCGAACGTCTGTACACAATTCTCCTCTTTCTTGTTAACACCCAACGGCACGATACTTGGATACAATCGCAAAGGGTACAAGAAGAGAAAAACTGATATTATTCTAATAACCACCCCCAGGGTTCTCTCGTTTGTGCAAAACTCTCGAGTTCATTTTCCCCCTTTTTTCTTGTTTGTCGTATATTTTCTGAAACGTGAGTGTGCCCCTTATTTGCACATTCACCCTTTTCAAGACTTTTGTCTCTTTTCGAAGACTTTCCTCTGAGACATGTCTTTATCGGTTCTTCTGTGTCTACCCAAATGGTAGTCTCGGAACTGTGCCCTCTTTTGGCATCTACGTGTTGAACGATACCATTACGTTCCTTTACAACAACACCAACGAATATCAACAGTAGACAAGCATTGCCTTAACGTCACACACCCAACACTATTTTTACACCATTACCTTTTTCCTTACAACAACAAAAAAGTAGACTCGGTTGTGAATTACATACAAACAAAAGTGACACACTTCTTTTCTTCTTTACCATGACCCTTCCCTCTGTCTCCTTCTTCCCTTCCCCATTTCTATTACAGATTCTAAATTGTCGCCACAAATTACGCGTATTTGACGTGGGTAGCGTACAAACTAAACAAAAGACAACGAGGTGTTCATTATTTGCCTCATTTTAAACAACAAAACACACTTCTTTATCCCCCTAGCCCCCCCCCCCCCCCCCCCCCCTACAGAGCCATTCCCCCTTACCAACTTTCAACCCCCCCTAAAATGGGCAGACAAATTGTATGGCTCACTGGCCTCTCCGGTGCTGGGAAGACGTTCACCGCTGATTATTTGAGTGCGGAACATGACTTTTTGCATATTGATGGGGATCGTGCCTTTTTTACTGGAGACGCGACTGACAAGAAGAACACGGGAGACCTGGTGCAGGCGTTTCAGGGGTGGTTCAAGGGGGAGGAATGCGAGCAAGCCCTGTGGGAGCCGTACCTGCATCAGATCTGCACACGCACTGTCGAGGCTGCGCTGGAGCACCCTGAGCGCAACATTGTGATTGCCTTTTCGAACTACCGCACCAACACCCGCGACTACTGCAGAAACACCATCACGCAGATGCTCCGTGATAACAACGACACATCGCCCTTCAAATACGTACAACTCTTTGTCTCTGAACGCGGTTTCGCCGAACGCCAGGTCGCCAGATTCGAAACCTACTCAAAAATCCAGGGCTGGACAATGAAGCACTTCTGGGAGGAGGTTCGGCAGGCGAAGGAGCCCTTCGTCGACAGAGAGACCTGCATTGCCTACATGATGGCCGACAAGGAGAGCGAGCTTTCTGGGTTCCAGGATTTAGACCTCACGGCGCACCCAGAGGATGCAGTGATCGACACCTCAGATGCACACAAAGGTGTGCTGGAGAAGCTGCACGCAAACCTTTCGCTTGGGGAAGTGGCAAAGGACGTCTACGCGACTACCTTTGTGGATGGGATAGCTGCTATTCAGCTGGACAGAGTTGAGGCAGGAAAGAAAATCCTTGAGGAAGTTGGCAACGAATTGAACGCCAATGAGAAGAGGAGGAAGGATGAGGCTGAGGCTGAGGCTGAGGCGGAGCAGAAGAAGTAGAGAGGCTTAGAGTACTGCAGAGGGGGCTAAGCAGAGGGGCTTAGACTTTGCAAAATGATTCATATCTTCAGAGTGTTCAACTATCGTGTCTTTTTTTTTCGCATCCTTGAAAAAAAAAATTATGAGTGGGGAGTATCCTTCTAGCCTACCATGGTGAAACCCCTCTTTTTTTTTCAAAAAAAAATATTTTTTCCTCTCTCAATTTGTTGAATGCAGATGTTGAAATACTTTTGTTTCGCGTTTGCATCTTCCCCCTTCTTTCCCCCTCGCAACCCATAATATGTGTGTGTACTCGAAGCATACGTATTTTTCAGGTTTCTTTTCCCCTTTTCTCGGTGCCTGTCCCAGGCCCTTTAGCTCTGTGCGCAAATTCATGTGAACAAGATTTGTGCACACGAGAAGTCTGTCACAGATTCTCCCATTGTTGTTTTACTTGAGACCTCTTCTTGTCTTGATACATTGTGTCACACATTACCTTTCCGTCCCACACGCACGACCAACATTCTCTGGATCATTGCGCGGAATACGCTAGGTTCTGTTTGACACAAAGAAGCCAAGAATACTTCAGAACACCTTTTATACTTACCGTAATCGGAATAATGTTCGACCGCAAAAAGGGTCGAACTTCCGGAAATCCAGAAATCCTGAAAAGGTCGAACATATTTGCGGTCGATAATTTTTCCTATTACCCTTCTCCGCCTAGGCATATGCATCTGTACCTAGCGGGTGTTTGCTATTCTATCACCTTGTACGTTCTTCTGTACTTTGTCGGATGACAAAACATCTCTTAAAGTTGACATTTCTTTTCTTTGCATTTTAACTGCTAGTGAATAAACACCACTCCTACCCCCTCCACAGAAACCTATTTTCAACTGACACAAAAATGAATTACAACGTGATTGCGCTTGTGTTTTTCTGTTGCCTGCATGGTGCAGAAGGCGGGGCATTGCTTGGATACTGGGAAGACTGGGTCGACGTGAAGTGGTGGGACAACAACATCCCCGGCAACTGTCTCATGGGGTGCTTCGAACCTGCCGCATACTTGACCGCATCGAAACCGTACAGCAACATCAACTATGGGTTCACCTTTTTGACGGAAACACCTTCACCTGACCAGGTGAGCTGCGACAGCACGGAGACGTCAGGAAGCGGACCCTGTCCAGTGTGGGATGGGAAAGCGATCTACCTTGCCGCTGCAGGGAAGAACGGCGCGCAGGCGATCACCCCCGACACCACGGCCCCAACACCGGGTATCGTCAGCATCATGGAGGCTGGTCGGATGGCGAAGATGCACCCTGATGGGCCTAAGCGCTTCAAGATCTCGCTTGGGGGGTGGAGTGACTTCGCACGCATGGGCGACAATGCGACTGCAGCAAAGGTGGCGAAGCTGGCAGCAAAGTTGGTTCTTTGGACCTTCGCAGACGGCGTTGATCTGGACTTCGAGCACCTCACACCTTACTCCGCGATTGCGGATGAATTTGGACCCTTTTCCACTTTGGTTGCAACATTGAAGACAGAGTTGGAAACAACTGTCAAGTCAGGGTGGGTGCAGCGTGCGAACGACGCGGTTGTGCAGCTTCAGGCGGACTACGCAAAGTTGGAGCCCTGGCAGCAAATGGACATGCAGCCGTACTACGACACCAACATCAAATACTGCAAGGAGATTGCGGCAAACGCAGTGCCCCTCTTTGAGGTCACCTGGACCACACGGTTCAACGCATTCCTCCCGAAGGGGAACCCATGGAACTACCTTCTCCCCGACAGCCCGAAGCCGAATGTCACCTTTGCGACGGATTACGAAGGTGACAAGATTTACCCGAATGTGGGGCGCTATCTGGATGCGGTCAACATCATGGCGTATGACGCGGGGAACATCAAACTCAACTTCACCACCATCATGGACAACTTTGTGAGGTACGGCTCTGTCCCGAAGAACAAGATCATGATCGGGTTTGAACCTGGTGAGCAGGCTGCGGGGGGCACCTGGGAGGGGCTTGCGATGGACACATCTGTTGTGCAGTACGCTGAGGCGAATGGGTATGGAGGTGCATTCATCTGGTCAGGCAACCCCAGCCCGACAACCAACCCCGACGGACGCAAGCTCTGCCCCGAAGTCGCGAAGATGGCAAACAGCATCCTGAAGCCATCCTGGCAATGGGGTCCTCTCCCAAACTTCACAAAATGCGATCCCACAACCGGGTGGGCCACGAATTAGAAGAGCGAAATACTATACTATCTTAGCCCAAAAAGCCTTCGGGTTTGGGGTGACATAATGTGTGTCTGATTTTGTCCAAACACATAAACAAAAAAAAAACGAAACCTCAATTTTTTATACTCTGTGTTCCTCCCCCACTTTCTGGCATGTGTTCTGCACAGATTGTGTGAAGAGGGGTGGGGAGGACCCATCTAATGTCTTCTATTTGATAAGGTGGCCAAGCACTGTGAGGCTTGGGTTCATCTTGCCAAAACGTTTCTGATACAGTCTAGTTGTTTGGTGCTCCGTGCCTGATACAGCGGAGTGTCGAACTAACCCCTTTGTTGTGATGAAGGTGACTCAGCATGAGAGGCTGGGGGTCATCTTATCACCTCCTGTTTTTTTTTTGTCTTCTTGTTATAACATTCGTTTGCACGTAGGTGGCAAAGTGCTGCTTCGCTGCCCCAACGTTGTTTTGAAAAGATACGCGTGTACACAGTGAGACACATCCAACTGAGTTTTCTCTATTGGTGAAAACTTGGTTGTATTCGTGTGCTCTCTCTTTTTCTTTTCTTCTTCTGCTTCTTTTTTTCAAAAACAAATTTATTTGTCTCGGAAAAAGGACTGTCACGTGTGCCACTACTCGCAATCACTTGCCTGCTAGGTTTTTTTTGGTTTGAGTTTTGGCACACAAACAAATATTTGTTGTGTTTCCATTCACACACACACACGTCTGCGAACGTCTGTACACAATTCTCCTCTTTCTTGTTAACACCCAACGGCACGATACTTGGATACAATCGCAAAGGGTACAAGAAGAGAAAAACTGATATTATTCTAATAACCACCCCCAGGGTTCTCTCGTTTGTGCAAAACTCTCGAGTTCATTTTCCCCCTTTTTTCTTGTTTGTCGTATATTTTCTGAAACGTGAGTGTGCCCCTTATTTGCACATTCACCCTTTTCAAGACTTTTGTCTCTTTTCGAAGACTTTCCTCTGAGACATGTCTTTATCGGTTCTTCTGTGTCTACCCAAATGGTAGTCTCGGAACTGTGCCCTCTTTTGGCATCTACGTGTTGAACGATACCATTACGTTCCTTTACAACAACACCAACGAATATCAACAGTAGACAAGCATTGCCTTAACGTCACACACCCAACACTATTTTTACACCATTACCTTTTTCCTTACAACAACAAAAAAGTAGACTCGGTTGTGAATTACATACAAACAAAAGTGACACACTTCTTTTCTTCTTTACCATGACCCTTCCCTCTGTCTCCTTCTTCCCTTCCCCATTTCTATTACAGATTCTAAATTGTCGCCACAAATTACGCGTATTTGACGTGGGTAGCGTACAAACTAAACAAAAGACAACGAGGTGTTCATTATTTGCCTCATTTTAAACAACAAAACACACTTCTTTATCCCCCTAGCCCCCCCCCCCCCCCCCCCCCTACAGAGCCATTCCCCCTTACCAACTTTCAACCCCCCCTAAAATGGGCAGACAAATTGTATGGCTCACTGGCCTCTCCGGTGCTGGGAAGACGTTCACCGCTGATTATTTGAGTGCGGAACATGACTTTTTGCATATTGATGGGGATCGTGCCTTTTTTACTGGAGACGCGACTGACAAGAAGAACACGGGAGACCTGGTGCAGGCGTTTCAGGGGTGGTTCAAGGGGGAGGAATGCGAGCAAGCCCTGTGGGAGCCGTACCTGCATCAGATCTGCACACGCACTGTCGAGGCTGCGCTGGAGCACCCTGAGCGCAACATTGTGATTGCCTTTTCGAACTACCGCACCAACACCCGCGACTACTGCAGAAACACCATCACGCAGATGCTCCGTGATAACAACGACACATCGCCCTTCAAATACGTACAACTCTTTGTCTCTGAACGCGGTTTCGCCGAACGCCAGGTCGCCAGATTCGAAACCTACTCAAAAATCCAGGGCTGGACAATGAAGCACTTCTGGGAGGAGGTTCGGCAGGCGAAGGAGCCCTTCGTCGACAGAGAGACCTGCATTGCCTACATGATGGCCGACAAGGAGAGCGAGCTTTCTGGGTTCCAGGATTTAGACCTCACGGCGCACCCAGAGGATGCAGTGATCGACACCTCAGATGCACACAAAGGTGTGCTGGAGAAGCTGCACGCAAACCTTTCGCTTGGGGAAGTGGCAAAGGACGTCTACGCGACTACCTTTGTGGATGGGATAGCTGCTATTCAGCTGGACAGAGTTGAGGCAGGAAAGAAAATCCTTGAGGAAGTTGGCAACGAATTGAACGCCAATGAGAAGAGGAGGAAGGATGAGGCTGAGGCTGAGGCTGAGGCGGAGCAGAAGAAGTAGAGAGGCTTAGAGTACTGCAGAGGGGGCTAAGCAGAGGGGCTTAGACTTTGCAAAATGATTCATATCTTCAGAGTGTTCAACTATCGTGTCTTTTTTTTTCGCATCCTTGAAAAAAAAAATTATGAGTGGGGAGTATCCTTCTAGCCTACCATGGTGAAACCCCTCTTTTTTTTTCAAAAAAAAATATTTTTTCCTCTCTCAATTTGTTGAATGCAGATGTTGAAATACTTTTGTTTCGCGTTTGCATCTTCCCCCTTCTTTCCCCCTCGCAACCCATAATATGTGTGTGTACTCGAAGCATACGTATTTTTCAGGTTTCTTTTCCCCTTTTCTCGGTGCCTGTCCCAGGCCCTTTAGCTCTGTGCGCAAATTCATGTGAACAAGATTTGTGCACACGAGAAGTCTGTCACAGATTCTCCCATTGTTGTTTTACTTGAGACCTCTTCTTGTCTTGATACATTGTGTCACACATTACCTTTCCGTCCCACACGCACGACCAACATTCTCTGGATCATTGCGCGGAATACGCTAGGTTCTGTTTGACACAAAGAAGCCAAGAATACTTCAGAACACCTTTTATACTTACCGTAATCGGAATAATGTTCGACCGCAAAAAGGGTCGAACTTCCGGAAATCCAGAAATCCTGAAAAGGTCGAACATATTTGCGGTCGATAATTTTTCCTATTACCCTTCTCCGCCTAGGCATATGCATCTGTACCTAGCGGGTGTTTGCTATTCTATCACCTTGTACGTTCTTCTGTACTTTGTCGGATGACAAAACATCTCTTAAAGTTGACATTTCTTTTCTTTGCATTTTAACTGCTAGTGAATAAACACCACTCCTACCCCCTCCACAGAAACCTATTTTCAACTGACACAAAAATGAATTACAACGTGATTGCGCTTGTGTTTTTCTGTTGCCTGCATGGTGCAGAAGGCGGGGCATTGCTTGGATACTGGGAAGACTGGGTCGACGTGAAGTGGTGGGACAACAACATCCCCGGCAACTGTCTCATGGGGTGCTTCGAACCTGCCGCATACTTGACCGCATCGAAACCGTACAGCAACATCAACTATGGGTTCACCTTTTTGACGGAAACACCTTCACCTGACCAGGTGAGCTGCGACAGCACGGAGACGTCAGGAAGCGGACCCTGTCCAGTGTGGGATGGGAAAGCGATCTACCTTGCCGCTGCAGGGAAGAACGGCGCGCAGGCGATCACCCCCGACACCACGGCCCCAACACCGGGTATCGTCAGCATCATGGAGGCTGGTCGGATGGCGAAGATGCACCCTGATGGGCCTAAGCGCTTCAAGATCTCGCTTGGGGGGTGGAGTGACTTCGCACGCATGGGCGACAATGCGACTGCAGCAAAGGTGGCGAAGCTGGCAGCAAAGTTGGTTCTTTGGACCTTCGCAGACGGCGTTGATCTGGACTTCGAGCACCTCACACCTTACTCCGCGATTGCGGATGAATTTGGACCCTTTTCCACTTTGGTTGCAACATTGAAGACAGAGTTGGAAACAACTGTCAAGTCAGGGTGGGTGCAGCGTGCGAACGACGCGGTTGTGCAGCTTCAGGCGGACTACGCAAAGTTGGAGCCCTGGCAGCAAATGGACATGCAGCCGTACTACGACACCAACATCAAATACTGCAAGGAGATTGCGGCAAACGCAGTGCCCCTCTTTGAGGTCACCTGGACCACACGGTTCAACGCATTCCTCCCGAAGGGGAACCCATGGAACTACCTTCTCCCCGACAGCCCGAAGCCGAATGTCACCTTTGCGACGGATTACGAAGGTGACAAGATTTACCCGAATGTGGGGCGCTATCTGGATGCGGTCAACATCATGGCGTATGACGCGGGGAACATCAAACTCAACTTCACCACCATCATGGACAACTTTGTGAGGTACGGCTCTGTCCCGAAGAACAAGATCATGATCGGGTTTGAACCTGGTGAGCAGGCTGCGGGGGGCACCTGGGAGGGGCTTGCGATGGACACATCTGTTGTGCAGTACGCTGAGGCGAATGGGTATGGAGGTGCATTCATCTGGTCAGGCAACCCCAGCCCGACAACCAACCCCGACGGACGCAAGCTCTGCCCCGAAGTCGCGAAGATGGCAAACAGCATCCTGAAGCCATCCTGGCAATGGGGTCCTCTCCCAAACTTCACAAAATGCGATCCCACAACCGGGTGGGCCACGAATTAGAAGAGCGAAATACTATACTATCTTAGCCCAAAAAGCCTTCGGGTTTGGGGTGACATAATGTGTGTCTGATTTTGTCCAAACACATAAACAAAAAAAAAACGAAACCTCAATTTTTTATACTCTGTGTTCCTCCCCCACTTTCTGGCATGTGTTCTGCACAGATTGTGTGAAGAGGGGTGGGGAGGACCCATCTAATGTCTTCTATTTGATAAGGTGGCCAAGCACTGTGAGGCTTGGGTTCATCTTGCCAAAACGTTTCTGATACAGTCTAGTTGTTTGGTGCTCCGTGCCTGATACAGCGGAGTGTCGAACTAACCCCTTTGTTGTGATGAAGGTGACTCAGCATGAGAGGCTGGGGGTCATCTTATCACCTCCTGTTTTTTTTTTGTCTTCTTGTTATAACATTCGTTTGCACGTAGGTGGCAAAGTGCTGCTTCGCTGCCCCAACGTTGTTTTGAAAAGATACGCGTGTACACAGTGAGACACATCCAACTGAGTTTTCTCTATTGGTGAAAACTTGGTTGTATTCGTGTGCTCTCTCTTTTTCTTTTCTTCTTCTGCTTCTTTTTTTCAAAAACAAATTTATTTGTCTCGGAAAAAGGACTGTCACGTGTGCCACTACTCGCAATCACTTGCCTGCTAGGTTTTTTTTGGTTTGAGTTTTGGCACACAAACAAATATTTGTTGTGTTTCCATTCACACACACACACGTCTGCGAACGTCTGTACACAATTCTCCTCTTTCTTGTTAACACCCAACGGCACGATACTTGGATACAATCGCAAAGGGTACAAGAAGAGAAAAACTGATATTATTCTAATAACCACCCCCAGGGTTCTCTCGTTTGTGCAAAACTCTCGAGTTCATTTTCCCCCTTTTTTCTTGTTTGTCGTATATTTTCTGAAACGTGAGTGTGCCCCTTATTTGCACATTCACCCTTTTCAAGACTTTTGTCTCTTTTCGAAGACTTTCCTCTGAGACATGTCTTTATCGGTTCTTCTGTGTCTACCCAAATGGTAGTCTCGGAACTGTGCCCTCTTTTGGCATCTACGTGTTGAACGATACCATTACGTTCCTTTACAACAACACCAACGAATATCAACAGTAGACAAGCATTGCCTTAACGTCACACACCCAACACTATTTTTACACCATTACCTTTTTCCTTACAACAACAAAAAAGTAGACTCGGTTGTGAATTACATACAAACAAAAGTGACACACTTCTTTTCTTCTTTACCATGACCCTTCCCTCTGTCTCCTTCTTCCCTTCCCCATTTCTATTACAGATTCTAAATTGTCGCCACAAATTACGCGTATTTGACGTGGGTAGCGTACAAACTAAACAAAAGACAACGAGGTGTTCATTATTTGCCTCATTTTAAACAACAAAACACACTTCTTTATCCCCCTAGCCCCCCCCCCCCCCCCCCCCCCTACAGAGCCATTCCCCCTTACCAACTTTCAACCCCCCCTAAAATGGGCAGACAAATTGTATGGCTCACTGGCCTCTCCGGTGCTGGGAAGACGTTCACCGCTGATTATTTGAGTGCGGAACATGACTTTTTGCATATTGATGGGGATCGTGCCTTTTTTACTGGAGACGCGACTGACAAGAAGAACACGGGAGACCTGGTGCAGGCGTTTCAGGGGTGGTTCAAGGGGGAGGAATGCGAGCAAGCCCTGTGGGAGCCGTACCTGCATCAGATCTGCACACGCACTGTCGAGGCTGCGCTGGAGCACCCTGAGCGCAACATTGTGATTGCCTTTTCGAACTACCGCACCAACACCCGCGACTACTGCAGAAACACCATCACGCAGATGCTCCGTGATAACAACGACACATCGCCCTTCAAATACGTACAACTCTTTGTCTCTGAACGCGGTTTCGCCGAACGCCAGGTCGCCAGATTCGAAACCTACTCAAAAATCCAGGGCTGGACAATGAAGCACTTCTGGGAGGAGGTTCGGCAGGCGAAGGAGCCCTTCGTCGACAGAGAGACCTGCATTGCCTACATGATGGCCGACAAGGAGAGCGAGCTTTCTGGGTTCCAGGATTTAGACCTCACGGCGCACCCAGAGGATGCAGTGATCGACACCTCAGATGCACACAAAGGTGTGCTGGAGAAGCTGCACGCAAACCTTTCGCTTGGGGAAGTGGCAAAGGACGTCTACGCGACTACCTTTGTGGATGGGATAGCTGCTATTCAGCTGGACAGAGTTGAGGCAGGAAAGAAAATCCTTGAGGAAGTTGGCAACGAATTGAACGCCAATGAGAAGAGGAGGAAGGATGAGGCTGAGGCTGAGGCTGAGGCGGAGCAGAAGAAGTAGAGAGGCTTAGAGTACTGCAGAGGGGGCTAAGCAGAGGGGCTTAGACTTTGCAAAATGATTCATATCTTCAGAGTGTTCAACTATCGTGTCTTTTTTTTTCGCATCCTTGAAAAAAAAAATTATGAGTGGGGAGTATCCTTCTAGCCTACCATGGTGAAACCCCTCTTTTTTTTTCAAAAAAAAATATTTTTTCCTCTCTCAATTTGTTGAATGCAGATGTTGAAATACTTTTGTTTCGCGTTTGCATCTTCCCCCTTCTTTCCCCCTCGCAACCCATAATATGTGTGTGTACTCGAAGCATACGTATTTTTCAGGTTTCTTTTCCCCTTTTCTCGGTGCCTGTCCCAGGCCCTTTAGCTCTGTGCGCAAATTCATGTGAACAAGATTTGTGCACACGAGAAGTCTGTCACAGATTCTCCCATTGTTGTTTTACTTGAGACCTCTTCTTGTCTTGATACATTGTGTCACACATTACCTTTCCGTCCCACACGCACGACCAACATTCTCTGGATCATTGCGCGGAATACGCTAGGTTCTGTTTGACACAAAGAAGCCAAGAATACTTCAGAACACCTTTTATACTTACCGTAATCGGAATAATGTTCGACCGCAAAAAGGGTCGAACTTCCGGAAATCCAGAAATCCTGAAAAGGTCGAACATATTTGCGGTCGATAATTTTTCCTATTACCCTTCTCCGCCTAGGCATATGCATCTGTACCTAGCGGGTGTTTGCTATTCTATCACCTTGTACGTTCTTCTGTACTTTGTCGGATGACAAAACATCTCTTAAAGTTGACATTTCTTTTCTTTGCATTTTAACTGCTAGTGAATAAACACCACTCCTACCCCCTCCACAGAAACCTATTTTCAACTGACACAAAAATGAATTACAACGTGATTGCGCTTGTGTTTTTCTGTTGCCTGCATGGTGCAGAAGGCGGGGCATTGCTTGGATACTGGGAAGACTGGGTCGACGTGAAGTGGTGGGACAACAACATCCCCGGCAACTGTCTCATGGGGTGCTTCGAACCTGCCGCATACTTGACCGCATCGAAACCGTACAGCAACATCAACTATGGGTTCACCTTTTTGACGGAAACACCTTCACCTGACCAGGTGAGCTGCGACAGCACGGAGACGTCAGGAAGCGGACCCTGTCCAGTGTGGGATGGGAAAGCGATCTACCTTGCCGCTGCAGGGAAGAACGGCGCGCAGGCGATCACCCCCGACACCACGGCCCCAACACCGGGTATCGTCAGCATCATGGAGGCTGGTCGGATGGCGAAGATGCACCCTGATGGGCCTAAGCGCTTCAAGATCTCGCTTGGGGGGTGGAGTGACTTCGCACGCATGGGCGACAATGCGACTGCAGCAAAGGTGGCGAAGCTGGCAGCAAAGTTGGTTCTTTGGACCTTCGCAGACGGCGTTGATCTGGACTTCGAGCACCTCACACCTTACTCCGCGATTGCGGATGAATTTGGACCCTTTTCCACTTTGGTTGCAACATTGAAGACAGAGTTGGAAACAACTGTCAAGTCAGGGTGGGTGCAGCGTGCGAACGACGCGGTTGTGCAGCTTCAGGCGGACTACGCAAAGTTGGAGCCCTGGCAGCAAATGGACATGCAGCCGTACTACGACACCAACATCAAATACTGCAAGGAGATTGCGGCAAACGCAGTGCCCCTCTTTGAGGTCACCTGGACCACACGGTTCAACGCATTCCTCCCGAAGGGGAACCCATGGAACTACCTTCTCCCCGACAGCCCGAAGCCGAATGTCACCTTTGCGACGGATTACGAAGGTGACAAGATTTACCCGAATGTGGGGCGCTATCTGGATGCGGTCAACATCATGGCGTATGACGCGGGGAACATCAAACTCAACTTCACCACCATCATGGACAACTTTGTGAGGTACGGCTCTGTCCCGAAGAACAAGATCATGATCGGGTTTGAACCTGGTGAGCAGGCTGCGGGGGGCACCTGGGAGGGGCTTGCGATGGACACATCTGTTGTGCAGTACGCTGAGGCGAATGGGTATGGAGGTGCATTCATCTGGTCAGGCAACCCCAGCCCGACAACCAACCCCGACGGACGCAAGCTCTGCCCCGAAGTCGCGAAGATGGCAAACAGCATCCTGAAGCCATCCTGGCAATGGGGTCCTCTCCCAAACTTCACAAAATGCGATCCCACAACCGGGTGGGCCACGAATTAGAAGAGCGAAATACTATACTATCTTAGCCCAAAAAGCCTTCGGGTTTGGGGTGACATAATGTGTGTCTGATTTTGTCCAAACACATAAACAAAAAAAAAACGAAACCTCAATTTTTTATACTCTGTGTTCCTCCCCCACTTTCTGGCATGTGTTCTGCACAGATTGTGTGAAGAGGGGTGGGGAGGACCCATCTAATGTCTTCTATTTGATAAGGTGGCCAAGCACTGTGAGGCTTGGGTTCATCTTGCCAAAACGTTTCTGATACAGTCTAGTTGTTTGGTGCTCCGTGCCTGATACAGCGGAGTGTCGAACTAACCCCTTTGTTGTGATGAAGGTGACTCAGCATGAGAGGCTGGGGGTCATCTTATCACCTCCTGTTTTTTTTTTGTCTTCTTGTTATAACATTCGTTTGCACGTAGGTGGCAAAGTGCTGCTTCGCTGCCCCAACGTTGTTTTGAAAAGATACGCGTGTACACAGTGAGACACATCCAACTGAGTTTTCTCTATTGGTGAAAACTTGGTTGTATTCGTGTGCTCTCTCTTTTTCTTTTCTTCTTCTGCTTCTTTTTTTCAAAAACAAATTTATTTGTCTCGGAAAAAGGACTGTCACGTGTGCCACTACTCGCAATCACTTGCCTGCTAGGTTTTTTTTGGTTTGAGTTTTGGCACACAAACAAATATTTGTTGTGTTTCCATTCACACACACACACGTCTGCGAACGTCTGTACACAATTCTCCTCTTTCTTGTTAACACCCAACGGCACGATACTTGGATACAATCGCAAAGGGTACAAGAAGAGAAAAACTGATATTATTCTAATAACCACCCCCAGGGTTCTCTCGTTTGTGCAAAACTCTCGAGTTCATTTTCCCCCTTTTTTCTTGTTTGTCGTATATTTTCTGAAACGTGAGTGTGCCCCTTATTTGCACATTCACCCTTTTCAAGACTTTTGTCTCTTTTCGAAGACTTTCCTCTGAGACATGTCTTTATCGGTTCTTCTGTGTCTACCCAAATGGTAGTCTCGGAACTGTGCCCTCTTTTGGCATCTACGTGTTGAACGATACCATTACGTTCCTTTACAACAACACCAACGAATATCAACAGTAGACAAGCATTGCCTTAACGTCACACACCCAACACTATTTTTACACCATTACCTTTTTCCTTACAACAACAAAAAAGTAGACTCGGTTGTGAATTACATACAAACAAAAGTGACACACTTCTTTTCTTCTTTACCATGACCCTTCCCTCTGTCTCCTTCTTCCCTTCCCCATTTCTATTACAGATTCTAAATTGTCGCCACAAATTACGCGTATTTGACGTGGGTAGCGTACAAACTAAACAAAAGACAACGAGGTGTTCATTATTTGCCTCATTTTAAACAACAAAACACACTTCTTTATCCCCCTAGCCCCCCCCCCCCCCCCCCCCTACAGAGCCATTCCCCCTTACCAACTTTCAACCCCCCCTAAAATGGGCAGACAAATTGTATGGCTCACTGGCCTCTCCGGTGCTGGGAAGACGTTCACCGCTGATTATTTGAGTGCGGAACATGACTTTTTGCATATTGATGGGGATCGTGCCTTTTTTACTGGAGACGCGACTGACAAGAAGAACACGGGAGACCTGGTGCAGGCGTTTCAGGGGTGGTTCAAGGGGGAGGAATGCGAGCAAGCCCTGTGGGAGCCGTACCTGCATCAGATCTGCACACGCACTGTCGAGGCTGCGCTGGAGCACCCTGAGCGCAACATTGTGATTGCCTTTTCGAACTACCGCACCAACACCCGCGACTACTGCAGAAACACCATCACGCAGATGCTCCGTGATAACAACGACACATCGCCCTTCAAATACGTACAACTCTTTGTCTCTGAACGCGGTTTCGCCGAACGCCAGGTCGCCAGATTCGAAACCTACTCAAAAATCCAGGGCTGGACAATGAAGCACTTCTGGGAGGAGGTTCGGCAGGCGAAGGAGCCCTTCGTCGACAGAGAGACCTGCATTGCCTACATGATGGCCGACAAGGAGAGCGAGCTTTCTGGGTTCCAGGATTTAGACCTCACGGCGCACCCAGAGGATGCAGTGATCGACACCTCAGATGCACACAAAGGTGTGCTGGAGAAGCTGCACGCAAACCTTTCGCTTGGGGAAGTGGCAAAGGACGTCTACGCGACTACCTTTGTGGATGGGATAGCTGCTATTCAGCTGGACAGAGTTGAGGCAGGAAAGAAAATCCTTGAGGAAGTTGGCAACGAATTGAACGCCAATGAGAAGAGGAGGAAGGATGAGGCTGAGGCTGAGGCTGAGGCGGAGCAGAAGAAGTAGAGAGGCTTAGAGTACTGCAGAGGGGGCTAAGCAGAGGGGCTTAGACTTTGCAAAATGATTCATATCTTCAGAGTGTTCAACTATCGTGTCTTTTTTTTTCGCATCCTTGAAAAAAAAAATTATGAGTGGGGAGTATCCTTCTAGCCTACCATGGTGAAACCCCTCTTTTTTTTTCAAAAAAAAATATTTTTTCCTCTCTCAATTTGTTGAATGCAGATGTTGAAATACTTTTGTTTCGCGTTTGCATCTTCCCCCTTCTTTCCCCCTCGCAACCCATAATATGTGTGTGTACTCGAAGCATACGTATTTTTCAGGTTTCTTTTCCCCTTTTCTCGGTGCCTGTCCCAGGCCCTTTAGCTCTGTGCGCAAATTCATGTGAACAAGATTTGTGCACACGAGAAGTCTGTCACAGATTCTCCCATTGTTGTTTTACTTGAGACCTCTTCTTGTCTTGATACATTGTGTCACACATTACCTTTCCGTCCCACACGCACGACCAACATTCTCTGGATCATTGCGCGGAATACGCTAGGTTCTGTTTGACACAAAGAAGCCAAGAATACTTCAGAACACCTTTTATACTTACCGTAATCGGAATAATGTTCGACCGCAAAAAGGGTCGAACTTCCGGAAATCCAGAAATCCTGAAAAGGTCGAACATATTTGCGGTCGATAATTTTTCCTATTACCCTTCTCCGCCTAGGCATATGCATCTGTACCTAGCGGGTGTTTGCTATTCTATCACCTTGTACGTTCTTCTGTACTTTGTCGGATGACAAAACATCTCTTAAAGTTGACATTTCTTTTCTTTGCATTTTAACTGCTAGTGAATAAACACCACTCCTACCCCCTCCACAGAAACCTATTTTCAACTGACACAAAAATGAATTACAACGTGATTGCGCTTGTGTTTTTCTGTTGCCTGCATGGTGCAGAAGGCGGGGCATTGCTTGGATACTGGGAAGACTGGGTCGACGTGAAGTGGTGGGACAACAACATCCCCGGCAACTGTCTCATGGGGTGCTTCGAACCTGCCGCATACTTGACCGCATCGAAACCGTACAGCAACATCAACTATGGGTTCACCTTTTTGACGGAAACACCTTCACCTGACCAGGTGAGCTGCGACAGCACGGAGACGTCAGGAAGCGGACCCTGTCCAGTGTGGGATGGGAAAGCGATCTACCTTGCCGCTGCAGGGAAGAACGGCGCGCAGGCGATCACCCCCGACACCACGGCCCCAACACCGGGTATCGTCAGCATCATGGAGGCTGGTCGGATGGCGAAGATGCACCCTGATGGGCCTAAGCGCTTCAAGATCTCGCTTGGGGGGTGGAGTGACTTCGCACGCATGGGCGACAATGCGACTGCAGCAAAGGTGGCGAAGCTGGCAGCAAAGTTGGTTCTTTGGACCTTCGCAGACGGCGTTGATCTGGACTTCGAGCACCTCACACCTTACTCCGCGATTGCGGATGAATTTGGACCCTTTTCCACTTTGGTTGCAACATTGAAGACAGAGTTGGAAACAACTGTCAAGTCAGGGTGGGTGCAGCGTGCGAACGACGCGGTTGTGCAGCTTCAGGCGGACTACGCAAAGTTGGAGCCCTGGCAGCAAATGGACATGCAGCCGTACTACGACACCAACATCAAATACTGCAAGGAGATTGCGGCAAACGCAGTGCCCCTCTTTGAGGTCACCTGGACCACACGGTTCAACGCATTCCTCCCGAAGGGGAACCCATGGAACTACCTTCTCCCCGACAGCCCGAAGCCCACCATGGTTCGAAACCCGATCATGATCTTGTCTTCGGGGACAGGTGCCGTACCTCACAATGTTGTCATGAGGTGGGAAGTTGAGTTTGACGCGGGGAACATCAAACTCAACTTCACCACCATCATGGACAACTTTGTGAGGTACGGCTCTGTCCCGAAGAACAAGATCATGATCGGGTTTGAACCTGGTGAGCAGGCTGCGGGGGGCACCTGGGAGGGGCTTGCGATGGACACATCTGTTGTGCAGTACGCTGAGGCGAATGGGTATGGAGGTGCATTCATCTGGTCAGGCAACCCCAGCCCGACAACCAACCCCGACGGACGCAAGCTCTGCCCCGAAGTCGCGAAGATGGCAAACAGCATCCTGAAGCCATCCTGGCAATGGGGTCCTCTCCCAAACTTCACAAAATGCGATCCCACAACCGGGTGGGCCACGAATTAGAAGAGCGAAATACTATACTATCTTAGCCCAAAAAGCCTTCGGGTTTGGGGTGACATAATGTGTGTCTGATTTTGTCCAAACACATAAACAAAAAAAAAACGAAACCTCAATTTTTTATACTCTGTGTTCCTCCCCCACTTTCTGGCATGTGTTCTGCACAGATTGTGTGAAGAGGGGTGGGGAGGACCCATCTAATGTCTTCTATTTGATAAGGTGGCTAAGCACTGTGAGGCTTGGGTTCATCTTACCAAAACGTTTCTGATACAGTCTAGTTGTTTGGTGCTTCGTGCCTGATACAGCGGAGTGTCGAACTAACCCCTTTGTTGTGATGAAGGTGACTCAGCATGAGAGGCTGGGGGTCATCTTATCACCTCCTGTTTTTTTTATCTTCTTGTTATAACATTCGTTTGCACGTAGGTGGCAAAGTGCTGCTTTGCTGCCCCAACGTTGTTTTGAAAAGATACGCGTGTGTACACAGCGAGACACGTCCAACTAAGTTTTCTCTATTGGTGAAAACTTGGTTGTATTCGTGTGCTCTCTCTTTTTCTTTTCTTCTTCTGCTTCTTTTTTTCAAAAACAAATTTATTTGTCTCGGAAAAAGGACTGTCACGTGTGCCACTACTCGCAATCACTTGCCTGCAAGGTTTTTTTTTGGTTTGAGTTTTGGCACACAAACAAATATTTGTTGTGTTTCCATTCACACACACACACGTCTGCGAACGTCTGTACACAATTCTCCTCTTTCTTGTTAACACCCAACGGCACGATACTTGGATACAATCGTAAAGGGTACAAGAAGAGAAATACTGATATTGTTCTAATAACCACCCCCAGGGTTCTCTCGTTTGTGCAAAACTCTCGAGTTCATTTCCCCCCTTGTTTTCTGTAATCTTATATTTTCGTTTGAGACTCTTCTATTTTCTGAAACGTGAGTGTGCCCCTTATGGACACATTCACCCTTGTCATGATTTTTGTCTCTTTTCAACTTTTGTGATCTGAGACATGTCTTTATCGGTTCTTCTGTGTCTACCCAAATGGTAGTCTCGGAACTGTGCCCTCTTTTGGCATCTACGTGTTGAACGATACCATTACGTTCCTTTACAACAACAACGATATCAACAGCACACCCACACTGTTTCCCCCCTCATTTATCTTTTAGATGTGTGAACGAGAGGCACCTTGCTCTTCAATGTTTCTTTTTTTCCTTATAACAAATCCAGTAGACTCAAAGTATCTCGTTCTTGATGATCGCTTCCGACAATAATTTCCCCCCGAGTTCGGCGTGGGTTGGTTGGATGAGTTTTTCTAGGAGCAGCATGTAGGTAAAATGAATGACCTTGTGTCCTCTCTTTTTCTAGGGTTCTCTCGTATTCTTCAATTGTATTGTTGAATATGTGCGCCAAGCACGGTAGGCTACGTCCCGTACACCGCTAGGGTGCGGCTACATTTTCCGTCAGAAGACGGGTTTGCGGGTTTACGGAACCACGATCTCGGGAGTTCGGGTCCGCGCCTGTTACGTCTCCTGATCGTGCGCAGGTATTCAGGAGGAGAGTCCCCTGTTCTGGGTGTGTCCTTGCATTCTTTGCTTCCCTTGACTCCTACAATTCCTTCAGTTCCTCCAAGAACACTGTCCGGGCAGCCTTCTTCATCGTTTGGAGGTATATGCACGATTACCCACCCCAGCCTTCCCTCCAAGTGGGTGTGCGCACGTGACAGAGTTCCTTTGAACCCAAATGCAAAACTTGTACTTGGACTCCCACACCCCCTTCGCGTCAGCACCAATACTCATCTCATCATCACATCTAAGCCAGACCTTTTTTCTTCTTCTTCACTCCCTTCACCTTTTATCCATTCCCCCCCTTCATCCCCCAAGGGTACACCAAAAAGGCTATTACACCATGAATAGTGAAGAGAAAGCCGAGCTTCGTGGGAAGCTTGAGCGTTTTTATGAGAAGCACAATCCGGGGAAGGAGGTGAATATTGACCAGGTTGTGGGACTTGTTGAGGAGACGTCGATGGACGAGCACGATCTGTTCACGATGCTGTGCAAGAAGTACGAGGTGCTGTACGACCCTCTCGACTGGAAGAAGGACATGATCGGGAAGAACACCATCAACGGTGCAGGCGTCTCCCGCGTCGGCGTCGTCAACAACGCTGGCCTCACCGAAGGCGCCCGCCCGGACTACCGGATGGACGTCCCCTCCACTTCCTCCTCGCACCGCTCGCCTCGCTCTTCCACCCGCTCGCCACCTCCATTGGAGCAACACAGCGACCCTGTCCAGGACACAGACGACGGCCCCATGTCACCAGGCAACCCAGCCATGATGCAGAGAAGGCGTAAACTAGAGAATTTCTACAAAATATACAATCCGGCGAAATTGGCGGATGTGGACCGCATCATGGACCTGGCGTCGGAGTCGACGGATGAGGAGATTTTTGAGAGTTTGTGCAGGAAATACAACTTGCCAATGAAGAACGTGTTTGAAAAGCTGGGCATCACTTCAGACCGTTTTGTGAACCGTGCTCTTGTTGACACTAAGGGGTCTGCGAACAACCGCTCTGGTGGGCTTCGTGAACAGCTCCAATCCGCAGAGGGTCGTGACAAAGGTGAAGCCGTTCTCCGCACAGAGTTCGCAGAATGGATTACGAACATGCTCGGCCTGCGCCCCGCCCTCACCAGCGAGAATGTCTTTGAAAGACTCCGTGACGGTGTTCTCCTCTGCAGGCTGGTCAAGACTTTGAACGTCAAATCCACTATGAAGTATGTCCCTTTTTTGGAACATCTCGCGGGTATTTCACTTTAAAATACCTGAATCTAATCTTCCCTGGTAATGTCGCCAGGGGTATGTCAGTATAGTTCACATCATAGTCCCAAGAGATGAGATCACTGTTGGTGCAGTCTTCTGAGTCATCCATCTCGCGTTTTTCTGCACATACTCGAACAACGCGACCCTCAATTTGATTTGATTCGAATTTTGTGATCCCAGAGGCTTTCCACTACTCACTAGCGCGTTCTGTGCCGCCTTCGCAACACTCCAATAAACGAGGATTGGTCGGATATCATAGTAAATGTACTTTTGTCGGTTCCGGACAGAAGCCTGCGAATTCCATGATCTATTTCTCTTCAAAAAAGTTTCTTCACACAAAAACACAACACGAACAGAACCACATCACAACCAACACCACCTCCCTCTACAGGTTCCACACTAAGCCACGCAACCACTTTGAGGAGCTTGCCAACGTGGAAGCATTCCTTAAGGAATGCATCGATGCCTTCGGTGTCGAGAACGACGAGCTCTTCGACCCACAGGACCTTGTCAAAGGAGCAGGGGAACTCGAGCAACGTGCGGTATGTGACACCAACACACACCTCTTAACAAAACAAGAGCACAAAGCAAACATAACAAAAATTTCATATAAACCCATTCAAACACACCCCTCTTCGTTGAAACCAATCAGTTCTCTCCGTTTGATTCTGAAATATCCAAAACATTTTGTGCGTTTTTTGACTTCAGGTGCAACTCCATTTTACAACATATCTTTTTCAATAACCTTGTAGACATCTTTCAACGATTTTTTTTAAATTCCACCCACCATCATCCTCTAAAACAATAAGGCTTTACGATCATCTTTAAAAAAAACCCCTTTTTTTTCACAGATCATGACCCTATTCCTCTCCATCGCCAAAATCGCGCATACGAAGTTCAGTTCTATTGCTCCACAGATTGTCAAACTCGAGCTTGAAATTGAGGATACTGAGAACCGTCATGAGGTTACTCATGAGGATTTGGAGCGTATGCTTAACAAGAAGAAGGAACAGGCGGAGTTGGAGGCAGCAGCGAAGAAGGAGGAGGAGGCGGAACGGCGGCGACGGGAGCGGGAGGAGGCCGAACGCAAGCGGCAGGAGGAGATCTTCAAGCGCCGACGCGAGGAGAAGCTTGCGGCCATCCGGCGTGCGAAGACACGCGAGGAGGAACGCCGCCTTGCTGAGGAGCAACGTCGTATCGAAGAGGAGATGGAGGCCCGCCGCCGTCACGAAGCTGCCGCTGCACTCCGCAGACGTGAAGAAGAAAAACTCCGTCGCGAAAGAGAACGCAGACGTCAAGCAGACCTCGACGCTGCACGCATGCGTCACTCCACAGAGTCTGAGGACAACCCAGTCTTCCAATACAAAAACAAAAAGTACGTCGCAGACAAGAGAGATACTCTGGACATCGAAGTCGGCCGTGTCATGAACAATCTCCCTAAGCACGCCGTCGCAACGCAACTCTACAAGCTGCAAAACGGGATGTACGTTATCGAGTACCCCAAGCGTATTGTCTTCTTTGTTCGTGTCTGTCGGAATACGGTGATGATTCGTGTCGGAGGGGGTTGGCAGTCGCTTGAGGAATTCCTCTTGCAACGTCTCCGCATGTACCCAGAGGAGCACGCGAACTACCTCCCCATCATTGAAGCAGAGGGGCGTGATAGGGTGATGATGCTTCATCAAACCGCAAAGCACATGAGATATCAAATGTAAAAAAAAAAAAAAATGGATTTTTTTTTTTTGTTTTTTTTGGAAAAAATTAGAGGTGGCTTTAGTGTTGGGGGAAAATGGAATGGAAATGGGGGTTTTTGGGGGGTTTTTTTTTTCAAAAAAATGGATGTAAAACAAAAAAAAACGTTGGGGTAAATGTTTCTTTTCCCTTTTGATGTGTGTAGAAGGTGCATTCATCTTTTCAAGTATTCTCTTTTTGTTGTGATGTGCGCTAACCCTTTTTGTTTTTTTTTTCCCCCTTTCCAGGGCGTTCGCTATCGCCATCGTTTTTTCCTGATCGTGGCGAAATGCCAAAAAACCCGAAATTTTTGCTTTTTTACTAGTGCTTAAAATAGGTCAAAAAAAAATTTTTCCGCCGGAGAGAAGCTAGTTCGTGGGGGGTGAATCCCTGGTGCTGAGTGATCAAAAAAAATTGCGATTTGCGCGTGATCCCTTCCCCAGGACTAAAACCAGCAAAACGATGGAGAATTTCATCAATCCCCCCTCACTGAGGGTTCTCTTTGTGCTGTTTAATCGAACAGATGTACAAGAGAGAAGCATCCGTCATATGAGACTTCATCCTTATTTTGATTATTTTCAATAAACTAACCCGTCTCTCTGCCTCCACCAAGGTTGAAGATAGAGTTGACACGAGTAGTGACACCTTCTATAACAGGGGGTACGGGACACCTTCAGCTGACTGCAGGATTGAGGAGCGAGCGGGAGTGCTGGGGAAACTTCCTCTCACGGCAGGCGGGTTTGCGGATGATTTTGAGTACAGTGGACACCCCCTCTGTGACCCCCCCTCCGGGGGGGTCGACAGGGTGGTGGGGAGAAATCTCTCTCTCTTTTTTTTTTTTTTCCTCCCTTTTTTTTTTTTTATTTATTTATTTATACAGGGTTTCGCCCCGGTGGGGCGAAGCCCTGGGGCGAAATAAAATGTCATTTTTTCAGGAAAAGATTTTTTTAACGAAAAAAAATATTTTTCGCCCCGGGGCGAACGCCCTGCCCCTTTCTGCGGAGAGCCTGGCTTCTCGTGCACCTTGTATGTGTGTTTGAAATTAGTTATGACATCTTCCGTGTGTGGAACACACTGCCGGTTCATGTGTTGAATCGCAGTTGCGGGTAGTTCCCTAGAGTGGAACCTTACCCAATGTATGTGACTCTCTCTGTCCTCCTTTGTGTAGTGCCTTCTCTTTCACTGTCACATTTCTGGGACCTCTCTCTTAAGGGTGGTTTTTTTTTAGGTGACTAAGCGCGAGCTGCTTAGGTTCATATTATAAAGTTTCTTTTTTTGTGTTTCCATTTCGCTGTTCTGTCTGCCCCACAACCTTGCCCTCCCCCTCTCCCAATCTTCGAGAGGGACCTAAAAAAAACCAAGCCACAAGTCCCCCAACTACCCTCCTTTTTAGTCCTGCTAAAAATAGACTGGCTTTTTATATTGCAGAATCGATTTTGCGATGATGGTTTTTTCAAAAAAATAATAGCCTAACTGGCAAACAGATGGTAGGCACTGCCCAAGTTTTCTGAGAGAAAATGAGAGAGGAAAAAAAAGGCGGAAAGGAAGTGGGTTGGGGCGGGGCTTTTTTTTGTTTTGTTGGGAATTACAGCTGAAGCTCACATACACACGTCTCTTGGAAGAGAAACGTGGATTTTTTTTTTCTTTTTTCGTTTTTGTGAAGATTCTTGGTCTGTCCCGTTGTGACAAGCTTCATGACCCCCGCAAGCCCCCTTTCTGGAGAGAGGACGCCAGTCAACAGTTTTTTTTTTTTTTTTTTTTGTTGTTGTTTTTTTTTTTGAGATATCCCAGGGAATGCTGTCAACATTGATTTTTTTTCAAAGTGAATTGTACACTCCACAGTTGTGTTTTATTCTACAGTTTCTTTTTTAGGTGACTAAGCACGAGAGGCTTAGGATCATCTTATAAACTTTTCTTTGTTTCTCTCTTCATTTGGAAAATGCAGATCTCACTCAATGCAAGCCTTACCCATTCTATATCATGCGACTCAGCAACAAAGGGCTTGGTATCATCCTACCAACCTTTTTTGTTTCTTTTTTTAAAACACAACACACATGATGCAGTCCTTTTGGTCTCCTGAAAATAAATGAATTCATTTTCTGCCCTTTTTTTGTACAGAAAAAATGCTATTTTTTGCTTTTGCCGCCTATTCTTATAAGTATCTTGTAAAGAAAAAATTGTGGCTGCTATCATAGTGATAGTAGTCTATAATCAAACAAAAAGCTTTTTGACGCCTAGTAAAGCGCAGCCTCGGGTGTCTACCCATAAACCGCAATGCACAGTTTTTTGTTTTTGTTTTCTGTACAAACCAGAGGCGATATTCTTTTTCAAGTATTGTTTCTTTCCAAAAAAAGCAACGTTTTTTTATCTTCGAATTAGCTTTGATTGGCTTAATTCCTATCGAAATGGATTGTAGGAGTTGCATGGTTGGGGGGGTCCCACGGTACACCCAGTCACGTACCAAAGGTACACTGTCACGAGAGGGCTTTGTATTTGTGGTCAACTTTTTTTTTATACTGTTGTATTGGGAGAGCTATTGCTCTTTCTCTCTCTCACTTTTTTCCCCCAACTGTTTTTTCTTCTTCTTCCATTCTCGACTATTTCGAGAAGGCAGACAATTGTCCCCTTTTCTTGGTTCCCAAGCCTGTATTAGGGAAGTTCAAAAAACAGTGGAGCTCATCCTCGGGTGTCTAGTCTACAATACATTTTCACAACAAAGAGAAGGGAAATACCCGAACACGAGCAGATGCATTCCCCTCCTTTTTCCATCTGTCAAAAAAAAAAAAAATCTTTCGAGAGAGTTTTCTCAAAGCCAAAAAAAGCACCACATCCATACCGAGTCTACAAAAACATGCCCCCCCCTTCCATCCCTGGGGTATTCCCCCCCACAGTACAATCCAAACAAACAAAAAAAAACGAACACGGAGATACCGGAAAAAATAGTGTCCCCTTTGCTCATGCCACCATATTCTGCCTATTGCTCCTCACTACCACGATCACCAGCAGCGTCTTCTATTTCCGTGTTTGTGGCGAGAGACATCCTATCTAAACCTAGCGTGTTCCAGCGCGATACCAATAGTGTTCAATGATGGGGGAGAAGGTTTCTGCCAATTTATTGGTCTGGCCCTCTGGGTCTTTAGGTTTTCCGATTCCAGCGACAAACCAGCATTAGCTAGTGAGCCCTCGTTTGGTTAAGATGTGCATGCACGAGAGGTACATTCATCATGACAAGGTTTCTTTTACAGGAACCATCCACCTCTACACTAGCTAGACGGTTGTGAGGTAATCCCACGTAGCCTGTTGACCCTAGAACCGACACTGCACACAACTGCACCCTGTCCTGTGACCAGGGGCTCGTCGGTGGCATCAACAGTGACGTTGATGTCCACTAACTCAGTAAGACGTATAGAATACTGTTTCCCCTGTTTTATTCCCTTCACATCTGACCACAGTTTCTTCTCCACTCACAAATACACTAACAATGCCGAGGTTCGAGTCGATCGCTATTGCCAAGCCTGATGCGAAGCGCTCTGCGAAGATCAAGGAGGCAGCAAAGAAGAGGAAGAACGCTGTGAGAGAGGCAGTGAACAAGGTGAAGGACGCTGAGAAGCAGAAGCGTGCGGACGCCAGGGCCAAGAAGGCGGCGAAGAAGGAGGAGAAGGCGAAGAAGGCGAAGAAGGCCAAGAAGACCACCACGAAGAAGAAGGGGACCGCGACAAAGAAGAAGGGAACCTCCACGAAGAAGAAGGCCAAGACCACGAAGAAGTAAGCCTGCGGCCGCGGCCAGAACGTAACCACTTTGCAGCTGTGTTGTAAGTGTTGTATTTTCCTTTTGTAACAGTTACCTCTGGGCTTGCATGCAGGCCACACAGAGGGGTGGAGATTCCCACCACAACAAAACCGAAGAGCAAAAATCTTCTCAATAAAAAGTGCATGCATTTTACTGTATTATTCGCAAAGCCCCGCCCCTTTGCCTGAATCAATTCTCTCCCCACCAGATATTTCAAACAACACACAAAAATGGGTCCGTCGAAGTCTGCCAAGGGAAAGTCGGTTGCCTCCGGAAAGGCTGACAAGAAGACGACCGGAAGCCAGAAGCGCAAGGGTGCAAAGTCAAACAAGGGCCGTGGTATCACGAAGGGAAGCATCCGCCGTTTGGCCCGCCGTGGAGGGTGCAAGCGTCTTGCGAGCAGCGTGTACGACGAGGCAAGGGAGATCCTGAGGAACTTCGTGGAGCAGGTGATGAAGGACACCCACGCGCTGATGGAGGTGCGTGAGAACGCCCCGGCGAAGACGGTGCGTGTGGAGCACATCCTGTACGCCCTGAAGAAGCGTGGCCGCACCCTGTACGTCTCCAAGTAAGCTGTGACGTGGGCTTTGTGTTTCTTACTCTTTTCAGTGTTGCAAGCTGTACTGTTGCAGGACTGCATGCATTTGCTTCCTGCGACAGCACAGTGGCGTAATTGACGCCCTTTTTTCATTTGATAAAACAGACGCACCCTGCCCCCCTCCCTTTTGTGATAACGCTACACGACATAACACAACAACACCAAACCACCCACAGATAACTTTTTCGAAACACACCAACAAACCCAACAAGATGACACCATCGCCACAGAAGTCCTCTGGAAAGAAGGGAGCGAAGAGAGGCCCGAAGTTGGACAAGAACGGGAAGAGGATCAAGAAGCACAACTTCAAGAGCTACTCGAGCTTCGTGCACAAGCTGATGACGAAGACCTTCGGAGTGAAGGCGTCGACAAAGTCGGGGAAGAAGAGCTCTGTTGCGATCACGTCGCGTGGGATGGGGATTGTGAACTCGTTCGTGGTGGACCTGTTTGAGCGCATTGCGGAGGAGGCAGGCCGTGCAAACCACTTTGCGGGTCAGAAGACGCTGCGCAGTGGTGCCATTGTGGCGGGTGTGAAGATGCACTTCCCCGACGAGATGGCGTCGCACGCCCTGTCTGCGGGAGTTGCTGCCGTGGCCAAATACGCGAAGGCCCTGAAGGCGAAGGGCAAGAAGGGCAAGGGATCCCCGACGAAGAAGAAGGGTTCCCCGAGGAAGTGAGGCAGGTGAGTTGGTGTTGCTTGTGCAAGACACGACCCTCTTGTTCTGCAAGGGGCGTGGGTGGTACTGCCGCCGTAGTAAATAATACATGAAACAAAACACAACAAAACAAGAGACTTTCCTTTCCTTCCCTTAAACCCTTCTGCTGCCACTGCCACCACACACATATTCTGCAGATATATTCCACACCAACACACCCTCAAGACAAACAATGGTCGGCGCAAAGAAGGGAGTGAAGAGGGGACCGTCTGTGTCTCTGTCTGAGATGTCTGGTCTGACCTTCCCTGTGGGACGTGTGGGCAGTGCGCTGAAGAAGGGGAGGTACGCAAAGCGTGTGAGCCCCACTGCAGCAGTGTTTCTGACGTCTGTGCTGCAGTACTGCACAGGCGAGCTTCTGAACGTGTCTGCGAAGGCAGCGACGTCGGGGAAGAAGGCGAAGAACAAGAAGCAGCACCAGATCAAGCCCCGCCACATCTGCGTTGCCGTGCGTGAGGACAAGGACCTTGGCGACCTTCTGTCGAACGTGACGATTGCGGGTGGAGGTGTGGGTGGAGGAGTGCACGATGCGCTGAAGGCGACCGACAAGAAGTACAGGAAGAAGTCCTCTGGCAGCGTGACGAAGAAGTCAAAGGGGAAGAAGGGTGGAAAGAAGAGCAAGAAATCCAAGGGTTCCCCGAAGAAGTCGAAGGGCTCCCCCAAGAAGTCCTCCCCGAAGAAGTAAGCACGCTACATCTGTTTTGAGTTTGCCTGCATTTTTTTGTTGTACCCTGTACCCTTTGTACACTTGTGTATTTTGAACCCTCGTGCCCGCTGAAAGGGTGCTGAGGTGGTGTGACTGCGCACCGCATAGTTAAAGAAAAAGAACAACAGGGATTTGTTTCGTTTCCTATCCCACACCAAGGCCAACACCACTCCCCACACCGTTGGCACTTTGTTCCCTCCTCCTCCCCTCCCTACCCATCCCATCCCACACCCACCCAAAAGGGGTACACTTCCACTTACAATGGGGAAGGCGAGGATGACCGTCATGAAGGCTGGGGTGGCGTTGCTGGCGATGTGGCTGGTGGTGATGACGGTGTGGTGGGTGAAGGCGGGGGGGAAGCTGACGAAGAGGGAGCGGCCAGCACATGACCACCCGCCACATGCCGAAATACGCATTCCTCTGGAGAGCGAGGCGGCACTGCGGGTGCGGATCCACCACGAGCACGTCCCCGGCATGGCGAACCTCTCCTCTCTTGGCGAAAAGCGCCGCACCTGGGAGACCGTCACCTTCACAAAGCCCTACCGCGAGAAGGAGCGCACCCAGCCGTGCCCGTTCTCTGCGACTGCCACCTCGCTCAACGTTGAGGCAGTGGAGCTCATCCGCGCTGCGCTCGCGAACCAGCACGACTACCCACCAAGCTTCACGACAGCAAAGGACCTCCTCCGCAAAGCCGTCCGCCAGGACAAATCCTGCCACACCCCACGCTTCAACCTCTTCCTTGTCCTCATGGGCGAGAGCATGCAGCACAACCTTGACCGCGACGTCTCAGAGCGACTCCTTAAGGAGGCAAAGGCGCTGCTTAGCATCTCCGAAGACGACATGAAGAACATTGGGAAGTATTGGTTCTGGGTGTGCATCTTCACGGAGCTGGAAACCAATGGTACAAGCAACGCAGCTAGCGCTTCGTATCGTAAGGCAATCCTTCTGGACCCAGGGCTAGAGATGCAGCACATCCACCCTGACAGACGTTATATGCAGTCGGTGTTGGGAGGATCTGCGAAAAAGGGTGATTATTACATTCGGCGTGCCTTGGTGCAGTTGCTTTTCTATTATGAGTATGGTCCCAGTGTAGGCGGGCATACCCCGGTAACGTATGAGGATGCGCATCACTTTGCGCGGGATTGGCATATAGCGTTGGACAATGCGTTGCCGCCGTATTGCTTTATGGTGGTCAGCTTTTTGTATCGTTTTCTTGTAGATGAAAATATGCTTGGGTGGAATGGAAAGGGGTACAGAGGTGCGGCAACTCACGAAAGCAACTCAGATGCAGTCAACAGTTGGAACAATGTGCAGATCAAATCTGTTATTGAGAGGCTCACTGCGATTGAGGTGATCCCGACGTATGGGTACCAGGCTGGGTACATTGCGGGTGATGTTCTGAGACCTCATACTGACAGAGCAAGCTGTGAGTTTACGATGACAACGCTCATCAACGCATATCCTCACGTCTCCAACTGCCCCCTTTTCGTGCAAAAGACGCCCTGGAAAATCAGCAAAGAATGGGTCGGACGCTACGAAGAAAACACGATAGACTACAACGACTCCATCAACCTCCACCCACAGCTCAACCAATGGATGATCATCAGGGGGCGTGCTAAGCCGCACTACCGCCCCCCTCTGCCACTCCACACCACATGCACCACTCTTCTTGCACATTACATTCCAACGCAATATTAAGAAACGTTGAACGGATTGTGTTTGGGTATTAGGGTCAAACGATTCTGTTGATACAAAAAAATCAGAAAGGGGGAGGGGAAGGAGGGGGTCGGGTTGAGGAATGTGAATTGGTGACCGGTTTTTATTTTTTTTACCCTGCGTCCTCCGGTGGGGGCGTTTTTTGCAATTTTCAGCTTCTTTGTATGAGTCTGGGGTGGGATAGAGGAGGTGGAGAGATTTTTTGTTTTTTTTTTCCCATACTTTGGAACTCTCTGAGAGTCTCGGGGAGTCGAGAGAGGTGTAAAAAAATATCGCGATAAATCGCGAAATTTTGGAAAACTCATTTTACAAACTCTCGGGGAGTTCAAAACGTATGTTTTTTTTTCTGGATATGGGCTGAAGTGGCGTCGGGTTGCTTTGAGCTTCTTTGAGCCACACAGATGTAATCAAACCATTATGCCATCCTCTTATTTTTCCTCTTTACTTTATTTTTGTATAGACCACAGAGAGTCTCAGACATCTGTTAGCATACTGCGGGGAGGGGAGTTGGTGCAAGGGGTACTCAGGGGTCTGCTCAGATTCGTACTTTGTCCAAGGTGTTCTCCTTATGACACGTCCACGGCGACACTTGTCATGACATGACAAGTGACTTGTACATGTCAAGTGACACGTGAAAACTGGTGGCACGTGATTATGTGTTAAGGAAATGACATGTACGACAAGTGTTGTTGTGTAGAGGTTATCTATAGGTTATCTAACCCCACCCCCCACGCTGCTACGCATACAGTACGAACATGGGGATGGGTTAAATGGTGGAGGGGTTTTGTTTTGCTCTGAAATATTCCTTTCGGGAAATGCTATCCAAAATATTTGTTCGGCTGGGGGGGTGGGTGCGGGAATGCTGGGTCCCGAAGTACACGACGGTGAGGTAAGCCAACGGTGAAACCACAAATCAAGTCATTTACTTCACCGTCGCGCAAAAGCCCCCCACAGTGGGTTATTGCGTTGTGCTCAGAAAGAAAAAGAATCAGTCTCTGTGGAGAAGAGCTACCCTCAATACAGATTTTTTTTTTATTCCATTATTTCTTCAACGTTTTTTTTTTGTCTATGTGTTTGTTGTTAGGTTCTCTACCCCTATTTTTCCCTCCCCAGTTTTTTTTTGTGATGATACCAACTTGAGGGGAGGGAAATAGCAAAATTTGGGGAATAATCATAAGAAATAGAGTTGTTATTTTCTTTTGCCTTTTTGCTTGAGACAGCGCTGTTGTCTATTTTACGCACGTGAATAATAAAAGAAGAAAAAAAGGAACAAAAAAAACGACAACAAAATATAAACGAGGTACTGTTTGCTCTCGGACACAAAAAAAACCCCAAAATAGTTGTCAAACAATGTCCCTCAAATGCTGAAACCAAATCAGGGATTGAAGGGAGAAGACACGACTCACCGCGATGGTGTTGTGTGTATATCTGCCTCTCTCCGTGCCACCACCACCACCACCACTCCCTTTTTATGGTAGGGGAGTATTTTTTTGGGAAAATGACTATAACACCCACGTTACTAATACCCATTTACGATAATACCCACTGGGTATTATCGTAAACTTTTTGGGTATTATCGTAAACTATTTGGGTATTAGTTTTGGGTATTATCGTAAACTTTTTGGGTATTACCCAGGTACCCAGGTACGATGTGATTTAGCTGGCTACTCGCGCAAGGTATCAGAGGCGCTCGCACGCTGGTGAATGTGCAGACAAGGTATGGTTTCATCGACCCCAGAGAAAATACAATTTTCACTAAATATATGGGGGGGGGGGTTTTTTTACACAACTTTTTGCATCCCTGTCTTACATCCTCAAATTCAGGGTAACCATTTTTCTTGACAATTAACAATTAATCTTTCTCCAAGCGACATAACTTAATTACACCCACATTTACACTCATCACAGGATCGCGAAATCTGAACTGCATCAGCGATTGCGCTTCTCCGTCTCCGACATTCTACACCTCAACATACGAAGACCTGGGTGGGAACATTTAGTCAGTCACTGCTATAGCCATTAACCCAGGGAGCATAGCTAGTGCAAGAAATTCGACTTTGGCAACCTTCCGGAAAGTCTGTCCTCTGCTCGCGGAGGACTAGACACAAGAAAATATTGCGTTCCCCCAGAAAACCAGTGCACATTTCACACTCCTTGTGGGTGGTCTTGTTGCCTTTTTGTCACAGTAATTTTGGCCCAGGCATGTTCTTGAAGCATGACAATTTAGTGTGTATGGGGCAGGGTGTTGTTTTGTTCTGAATTCTCTTTGTTATAACATCTAAGTCAATCGCGGGTGGTGGTTTGTGTAGCGTGAGGCACTCTTTTTAGCAAACTTCCTGCGGCTGCTAAAGTGTTATTTCTTCGGATTTAACAACGTACAGCGTAACATAGTGGTTTCGCCTGGTCGACACAACCTTTGATAGATATGGGATAACCAACCCCCTTCGACCCCTTGTGGGTTCACTGAACAAGCCCTAGTGGTAGTTAAACGCGATTGACATTTACATTCCTAGAGATGAAAGAACAAGACAACACTTCTGTACCCGCGCATCAAAATTGTGGAAAACTTTGCACCCCAAACACCCTCAACAACGCCCGCCAAAAGGCGCCCCTTGTTGCTGGGAGTTGGTTCTCATGATACCTGCACAGCGGGCATTCCTCTGAGTCCAACGCATGTTTGGCCTGTCTGCGGCGTTGTACTTAAGGTGCACGAAGACAGGGTCTGGTGGTAAATTTTGCGTAGTACTGCGACGTGGTACTGCGTGGGTCTGGGAATATGGGTACCTGGGTACAGGATATTGGTTGTGTAAGACATCTTCCACCATGCATTGAGGAGGGTAAGACAGTGTTCGCAGTTTCTACCTGATAGCATTACAACATTTAACTTCTCCACGGGGGTCTTGGGCCGTTCACTCGGTTCTACCTTGACTACCGGAAGATATTCTTGAGGCCTTTTTGGTCTCTAGAATATCCGGTCTTCCCGAACGGAGGCACACTTTGTGTGTTACTACGACCTGGCAATTTCCAGCAGTAGGTTAAGTAATCTTTCTTGTGAATTGTTGGATCATTATCTCCTCAGTGCATGAATGCCCCATGTGACTGGACACTTTTGTGTTTGTCATGTGGAGCTGTGGTTGCTCTTTCACGACTTTTTTCCTGTTCCTGGGTACCTGTTCCTGGACCTGGACCTGGGTACCTGGGTACCTGGGTACCTGGGTACCTGGGTACCTGGGTACCTGGGTACCTGGGTACCTGGGTACCTGGGTACCTGGGTACCTGGGTACCTGGGTACCTGGGTACCTGGGTGCCTGGGTGCCTGGGTACTACCCAACCTGGGTAATACCCAAAAAGTTTACGATAATACCCAAAAAGTTTACGATAATACCCAAAACTAATACCCAAAAAGTTTACGATAATACCCAAAAAGTTTACGATAATACCCAGTGGGTATTATCGTAAATGGGTATTAGTAACGTGGGTGTTATGATAATTACCCCTATTTTTTTTTGCATGAAAAGTGTAAAGAAAAAAAGACCCGACCCAGCCCCCCCTTTTTCCATCCAACCTGATGACTAAAGCGAAGTGCCGCTTTTACGCCTTTTTTTTGTTTATTTGTGACCCTCCCTTACACCCAAACCCTTCACCACCTAGGAGTAAACGGTTGAAATACACTGAATAGCAGAAAGGGAAGGGGGACACGAGAGAAAGCAAGAAGGCAGTTGGGGGGGAGGTGGGGGAAAGAGGTTCTTGCCTCCCGGGAGAGAGGTTGCGGGATGGCGGCGATGGCGGTGCCTGTGTGGCTTGCTGTGTTGCTTCTGCTGCCAGCCTCGTGCGATGGGTACCTGTTTGGGCAGTTTAACAGCGTTAGTATGTCTTTTTGAACCTTGCTTTCTTGTGCCTCTAAATGAGTTGGCTGCGGGATCTGTTTGTACAAATTGCAAATTCAAATAAATCCCAAATAAAAGTAGAAAAAGGATACCACGTTTATGTCAGATCACATTGAGGACTGTGACTGATTTTGAAGTATTTTCTGATGTGCTTATAAAGAGGTGCACTTTGTCATTACAAAAAAAAACCATCACCACAGACTGCGTCCCGAACTACCCAGCGTTGGCTGTCCCTGCTGTGGCTGTGGCCAACTCAGATGCCTGTCGCGTGCTGTGCAAAGGGACACTGTCTCGTATGTCTTTCCCCCTTTTCCGCCCATTTGTCAATATATGCGCGAGAGCACCTTCAGTTTTGTGTTGTTATCTTTTGCTGACGATAACACCAGTAACGAAGACAACTTTTCTCCCCGACACGTGGTGGTGCAGCTAGGTACACTGTTACGAGAGGGATTTGTATTTCAAGTCGTATTTGTTTTGTGGCTGCGTCTGTGTGAATGTTGTGCCCTTCAACCTCACTTTGTTTAAGGTGATTAAGTACGCGAGACTTCGGGTCATCTTTCACATTTCTCTCTACAGCAAACATTTGCTCGGCGGCGCTGTACAACGCTGGACAGTGTTCACTGTTTCCCGGCGGCTGCAAAAAGTACTCGATCCCTGCAGACCTGCTGACTGGTGCAGAGATCTGGTGGGCAGAGTGCAAAGCTGCGTTTGCGAACGACCTTCCCATGAAAACAGTTGCAACCACAGCAAGCGACTGCGACTGTGAAAACGAATGCAAGAAAGAGTCGGGTTGCCTGTATTGGCAGAGAAAGCTTGCAGACGGCGAATGTCTGCTGTTCGACACAGAGGCGCTGGGCACGCTTTCCAACAGCGGGTACGCCTATGGAATGATTGGTTGTCAGAAGGACCCGATGTGCCCGTTGCCCACAGACGCGCCCCCAACAAGCATACCATTGACGCAGCCGCCGGACACGAATCCACCTGTGACGCAGACGCCAGTTGTCCCGACAACAGATGCGCCCAAGACGCAGCCGCCAGCGACACCTGCTCCAACGATTGCCCCACCCACGCCTGTGCCGGTGGTCCCAGCCACAAACCCCCCACTCACACAGCCGCCAGCGACAGCAGAGCCAACTTCCCAGCCAATAGGAGTAACGGCACAACCAACGGCCGAGCCAACGGCACCACCGACAGCAGAGCCAACAGCACCCCCCACTGCGGAACCGACAGCGGAGCCAACCGCCCCGCCAACCGCCCAGCCAACGGCACCACCGACAGCTCAACCCACAGCACCACCCACAGCACAGCCCACTGCGGAACCAACTGCCGCGCCAACGGCTCCACCAACTGCTGAGCCAACTGCTGAGCCCACGGCCCCACCGACAGCGCCCCCAACTGCCGAACCCACAGCACAGCCCACCGCGCAACCAACTGCTGAGCCCACGGCTCAACCGACAGCCCAGCCCACTGCTGAGCCGACAGCACAACCTACCACCACCCCAAGGACGTTGGCCCCTGACACCACCGCTGTCCCAACAGCCGAGCCCACCGCAGCAGCGACGAGTCCACCAGCTACGTCGACACCTGTGACGAACTCACCCCGCACCTCGACGCCTCCTGTGAAGGTGACGAGCGTGCCTGAGCCTGTGACAGAAGTGCCCACACAGGCTCCGACGCAGGAGCCCACTGAGGAGCCGCTTGCGGCAGTTGCTGTGGTACGTAAGGACAGCACATCGCCCGGCATCCAGTCTGCTGCGGATGCGGCTGTGCCTGCCGTGGCGGTGCTGGGTGCCACTGCTGCGCTCTCTGGGCAACGTCTTGCGCTTATGCTTGGCACCGGATGCGGGACGGGGGACGACAGCAGCAGCGACCAGCTGCCGTTCAACCTGCACCCGACACGCCTCAGCATTGGCGACACGTCGCTTGCGTTCCATGTTGGGTGTGTCATTGGGAACCTGTTTATCATTGTTGCGGGGTTCACGCTGCTGCACCTTGTGTTCCTGTACTGCATGACGCTGTGCGGTCTGGTTAAGGGCGACAACATGGAGATCCAGGGCTTTGTGAAGTTCCCTGCGGTGACAATGTTCTTGTTCCTGTTCCTGCTGCAGGGGACGTCGCTTGGTGCGGCACGCCTTGCGTTCAGTGGTGGCCCATGGACTGCAGTGGGCGGCGGCACCTTTGTCCTCTGCCTGATGTTCATTGTGTATGTGTACCTCGTGCTCCGCGACGTGCACAAGAAGGCTGTGTACCGTGACGACTCAACCACGTCGACTCGTGCGGCGTACTTCATCGGCAAGGGCGAGTGGCTTTCCACCACCGACTCATACATCGACAGGTTTGGTGTGATGTTCAGGCGGTACCTCCCACATGCTTCCAAATTTGTTATGTGGGACATGAGTCTTTCCATTGGAATCTCACTTGCTTCGGCGGTAAAGGCTAACACAATGGTTGAGTGCGGACACAAACGCGTTGCGATGGGTTCCATGACCCTGAGCTACATGCTGCTTCTCATGTACGTCCGCCCCTTTGCGCACGGCCGCAACAACCACAGTGAAATCTTTGGCCAGCTTCTGCAGACTGTTGGCCTTGGCATCATTGCGATTGCTTTCTATAGCGAGGACCGTTCGCATTGGGGGTTTGAGGTGGGGATGTACTTGATTCTTGCCGCTATGGTCTTCCTTGTCATGAAGACGTTGGGCGACTTCATCGCTTTTATGTACGTCCTTAAGACCAAACGCCGTCCCCGCCTCTATGCTGAGGTATACCAGAACGAGGAGGAGATGAAAGAAGAGCCCCTCATCGAGAAGCGCGAGGGATCGCAGAACATTCCTTCCTCAGACCTTTCATGGCGTGGCCTGCTGTCGGACCTGGCGCTTCCTCCAAGCCAGACACCTTCCTCTCCGGGACAGACCCCACAGACTGCTGGGTCTCCTTCTAAGATCACCGGAAAACGCCCCGGGGATTTAACCTGGGAGAACCTCGTCTCCGACGTGGATTCTATCCATAACAATGGTCCAGAGAGGGACACATCGTTCTCCAATGCACCTACTGCACCAGGGTCGTTTCAGGCGTTGCCCAGATATGGTTCGCTGCGGTTAACAGAGGAAGGGTCCTTCAGTGGACCACCTCCGTTGAAGTTTGGTGCGAATGCAAGGTTGAATAGTGTTAGTGGAGGTTCGTTCTCCCCTGGGAGTGGTGACGTAGGGTCGACCTCGTTGCGGAGCGACAGAAATGGGGATAGTTTGACGTGGGATAAGTTGATTGAAGACGTGGCGGCGCCGACGGTGCCGAAGAAGGGCGTAGTAGGATCCACACCAAGCCTGCCGCCCACAGCGCCCAGAGCATCCCCTCCGCCGTTGCAGAAGAGTGCTAGTCTTGCAGCGATTGGCGGTGGTGGTGATGGAGGATCTGATGCCGGAAGCGAACCCCTCGCCAACAAACGCCGTAGTGGAAACTTCGCCTCAATCTCCTTGTCCCCCAGATCCGCTCCCAAAGATGGCGCAAACTTTGTCCCAACCAGAAAAGCAAAGAAAAAGCAGATTGTTGTGTACACATAAAGGGGTTTCAAACAAAAAAAAAATGGGGGAGAAAAGGGGGTATTTTTTATTCTCCTTTTTGTTCTATTTTTCTACCTTGTTTTTTTTTTTTTTTTTTTGATTTTTTTTTTTTTGGTTCAATTCGTCAGTTTGTAAGTGCGTTTCATGCGTATGGTTTTGTTAAGGATGTATCTGTATAGAGCCATCCTTGTACTTTCTCTTCTTTGATTTGAAAGTTTTTTGAAAACTATTGTTTTACTTCCTACTCTACTGTTTTGTACGATTGTGATCAAGGTGACTAAGCCTGGCTTAGGTTCATCTTATAAACTCTTTTTTAAAAAGGACCAGATGCTTAGGTTCATCTCCATTTTTCTTCTTTTTAGTTTCTCTCCTTTCCTATGTGTAAAAGGAGGGCCTATCGGTGTGTGCCCGGGTCGTCTTGCAAAAATAACCGTAAAAAAAAACATACACAGTATCTTTCCCCTCAGATGTAGGGCCGAAACCATCTGGCACCGTGTTTGGTAGAAAAGAGGGGTATTTTTTTTAAATCTTTTAGTGTTTCATGTCCTCTGGATGTCTACACTAACACAACCAAGATTTCAAGAAAAAAGAGAAAAAAAAAAGGAAAAAATACCCTCTTTCTTGCAGCTTCTGGTGTTGGGAATTTAAGTTGGTTTCGTGACTACAATACATGATTCGATCCAAACAGTGGGAGAGGCCCATTTTTTTTTCAATTTTTTTTTTTCTTCTTCTTTTTCGACAACGATAGTGGCAGATATGTGTATATGAGGTGCATTCAAAAAAAAAACAATTTCTTTTTTCTTTTTTTTTTGGGTGGAGGGGAAGATCAGGGTGGTGTCACGTCTTTTTTTTTTACCTTTTATGCCCGATTGAAGGTATCCCCCCCGATTCCATTCTTTCCCCACCTGACATAACCTTTCCCTTTCTACTAGTCCCTCCGTTCACACATTGTTCTCTTCCTACAAGGATTTTTCCTTTAGTTGTCCCCCCCTCTTCCCCCCCGTTCGTCAATTTCGTTTCCCCCTTTATGTTTTGTGAAAACCCTCCTTTTTCCCCATATTTCTGTAGTATGTAGCAGGGCATGCCGAGGGCCTTTGTTGTCTATTCAAAAGAATGATGGACCCTGGACTGGGCAACAAAAAAAAACACGGGTCAGGAAAGATCTTTTGTCTTTTTTTGTCTTTTTTCGAGAGAAAAAAAAAAAAATCAAGATTTTCAGGATTTTTGTCTTTTTTTTTCAGGATCTCTCGAGATCTTTGAGATCTTTGAAAAATCCTGAAAAAAAAAGGAAAAAAAGGAAAAAAAGAGAAAAAAAGATGAAAAAGATCTTGAAAATCTTTTTTTTCTCAAAAAAAAGATAAAAAAGATTTTTGGGATTTTGAAAAATCTTTTTGGGAAAAAAAAAAAAAAAAGATTTTGAAAATCTTTTTTTTTTTTTCAAAGATTTCTCAAGATCTCGAGATTTTTCATGAAATTTCATGGATTTTTCCAGGATTTTTCAGGATTTTTCCAGGATTTTCAAATCTTTTCTCTTTTTTTTTTTCTCCCAAAAATCTTTTTTTTTTTTTTTTTTTCGGGAGAAGAGGATTTTTTTTTCTCGAAAAAAAAAAAAAAAAAAAAGATCTTTCCCGACCCGTGAAAAAAAAAAAAAAATAAAAAATAGTGAAAGACTGTCTGAAACTGGCGGGGCTACACTAAACCAAAAACAGAGGATCCACATAACAATATAAACAGAGATTTTTTTACCATAGTAGAACTGAGGCTGAACCTCAGTTTTGAAAAAAAAAAAAAAAACTTTTGCAGATTTGGAAAAAAAGTTTTTTGCATTTTTTGGGGAACTGGGTTGCTGACCGCACCATGAAATCCCGTATCATACAGGCTGTACCCAATTTTTTTTTGCCTGCGGCGCCATTTTTCCTTTTTGCTCCGCAAAAAAGGGTTCGTTGAGTGACTCTGTGGTGTAAAAGGCTAGATTTTTACACCGTACCCCAATTTTTTTTCGCCTGCGGCGCCATATTATATTATTTTTTTTTGCTTCGCAAAAAAAATTGAGTCATGAGTCCTGATATGAGTGAAAAATTGCATCCGGGTGCCCTTTTGTGCACTCCTCCTGAAGGGGTGAAAGGTGCTGTGAATGCTACCTTGCGTGCTGGAGTCAGGCATAGTGCATGTGGGACCTGCTGGAGCCCTAGCCAGTGAAGCCCCCTGGGCTAGTACAATGATGATACTTCAATCTGAAGTCCATTTCTTCAAAAAAGCCCCTCCGTGCCTCCAGGCCCCTCAGGAATAGCAACCTCACTTTTTTTGCACTTTTGGTAAGGAAAAAAATCGTATATAAATCCCTGAATATAAAATGGAAGGAAAAAAAAAAAACTTTGTACCATGATCGATACATAAAAAAAGGTGCTGTCTTTTATGGCAACTTCCAAACAGATTACCAAATACAATAAAGTGAGAGTACATCCTGTCCTCCTAAGGTGTCTACACTATATACCCAACCATTATTCCAAATAATTTCAACACAAAAAAAGTCGTGTTTTTATTGTCATTTTAACTTTTTTTCAACCCTTTCCCCCCCCTCATTTTTTATATACTGGGGAGGGCAAGCGTCTTATCCAGGAATCCAGATTTCAATCCCCAAAAACCGGGAGAAAATTTGGGGGGCCGAAAAAGGACGCTACGAGGAGGGGAGTTAAATACAACACAGTGAACTGGCCAAGGCAAAGTACTGATCAATGACCTTAAACCAGTGTGTATTTAACCACCCCCTCAGCAACTTCCCCTTTTCTTTTCTTTCTTTTCCCATCTTATCTTCTCATCGTTCAAAAAGAAAATAAAAGCGCTGCCTTCTTATGTGAAAGCTTTGCGGAGTCTGGTATGGTTATCTGTGAACGAGAGGCGACGTTCGCCTTTGTCAATTTTTTTCTTATTTTTTTTTTTTTAAAGATGTGTAAACATGAGAGTCACATCCATTTTTTCAATATGGGTGGCTTTTTTTTGCCCCCCCACGTTTCATTTCACGAAACATTTTTCCGCGGCAAAGACAATTTTCAGCTTTAAAAAAAAAAAAAATTTTTTTTTCCCCTGACAGGGCCTGTGCTCGAAAAAAAAATTTTTTTTTTTCTTTCCAGCTGAAAATTGTCTTTGCCGCGGAAAAATGTTTCGTGAAATGAAACGTGGGGGGGCAAAAAAAATTCACCCATATATTTTTGTTTCTTTTTATTTATCTGATGCTTTCTGATCACAATTTGTGCTCGGAAAGCATGAAGGTGGCTAGGTAAGGGGGTTTTTGGAAGAGGAGTGGTGTAGTGCGAAGAGGACGTAGCAAAAAAATTGATAAAAAGAAAAAAAATGGAATGTGGAGATTGCACAAAACTGTGGCAACACAACCGAGGCATACTACACGACTCCAACGACTTTATCAATAAATAGTGGAGCTCATCCTAAGGGAAATGGACGAAAACTGAGTTTGCGGTGGAAAAAAAATTTGGGGATACTCATACCTTGCTGGGTCGTGTGAAGAACAACGAACCAGTTGTGTTTTTTGTAGTCTGGAAAAAGCAAAAAAAAAAAAATCCAACAAAAAAAGGGTTTCGTCTGTCCATCGCATTTCTGTGCTTTCCTCTTGGGGGCTGGAATATATTTTTTCTTCCTGTTCTGATTGTTTTTTTTTAGAAAATAAAGAAATTATCTTCCACACAATGTGTCTGTTTATTTCTCATCTGTTCCTCTACTCACCCCCTACCCTATGCGTAAACTAAAGTAGCAAAAAACCAAAAAAGAACCTTTCAAAACACCCCATGCGGCATGGTATGCACGTTTGTCCAACTTTTCAAAAAAAAAAAAAAAAAGAAAAAAAAAAAAAAAACGGCCTATCCCTTTGAAACTCATTAGCCTTCGGGGCGACCTTGTATGTACAGAACCCGTTTTCGGGTGATTGTTGATGCAACAAAAGGGAATAGTGTGACGTTCTGCGCTTGCTACCATTTTATTAGGGTGACTAAGCATGAAAGAATATGCATATTTACAAAAAAAAAAAAAAAACAAAACAAAAAAGGATCCAAAAATACAACAAAAAAGATTGATGAATAACCAATGTTCAAAACATTAAGTAATCTAATCAGACTAAGCATGAGAGGCTTAGGTTCATCTTATCATTCTTGTATTCAAGGATAAGTGACACAACCCCACGCGAGAAGAGGGGGGAGGAGGCAAACAATCTCTTGGAGGGCTCGAGAAATCTATTAAAAAAATGAAGATTTGATAGTGGAGCTTGGATCGATGTGAACCAGAGCAACTACTACATTATTATTTTTAAAAAAGAGGCAACATTGTGCTGTCAATTATTTGTTTGAAGCAATTCTATCTCATTGCCAGCACAGTTGTGATGTTTTTTTTATTCAGCCCCGACCTTTTGCGACATTCTTAAGCTGGGTGTGGCAGTAACGCCCTTGGCTGCATTTTTTTGGTTTGTTTTGTTTTGTTTTTTTGTTACACCTTTCTGTTGTTAGCCGCAGGATACGCGCGCTTTCATCCGGATAGCTGACATTGTACGTGGTCAGTCGGAGGTGCGCCAATACCATTTTTTCTTTCTTGATAGAAATAACTCTTTTTAGGTGACTCAGGGAGTCTCATCCTCAAAAAAGTCTTTTCTTTTCGATCCAGGCAACCTCATGTCTTTGCGAATTTCAAAACTTTGCACCATAGAGACCGAGCTAACCTGGTACTTGAAGGGTCATACCGTATTGCCATTGTACAGTTTGGTTGTGTCATGTGTACAAAGAGCGGATACATAGTGCAATTTCCCCCCCTTTTTTCTCCCCCTCGGTTCCCTGTTTAAAGATATGTGCAGGAGAAAAAAAAAGAAGAATAGTTTCCGTCAATACAGCGTCGCAGGTTGACTCTAAAAAAGCAAATATATATCCCTGCTGGACACCGGAAAATGGAGTTTTGCAGGGCGACACCCAACTTCTTTATTTCCAACTAAAAAAGAAACGTCAAAAACAAGAGGAGGCCCCTATGTCATTTTTTTTTGGGGTCATCTGAAAAAGGGGGAGACAATTTTTTACATTATCACAGTGTCTCACAGGTCTCATCATTTTTTAAAATGGTCTCACAGTCCCTTTTCAGATGACCCATTTTTTTCTCCGGCTTGAAAAATTGAAGCAAACGTCAGCAAGGCGGGGAAAAAATTACTCGTACAACACCTATCTGATCTGATCAATTAGTAATGTTGTGCAGAGTTTTCTGCCCCATTTTATTTATTTATTGGTGTTACCGATCTGCTGTCGGGGACATGTCAACGACATGTCAAGGACATGTCAAAATAGGGGGGGTGTGTCATTTTCCCCTGTAAACCTTGTGTCAAGGACATGTCAAGGACCTGTCAATATGGGCCCTTTCGGGAACACCATTTTTTTTTTTTTTTTTTTTGATATTTTTGAAAAGACAGTTGCAAAATACAGGTTCCTCGCAAAACACCTTGCCTCCCTACCCAATCACAACGCAAAGTGACAAATATAAAAAACTTCATAAAAAAACGTCACATTTGACACTATTTGACGGGCGAGGACAATGTCACTTTTTCTGTCTCCTCCCCACCCTCTCCCAGGAGGAAAGGTACTGGCTGCGCCCTCTTTTTCTATTTTTATTTTATTTTTGACATAAGGGTAGGCACACTTTTTATTTTGTTTAATGCTCGCGCGCGCGGAAAATTTTGAGATTCCAAAAAAAAAAAAACATGAAAGAAAAAAAAAACATTGCCTTACGTCAACAGGTTACCTTGACTTTCCCTCCCGTCTTCCTCCACGGGAAAAATCAACCAAATATCTTCGAACACAGAATCCTCCATATACGAGTGGGTCACATGATATAATTCTATCATGTGACCCCACCGTGGAGAGCAATCGGCTCGCGCATCAAAAGAAAGCAGAGAAAAGGGGAAAAGAAAAAGACAAAAGTTGGGTACCCTGCGGCGCTACCTGTTCCCAGTCAAAAACGCCACAATTTTATCCGAATTTGGATTTTCCGACCTGAAAATGACCCTTGTTTATGAGGATGGGTTCATATTTTTGTGGAAATTTAAGCCACTAAAATTTTGTCTGTTTTTCTGTACATCCCCCACCACAGAACGAGCGGATTCTGGAAATGCCAATCGCGGCATGTTTGGGCTGAAAACCCACTGTTTTTTTCAAGGAAAAAAATTGCTTCCGGACGTCGGGATTTTCCGGAAAATTTCCAGAATTAGAGGACAGCCTGGCTTCGATGTTTTATTTTTGCTGTGTCTCTGTGTGTGTGTTTTTTTTTTCTTTGTGTGTTTTTTTCTGCGCGCGCGCGCGGAACTTTTTGGGACCCGACCGAGCATTAAACACAAAAAAAAATTGTGCCTACCCTAAACAAACAAACAACAAAGACATCTTACAGTGGCAAAAAAAAAAACTTCAGCAAACGCATGAACCCCCTTTCTTTGCTATTGCACCAATTTATCTCCTTATTACACCAGTTTCGCTGCAAGTGTGCAGTGTTCTTTTGGTACTCCATCAGGCGAGTGTTTGGAAGATGCAGGTAAGTAGAGCAACTGGGGTGGCCCGGGGGCACAGCGAAGTGTCGCTTTCTGGGTTTTCGGAAAAAAATCACCGCAAAGTCACAACAGAATGAAAAAGAGTTGCCAACGTACATCAGCTAGCATATCGCAGTGTTTATTGGGGATGGCGGAGAAGAGAGGGAGAGAGAGAGAGTGAGTGTGTGCGTGTCCTTCAAACACAAAATGCCACAACATTTCAATACAATTCTTTCAAATAAATAAAAGGAACGAAGAAAAATAAGAAGAAAAAAAAAACCCCCTCCCATCGTTCGGCATGTTTCATCTTTCCCATTTTTTCTCTCGTTTAAAATGCCCCACATTTTCTCAGCAAAAAATATTTTTCTGTTTGCGTTTTACCACTTTTTCTCTCTTCTTTAACAGCACCTTTTACCATACGGTAAGACAAGAAACACGGTTGAGGGTTTTTAAAAAAAAAAATAGAAACTTAACACTCATCACACGAAAAAAAAAACTCATGGGAGAGGTTGTGGTGAAACGCACCCACCTCGACCTGGGTTGGTGAGGTGTGGCTCTGCAGTGCGGTTCGATCCCAGAACCGCAAAGTGTGTTCAAAAAAAGCTTTGTTTCTATTTCCTCCTTCATTTCATGAGGCGACGAAAAAAACATACCAAATGCGGGTGTAAGTTTTCACCTTTTTTTTTCACTTTTTCCTCGGTTTGGCAAAGCTGAAAAAAAAATGTGGATTTTTACATTTCTCACGAAATAAACGGTCTCACACCTTCCGACGAATGTACATCAAGCTGACATTGCAGATGATACTGTGGAGTTTTTTTTTTCCCCACTCTCATCCCGATTTTTTTTTGTTTTGTTTTCTTGTCTTGCAGCACTAACGGAAATATTCACGCCCCGATCCCCACCTTGATGACGGTATTGTGATAATTGCCCATCATAATACATAATACATGATGCACATCACAATACAGCTGTATTGTGATGTGCATTAATGTATTGTAATGAGAAATTAACACAATACAGCCATCACTAACCCCCTTTGTTTGACGCCCCCATCTACTATTATTAGTTCAAAACTTGCGAATCTCATTTTTTTTTTCTTCCAAAAGAGTTCTGTGCACGGCGCACGTCCATCTTTCACATTCTCTTTTTTTTTTCTCTTCAAAAGACAAAAAAAAAAAAAGGAAGGGGGGAGGAGTAGGATTTACCCTGGGGAGGAGGCAAAGAAACAGCAAAATATTGTATTTTTAAAAAAAGGCTTCGGCCAAACATTGAGTACCAGACCCGAAATTTCTCCCCACCTGGTGGGGGTTTTACGCGGCGATTGTCGACACAACAAAAAAACAAACAAAACAAACCACCCGGTATATTGTTCCTCTCCTTCTTTCTTTCTTTGCTATGTTATGGTTTTTTTATATTTTGAGGCGATTTTTTTATTTTGACCCCCTGAGGACTTTGCCATCTCTTGTTGTTTATTTTATTCCAGGCGACTATGCTTAGTCAGCATGAGAGGCGTTATGGTTTCTTCCAACTTTTCTCTTTTTCCTCTTGAGGGGCTGCGATTGCTTGTTTTGTTCCCACTCCCTTTTTCTTTTGTTTTTGCGCTTTCATCCAATGGCTGGTGATGGTACGTGAGTCGGAGGTGCTTGCACCAACAACTACCATTTTTTTCAAAGAAAGGGTGCATGTGTTGACCTCCTCTCAAATGCTTTCAATTCTGTGGACTGAAAGTATATGATTCTAACATTTTCCCTTTAATGTACCACCAGTAGGGTTTTCCTTGTGGGAAAAAGAGAGCAGCTGAATATCAAACGAACCGAAAAATAAAAAATAAAATATCAAAGCCTAGATTGCTGTATAGCTCTACAGGGCGACTGTCGACACAACAAAACAAACGATACTTTTCTGGTTTTGCCCACATGAGTCACATTAGCTATGAGAAAAATCACTATGAGAAGGAATAAGGTAGTTGTTTCGCCCTTTGTTTTTTTATCTAACTCAGTGAAATAAAACTCGTGTAATTTTGCGGATTACTCACAAAAATGAGTGATAAAATATGCCCTTTTTATCACTCAATTTGAACCTAAAATGCGTGGGCGAGTGAAAAAAAGTATCACTCAGTGAAAAAAAAGCACTTTTTCATCACCCCCCTTAAACACACTCAAACACTGCCAAAAACGAGGAAGGACAGGATACATGACACTTACGGATACCAAGTCTCAGCGGGTATGAGAAGCAAGGAGGTGTACAAGAATAAATGGGACGAGTTCTTCAAACCTCCGTAAGCCATCCAGCTTGGGCGAAGAACATTTCGCTGTCTACTTTTATCATCTTCGCACTGTGCGAAACCTGGCAACCAGCACATGCTGGACTACTCACAGCATGTACACAAGTACCTGGAAATTGAGACCAGGCGTATCCCAGGTTGACCTCTCATTGAAGACGACGTCGAAAAATGAGCAACAGAAGCAGGCCTTAGCCTTCACACCGAGTGACCTGGTCCGCTTCGTGTGACACGGCCTCAAAAACGACACGTACTGGCTTGTGAGGAAGTCCTGCATCTCAGTAAGGTTCTTCGGTGGATTGCGTACTTGGTACTCCAGAAATAAAAAATACCAAGTACGCAACAACTACGCACTAAGTACGCAACAAGTACGCAACAAGTACGCAATATAGGGTATTCCTGTATTTTTTTTTTTTCGTGCACAAAGTGCGCAACAAGTACGCAGCAAGTACGCAACAAGTACGCAAAATGGGGTTATCAGGAGCACCAGTACTGCGATCTTTTTTCTTGCTTTTAATTAGGCACCCAAATCCTCACGGGTACCTCAAAACACCTCATACCCCTGCCAAACATAGTATTTCGTAACAAAAAGGGCATATTATATACTCACTTTTATAGGTAATCCGCAAAATTAAACTCGTTTATTTCCCCGTTAGATAAAAGATCGTATCTGATTCAAAAAGCGCACTTCATTCACCTCGGGTGGTGTGCTTCAGAGTTGCATGCTCCATGGCAACTCGCTGCGCTCGTTACCATGAACCATTTTAGTACACTCGCTGCGCTCGTGTACTAAAATCGGCAACTCTGAAGCACACCACCCTCGGGTGAAATAAAGTGCACTTTTTGTCATCAGATAAATAACTATTCTCCCTTTTTATGAGGGGTGAGTCTTGCCAGTTTTTCCCGCGGAACACCTGCTGGTTTCATTATATTTCTCTATTGTGATATGTGTGTGTCCATTGTGATGCTCGTTTCATCTTGCAATTTTTAGATGTGTATGAGGGTTCCATAGTTCAAGTTTTTTTCTTTATATTTTTGAAAGATGAATAAGGCATCTTCATCTTTGAAAAGTAACTAAGCAACGAGAGGCTTAGGGTCATCTTATAAACTTTTCTCTTCTGTTTGCCTTTTGATATATACCTTGGAAAGAGTTTGAATTCCCCCCCTTTTTGTTTCTCCATTGAAATGTTCTTCCAGTCTGCATCCATGGGGGGTGATAGGGGGTCCAAATCACCCAAAAAAGGCTTGTGGTTCACCCTCCCCACCCGCCTTTGGGACCCCAAATCACCCCCGTTTTGGTCAAAAGGGGTGATTGGCGAGAGCCCTCCTGCATCCATTTTTTCAACAAAAAAAAAAAAACTTTTTGAAACACCCTCGCAAACGAAGGAGGATTGTGTGGAGTTCCTTTTCCCTTTTTTATGTATTCTCTTTTGAACTTTTTTTTTTTTGAGATAACAGAAACCACTGTGTTATCAGCATACAAAACGATGTTCAGATTTTTTTTCTTTTCTGGAACGAGACGTCAGATGCACATTCATCTTGCAATACCGGTATTGCTGTTAAGCAAATACCAATCTGTATCTGGGTAATTTGGTAAAGGAAGTCATGTACTCTCCCCCTCTCTCTCCCATCTTATTGACTCGATGAGGGAAAGAAAATACCCCCCCCTGAAACACACAAAAAAACCCCCCTTTACGGGCAGGTTCCTTTTCTCTTTTCTTTTTTCATTCTCTTGTAGGGCTCGCAAAGTTGAAGGAAGGTCTCTTCGAAATGTTTAGAAGAAGAACGTGAGCACGACAAACTTAGGTTCATCTTATAAATTATTATTTTTTTTCTTCTTTTGCATGCGTCCGCCGATGAACGGTGTGGCGTTTTGCATTTTTTCAACTTCTCTTTTGTGTTCTCTTTTTCATAGTAATACATACAACACAACGCACACAACGTATACTCGACTCAAAACTTTACCGATTAAACGGAAACGCAAAAAGAAAAAAAAAACGAATAAAGAAGTGGGTTTGGTGTTACATGAGAAAGGCCAGTCTTTATCCAGTAGGGACAAAGTGATTGTCGACAACAATAAATATGGGTACCAGACCAGGTCTTAATACAGTATTCCAAGAATTTTGGCGTCCAAATAAGGCAGATTTTGGGGATTTTTTTGGTACTCTGGCGACCTTTTTTCAGATGTAAACCACAAAATGAATGGTTGGGTGTCCACCCCGATACAGCCGGTCATTGTACCAAGGTACACTGTTCACGAGAGGGCTTTGTATTTCAACTCTACCTTTTTTTTTTTTTTGGACGCCAAACATGGAGTACGTAACATGGTTATCAAAGAAATAAAAAATCTTCCTCACAAAATATGGTTCTCAAAAAAAAAAAAAACGTTTTCTTTCACTTATATTCGCCCCTCCCACATATCAAACCATCCACCCCCTTTTTTTTTTTTGGAGGTGTTCCTGTATCATTATAGGACTCTACCATTATGTTTGTCCTGTATTGACAATTCGTTAAAAAGATGATCCATTCGTTGTTTCAGGTGTACTTCATTCGAAAGTGTGTGATTTTTTTTTATTTAAATCTCCTCTCTTCCCCCCCATCCCATTTTAAATCAATTTTAAGATGTCGTCCGTGCAAGGTAACAACAGCATGTGGAGCGCTTCTTTTTTCAAAAAAAAAATGTTTCTCTCTAACACCCCTCTGTAGTATCTGTTCAGAAGATGGGCTCTCCTCGGCTCCGAGCTAGTGGCTGTATTGTGAGAGTTGCCTATCAAAATAATACAGATCATAAGGCAACTGATTGTGGATCTGCATTACCGTATTCGTACAAAGGATTGACCGTACTAATGGTCGATTTGTTCAGGATTTTTCTGGTTCGTATTGTACGAATACGGTGTGTATTCTGATAGGAAATTATCACACTACAGCCATCGCTACTCCGAGCAATGCGACCCAATCTCCTTAGCATTACGATACGGGTAAGCCCCAGTTTTCTTTTTACATCTTCAAGGTGACTAAGCAACCGCTTAGGTTCATCTCATAAACTTTTTCCTCTTCCTTTTTTTTCCATCGTCTTGTATTTGACCACACGGGTAAAACGGCATTTTCAAAGGTGTCCGTCACCCAAAGTAACGACCTCTCCAACAGTCTGTCACCAAACAATCGTTTTATTTCGAGGTGACCTGAGTAGAGAGGCTTAGACTCGTTTTTTTAATATTTTTAAAAATATTTGCGCTGTTTTACGCACAATGAAAAAAGACGTTCTGTGTTTTTTTTATATTCAAATGTGTTCACAGTGGGGGTACATTCCTCTTCGAGCCCTCTTGTTGGGAACCGGTTCATGCGTCCGCCGATGAACGGTGAGGCATTTGCACTTTCAGCTCTTTCTTTTTGTTTCTTTAGCAGGTGAAATAGGTGGCTAAGTATACGAGGCTTGCTAGTCTTGCCAAAATTTTTTTTTAAATACTCGGGCAGTATTCGCTATTCACTGGGAAGATCAATCAAGACAACTCTTATAAGAGCGTGTCCACGTGCGCAGCTATTTTCTATTTTTTCTCAAAAACATTTTTCTCTTTCTTAAAAGTTTGGGTACATTTAGTGCACCCTATTATACCTTCTATTCAGTAGAATAGTTAGTATATGAAACAATCTTTCTCTTCCTACTTCATAGGGATGCTAACGATGTGTGTCTCTTGTTCTCCTTTCCCCCTCTTTTCCTCTCTGACTTGTGCACCCCGCATAGATCTTCGCAAAAGCACTTTCCCCCCACAGGTTTCGATAAAACCTGAAGCGGGAAATAGTAGTTCTTTTCTTCCGTTCTCAAAAACAATAATCCAGTAAATGGCTGTTACAGCCTCAGTTGTCTTGTTTGTGCAGGAGAAGCACAGTTTGTCTTTAAAGTTTTTTTTTTCTCTCTCTTTCTTTGACAGGCAATAAGGAGACAGGAGGGTTTCGTTCTAAGTGATACAATGTGAAAGAGGAAGCGTTTGCTGTTTGCTAAAAGCACACACAGACTAGTGGAAAGGACAGGTGGAGGAGAGTGAGAAAGAGTAGAAAGCAGTGTTTGCTATGCGTAAGTGAACCTGAAACAGGATCATTCCCAAAGTCGGCTCTGTGTTTACACAGACTGATAATGGTCATTAGTAAGGCAAAGAATTTTCCCAAAGCTCCAAGCTTTTGGAAAATCATGTACACAAAGAAAAATGCGCGTTTTTATTTTTATGCACATATGAAAATAATACGGGCAGAGAGAGAGAGTGAGTAATGAAAAAGAGAGACTCAATAGTGATGACTTGGTCATCCATCGAGTTGTACGTTATTTTTTGCGTTATTTTTGTTTTTCTTTTTCTTTTTCTCTCTTTTTTGAAAAGGTATTCAAGTCAACTGTATACACTGTTTCAACAATTTTATCAAAGAAAACAACTTGAAAATATTTGTCTACCCGTGAAAGGTGTTTTCAACTTACCTTCCTTCACCCCCCTGTAAGGGCAACCGTAGGTGAAGTAAGGTATAGTATTGAAATCGATGTGGGGGGGGAGTAAAGGGTCAATTTTACAAAACCAGATTTTGAGGAAAATTTTAGCCGAAAATGGGCCCCACGTATAAGCAACCGGACTCATATTTCTCAAAATTTAAGTGGTCAAAAAATTGTCCAATTTTCGAGATTGACCCCACCACTGCACGGGCGGAGCCCAAAAATGCAAATAAGGACCCTTTTTAATTTTCAACTTACCTTCCTTCACCCCCCTGTAAGGGCAACCGTAGGTGAAGTAAGGTATAGTATTGAAATCGATGTGGGGGGGGAGTAAAGGGTCAATTTTACAAAACCAGATTTTGAGGAAAATTTTAGCCGAAAATGGGCCCCACGTATAAGCAACCGGACTCATATTTCTCAAAATTTAAGTGGTCAAAAAATTGTCCAATTTTCGAGATTGACCCCACCACTGCACGGGCGGAGCCCAAAAATGCAAATAAGGACCCTTTTTAATTTGTTCTCTTGAAATGTGTAATTTCATGTTTTCGCGAAAAAAATAACAACTGATCCTACAAGGGTTGAAGGAAGGTGGTTGAAAACAACAATAACAACAAGGACAAGTAATTGCTAAGAAAAAAGCGGGGTGTGCTGTGGAAAACTCTGCGCGATTTTCGAAACCACCGTAGCATCCTGGCGATTTGCTGGAGGTGCTGATGCGCCTGGTGTGATCGATGTGTTGTAGTCTGTGCATTCTGTGTTCCTTCCGCACTGCTCCAACGACGACGACAATGTGGGGAGCCTGTGGACAAAAACGAGCTGGAACACGCCGAGCCTGCCGAGCGGGCGTCCAACAACGCTATCGAGCAGATGGTGCTGGAAGAAGAGGACAGCCCCCCTTCTTGAACGTTTCAGATGCTGGCGTCCCAGTGGGTCTGGCAGCGTACGAAGAGCGTTAGAATACCTGCAGAAGAGCAGAATGCTGGGCGTGTTGTAGATTATTTCTACAGGATGGAGTTCCACATCACACCCCGTTTTTTTTCCGATAGCAATTACTTGTTTTTTTTTCAAGTTTACCCCCCTCTTTTGACCATAGTTAGGTGACTGAGCCCGAGAGGCTGAGGTTCATCTTAACACAACTTTTTTCTCTACCGCGTTTGGAAATATTATGGACCGAATAAATAAAGAAACAAAATATTATGGACCGAATTAATGATGGTACGTTTGAGGTTTTTGAGTTTCATTTGGTATTTAATTCGGTTCATGATGTTTTGGGGGGCAATTTTTTTTGTACTTGTCCCCCGAGGAAAGGGCGAATCTTATTTTTTTGACAAGTACTTTTTTGCCCAGAACGATATGAATCGAATTAATATTTGGTTCGGGTTATTGTTGGACCGAATTAATTATGGTACGTTAGAGATTTTTTCGGGACATTTGGTACTTAATTCGGTCCATAATATTTCCAATCGCGGTATATAAAAAACCTCATAGCAACCGATATTCTTGTTTTGAAATATTTTTTTTTTGAAAGACACGCGAGCCCTCTCAGCACGCTTCTCCTTCATTTTTTTGAAAACTTGGTTGTTTTAGTGTAGACACCCGAAGATGAACTCCACTATAATATATTTTTTTTTTTTTTTTTGAAAAGGGTCCTTTTTTTTGCCCCCTTTTGTTCCTTACGGTCTGGTTTCTTTCCCATTATTTTGTGTATTTTTTTTTTTTTTTGGGCTTCTTTAATTTTCTATGTCTTTTGAAAGTTTTGTGACTTTTTTCTTTCTGTTCGTCCCCTCCCTTCCTCCCATCCCTTCATGACGACACTCGCCATGCCATGATATGCACACTTGACAAGCAGTTATCGTTAACGTTGCGTGCTTTGTTATTGTATGTTTGTACCATGTGCCTGTCCTGTCATGATAAGTGTCGTTGTGTTCCTCCATCCTCTTTTATCTGCCCTCTACTCCATCTATCTTATCTCCCCGAAGAAGCTACGAAATTCGTTTTTTTTTTTTTTTTGCTCTTTTTAAAAAAAGCAAATAGCTAGTATTTTCAGGGGCGAAGGGAAAGTGATGATCGTGCAACAACATATTCCAACGCAAAAGAGCCTGTCTCTTTTTGATAAAATGGCGATTTACCGATGCCATAATAAAAAAAAAACACCAAAAATACATAGCCTTCGGGCGACATTGAGTACAGACCCTACCTATGTAGGCGATTGTCGACACAATAATAAAAAAGCAATAAAAACCAGGGTTGGTTGTTCCAAAGTGAGCGAGAACATGAAATTTTTGGGTTTTATTTTCCTTCCCCCTTTTTTTTTCTTTTTACCCTGATAAAAGAACCCTCACCTCTTTAGGGTTGTACAGCAAAGAAAAAAAAAACCTGAGGTGTGTGTGGCACTTTTCGTTTTGTTTAGGTTCACTTGCTTTTGGTTGTAGTAGAGGTGAGGGTTTTTTATCTTCCCCCACACCCCCCTCTCCCTATTATTTTCTGCCGGCCTTGTTATAAACAAATCTACAATAAAAAAAAAGGACAATTTCCCTCATTTTCCCTCATTTAATCCAAAAAAACCAACACAAAAAAAAACACCATCACACAGGCATTTGGGTGTTTTCTCCCCTTTCCCACATATTCCATCATATTCTGCACTGAGGAATTTCCCTCTTCACAAATCCCACCCCATATCAATACACAGGCCTCTTCACTGAGGGGGGGTTTTTGTTGGAGTAGATCTTTGCAGTGGGGTTGCGTTCTAAGTGTGTTGTCTCTGGAGACTGTGGACCGTACCGTGGACGTGGGGTGGGAGGCAGAAGAGAGAAAAGTAGAGCAGGTGAACAATGAAGGCAGTGCAGAGTGGATTTGTGCATGTGGTGCTGACGCTCCTCCTCTGTGCACACACCATTATGGCAACGGAAAGTACCATCTTCGACAGCCTGCTCGGGAAAGGTATGTTGCAGGGTTGCCTTTTTTGATAAAACAACTTGTTGTCAATTCTAAAAAGATTGGAGGCAGCGCTGCAGGGCAAAAAAAACGGATTGAAAAAAACAGAAGCTTGCTTGTTTTCTTTGAGTACTCAATTAACCACAACAACCGTACTTCAGTTTAACACATTTTTTCACCTTTTTGTTTTCCCGGCTTTGAGCGCACAAACAAAAGACCCGATCTTTTTTCTCGTGAAATGAAGGAGGAAATAGGAAAGCATTTTGAAGACATTTTGCGGTTCTGGGGACGAACCGAGCTGCAGAGCCACCAAACAGGTCGAGGTGTTGTGCGTTTCACAACCTCTCCGGGGGGGGTTTTTTTTTGTGTGATGAGTGTTACGTTTCCATTTCACTGTAGGCGTGATGTTGACTATCGTACATTCATCTTTCAAGTTTTCTTTGTCTCAGTTATAGATAGTGAATTCATCTTTCAAACATAAAGATGGCAACTAAAAAGCTAACAGAGTGTATGCATACATTGTCATTGTCATTTCCCACAGACTGCGTCCCAGTGTCCGACAAGAACAGCGTCGTCCACAACGATACCGCGCGGAACGATTGCTTTACCATATGCGAGCAGTATTATGGTATGCATCTTCTCCCCATCCCTTGCCCCCCTTTACAATAATGATTTGTTCTTCATTTTGCGAACCTTTCTTAATGTCCTGCACAAAAAGATAAAGCATCGGATGTAAACCTCGAAATGGACGGCATGGTTCTCCCACTGGTCACGAGCAGGATTTGTTTTGCAACCTTTTTGCTTTTATTTCATGGCAAGGTGCATCGCATACCTTCCTTAGTCAAACCCACCACCTCACCTCCCCCTCCCCCCTCTACAGACAACACCGGTCGCCCCTGCGCCGCCGCCACCCACTCTCTTGCCTCTGAGCAGTGCGTGCTGCACCTTGCTGGCTGCAAAGGCACCTTCGATGCACCTGATGTCGACCTGTTGGTCGCAACCTGCCGTGAGGGGGTCGCTTTTGCTGATGCTGACGACAGCACACGGCCTGCGGTGCCGATGCTCCTGGCAACACACCCTGACACACCTTGCGAATGCAGGGACGAATGTGGGATGACCCCTGGATGCGCTCTGTGGGGCTTTTCCGGTGGGCTTGGTGCGTCGTGCTTGCTCTATGCGGGAAACACACAGCTTATTGCTTCAGGAGTGCACGGCCGCACCACGGGTGGCAGTGCAGGCTGCTCCCACCCAACCACCCACGCATGCGACACCACCAGAGCACCCGCCACTGCACTCCCCACCCTCGCTCCTCATACCACACCACCCACGACATCTACCCCGCCTGCGCCACCATTGACACTCCCTCCTACAAACGAACCCACCGAGATGGTCGATCTCTTGGGGGGTAGTGGGAGAAGCTCTTTACGCAGATTCATCAATGTAGCGGCAGTGATGACGGCGGTGACAGGAGCAGTGCCTTTGTCAGGACAAAGGCTGGCGTTGCTGGCGAATACGCATTGTGGAGTGTCTGCGGGGGAGGCCGCAGTGGGCATTCCATTTGTCCTGAACCCGGTTGGGGTGAGCATCGGGGAGGGTCCCGACGGTGTGCACACAGGGAGTGTTGTGGCGAGTCTGGCTATCGTCTCGGCAGGCGCAGTGGTGCTGCACACCCTAGCCGTCTCAGCGCTTCACCGTGCCTCAGGCAGTGATGAGCTTGCCAAGACAAAAGGCCTTATGCACTACCCAGGTGCCTCCATTCTCGTCCCCGTCGCATTGCTGCAGGGGGTGTCGAACAGTGGCATGAGGATGGTGGTATCAGGTACAGGGTTCCTCGCCATCGGTGCAGTTACCGGGGCATTCTGTCTTGCCTTCACTGGATATATTTTTTTGGTTTTGGAGCGCAAACGTTTTGAACGGAAATGCAGTTTCCGCAGAGAAGTCCTGCCGGACGCACTTCTCGTCAACTTCTTTCGCCCGAGAGGGGTATGGGTGTCAGAAACGCACCGAGTAACCGAAGGCCATTTTACTGAGCGGTTCGGCGCGTTGTTTGCACGGTTTCGCGCAGGGTGTGAAAATTTTATTGTATTTGAAATGTGTCTCACCCTGCTGATCTCTGTTGTCGGCGGGCTTGAAGTCTCCTCTGCAACGAAATGCGGCCACAAACGTGCCGTGCTTGCTGTCATCACAGGAATCTTTTTGGCAACGCTTCTCATCTTCCGCCCGCACCGCATCCGCTTTAGCAATCTCTGTGCTGCTGCATCGTTGATCTTTCAAACTTTGGGCCTCATTTTTAGTGCCATCGCTTTTTATGATGGCACGGAGGGGCATTGGGGATTTGAAGCGTCGTTGGCTTTGTTTGTTGTGGCGGCGGTTTTTTTGTTGTGTCAAATGTTGAATGAATTGCTCCAATACTTCTTCGATCGTGCAACCGGCCGCACCCAACGCTCCGTCGGCGACAATGAAATGAGTCAGATCCAGGACCTCGAGGGGAGATACATCCCTCTTGTCGAAGGCGACGGCGCGCAGCAGAACACCACCTCCTTCGACGAAAATTACTACCGCACGCTCTCCAACTACGAGGCACGACACCCCGGGGACAAATCCATCAAAGACAATGAAACCGACAACGCCGGACACCTTGGTACAATGGGAACCAATGAAAGCGGGTTTTCTTGGGAAGGCCTCTTAACAGACATAGCGGGGGCAGATGGAAAGGATGTGACTCCAGAAACTGTTATCGCAACGCGCCCGATTGGTCCTCGCGAGCCTAATAATGCGACGTACAGCAGCCCACCTGCACCGCTTCCGCTCACACCAAGGAAACGGAAGAGGTCATCCTTGGGGCTGTCCAGAAATGCCTCCACGCTATCGTATGTGAACGCGGCAGAGAGGACAATGTCAACGTCGCCAACACATAAGTCACCGCCAAGGGCGAGGAGGTCAACCTCAATGGTGGTGGTCCCAACAGAGGCAGCTAGAGCAAGTGGAGATATTGGTGTAACAACCTTCGAACAAAGCATCGCCCTCATCGAAAGTTTCTCTACAGAAAGAGATGACCCCCTAGAAGAAGGAGGAGGAGGAGGAGGAGGGGGGAGAGAAGGCCGAAAGACCTCCATCACCCTGCAGCCCTGCCCCAGTAATAATTCGCTGCGGTCGGTGGGGAGCTTCTCAAATGTGCAGTCGCTGAGGAGAAATTCAACTAGGGGGTCGTTCAGGCAGGTTGTGCTGTGAAGGAGGTGGTTATTTGCTCGTTTAGTCTATATTGGGGTAGAGGGGTGCAAAATGCTTTTCTGGTGTGCCATAAGGAAAGAAAACCAGTTCAACCAATTATCAGAGTTATTTTCGAAGGAGGGTTTTTACGTTCAGAACCCCCTTTCTATAGTGGGAATCCACTAATTCAACTAAACACTTCAAAAAAAAAAAAAAAAGGAAGCTTCAAGTGTGTAAAGTACGGAGCAGAGGTAAAATGCGAAAATTCAATGCGACCCAGAATTACCTGAAGTTGCAAATCCTCCCCCCTCCCTTTTTTTTATAGTTCCATTTACGTGAGGCTTAGGTTCATCTCATAAACTTTTTCTTTATATTTTTTTGGGAGGTGACCACGCTCGACAGGCTGACCAATCTTATCAGCTTTTTTTCTCTTTTACCTCACATGCTGCTTTCAGTGCCCACAACACAAACCCTTCTGTGTTTGCACCATTCAGCGTTACTTTACCTTGAGCGATGTTGTGTCTTAAATGACAGTACGACCCTCACCTTTTAATGTGTCCAAACGTCTCTTCCATCTTTTCCCCCTTTCTTTGAAAAATTGACAAAACACACATTTGTTATTTTTTACTCTCCATATTTACAAAAGAAAACTTGGCTCTGGTGCTATACGAGGGGGGTTTTCACAACTTTTCACAACGTTTCACAACTTTTTATACCCACATAAGTCAAGCAAAGTGTGAAATGTTGTGAAATGTTCTGAAATGTTGTGAAATGTTGTGAAATGTTGTGAAACCCCCCCCGTATAGCACACCAGGCTCGAAGTTATATTACCGACTTCTTGTCTATACCAGCATAAAGTTTTTTACTCTCCGTTGATGATCCCTATTTACACAAAAAAGAGAAATCTAAAACACAACCAATATACATCCCTTTAAACCTGTTTGGAGTAATATCTAGGTACACAGCCAGAGGGTTGTGTGTTTCAAAGCCAAAAAAAGCATTTTATTAACACTCTGTGTTTAGGGTGTTAAGATTGCCCTCCAGTTTAAATCTTCCCTTCATATCCTTCTGTCTTTTTGTACGGGTGTCTTATAGACAATCCGTACCCCCAGTTTCCCTTCCTTTCAAGTGTTCTTTCTTCTTCAAATGTAAACCACGTAATGGATGTGGGACTGCATGGTTGAGGGTCCACCTCGGTACACCCGGTCAGCCAAGGTACACTGTTATGAGAGGGCGTTTTGTATTTCCAGTCAACTTTCTTTGGTTCTTCGAGGGCCTGCACAGTAAAAAGGCTCAGAAGATCGATGTGTTGCAACAATTTTTTTTTTTTTGTTTTCCTCAAAGGAACGTTGTGTGTTGTGCACCTTGGAGATACACACTTCTTTGGAACAGAAGAAGTGTGCAGTGGGTACCGGGTCGCGCTAAAACCTCACAGTTCATTACCCCTCTTTTAACCGCGAGCACAAGAAAGCTTCCGAAGCGGTGTTTTTGGTAGTCACCTTTTCAAGTTCCTCCCCTGGCCCCCTGTTGGAAGTGCGAAAGACCTGAGAATATTTACCCCTCCCTCAGTTCTCTCCCACCCCATTTCTTTTTTCTGCCATAAAAAGCGCCAGTACACTTACATGAACGAGACCAAAAAAAAATGGATTTATTTCCCCCTTTTCCTCCCTTCGATTCCTCCCACACTGACTAAGCACAAGAGGCTTAGGATCATCCAAGCTTTTCTTTGATACCACTCTTTACTTTATTTTCAGAAAAAAAAGGTAGAAATGGGGTTTCCGAAGGTGAAGAGTGAACGAGATGCACTAGGGGGCATGGCGAAGCTTACAGATCATGAGGAGAAGTTGAAACGTGAGTGTGCACAGATGCAGAGCGAGGTGGCACGGCTCAAGAGCTTAGTGCAGAACGCGAAGGCAGACTTAGAAGAGACAGAGCGATCCGAGAAGGCAGCAGGGTCCTTGGTGGACAACGCATGCAAGTCGTTCACAGCCACGCTGCCGGCAGACGCAGACGTCAACACAGACGTTCCCAGCATCCCCCAGGAGCAGAGTCACCAGGACCCCTTCGCCTTCTCGGACGTACCAGCGCTATCAGAGGAGGAGGAGGAGGAGGAGGACGCAAAAGAGAGTGCACCCATCCCGCCAAAGACAGTGACCATAAGAAGGACGTCGGCTGCAGAAAAGCTGGGGCTCTTCTTCAGCAATAACACCACTGAGATAACCAGGGTGTATCCAGGGTTCGCAGGGGACAGGGTATGTGGACGTTTGGGGGTGGCGAATTCAATATGTCATGGTTTTTTTTTGTGTGTCATCTGAGGGGGTGAGGAAGCGTCCCACCTTTTGAACCTCTTCACCAATTTACCATTCACGCGATTATACACACCCCCTTTCAGAATCAACAGAGAGTGTGCATTAAGATTTTCCCAAAGCGAGAGACAACAAAAAAGCTATTCTCACCTAACAGAACTCATTGTTTTCACATTCTGTTAACACCCCACCTCTCTCAGGCATGCTTAGAACCTGGGTGGTATATACGACGGGTTGAGTCGACTGATGTGTTTACGCTGTATGCACTTGACCAAGCGTTGCAAGGCAGGGCACAGGCACAGTCGTTTGATATAGTTGTGAGCAAAACACCGCCACCCACATTGCCTGTATCGCCTACGCAGAAGCGTCCACAGCGCTCGATGGTAGTGGTGTCGCCAGACGCAGGCGTGGAGGAGGTGGAGGAGAGCGAGGAGTCGGAGGAGGACACCGACGCAACGGACGGCGAGGATGATGGCTTCGTGGTGGTGCGCAGCGAGAAGAGCGCCTCCTCTGTGGGCGACCCGGAGTGTGCGACGACAGACACACCCAGCAAACGTATGTTTATGATATTCCCTCCCCTCCCCCGAGACTGTGAGGCACGTTGTGCATTATTGATGTGATGGTCCGCATTGTAGTGTTTTCTGTAGAATTGCTTAGTTTTCAATACAACACCATTCCTACAGACACACCAGCCACAACCCCCGAAGTGAGCACATTGCGAGCATCTGCTGCTCCCACCACTGCTGCACCTGCTCCTGTACCTACACCTGCTCCTGCACCTGCCGCATCGCCCTTCGCACGTCTGGACCCATCCGACATCGACATCGACTCCTTCAGGCAGTTCTGCAAGAAGTACGCAGACGACCACCCAGACATGATTGCCCCAGAGGTCCCTGTTGAGGGTGCTGAGGAGGAGGAGCGTATGCGCATGCAGGTGTGTGCTCTATCCCCTCCCAACGCTCTGCTATTGGGCCATACGGATTGCCCGCAGACTATTCACCACTCTTACACTTTAACACTATCCAACATATTATTATTATTATTTGCGATAACGATGACATCTTCCGGAAGGCAGAAGCTGGCGTGTGGGCATTCCTCATCCTCCAACTCCACTTCAGCCAACCATGCAAACGGTTGATAAGTGTAAAAAAGTTGATTTTATCATGCTTTAACAAACAACACAGGAAGACCGCCGCATGCGTGAGCTCTACGAAGACCCCACTGCGATGAAGGAACTGCTCATGCGCACCATCGGCATTATGGAGAAGGAGGGCGAGGTGGCGGACCCGGAGCGCAACGTTGTGCACCAGCCTGCTGCGGCACCTTTGGTCAGTGCACTGGACACAGACGACTGGAAGCGCGACTACGAGGCACGGGTTGAGCAGACAGCAGCGCTGAAGGCGAAATGGGCAGAGCGCGCATCACCACCACCACCACCCCGCGAGATCCTCCCACCACCGTCGCCACCGTCGCCACCATCAGCACAACCCACAACACAACCCACAGATCTCCTTACAGAGGTCCGCAGCAAACGCGTTGCATCAGACGCAACCACACCCCCCGTAGACACACGCAACATGAAACCCTCAGACGTCATCGCGCTCACCCAAAGTGGTGTCCCGCTCTCCTCCATCTCCATCGAAGCTGCCCAACAGGAACGCGACCGCCAAGCAGAACGTCTCCGCCAAGAAGCACAACAGGCAGAGGAGAAGAAGGTGGAGGAGTGGGCGAAGACACCGGTGAACATCGATTCGGATGAGATTCTCAAATACTTTGACACAGAGAGATGGCCGAAGGGGACTGCGGCGTGAGGATCGAGAAGAGATTCTATTGGGTGGCAAGAAAAAAAGCGCTTGTCTGCTTCAGATGCAAAATAATGGTGTACGGGTAGAGGGCTCATCCCGTCAGTCAGAGGTAGGTCTTCCTACAATTGAGTGATACGTGGTTTTTTTGGGCATTTCCGAAGTGCGGAATGTGGTTCAAAAAAAAATGAGAGAGAGAGAGAGACTGTGTGTTTGATAACTAATAGGGGTTAATTCTTGCGCAGAATAATGGCCCCAAGAGACTGTGTGTGTAACAGCTTCCCCCATCTCCAGTCATGCCCGTGAAAAGGAGCGTGCTGTTGAGATAGAAAGTTAATGATATTCGCGATCTTCTGATGGGCGAATAAAAAGAAAAATGAGGGGTGCCTGTTTGGGCAAGGTTCCCGTGTTTCTTTTTTTTAAAATTTATGTTGCGATTTTTACCCATTTCAGCCTCGTCTTCCGGATTGTTGATTTTTTTTTCTTTGGCGGTACGGTTGCGATTTAGGATCACATTCATACCCCCTTTTCTTTTTTACACCCATGCTATGATACGTTTCAACACGAACCGTCATTTACATAAAATTACTAAAAAAAAACCCCCCAAAAGGCAAATCACAAGGAATGTGTGTCTTCTTTCACGCTTCGTGTTTATCTTGTAAAAGCTAGCCTCTTTCTTTTCTCTAACGAAAAAGAGGGAGGATATGAAACAGAAGACATGCATCTCCGTTTTTTGCCCCGATTTTTTTTTCTTCTTGATGTGTGCACGAGAGGCACATTCATCCTTTTTCAAACAGCTTTTCTTTTTCTTTTTCTTTCCACATTTTTTGCACCCTATTTTTTCAAAATAATAGGCATTCCCACCCACTCTCTATTTTTCAAAATATTTTTCAAAAAATACACTTCACTGATGCTTTCGGAAGTCGGTCAACGACCTGTCACGACCTGTCGGCGACCTGTCAATATCAGGGGGTGTGTGTATAAAGTCCCTGTGTCAGCGACCTGTCAAAATCGACCCCTCCCGGAGCACCATTCACCCTTCTTTTTCAGATATTTACCCCCTCTCTTTTGGAAGTAAATTGTAAAAAAAAATAAAATGGTCAAAAAAAAGGTTGTGACCCTCCGCCGATCCGCACTACGTTCCTTCGCAAAACGCCGCGCACAACACATTGACAATGAAATCACCCCGGTCACCTCTTCCCCACCTTCACCTTCACCTTCCTCCTCCGACGCTGCCTTACAAACGATACCTGACATAACCCCTTCGTCATCATTTTTACCGGTACAATATAAAAACCCACAATCAGGCACGCAATCATCTGTTATCGTCAATTTCAATGCGCATTTAGCGCCTGGTGTGGAGGATGGTCCTGAGTATTTTTTATCTCTACGAGATGACAAACTTGCGGAAAATGAACAAAAAGACCGTCTTATCAAACAGCTCGAAGAAGAGGGGCCTGCGGCGTTAAAGCTTTTACTATGGGCAGTACAGCATCACGCTGTCGGAGCCTCTGGTCGCAGGGTACAGGGGACTGAAGAAAGGGTGGAGAGATTACATAGGCTGTTATCAGAGCATGGGGTGGGTTGGGATGCGCTGAAGATGATGAGTGCACAGAAAAGATTGCTTCTTTTTGCGAGATTAAAGATAGGTCCTACAGAGCGGGTTTGGCTTGCAGCGCTATGCCATGCTCGCCCCTGCGGTGCGATCATCCTCTCCCAAGACGGCAAACACATCTGTCTCCGTCGAACCGCTCACGACACCCCCCGCTGTGACAACCCCTACCACCAACACCGTTTTCGCGACAGATTTGAAGATGGTATACCCATTCACGAAGACCACCCTTCCTCGAACAGCATCTCCACAGGGCGTTACAATAAAACCCCTCTTCAAGGTTCCCATCGTGCAGAGGTACGACAGTTTTATGGGCAATCAATTTATCCTACAAGAGAGATTCACACTGAGGCAGCAATTTCTGAGAGGGTGCAGGCACGATATGGCCCTGAAAGCAATCTGGACAATGTAGGCCCCGTGGTAGAGCTTGTAGAAATGGTGAATGATATCAGCGAAAAACACTCTTATCTAGGATCCGATCCACATACTGTAGGAGGCGATGAAGACACTGCGAGGGCATTGGACGCTTGGTCCTATATTACAGGAGATTCTAATACAGAGATGGTGAGACGGTACAAAGAAAAGCAGGTGTCACAATATTCTGACCCAGCCAGAACATATGAAATGTGGCTGCTCCGTGCAGAGTTTAATAAGGGAGGACCCGGAGAGTATCGGACAAAGGTTGTGAAGCGGAGGGATGAATGGTTAGTCTGGTTAGGTAGGGTACAGCGGATTCTTCATACGGAGGTCGAAAAATGCCATTTAAAGCAACCGCTACGAATTCAACCAGTCGCTCCACCGAGCATTGAAACTATGCAACGAGCAGTGGAGAACAAAGGTGGTGGTCAAGGTGTTGCAGGCACGTCACGTTCTCCCTTTAAAGACCCGTATGAATCGGATCCATTGTTTCGACCTATCGATCCGAGTCGTGGTGTGCAAGAGTCTGACATCTACCCAGCAATGCCAACAATCATTGTGGAAGGGACAGTCTCATTGAACGATAAGAAGAAGAAGTATAATGCTGGCGACAAAAGGGTTCGTGTGGAAAGTTCGCTTGCATTGACGCTGAGGCTTCTTGTCAACGGGGAGGCCTGCTTTGTGTCGACGGAACGTCTGGCACGCAATGTGTACGCCAAGTTCAAATCCCTCCCGTTGCCCCCAGCCATGGTCCCATTCTCTCTCGCTTTCCGAGTCGACCCGCTGCACTGTCTCGAGGAAGGCAGACAGGACTTCATACAATCCGTATACGACCAGGTGCAAGGGAAGATGGAGTTGCTGGAGGGGGAGGTGAAGGTGGAGGAGGAAGGGGGTGGGTCGGTGTCGCGTGTTATCGATGTGTGAGGAGGGGGGGGTTGGGTTCCGGGTTGTTGCTCGGTAGAGTTGTTGGGGGGTTCGTTTTCTCATGTATTTTTTTTCTAACTTAAGGTGAGGAGAGGTCGTGGGTGTATCTGACAAAGTATTTCTTTTCCTTTGTTAGAATGGAAGCCGGATTTAAAATGTGGCAAGTGGGCTTGTTTTGGCGTTTTTGTTTTTTTTTGTTTTTTGACAGTCTTTATCCCGCCACTTACCCAGAGCATCAACCACCAAACATCAAAACAGGGTAGTTTTATTGTAAAGGAAAGTGCGATGCGCAGTGCGATGCTGTTGCCTGTTTTGGTGATGCTTCCGCTGGTGCTGTCCGCTGAGGATATTGCTAACGACATGCCCGCAGATGGGGCTAATGAAGGCAATAAGGGAATTCTCCTTGGCCCAGGCAACATCGATCGTGGCGTGACTGCAGGTGCTGGCATCAGGTCTGGTCCAGGAGGTCGCCCAGGTGGTGGTGGTCCAGGTGGTATGGCTGGTCCAGGTGGTGCTGGTGGTGGTCCGGGTGGTGCAGGAGGAAGGCCTGGTGGAGCTGGAGGCATGGCTGGTCCGGGTGGTGCTGGTCCTCGTCCAGGTGGAGCTGGTGGTGCAGGAGGCATGGCTGGTCCAGGTGGTGCAGGAGGAAGGCCTGGTGGAGCTGGAGGCATGGCTGGTCCGGGTGGTGCTGGTCCTCGTCCAGGTGGAGCTGGTGGTGCAGGAGGCATGGCTGGTCCAGGTGGTGCAGGAGGCAGGCCGGGTGGAGCTGGTGGCATGGCTGGTCCAGGCGGTGCTGGTCCTCGTCCAGGTGGAGCTGGTGGTGCAGGTGGCATGGCTGGTCCAGGTGGTGCTGGTGGTGGTCCGGGTGGTGCAGGAGGCAAGCCGGGAGGTGCAGGTGGTATGGCGGGTCCAGGTGGAGCTGGTCCGGGTGGTGCAGGAGGCATGGCTGGTCCAGGTGGTGCAGGAGGCAAGCCTGGTGGAGCTGGAGGCATGGCGGGTCCAGGTGGAGCTGGTGGTGGTCCGGGTGGTGCAGGAGGCATGGCTGGTCCAGGCGGTGCTGGTCCTCGTCCAGGTGGAGCTGGTGGTGCAGGTGGCATGGCTGGTCCAGGTGGTGCTGGTGGTGGTCCGGGTGGTGCAGGCAAGCCGGGAGGTGCAGGTGGTATGGCGGGTCCAGGTGGAGCTGGTCCGGGTGGTGCAGGAGGCATGGCTGGTCCAGGAGGTGCAGGTGGCAAGCCGGGTGGCGCAGGTGGTAAGCCAGGAGGTGCAGGTGGCAAACCGGGTGGTGCAGGTGGCAAACCGGGTGGTGCAGGTGGCAAGCCAGGTGGTGCAGGAGGTAAGCCAGGTGGTGCAGGTGGCAAGCCGGGTAACGGTGGTATGGTTGGACCGGGAGGTTCTGGTGGCATGACTGGCCCAGGTGGCCACGGTGGTGGCCAGGGAGGTGAAGGAGGTAACAAGCCAGGAGCCGGCTCAGGAGGCAAGCCCGGTGGCCACAACTCCCTGAGCCCCACACCGAGCGGCCCTCACACGCCACCCCCAAGCCCAGTGACGATGCGCGGCTGCATTGTTGCGGAGATGACGGGGCAGACGGAGCAGCTCTCGCACTGCTGTGCGTCATTTGGCATCGGGTGCGTGATGCAGGCTGCGTACAACTGCTTCGGCACTGCGAACACGACATGGGTTCTGAAGCAGCAGCTGTGGTGCTGCAGGGCGAAGAACGTTGGGTGCGCATCGAGCTGCACGGGGCTCACGACACTCACCACTACGGACAAGAAGTACTGCTGCGATGCGAAGGGAACACACTGCCCGCAGCTGTCCACACACACCCCGGATATCACAGGCGCGTACTCGAAGTCGTTCCGCCTCACTGTTGCGGATACGTTTGGAGACATTCTGGCTTCTCCTAGACGCACGCTTTGCATGCTGCGGTGGGCGCTTTTGAGGAGCACTGCTGTGCTGCCGGACCGCCTTGTGGTGTCAGCATTTGGCGTCACAGAGAACAGGAAAGTACCGGAGCCTTCTTCGCACAGCTATCAGGTGGTGCCGCTGTCGTGGCACGACACCTGCATCAGCGAAGAAGGTGCGCACTACACACCGAGCAGCACCAAGACCGGACCCAGCAGCACTGCAACGCCGACCAGCAACGAACGCATCTTCATCGACTTCAGCGTTGCTGGCGACACGCAAGCTGATGTGCGTGCTGCACAGCAGAACCTCACCTATGCCATTGCATCACAGCAGGTCGTCGGCGGCGAGGGCGGCCTTCTCATGCAACCTTTAGGCATTACAGAGGTGGCCGCACCATCCCTCCCACCACCATCCCCCGAAAAGCACGACGCAGCAGGCCCGAAGTGGCTCCTCCCCCTCTCCTGCGTCATTGCAGCTCTCTCCTGTGTAGGTGGTCTTGCCCTTGGCATCGTGTACCTACGGGATGCAAAGGAGGAAGCAAACTTTGTCGATGCAAGTGAATCTGTCTTTCCTGCAGTAGGCAGCCCACCCCAGCATGATCTCGAATATGAAATGTGTGAGTGAGGAAACAACTCAAAATTTTACAAACAAAAAGGGTTGTAGTTTTAAAGGGGGGAGAGAGGGGGGCGTTGGGGGCTTATTACTATGTGATGCAGTTGCGTATACCTCATATGCTCAGTTGTTTTAGTAGTATTGTGTGTGCAGGTCTTTGCATGTTTATAGGGGGGGTGTCCTGTGTGGTTTGTATTGTGTTTCACGTTTTCAAAAAAAAAAAGGGGGGTATTTCGGATACCCGTGTGCTCATGATTTTCTTTTGTGTGAAAAGAAATACCGTCTTTTGAAAAAATATGGACCAGAAATAACATGGACCAGAATAATGATGGACCAGAACAATTATGGACCTTTTGGGATTTTTTTTTATTATGGACCTTTTTCTGGTCCGACATATGTGTGGGGGTTTTTTTGTACTTGTCCAGAATTTTGACGACCGCTTGTGTGGGGAGAAAGCTCGGAATGGGGGGTTTTTTTTTTTGAACTTGTCCGGAAAGCTCGGAATGGGTCTACCGGGCCACATATGAGCCGAGATGCCCCGCCAACGTGCGGTACCGAAAGCTCGGAATGGGTCTGAAAATGGACAAGTTCAAAAAAAAAAAAGCCTAACACAGATGGACCAGAAATAACATGGACCAGAACAATGATGGACCAGAACAATTATGGACTTTTTGGGATTTTTTTTTTTTATGGACCTATTTTTCTGGTCCATAATTTTTCAAAAGACGGTATTATGGATAGTTTCATTCCTTTGATTTCTAGGCGAGGTGCTCTTTTTTTTCTCTCTTTTTGAAGGTTTTAAAAGGTGACTAAGCATGAGAGGCTTAGGATCATCTTATAAACTTTTCTTTTTTTTTCCTTTCTATGAACCTCTCTTTTTTTACGACATCTTTTAGTTGTCAGTACAAAAGTATTGAAGGCAGCGCTTTTTTTTGGGCAAACAAAACGGGGAAAACAAAAAGTATGCTTTTGTGATTGGAGACTTGATTCACTTTGATTTACAAAAATGACAACACCAATTGCAGTTCACACTTTTTCCACCTTTTTGATATGCCCGACTGAGCGCACAAACAAAGACCCGATCTCTTTTTAAAGACATGGTCACATTATTGTTCATGTGGGTGACGACATCTTTTGTAAAAAAAAATTATAGTGGAGTTCATCTTCGGGTGTCTACACTAAAACAACCAAGTTTTCAAAAAAAAAAAATGAACTTTTTTTTAGAAAAAAAAGTGTCGTTCTTCCCAGTGCCATTGTGTCCTCTTTCTCTCCCTCCCGGTTGTCTTTTATGTTTTTTTTTCTATTTTATTTTATTTTGCAATTTTGCCTTCCTTTAGACGTGTTCTGTCTTCGTAAAAGTGTTGAAGCGCAGATATGTTTTCAAAAAAGGTTTAAAACGCTGCAGAGAGAAAAATACCCCCCATGTGCACTCGCTGCCAACCCGCCCACGCTTTTTTTTGTCTTTCTTTCTCTTTACCCCAACAATTTTATCGAAATGGATGTAAGACTGCATGGCTGGGGTCCACCCGGTCATGCATTGAGGTACACTGTCACGAGAGGGCTTTTGTATTTTCAAGTCAACTTTGTACCCAGTGCAGTTTTACACGGTATATCAGTTAACCTGTCGTTTCCGGACCTATCTGCGGGGTAACAACCATGGTGGGCCACCTGCAAAATCAGGTACCTGCCTCCCAATGCATCCCAACGCCCTCCCAATGCGCTTCAAAATCAGGTGGGCACCCCACCCCCTCCCCTCCACACTTTCTATCGAAGTATCAGTGCGTCCCAGAGGTGTTTGCACTATCAACTTCACTTTTTTTTTGAAATATTTTTTTTGTTGGAATTGTGGTATTGCCGCCTCCCCTTTGTGTGCAATATACACTTTTCCCGATGTCCCCGAGTCCTGTGCTGCTATAACGAACCCAAGAAAATGCTATAAAAAGAAGAAACCCACCGAAGCGTCCACACACCCTCTGCAGTGTCCACAGTGCTCTTTTGGCCTGCAGAGCTACAGTGGTGTACGCAATTCATGGTGGCTTTCCCCCCCTCATATCCCCCTGCGTGATCACAGGATGTTATTCGGGAATATTTTTTTCGTTTTAATTTTTTTTTTTTGGTGTGGCTTCTTGTTGGGGTTTGGGGTATACCCTAGACGGGCCTTTTTTTACGGATTGTCCCACCTTTCTTTTTTGTACCTACTAGCTCAAAAGGAGAAATAGTTCCTCCGATACGGTCGCCAATCACCCCGCCAAGGGTAATTGAGCAATCAACGAAAAAACTTTTTTTCCTTTTACTTATCAGTGTTACTTTTTTTCTTCAAGATGACTAAACAGATTCAAAAAAAACAAACAAACGACTGATGAATAAACCAAAGAATAATCTAATCAGACTACAGTCATCCAACAAACGTTGGTGGGTAAAAAGGTTGGTGGGTTTGGGGTCTCGAAAAAATTTGGTGGGTTTTTACCCCACCAACCTTTGTTGGATGACTGTAAATAGATTCATCTTTTATCGACACTCTACCCATGGGTTACATCATTTGATATTGGGAATGATGTTAAATGAATGTGAACACTGTTCGCCCATTGAAGATTGAAGCTCTTTCAGGGGGGGAGTGATGGCTGTACTGTGATAATTTCCTCGCCACAATGCATAATACACATCACAATACAGCTGTATTATGTATTGTGATGGGGCAATTATCACAGTACAGCCACCACTACGGGGGGTGGGTGGAGCTATTAGTTCACACGACGGTGAAAGTAAGCCAACGGTGAAACCATAAATCAAGTCATTTACTTCACCGTTGTGTGGCTTTATTCTATTCGCGCTCTACAACAGCAAAGAAGCTTTGGGGTCATTCCCAGAAGCAAAAAAAAAAAAACAAAAAACAGAGCGAGCGAACCACTTTATTTATGAAGACATCAAGTACGAAAAAGCGTTCCACATATTCTTCGTCTTTTTTTTTTTATATTTTCGTTGATGTGGGTACAAGAAGTGCACTCATCTTTTTATTTTGCATTTTTTTTGCAATACAAAATACGAAGAAAAACTGTGGTCTGCTTCTGTCGGCAGAATTGTCTCATATACGAACAGAGTTTCTGCTGTGAAGATTTTTTCCCCCCCCCCCGTGATTTTCACGTTTTTTTTTTTTCTTCGGTGGAGAGTTCTTCACTGGAATTTGCAGGCTGTGCTAGCTAATTCTGGAAAATTCCGACACCCAAAAGCAAATTATTTCCCTAACTAAAACAGTGGGTTTTTCACTCTGTATGCGAAAAAAAACGATATTTCCTCTCTGTCCTGAGATTTTGTCACATTTAATCATTCACGTCTCTTACCAGGGTTTCCTGGAGGGGATGCGAAGCCAAAAAAATGGGGAAAATACCAGGGACACGGTTGTTATTTTAACTGTTTCTGTATAGTGGAGTGCATTCTCGGGTGTCTGCGCTACTACCAAACAAAGTTTTCAAACATAAAAAAATGTTTTGTGTGCATAATGTTATAAACCACGCATCCCCTTCTGCGATGACTAAGCACGCGAGAGGCTTAGGTTCATCTTACAAATTTTACTTCATTTTCTAGATGTGTGTGCACTCGAGGCACATTGATCTTGCAAAGTTTCCTCTCCCCCTCTGCCCCTCTTTTTTTCTTTTTCGTCTCGGTTACGTTCCTTCTCACAAAAAAAAAAAACTATCATTGATCTCTCTTTGTGTTGAGCCCTGTGCGGGCCGCTTTGTCTTATCAGAAAAAATATTTTTCTCCGTTTTTTTTTAAAGAGGTTCCTCTTCCCACGAAGCTTGATTTAAAGGAGAAATAGTATTACCGGGGTACGGTCGCCAAATCATCCCTCAAAACAGGAGGATTTTTTGTGCAATCAGAGAAAACAACTTTTACTTACCTACTGATCCTATTTTTTTTCTTTCTCGCTTTTTATTGTTGTATAAGGGTTTGAAAATAATGAAAGCGTTGAGATGATGGAGGGGGGCGGGGTGGGGGTTCTGCATGAGCACGACCGAGCTGCGTTTTAGTACGTTTCAACTACCTCTTTTTTTTTTTTTTTTTTTTTTTTTTTTTTGATTGGAAAGAAGATGGCAATCAGTTGACTTTTATACGAGGTGACCATGCCCCGGGTACCATTCTAGTTTCTTCGCTACGCAACGTGCATGCTTCCCAGGGGCACATGGTCACGTGTACCCAAACGTTATTTTTTCGTTTGTCGATTTGAGAGCATTAATAGAGAAGGAAAATGTGTGGCACGTCACTGGTGTCAGTAATACAAGAACCTAGGGGGTTTAAAAATGAATACAGCTCTATTTTAGTTGATCTAACAAAAGCAAAACAAACTCTCTGCGTTTTGTGATGTTTTTGCGAATCAAAAAAAGAAAAGAAAAAAAAAATCCTTTGCTTTTTTTCTCAATGCAAGCAACAGATACCACCTCCCATCTTACCCTCCACAAAACTATTTTCGCTTTCTCTTTCCTCCAAAACAAAGAAAAAAAAATGTTATCTCTTTTTACAGCTCTCCCCTAGTCTCCGTCATCTCCCCTTTGTACTTCACTTCGCGAATTTTAGTAGCTAATGTTAGCCTCTCACCCCACAGAGTATCATCACTCCACACCATACACACCACCCTTTCCAAAAGCACAATGTCCCTGTCTGAGATCAACCCTGTCGAGCTTGCCACACGCTTTGTCGACCTGCGCAGGGCGAAGAAGAGTGCCGAAGCCGCGGACCTGTTCGTGACCGATGATACAGTGATCGACGTGCCTGGGGTGATAGGGTCCAGCACCTACAAGGGAAAGGCGAAGATCCTGAAGAAGTGGAAGAGCGAGGACAAAGACGACTTCAAGATGATCAGTGAGGAGCCTTGGCGCCTTGTGAAGCCTGGTGTTGCGACACGCCAGATCAAGTTTGAGTGGCTCTTTCTGAAGATGACAGTGCAGCACACAGTCACCTTCAACGCTGCAGGGAAGATGACACACATGCTAGCCAAGAAGCTGTAGAGCAGCACTGTTTGCAGTGTGCTGTTCGTAATTTGCTTCTTCGAATTCTGAAACCAAGGCCAACCTCTCCTAGCATTACGAGTTTTATTTTATTTTATTTTTGCACCTTCGACTTTATAACTCATTTTACATTTTACATCATGACGTAGCTCGTACACGCCTTTCTTTTATCCGCACCACGTGCACGCCACTAACTTCCCTATCCGTTGTTTGGGTTGTTGCCTCTGTGTGCTGAAGCAGTTCCACCTTGCTCTTTATCTGCATTTCACCTAATTTGATTTGCTAAGCGTGTAATTGGGCTGTGTCATAAGTGCAATTGCGCACATGACAGCATGCTGTTGCTTGCAACTCCGCTGGTGTGGTTTGTGTCTTTCTTGGTTGGGTGCCGTGCTGCATGTTTAAAAAAAAGGATGCTACAGTTCTTGCTACGTTTTCTTTCTCACCCGTTGATCCATGTGCACATACAGAGAGCACGTGTTTTGTTAGATGTCTGTGCCCCGTGATGGCGAGGTGCATTCATCTCACCCCATTGATACATGGTTTGTCTGCACTTCTTGTGCAGAAGCCTTTTCCTTTCTTGCTTCCTCTAGCTTATTTGTTGTTGTTTTGATGGGTGTGCGCAGCAAGGCACCGCAGGTGCTCACGTTTGCATCAGTTGCCTCCGTCTGTGCAAGTCTTGTCTAGTTTTCAAGCTTCCGTTTTTCCATTATTTTTTGGGTTTTATCTGTTCTTTTATATCTTCATTTTTTTTGTTTTATGCACCCATCCCAGAAGTGCGCACATTCAACTTCGATTTCTTTCAAGGTGACTAAGCAACGAGAGGCTTAGGGTCATCTTATAAACTTTTCTTCTTTAATTTTCTTTTTGTTGTCCGCTTCAAAGCCACCTCAGCTGTTCAAAGAACAGGTGGGGTGTGCACAGCACAAATGGAACCCTCTTCCTCCCCCTCCTCCGTTGTCAGATTTTCCCCCACGATCGGGTAGCGTGTATTCCTCCACATTCTTAAGCTTGCCTACCATCTGTTTCTCCATCGTTGGGTTCTATACAGCTGCCGCTCTTGCATCGCAGAAGTACTTCTCTTTAATAAAAGGTCAAATGGACGGCACTTTACACAACATCTTCACTTTCCTCTTGAGTCCTTACTGCCTTTTAGTTGAACCACCTTTTTTGAAAACCCCTCATCCAGACCACAACCCCTCCCCAAATGCTTTGTTGACCTATTAAATTCTTCCAACCTTTGCCCAACCACGTTCAGATGGAGGTGTTATCTGTTAAGGGGTCTGATGGGGAGAGGAGCACCTTTGTGTTGAAGGAAGGCGACACAGGGAAGGAGCTGTGGACTGCGCGGGGGGTGGTGACGGAGATGGCGTATGAACCGGGGTTGCAGCGTCTCCGTGTGGTGTATAAATGCCCTTCAGGGGTGCGTCGGGAGGAGTGTATACGTTTACTCAGCTCGGATCCTAGTACACCAAGCGTGGCGCGTCGTCTGACACGTCTTTGCCTTGCCTGCTCGATTCCCCATGCACTGTCCGCTCCTCCGACCCCTACCCCCACGCAACCTACCCCACCAACAATACAAACACCACTCCATCCTGACTTCACGGCTCAAACAATTCCGTCACGTTCTCATGTGGATGAGGCGTTGATGGCGTGTGGAGGGGGTGCTTCTAGTGGTGGTAGTGGCATGGGGGGTATCGGAGGTTTCAAAGAGCTTTCACGACAACGAACACATAGCGCAAAGGTGAGGAAGGAGAGGAGGAAGGTTGAGAAGGTGGTAGAAAAGGTGGAAGAAAAGGAGGTTCCAGTGAAGGTGGGAGGTGGAGGTGGAGGTGGAGGTGGAGGTGGAGGAGGAGGAGGGGGGTCCAGAAGAGAGAGCAGAAAACGGCTGAGCCACTCCTGTCGTTGGGATGACTCGACAGGTGCAGTGCAGGTCACATCATCGCATGCGAGTCTCCCACCAGATATGGCGCAAAGGGTGCGTACCAAGTCTGCCGCCAAGGCAGTCAGGAAGCTGGTAAAACATCCAGCAGACCTGCAGGCACTCATAGATGAGTTGAGTAGGCAAAAGGTTGAATGAGTATTTTGTTGATTTTTTTAGAAGGATTTTAGATTTAGAAAGTTTCAAAAATAGTGTTGGATTTTTTCCCCCAAAGGATGCAGTTCTTATCCTCCCCCGATGTATTTAAAAAAAAAAGATTCCGATTTTTTGTCTCCCTACTCTCTGGGTTTGATAACCCTATGTCCGGGTCAGCAAAATTCCTTCTCTGTTCCTTAGCCTCAAACCCAAGCTGCAAACGATATTTTTGTGTACTATGCAACACCTTTTGTCGAGAGAGCGCTATTTTCCCCTGAGATCAGATTTCATATCTCCATGTCACATGACACTGTGTGTCTGTGTTATGTTGGCATGTTCCGTGTGGGGGGTTTTAAATCTGCAGAAACATCAAAGATGTAAAATTAGATAAAGACGCGTCCTGACCAACGTAGATGAGTTACACAAGAAATGTGTGTGTGGCATGTTCCGTGTGGGGGGTGGGGTACTTTTTTAATATCCATCCCACTCCGCGTCCGCCTCCGGGACCCCCCCTTCCCACGGACTCGTGCCCAGTTTGTCCCGCTCTTTGCGGGATTCTTGTGCGACTTTTAGTCGCAGTTGGTACTTTAGTACCTCGTCCTTCCCCTTCTCCGCCCACAATTCCTCTATGTGTTGTTTGTGCACACTCCGGTTCTTCATGTCCCCCAGGTACTTTCGGAACCGCTTTTCCCCCGTCTTCCTTTTTTTCCCCACCGTCCACGTCCGCAGTGTTGTGCGGACCCGCCACTGGCGGTCCGCCTCCCGCTGCTTCTTCTCCACGCGCACTGCGTGGAGCACGTTCAGCAGGTTGCTGAACGCCGCTGACTGTCCCAAATCGTGTACACTGTCACTTGTTACACAGCCTCGCCGTGCACAGAGATTAGGTTCATCTTCCCTCCCTCCCTCCCCCCTCCCCCTTCTCCAACACTACCAACCCTACCAATCCCAGACCCCACTAAAAAGGGATCAAACACGGCACACAGAAGCACCTTCCACAGAGGGGTGTGCCTTTTTGTGTGCCACCACGACAAATGGACACACCACCTCCCCCACGCCGTGGCGACACCTTCATGACGTATCTTGGGTCAACACGGCACCACCGCGCCCTTGCGTATGGTATGACGAACTTCAGTGCGGCAGTGCTCAACAACATCTTCATTACTTACTATGTGGAAATGGCGGTTTCGGTGTCGAAGGTGAGCGAAGGGTGGTTTATGACTGCACAGATCGTATATTGTGTGTGGAACAGTCTGAACGATCCTGCGTGCGGATGGTTTGCAGATAAGAACGTCATTGAAACGTCGAAGGGGGTGTACAAGAGACGGACCCCACGCATTAAACGTGGCGGGCCTATGTGGGCGGTATCGTTTATCCTTATGTGGTTTCCGTGGGGTAGCGGGGACACGAGCCCGACTTTGGCGGGGCTTCACCTTATTGTAGTGCTAATGGCGTATGATGGGTGGCTGTCGTACACTTTAGTGAACCACCAAGCTTTGCTTGCAGATATGACGACAGATAACGTTGAAAGGGAGCGTTGTACGATGTACGGTGCGGCGTGTCAGATTGCTGGGTCTGCGGCAATCTTCTTTGCGCATATGTCATGGGATCCGCAGAATTTGGCGACGTTCCGATATTACGCAGTGGCAGCAGCAGTGATATCGTGCGTAGGGTTTCAGTACACATCGACCTCGAAGCATATTGATGAGTCGTGTGGTCACCTCATGGGCGCGTCACCACGTTGCACCTCAGACACCCCATCGTTGGTCACCTTCAGCAAGCAGACCCTCAAACAGAAGAACCTCTGGTCTTTCGCGCTCATGGCGCTGCTTCAGCAGTTTTCCTGCACCTTTTCGACAAATTTCTTTTCAATCTTTCTCCTCCTCCTTGTTGGCAGGCACGTCACCTATGCACATCAGAGTGCAGTAATCTACGCTTCATTTGTTCTCCCCCATATTGGTACAGTGTTGTTAACTCCAGTTCTCCGTGTGATGTCAAAGAAGACGGTGGTGATGTTACTGTTTGCAGCCCGTTTGGGAGTTTGTTTATTGGGGTTGCTTTGGGTGTCCAGCATTTTGCGTATTCCTGCAGCTTCTGTTCTTGGTTTGCGTGAGGCAAATTTGGATCAACCTGCAGTGACGATGGTGGGGCTTATTACCGGGTCTGATAAATCGGTTGCGGTGGGGGCGAATAAGGGGACGATGAAGTTGATTGATAGTGATTTGCTGAAGGCGGATGCGAATGGGCATACGGTGTCATTGCTTGCGTTTGTGTTGGCAGGGTCGTTGCTGTTGAACAGAGTGTTGACAGAGAATGTGTGCAGGCTGCAGCCGCTTCTCATCACGGATCTTATCGATGAAGACTGCGTCATCCACAAACGTCGCCACCTCATGAGCTCTATGATCTTTGGGTCCATCTCGCTCTTCTCAAAGCCCGCGCAGTCGTTGGCTCCCATGGTAGGCTATCATTATCTCAGTCGTGCCAGCTCCAGCCAGCTAGAGCTCTGGATGTGCGCGCTCAGCATGACCTTCGCGATACCCCTGGTCTTCACGTCTCTTGAAATGATCATCTGGACACAGTACCGCCTCTCAGGACAGTACCTCAGCTTTATTAAAACTGCGATGTCCCATGAGTTGTCAAACGAAAGGGATAAAGAAGCGGAGTTTATTTAGGTTGGGAATTCTGATGTGAAAAAGAAGAAGAAAAAAAAAAACGGCGAGAAAAAAAACCCCGAGGAACTGTCTTGAGTGGCAAAAAAAAAGAGCTGCAAATAATCAGCAGATTTGAGCAACGAGAGTTCCCGTTTCTTGTTCTCCAAGTTCCCGTTTTTTTTAAAAAAGGTATACTGTTACGAGCGGGCTGTTGTATTTCAAGTAAACTTTTTTTTGGGGAGGGTTTTTTTTGGGGCACTAAACTAACAACACACCGCTAGCATCTTTTTTTTTTTGCCGCTTCTAAACCGGCTTTCTTTTTGGGAACGGGGAATTCTTTTATATGTACCGTTTCTTTCCCCCCGAGAAATTTAGGTGTTATTGTGTGTACTTGTGTGCACGTAGACCAAACGTGTGTCTAACGTAGGCACAGGTCAGGTGTATATCGCCAAATGTGCACAATTGTGTTTGGGGTAAAACGGTACGTTATATTTCTAGTTTTTATTTTTGGGTGTTCTGTTTTGTATAATTACGCTGCCAAGGGGCAGAACGGGGGGGAGCAAGACATACACACCCATCCCCCCCCTCATTTCAAATACCTCATCACCCTCTTTCGCTTCCTCACGTCGGAAAGGTCAACACTCTTCACAAGCTCTACCTCTGTGACTGCACACGAGAATCTTGGGTACAATATTATTTTTTTCTTGGCAACCTTTCTTCACCACGAGCAAAACAGAAAATCAACCATTTTTTTTTTTTTAAATTTAAATCTTTCCCCAGGCTCTCCGCTAGGATTTCCGATTTTGAAAATATTCTGTTGATGGTCCACGTTGGTGGGGTACATGCTTGCGCCGCAGGCGCACGGTACGCAACTTTTTTTTTTACCAACGCCCGATTTTGACTTTTTTGGGACGTTTGAGCACTCACCTCTCCATATCTTCTTCTCCTGAGCTTTTTTGACAGGTAGAACGGGTCTGAACCACTCAGCAGAACTTTTTTTTTTTTTCTTTTTTTCCCCATTTTCAAAAAGTTCTGTTGACAATCAACAGAACTTTAGTACCTAGCGGAGTGCCTGATCTTTCCCCCAAAACTCACCAACGCAGATCTCTAATGCAATATTATGATGAAACGTCGAGGCCGTACGTTCCTGATCCAGGACTTGCACGCCAGGCAGTGAAGTTGGGGTGGGAATATGAGGATGTCAACTTCCAGCTTGTGGACATCAAGCAGTTCCGTACACAGCCTATCCCTGGGATGCCTGGCCCGCAAGTATCCCAGGTGCGTGATGTGACGGCGATTCGTATCTTTGGGTGCACGAAGGAGGGGAACAGTGTGATGTGCGTGGTGCATGGGTTTGAGCCCTACTTTTGGATTCAGGCGCCGCCGGATTTCAACGCAAGCCACTGCGAGCCCTTTCGAGCCATGCTCAACAGACGTGCTGAGATCTCTTGCCAATGCTCCGAGCCGGTCACCTCGATCAGCATAGCCTCGCGCATGACGCTTCTCAACTACCAAAACGACACCCCAGCGAACTTCATCCGCGTCACCACACTCATGCCCGGGTTTGTCCCTAAGGTTCGTGGCATCCTCGAAGGCAAGGGGACACATGGTGGTGGTGGGGTGGAGTTCCCTATTCTGTTCACCGGAGCATACCAGTTCATGACATACGAGAGCAACGTTTTATTCGAATTGCGTTTCATGGTCGACACAAAGATCGGCGGGGCAAACTGGATTACGTGTCCTGCAGGGTCGTATAGGGCTGTGGAAAGGAAGACGTCGAATTCACAGATAGAAATCAACATTGCATTTGATAAGCTAGTGGCCCATGATGCCGCGGGGGAGTACATGCAGGTGGCGCCACTGCGTGTTCTGTCGTTTGATATTGAGTGTGAAGGGCGTCCCGGGAAGTTCCCCGAGGCCCAGCTTGACCCTGTCATCCAAATCGCAGTCTCTGGTCGTATCCTCGGCAGCAGTGCGTCCTTCTTCGACGTCGTCTTTTGCCTCAAAAAGACAGCCCCCATCCCCGGTGTGGACGTCATCTGCTTTGAAAAGGAAAAAGACTTGCTCATAGCATTTAAGGAGTTCTACAAGGTCATTGATGCAGACATGGTGACAGGTATGGACCTGGAGAGGACAGTTTTCCACATATTGCTTCTTGTAGACGAAGTGCGAGAGACTTAGATCCCTCAATTTTTCTCTTTTTAAACGGTGGCAAAAGATGTGTACGAGAGGCACATTCATCTTTCAAAACTTTGCCTTGAATGAGAATCACCCGAGGGCTGTTATGTTCCCCTCGCTGCTATTATCTCTGTTACGTTAGGGTGCTATCTCTTCTCACATTGTTTCCCCCCCCCTCCCCCTTCAAACATTCCCACAACACTCTACAGGCTACAACATTGTCAACTTCGACTTTCCGTACCTCTTGGACCGTGCGGCGACGTTGAACGTGGTGTCCTTCCCTTACCTCTCTCGTGTCCGCGATTTGCAGACCACCATGCGCAAGAAGGTCTTCCAGAACAAAGCGCACGGCAAGCGCGAATTCCAGGAACTCGAAACCCCCGGGCACATCCTGGTCGACCTGCTTGTCATCATCCAACGCGACCACAAGCTGCGTTCGTACACTCTGAACAACGTGGCACACAACTTCCTTGGTGAACAGAAGGAGGATGTCCACCACTCCATCATTGCAAAGCTGCAGAACGGCGACGAGGAGACACGCAACCGTCTTGCACGCTACTGCCATAAGGACGCACTGCTGCCTCTACGGCTGATGGAGAAGCTTATGACCGCCATCAACCTTATCGAGATGGCCCGCGTCACCGGTGTCCCTGCATCATGGCTCATCGACAAAGGACAGCAGATTAAGGTCTATTCACAGATTCTCCGCAAGACGCTTGCAGAGGACCTCCTCTTCCCCACCGTCGACGTCAACACCAGCGAAGAGAACACCTACGAAGGCGCCACCGTGATCGACCCCATCCGTGGCTTCTACAACCACCCCATCGCCACGCTCGACTTTGCCTCGCTGTACCCCTCCATCATGATGGCGCACAACCTCTGCTACTCGACCCTCCTCCACTCCCACTCCGACGCCAACAAATACAACCTCGTCGAAGGCGAAGACTACGAGAAAACACCCTCCGGCGACCTCTTCGTGAAGAAGGCCAAGAAGGAAGGTCTGCTGCCACGTATCCTCAACGAACTGCTGTCAGAGCGGAAGAAGGCGAAGAAGGCGATGGCGTTAGCCACCGACCCCATGGAGCAGGCTGTGTACAACGGACGCCAGCTGGCACTCAAAATCTCCGCAAACTCTGTCTACGGTTTTACAGGAGCAACAGTAGGAAAGCTACCTTGCCTGGCAATCAGTAAGGCGGTCACATCTTATGGGCGTGAGATGATTGAAGTCACAAAGAACGCCGTAGAGCAGCAGTACACTGTTGAGAATGGGTACGAAGCGGATGCGAAGGTGATTTATGGAGATACCGACTCGGTGATGGTTGACTTTGGGAAGGAGGTGTCTCTTGCGAGATCGATGGAGCTTGGCGAGGAGGCGGCGGGGCAGGTCACCAAACTGTTTCCTACCCCTGTCAAGCTTGAGTTTGAGAAGTGCTATTTGCCGTACCTCCTGATGAACAAAAAGCGTTACGCTGGCCTGCTGTGGACGAACCCTGATAACTACGACAAGATCGACGCCAAGGGTATTGAGAGCGTACGTCGCGACAACTGCCCCCTTGCGGCCAACCTTGTCCAGAAGGTGCTTAAAACGATTCTCCTTGAACGTTCTGTCGACAACGCTGTGCGCTACGTCAAACAGGTCATCTCCGACCTTCTGATGAACCGCCTCGACGTCTCCCACCTGGTCATCAGCAAGACCCTCACCATGGAAAAGGAAGAGTACGCTGGCAAACAGGCACACTCAGAGCTTGCAGAGAGAATGCGCAAACGTGACCCAGGATCTGCCCCCACCGTGGGCGACCGTGTACCCTATGTTATCATCAAAGGATTGAAGAACGCACGCGCCTTCGAAAAGAGTGAGGACCCATTGTACGTCCTGGAGAACAACCTCCCCATTGATGCAGAGCACTACCTGGAGCACCAATTGAAGAAGCCGTTGCTGAGACTGTTCGCGGGGGTGCTGCCTAACCCGGAATCGACGTTGTTGTCTGGAGATCACACAAGGAAGATGGCGAAGCCTACACCACGCGCGACTGGACTGATGAAGTTTGCGAAGGTTGTGTTGTCTTGTGTAGGTTGCAAGGCGAAGCTGACGTCCAACGCGACAGGGCCACTTTGCCAAGAATGCACCCCCAATGAGGCAGAGATCTATGCACGCGAGGTGGCAAAGCGCAACCAATTCGGGACCCTCTTCTCCCGTGTCTGGACGCAGTGCCAAAGGTGCCAAGGCTCCCTGCACGAAGAGGTGCTCTGCAGCAACAAAGACTGCTCTGTATTCTACATGAGGAAAAAGGTCCAAATGGATCTGGAATCAGCCCAAAAGGTGGTCGATAGGTTTGGCAGTCTAGAATGGTGAGATTTTGAGAAAAAAAAAATTACAAAAAAATTGCAGTTAGGAGAAGAATAATCTCAGGTAAAAGAAAATCCCCCAAAAAGGGGGGAAGTTACACCGTAAACGGTTTTTTTTTATATGTTAATGAGGAAGTGCTCTCTGGGGGTTCGATAATCCCGCAGAGAAGTAGTGTTTGTGTCGATGGAGAAAAATGTATTGTTCAGCAGTCTCTATGGACTGTCGGGCAGAAAGGGGGTGATTTCTTTTTCGTTTTTCTTTTTTTGTGGAGAAAACAAAAACTGTGCAGGTGACCAAGCATGAAATGAGGATGATCTTAAACCAACGTTTCTCTTGTTGCAATGACCACGTTATGTATCGCTCCTGCAGACCGCGGAGAGAGCAGATGCTGCAAATCTCAGCACATTTTTCCAAAAAAAAAAGGGTTAAATCCTTTTGGGCGACAATTGAGCACAGAATCTTCGGAACAGCGCATTCTCGATTGCAAAAAAAAAAAGTGGAGATTGCACAACGGCAACACAACCGAGGCAAACCACGCTACTCCAACAATTTTGCAAAAATAAAAAAAATAAAAACAGAATTACTGGGGGGGGGGGCTAATACAAGAGGTACTGCTAATACAAGAGGTATGCCTAATACAAGAGGTACTTTGAAATCGGGATTTTCGCGATTTTTTACCGGCTAATACAAGAGGTACTTTATTCTTTCCTTTATTTGATTTGATCACTTTTTTTCAAAAAAATAAATCGATGGTGTCAAATGAAAGGTTTGCTCAAAATCTTTCAATTGCGGCCAGGTACGATCAAAAATTTGAAAATTTTCCCGTGTTACTGGTTGGCGAGAGTAAAAATCCAGAAAAAAAATTAGCAAAAGTCCAGAAAAAAAAAGCTAATACAAGAGGTACCTCTTGTATTAGACTTCCAGCTAAAAAAATTTTTTTTAGGCGTAAATTCTTACGCCTAATAGAAGAGGTACCTCTTGTATTAGCCCCCCCCCCCCCCCCCCCCCAGTAAAAAAGAGAAGTGAAGTGAAGTGAGAAAACCTCACATTCAGATGAGTTATTTAGAGCAAAAAAACCCCCATCCTTTTCCCCCTCCTCCCCCCCACATTTTGTTGTTTGATATTGCAACGTGTTTCTGGAATGGCCTGCGCCCAGGGCCTGTTTTGTAGATATGATGTGTGGGCCATGAGGCACATTCATCACACAATGTGTTTGTGTGTGTGTGGCGTGGGTAGCGTACCCAACTAAACAAAAGACGAAGGGGTTTTTATTATTTCCAATGAGCGCACAAAAGGTGGCGGCGGCAGTCGACTGGTCATCGACCGACCGCCACCAAACCGTGTTTAAAAAAAAAAACAAATTTTACAGTTTTTCTGTGAGCAACGTCCTCCAGTTCAACACTTCGAGGTTCGATAACCCACAGACAACACTTTTTTTTTTTGCACCTACGTTTGCGGGTGTACAGTGCTGCTTTGCACTCTCTCTCAGCCTCTATTTTTTTTTCTCAGGGCAATCAGAGCAAAAAGAGGGGGATTTTTAATTTAGAACAGGGCTTTTAGCTTTTAGCTTTTAGCTTTTAGCTTTTAGCTTTTAGCTTTTAGCTCGAAATGGATGTAGGACTTGCATGGTTGGGGTCCACCCCACGGTGCTACCAAGGTACACTGCCACGAGAAGTTTCAAGCCAACTTGCATACAGCAACCCCCGATACCAACTCCCTCCCTCTCTCCCCCCTCCAAACAAGATATTTATGTAGATACAGAAAACACCCAAACACCCTTTTCCTCTTACCCCATCCTATCCCCCCTGACCTCCACCTCCCTACCCTACAGAATACACCCTTTAAGATGTCCCATCGCCTGAAACTTAAACGGAAGGTTCCTGTTGTGGAGAAGGAGTATTGTACGAAGTGTGGACAGTTTGGACATATATTTCAGAATTGCGGGGCAGGGATTACTTGTTATAAGTGTGGGAAGGTGGGACATCATGGACGAGACTGCACTGAGGACATCCAGCATGCGAGCGTTGCTATGGCGAGCGCGAGGGAGCATGGGATGTTGGGGGACGACTTCTATGATAAGAAGACTAAGGGGGCCAACGATACGTCGCATATGACAAATTGGACGGAGCGCGCGAAAGCTGACAAAGAAAACGAAGAGCGTGAAGCGAACGCTGCGCTTACCCTCTCCGACTATGCTGCACGCGAAAACAAAACCTACGACATCGTCCCCACCGAGCAAGAACAATACCGCCTTGCCGTCAGCGAAGCGCGCCGCCAACGGAAGGAACGCCGCCGCGCAGAACTCCAACACGACCTCGCGGAGCTAGAGGAACTCCGCGCAAAGAAGGCGCGTCTCGACAGAGGGGAGACCATAGCAAGCCCCCCGCGTATTGCGAAGTCCCCTTCCCCTTCCCCGCCCCCTTCTCCACAAAGAGCAGCAATTCCTGACCCAGAAGCGAGAGAAGAAGAACCAAAGGTGTCCAGAGAAAAGCTACTCCTAGAAGAAAAGAAGCGCCGTGCAGAGGAGATGCGCAGAGTGCAGGAGGAGGCGAGGAGCAAAGAGGACCGCCATTTGGACCGTATTGTGCGGAACAAAATGAAGCAGCAGGCGGATCACTACACACCGCCGGAGTGGGCCGGGCGGAGGACAGATGTAACCCTTATCATCGCAGTGCAGAAGGACGGACAGACCGTTGAAACACTAGACATCTCCGCACATCCGTACTATCTCCTCGGTAAAAGTGAAGCAGTAGTGGACTTCCCCCAGGCCCATCCGTCCGTGTCGCGTGTCCACCTCGCAGTAGTGCACAACCCACAAAAGAACGAAACCTTCCTCCAAGACCTCGGTTCCCAATGGGGCACAAAAGTCGGCGGAAACAAAATTGAGGCAAAAGCCTTCCACAAATGGACCCTCAACACGCCAGTCCAAATAGGGGCCTCAACCCGTATCTTTACTTTAAAACAGAAGTCGGAATGGTAAATTTTATGTGTTTATAGGCACAGCATCGGTCAGGGGATGGGGGGTGGGGAAGTGGGAGGGAGTGTGCGGTCAAGTATACAAAAAAAAAAAAACGAAAAATTCTCCAATTTCCATTGATTTTTATTTAAAATCTTTCCCCAGATATCCTGTAATCGACTCCTTTCCCCCCACTTTTCTCAACCAGGGGTGGAGGTGCGTCTACTGACCCGGTTTCAAAACCGGGTCAAAAAAAAAAAAAATGGGATTTTGGCGAAAAACCCGGTTTGGAAAAAAAAAAAAAAATGGGATTTGGAATTTTGGGAGAAAATCGATTTTTTTTGGTACCTCACACGAGCCTCTGAGAGTGACCAGAAATGGCCTCATGAACAAAGTGACCTCGTCACAGCCAGAACGCGACTCAATTAGTCAAACGCCGAAGGAAAAGGAAGCATGCAGCATGGCGAAATAATAAAAGTAGCGTACCGTGCGCCTGCGGCGCAAGATTGCAAGCTTGCAACCCACCCCAAAATGTACAATTTTAAGCGCAATTTTTTTGAAATGTTGCGTACCGTGGCTTCGCCAGGAACCTTTGGGGCCATGACCGCCGAGAAATCCACTTTTGCCGAGTGCGTGAAGTTCGGTGTGCTGCACAAAGGGGGAACATGGACCCTACTCCCCTTCATCAAGGCACAAACGCTGTTGCGCAAGTTCCAAAGAAGTGTAATAACCAGGTCGCACATGCAGTGTCATTTTCGCGCGCAGCGCGAAAAAATTTTTTTTTTTTGACCCCAAAAAGCTCAGACCGGGTCAAACCGGGTCTTTTTTGAAAATCCCAAATCTATCTCCATCTCTGTTCTCAACCCCAGGAAAAAAAAAAAACACAGTTCTTTCCCCATCGATGTTTTCGAAGAAGAAAACTGTGGAGGAGGAATGCAAGACCGCGAAGCGTGATATAAATGGGAGCACACGGGAACTGGGACGGGAGCTTCAGAAGCTGGAACGGCAGGAGGCGGAGATGCTGAAGGAGGTGAAGAAGGCGGTGCAGCGAGGTGACGAGGCGACTGCACGCACCCTTGCGAAGAACATACACAGCCTGCGTGCACAGAAGCAGCGCATGATGGGCACCAAGGCACACATGACCGGGATGGCACACCGCACCACACAAATCAGCGCGCAACACAAGCAAATGGAGACAATGGGGAAAAGCGCTGCCATCATGGGCAAGATGAACGCACAAATGAACCCACAAGACATGCAAAAAATCATGCAACAGTTCCAAATGGAAAACGCGAAAATGGACATGGCCTCAGAGCTAATGGACGAAGGTCTGGAATGCCTGGACGACGAAGGAATGGACGACGAGACAGCAGAGATGATGGACCAAGTGATAGACGAGGTGTGTTTAGAGATGAAAGGACCGACAGCATCGTCCGCTCTCAACCCTACCCAAGCATCTACTTCTTCACGCGTTCAGCAGCAAAGCCTTGCGTAATCCTGTGTGTTTATAAAGCTTTCGTGAGACATTTTTTTAGTTTTCTCAGACAAAGGAGATCGTTTGTTTCAAAATAAAAATGCAATTCAAAAAAAGAAAAAAAAGGTTTTCCATTTAGTAAGGGAATTGGACTCCCCCACTTTGTGCGTCTGACAGTAAGATTGCACAGTTGTGTTCTGCCTCAGGTTTTTTTTTTCCTTTTGGTTTGATTCACTCAATTTGGCGATTTTCTTTTTTCCTCTCCTGAGTGCCCCTTTGGAAACTAGAGGGGATATATTTTTGATGATTAAGCAGGATTAGATTTGTCTTTCAAGCTTTGAGATACACTCACGAGCGGGCTGTTGTATTTCAAGTCAACTTTTATTTTTTTACGTCTGCAACAAAGTAAATGGAGAAGGCTTTTTTTTAGGCTGGCGGAGGGTGGGCGTGGCATTGAGATTTTGTGTTGCGACATATGTGTTTTTTTCTAAGTTTTCAAAAAAAAATCACACACACACACAACCCCCTCCCAGCTGCCTTGGGAGGAGAAACGGTTGCCTCATTGGGGACCATGCGTCTGTCGCTCTGACCACCACCACACTTCCCTTTTCCCCTTTACAACCCAATCTAGCTCTTATTGTAAACGTGTGCTCAAGATACACGTTCTTCTTCAAGGTTTCCTTTTCCCTTGATGACCGCCCATTACTATTTGGAGACGCCCCCCCCCCTTTAGGTTTATAAACCGCAGAGAGAAAAAAAGGCAAATTCATTCTTATTACCCCATACAGCCCCCCCTCCCTCACCACCCCTCCGTACAACCATACCACCACCATTCTACAGACTGGTTTGGATCTTGCTACCATCCACCTCAGTTAACTTTTTTTTTTGCCTCGTTTTTTTTTCCCGTTCAAAAAAACCACACAACCAACTTTTTTATTCTCTTCGGTCTCTCTGTTGAGAGCCTTTTATCCATACACCGCTTGAACCCCCACGCAAGATGTTGCGTGGTGTGGCGGTGCTGTTGCTGGCTGCGGCCAGCACAGACGCTCGGCGTGATGAATACAACTATGAAGTGACGATGCAGGAGGCTGTGGGCGCTGTGTACAGTCTGCCGAACAGCGTCTGCAACAGTGTCGAGACGTTGTCCCCATACTTCAACATTGAGAGCAGTGCGGACTTCCATGTTGCAACTGAGGATCCGTTCTATGTGAGCGGCCTCACCGCACAGCCTGCCTACAACAGACGTGGCGATGGGCTCGGTATCACGAACGGTCCCGGATGCCACTGCCAAGGAATGCAGAGCTTCACAATCAAGTTCACAACCCCCATGTCCGACGCGGCGCTTGATGTCTACTACTCAAGTGTTGCATGGACAGTTGAGTTCGTGAAGGAGGACGGCAGCGTAGGCACCACGCTGACGACCTCGACGGACGGTCTCTTCGAGAAGGGCAGCGGTGATTGGAAGATCAGCGAGATTCGTGTGAACCCCGCAGCGCAGCCGGATGTCTGCCTGGACGCAGTGTTCTTCGACATCGATGGCTCCCCACTCAAGGTGAACCCCGTGCAGTCGCTGTACCCCGGCCTCAGCAGGATGTACATGCTCCCAGGATCCACGGGTGCGAACTTCGGCGCCGCGTCCCTGGCAGGTATCACGAAGATGACCGTCCTCCTCTGGGGAGGAGGTGGTGGTGCCACGCTCTCCTCCGGAACCGGATACTGCTACAACGTCAGCGAGTGGGACCAGAGCGGTGCCATGCAGTCGACGCCCCTTGCACAGTTCCACGACAACAAGGCAGGATGTGAGGGTGCGCAGGGCTCCTTCGTCCCGATCATCGGACACGGAGGTCACGGAGGATACTGCGAGGTGTCTTTCGCCATCAACCCGACGGACACAGTGACGCTGAACACCGGAAAGGGAGGAGACGCTGGCGAGGGTGGTACAACGTCGACCCTGCTCGTGAACGGCGTGCACGTCGCCACTGCTGGAGGAGGTGGTGGTGGGTCGAGCACCCTTGCCGGAGTCAACGCGCTTCCGAATGTACAGAGCTGCACCAAGTGGAGGTCGACCAGCACGGACAAGACGGACGCACAGTGCCAGACGCTGTGCTTCGGTACGACCGCGATCACGGACACCTGTGGACCTGCGGCATCGCTGTGCCAGTGCTCGATGGGAGGTGACGCTGCTGCCGATGGCTCTGCAAGCGGAACAGGAGGAGTGAACCTGTGTGCCGGTGGACAGTCTGTTGTGTCGTCGTCGCGTACGATTGTGCCGAAGAGTAACAGCGTGCTGTACACCCACAACGCGGCGCGTGGAGGAGGCATCGACCACATCAAGGGAGAGAACGGTCGTGCGATCATGCTCTTCGACTACGCTGTGTGCGGCAACTGCAAGACTGAGGCTGGCGAGACCTGCGATGACTGCAACACACAGAGCGGAGATGGCTGCTCCTCGCAGTGCGCTGTCGAGGACGGATACAGCTGCCTTGACCTGGGTGCTGCTGAGGAGTACCAGCTCGGAGACGCGCTTGCTGACACAGACTGCCGCACCAGCCTGTCCGGCCTGCAGTCTGCCCTCAAGATGGCCAACGGTGACCTGCTCGAGTGCGAGAACGAGTGGTGCCTCAACATGCGCCGCTTCCCCAACGGCACTGCCCTTATCGAGGGTACCCTCCACACAGTCTCCATTGCCAACGGCGCCCGCCAGTACACCAACGGATACACCTTGAGCCTGACCCTCTCGGGGCTGGGCGGAAACAACCTGAGACTCGGCGACTTGAACAGTGCATGCTACCTGTCCGGCGGAGGGGACGTGTCGATCGCGTCGCTCCTCACCTACAGCCAGGTCAGCGGTGTGTTCACTGGCATTGGCGTGCACCAGGGAAGTGTGTTTACTGTGACGAACTCTGCCCCTGCACTGTTTGGAGCGGGTGGAAGCAACCTGAACACAAGGCCCGGTGTGTCCATGCCTTTGGTTGCGACAGGTGCGCTGAGCGGTGCTGCTACCTTCCAGGTGAACTCGCGCCCTCTTGACACCGGCGCACGCTGCGACGATGCCACCACCCTGAACGGCATGTCGTGCACGAACATGCAGCAGATCCCAACTGCCACGACGTCTGCCCTGTGTGCCTCGTCGTGCTGCTCCTCTGCAACGTGCACGAAGTGGCAGTACATTAACTCCGACTGTTTCCAGGGTGCTGCTGACGCCGTGTGCACTGCCGCTGGCATCTCGTCTGTGGGTGCAGAGCTTGACCGTGCCGTGTACGCCGAGACGTCTGCGAAGTCTGTCTGCTTCGAGTGCTCGCTGGACCTCTCCATCGACCTCTGTGTGCAGGTGAACCCCGATGTCTCTGGTGACACTGTGGACCTCAAGTTCAAGAACCCTACCCCCCAGTCTGTGACCATCAACGAGATCGTCGCCACCATGGTAGACACCGTCCCGCAGGAGACCATCCCGATCACCACACCCGTCACCATCGCCGCCTTCGGAGAGACGACAGTGTCGGGCGCGTTCACGTCGCTGACGCCGTCCCCCGCTGGTGTGCCGTACAGCATCGCAGTCAAGGCGAACTACACGACCGACCTCAGCAGAACCGAGAAGTTCCAGTTCTGGGACACCCTCGCCTACGTGAAGGGAGACCTGACCATTGAGGTCGTGTCGCCGTCGACAGATGTGCCGATTTCGGTGGGCTCTGCCGACCTGCCGATCCCGTCTGCACTGATGATTGTTTATGTGAAGGTGAACGGTGTGGAGAAGCAGCTTCCTGCGTCGGCGTTCAAGGTCTTCGTGGGCACGACCCGCACGACTGCGTTGGTCATCTTCGACGCTGTGACGAAGAAGCACAGCATTGCGTTCAGACCCCCGAAGTACACCAGTGGCTGCAACTACCTCTCGCAGGGCGCTGTTGTCGACAAGACTGGAGGCACCTGCGACCTCATCGTCCAGGTCACCCTTGGTGGTGACTGCGACGGTGTCCCTGCCCTGGCCACTGCCACCATTCCCAACGGTATCTCCTGGAGCGAGAGCGGACAGGAGATTGGCTTCGTCATCGACGCGTCTGGATCCATGGACACCAACGACCCAAACCTGAACAGATACAAGGGTGCAAAGGCGATCATCAACAGCATGTTGGACGGGAGTTGGGTGTCGATCGCCTACTTCACCACAAGCGCGCTGCAGGTCCTTGACCCGCTCTACCTCGGAAACGACTACGACCGCGACGAGGCGGTTGAGGCCATGTACCGGAAGGACTATGGAGGCACTGCCGTGCACGAGGGTGTCAAGAAGGGTATCTTGAACCTTGAGGAAGAGAACACCGAGCTTGCGCAGTACATGATTGTCCTGACCGACGGAGAAGACAGCTACAACGTTGCAGTCAGCACGTACACGGATCTGGCGCTTCAGTGTGCTGCGAAGGGAATCACCGTGCACACCGTGTGCCTTAGCAACCACTGCGCCACTGGTGATGCGAACGAGAAGCTTACCACCCTGTCCCGTAACACCGGAGGTATCTTCCGTTACGCGAGAACCTCAAGCGAGCTGTCGGGCATCTACTCGGACTTCTTCTCCGCCACCGTTGGGTCTTCGCTCCTGTTGAGCGAGACGCACAACGTGCGTGTGGACGAGACCGTGTCCTTCACCATCAACATCGACAGCCGCGCCGTGCCTGCTAAGATCACTGTCTCCGTTGAGAGTGGCACCCTTTCCCAGGTGCAGATCGTCCTCACCCTCGAGTCGGGCGAGACCCTCACCGAAGAGTCCTCTGCCGATGGCACCGTCAAGTTCTTCTACGCCGACGACGTTGGCATGGGCTGGGAGCTCCCCGAGCAGGCCGCCACCTACACGCTCTCCATCAAGGGTGACAACCTCGCGAACCAGGGTACTGGAGCCTCGCTCCCCGTGGACGTGCGTGTGACAGGGTCGAGCAAGCTGGTGCTCTCCGCACTCCTTCCTGCATCGATCTTTGCGAACCAGGCCATGGAGATGAAGGCCTTCGTGTCCCCCTTCGACTCGCTGTCGCCTGTCTCCGGTTTGACTGTGTGGGCTGTGGTGACAGGGCCGACCGGCACCACGACACGCGTCTCTATGCTGGACGGGGCTGGTGACGGTATCTACGTTGGCACCTTCCTGAACGGCGGCACCGTTGGGCAGTACCAGTTCCACTTCTACGCAACCGGAACGGACCCGTGCATTGGCGAGGAGTTCTCGCGTGAGGTGCAGAGGACCGTCACCGTCACCCCAGCGCCCCCGCCGGACATGGTTGGGGAGATTACCTCCGCCATGTACGACTCGACCGACGACGTGCACGTCAGCTCTGCCTGCGCACAGCACACCTTCAACGTTGAGTACACCAAGAACGACGGTGCGGACTGGAACGGAGTGCTTGTCTTCTCGACCCCCGCGCACAAGGTCACCGGTGACCTGATTGAGGCCCCTGCTGGACAGAGCGTGTGGACCTACTCGCGCGAGCTGCCCAACGGGAACTACGCAGAGTCGTCGGACGTGCGCAGCAACAACAACAATGGCGTGTCGCGCAACAACCGTGTTGTCCTGAACACCAAGGGCTCCGTGCTGCCCGGCGAGTACCGTGTGGTGGCCACGCTGACCTACGACGGCACCATCCTCTCGAAGGAGTTCGTCATCCGTGTCGTGGAGATCCCGCTTCTGGACAACGAGGTCGATCTGTCGGCACTGACCGTCGTCGAGGGCAAGAGCTTCAACTTTGTGACCAAGCTGCTGGGAGGCCCCGACAGCATCTCTGTGATCCAGATGTGGTGGACCGACGCTGCGACTGCGTCGCTGACGCAGAACTCCGGCACCATTGTCTTCGCCAGCCAGGCCGTCGCAAGAGGTGTTGGCTTCGAGTCGACGTTCACCGCAGACGACGATGGCCTTCTGCTCAACACCGCCGGCACCACCATCATCATCAAGCTGCGTGCGTACCTGCCCGGCCTTGCCTACCTCGACTCAACGTGCTACTCGAACGAGCTTGCCGTCACCGTCACTGAGGACGACGTCTGCTGCCCGAAGCTGAACGTGCCCGCCTGCATGAGCGGCAGCACTACTGCGACCCCGCTCTCGGGTGTGATGTACAACAGGTTTGGTGAGCGTGTCAGCAACACTGCCTCCACCGGTGCCGATGTGTGCTGCTCTGGACACGGAAAGTTCGTGGAGCACGCGGACAACGTGGGCTTCGGTGTGTGTGTGTGCGACGCTGGCTTTGGAGGACCTGCCTGTGGCTGTGAGTGTGACTGTGGCTCTGGCACCTGCCACGATGGAGTCGACGCTGAGTGCGTTGTTGTGGGCGGACGCAACCTCCTGACATGCACGTGCCAGGACAAGCAGTACGGCGACCAGTGCAAGCCCTGTGAGGGCACCATCCCGCTTGCACCTGAGTGTGGCTGTCCCGAGGCTGGCAAGGAGTGTGTCAACGGTATCTCCATTGTCGAGTCGGGAGAATGCAAGTGCAAGTGCGATGACAACACCTGCGGCGCAACCTGCGGCACCACCTGCCCCGGATTCCCGAACAACGTCTGCGGCGGAAAGGGCAACTGCGTGGACTGTGCATGCACATGCCCAGCGCCGTTCTACGGACCCAACTGTGAGTCGGACTGCACCGCCTTCTGCCCCAACGCACAGAACCCTGTGCCCACCTCGGACGGAACCACGTGCACCTGTGGCCCGTGCAAGGACTTCTGGAACGGCGCCAAGTGCGACGAGTGTGATGACGGCTTCGACCAGACGACGTGCGACGTGTGCGAGCCTACGGCTATCCCTGTGAAGGTGAACGGTGTCCTCGTGCGCTGCGACCCCTGTACCTCGCACAGCCCCTGCAGCGCACCAGGCACACTTGATGCGCAGGTCGTTGTGGGCACCCCCGACCGCACATGCAAGTGCAACTGCAAGCCAGGCTGGGGAGGCCCGCTCTGCGAGACGTGCGACAACGACGCAGGATTCCGCTGTGCAGCCACTTTCGCGAACGGCACCTGTGCGACGTGCGAGGCGTGCGAGTGTGTCAACGGTGAGGCTACTGTGGACCCCGTCACCAACGCGTGCTCCTGTGTGTGTGCCGACGGGACCGAGTGGACCGGAGACAAGTGTGACAAGTGCGACCCAAAGTTCACCGCCACCTGCGACGCCTGTGCCCCACTGTACAGCGGAGTCTTCCCCGACTGCGTGCAGTGCACCAAGGAAGCGAACTGCAGCGGCAACGCTGTGTCCGTGACTCCTCTGGGAGGCGGAGGCTGTTCGTGCACCTGCAAGCCAGGCTACAAGGGCCCCAACTGCGAGAAGTGCGAGACCACACACGCTGACGTCAGCGGTGACGCTTCAACCCCTGTGCAGTGCACGCCGTGCTCGGCTGCGAACTGCACACACCCCGAGAACGCTCTCACCGCCGTCGTCGACGCAAGCGGCACTGCGTGCACCTGCCAGTGCAAGAACTCGCGCTTCCTGCCCGAGAACGGCTGTGCCTGCGACGAGTCGAAGTTCGAGGCCCCCGCATGCGCGTCGTGCAAGACTGCCACCCCTCCGTTTGTGAACTTCCCCGTCTGCACCCAGTGTTCCGATGTCGAGGATTGCAACGGTAGGTCTTCCGACATCACCGTGTCGGACGACGGCAAGACATGCAACTGCACCTGTACGCACCAGTTTGTTGACCAGGACTGTGGCACATGCCCACCGAAGTTCACCGGAGACGACTGCAACAAGTGTGCGAACGGCCGCATCAACTACCCCGACTGCACACCTTGCGAAGGATTCTGCAACGGACGTGGCACCGTCTCGACTAACGCTGACCAGACGGAATGCACCTGCACTGAGTGCACCGGGAACTTCACAACTGACTCCCGCTGCACTGAATGCAAAGCACCTTTCGCACTTCACCTTGACGGGGGCGTTTGGACCTGCAACAAGTGTGAGGAGGGTAAGTACAACTGGCCCACGTGTGACGAGTGCACCTCCGACGATGAGTGCTCTGGACAGGGGGTTGCGACATCTGACGGATTCGACTGCACCTGCGAATGTAACAACAAGTACTACGGACCGGACTGCAAGAACTGCACCACCGGCTACGACGCAGCCACGTGCACCACATGTGACGACGTCACCGTGTGCGGCAACTGCACTGTGACCACCGACTGCCACGCGCACGCCGACAGCGTTATTGAGGCCAACGGTGGATGCGAGTGCGAGTGCAGGAACAAGTGGGATCCAGCAACGAACTGCAAGACGTGCCCACACCCGTTCAGCGCTGCCTCGGACTGCAAGGAATGCAAGGATGGGTTCGTTGGCAACATGATTGATGGGTGCAGAGAGTGCGACAACGCCACTGACTGCAACGGCCGCGCCTCGACTGTGGTCTCGTCTCTGGGAAGGACACAGTGCATCTGCGCATGTGACCCTGCTATTGGACAGTGGCACGGACAGAACTGCAACCAGTGTGACAAAAAGTACGACCAGCTTACCTGCGACAAGTGTGCAGACGGCCTGGTTGGATACCCGGCATGCGTGCCGTGCTCGGACGTGTGCGTGCACGGAAACGCTGTGCCTGAGTCTGGTGTGCACCCGCAGAACTGTGAGTGCGTGTGTGACGACGGCTACTCCGGTGTTGACTGCAGCCAGTGTGCACCGGGATTCGTCTACGACGCTGCCACCCAGACCTGCAGGACTTGTGAGGATGCCACCGACTGCAGCGGACACGGAACGGCCTCTGCTTTGAACGGAGTCTGCTTCTGCTCGTGCGATGTCAACACGCAATGGTTCGGAGGCGACTGCAGCCAGTGCCCTGACAACTACGATGGCGACGAGTGTGTGAACTGTGCCGATGGATACGCAGGACCACAGTGCGCCCCGTGCACTGTGAGAAGCCCCTGTGCAGAGGAGGGAACGCTCAGCGCAGACAAGGAGGATGGCACCTGCAAATGCACATGCAAGGACGGAACCAAGTGGACGGGTGAGAAGTGTGACCAGTGCCACAGCAAGTACGAGCAGGTGAAGTGCAAGACCTGTGCTGCCATGCGCTACGACTACCCGAGGTGCAAGCGTTGCACAGACGCACACAGCTGCAACGGAAACGGAGTTGCCGTTGTTGACGCCGACCAGACGACGTGCTCTTGCCAGTGCGCAAACGGATGGGCACTGCCGAACTGCGTTGAGTGTGAAGAGAAGTTCACAGGAGCCAACTGCGACCAGTGCGTTGCTGGCAGTGTGAACCACCCGCATTGCACACCGTGCACCATCGAGGACAACTGCAATGGGCGCGCCACAAACGTTTCCACTGACGCGTCCCAGGACAACTGCGAGTGCGCATGCGAAGAAGGCTTCACCGGACCTGAGTGCAAGCAATGCGAGGTGGGCCACTTCGGACCCAACTGCGTGAAGTGCTCTGTTGAGGTGCACTGCAACAACCGCTCCTCGACCGTCACCTCGAACGCGGACAACACCGCCTGTATCTGCGAGCCATGCGACGGCAACTGGGGTGGTGACAGCTGCACGGAGTGCCCACAGATGTTCGAGCAGGAGCAGTGCACCCAGTGCAAGGAGGGCTACGTGTGGGAAAACAGCACCCACTGCCGCCCGTGCAGCGTGTCCACTGACTGCTGCGGATCGACAGGAGGAGACCAGTGCCTGCCTCTGCGCGCCTCCAGTGTGACCACCGATGTGGACCACAGCCAGTGCCAGTGTGAGTGCACCCTTGGCCAGTGGACCGCAGGTGACTGTGGCACATGCTCGCCGCTCTTCGATACCGGTTGCACAGGCTGCGCGAACGGACGCAAGAACTACCCTGAGTGTGACTGTTGCACGGTTGCTCACGACTGCTCCGACCACGGGGCTCTCAACGAAACTGCTAGTGTGAACGGACAGTGTGTATGCATCTGCAGAAACCAGTGGTACGGCGACAAGTGTCAGTACTGCAAGGCTGGCTTCGATGAGGACAGAGACTGTGGCCACTGCGTAGATGGCCAGGCACTCAAGGTTGATGACGACACCGAGTGCGAGGTGTGCGACAACGATGTCCACTGCAACGGACGTGCCACGACGGTCAGCTCCCCTCACGGACACGAGTGCGAGTGTGAGTGTGCGGACCAGTGGACCGGTGACAAGTGCGAGACGTGCCCGAGCATCTACAAGAGCGACACCTGCGACGCCTGTGCCGACGGCTTCGTTGGATACCCGAAGTGCAAGGAGTGTATTGCTGCGCTCCACTGCACCGGACACGGTACCGTCGACGCCACCACCGTTGACAGTCAGGTGTGCTCGTGCACTTGCGACAACAAGTGGTTCGGAGACAAGTGCAACAAGTGCCCGGCGGCGTACGACCGTGCAACAGACTGCAAGGAATGCGCACTTGGGTACAAGCTCGTCAACAACGACTGCATTAAGTGCACTGTCGCAAACCACTGCAACTCGCAGGCAACAAGCATCACATTCGATTGCAAGTGCGCCTGCAGGAACGACTGGTTCGGAGACGACTGCAGCGAGTGCGCCACCAAGCACGACCAGAGCCTGGACTGCAACGCGTGCAGTGGAGACCTTGTTGACTTCCCTGAGTGCCGTGACTGCAACGAGTTCGGATGCGGACACGGAACCGGGCAGAAGAAGGACAACGTCTCCTGCGAGTGTGTGTGTGAGACTGGCTACACGACGGTCTCGAAGTGTGTGGACTGCGAGGCTGGATACGTCAAGCAGGCCGATGGCACATGCGCCAGATGTGACATCACACTTGCTGGATGCAGCGCAGACGGAACTGCTGACCCCGCAGTGCACATCATCGACGGAGTGTGCACGTGTGCGTGCAAGAGTGTGTTCGCCATGCCGCTCTGCGACAGCTGTGACGCAACCCTGTTCCAATCGCCCGACTGCACCAGCTGTGCCAACGGCAGAAGTGGCTTCCCCATCTGCGAGGAGTGCACAGCCGACTCGCAGTGCAACGGAAACGGAGTCGCATCCGTCGTGGGTGACGACTGCACCTGCCAGTGCAACAACCACTTCCAGATGCCCGACTGCAAGAAGTGTGAAGTCACTCGCACTGGACCCACCTGTGAGGACTGCGTGTCTGGATACCAGAAGTCCGATGACGAGTGTGTGCTGTGCTCTGCTGTGGACCACTGCAACGGACACCACGCCTTCGTCAACGCTGCCAAGCAGTGTGAGTGCAGCTGCCCGGCCGCCTACGCCAGCGCAGACTGCTCCACGTGTGCCGTAAACTACATCCGCGACGCCAGCAGTGGTGACTGCGTTCCGTGCACTACGCTGATGTGCGGAGGAGACGACAACGCTGCCACATCCACGTCCGCAGGCGGTGCCGCCGACACATGCACGTGCACGTGCCAGGGATACTGGTCGCTCGCAGCTGACGGAACCTGCACTGAGTGCGCACACGCGAACTTCGATCCCGACACGTGCACACCCTGCAAGGCTGGGTTCAGAATGCGCAAGGAGGTGGGCGCTGTGCCCGTCTGCGAACTGTGTGACATTGACCTGCACTGTGGCGCTGGTGCGTCGTCTGTGAAGCTTGTTGGGAAGGAGGTCTGCGAGTGCAGCTGCCGTAACAAGTGGGAGGGTGACACCTGCAGCACTTGCCCGGACGTGTACAGCACTACGTCCCCTGCTGACTGCGACAGGTGCGAGGACGCTACACGCACTTTCCCCGAGTGCCAGCAGACACAATGCCCCGGCCTGACTGAGGTGATGCCCGACTGCAGGAAGTGCACTGCTGAGGCTGACTGCAACGGCAACGGAGTTGTGACAGGACTGACGGACTCGAAGCTGAGATGCACATGCACCTGCCGCGAGGGGTATGCAGGAGAGAGTTGTGACAAGTGTGCTGCAGGATACTTCCCCCAGGGCGACCTGTGCGTGCAGTGCAACGTTGATGTGTGTGGAGGGGACAGCTCGCGCGTCCACCCCCCGACGGTGTCTGCGGACGGCACGCAGTGTGAGTGTGTGTGCAAGAACTTCTGGACTGGACCCACATGCTCGGAGTGTGATGAGACCAAGTACGAGGATGTGACCTGCGTGGACCCGAAGTGCACCACCGACACACACTGTAACGGACATGCCTCGAGCATCTCTGACGAGCCGGCCTGCGCGTGCCAGTGCACGAACCAGTGGCTTGCCCCCACGTGCAAGCACTGCCCGGCAGCATACACGGAGGAGAGCGACTGCAAGGAGTGCTCTGCTGGATACAAGAAGGTTGGCGACCTCTGTGTGAGGTGCAGTGCGGCCACCGACTGCACCGGCAGTGGAACGATCGACATCACTGCCGCAGGTGGAGTGTGCAAATGCGACTGCAACGCAAACTTCACTGGAGACGCGTGCACCGACTGCGACGCGAAGTACGACCAGACCACGTGCGACAAGTGCACTGACGGCCACATCAACTTCCCCGAGTGCTCTGAGTGCAGCGACGTTACGGACTGCAACGGCGTAGGGAGCGCTGTCACCAACCTGGACCGCACTAAGTGCCTCTGTGTGTGCGACCAGAGCAAGGGTGTCACAGGTGCAGGATGCAACGAGTGCCGCGATGGCTGGGTCAACTTCGTTGCTGGCCAGGGCTGCTCGAGATGCTCGGACATCAAGACGTGCACAGGACCCCGCCAGACGGTTATCTCGGTCTCGCCTACCCAGTGCAAGTGTGTGTGCCCGAACGACAGGTTCCTCGACACCGACGACTGCACCACGTGTCTCCCGAAGTACACCGGCGACGAGTGCCAGTACTGCCAGGACGCGAGCCTCATTTTCCCTGAGTGTGAGGCCTGCTCGAACGCCGTCCACTGCAACGGCCGCTCCACGTCGACACCAGTTAACGACGGCACCAAGTGCGTGTGCGAATGCGAGAACAACTGGACTGGAGACCACTGCGAAGTGTGCGATGAGCAGTACGAACAGGAGACATGCACAGACTGCGGAGACCTTCACGTCAAGGCCAACTCTGATGTGCCTTCGGCAAACGGAGAGGAGTGCCGCAAGTGCGACCGTGTCATTGACTGCCACGACCAGGGTGAGCCGACCGGAGTGGCCGGCGACCACGAGTCGTGCACATGCACATGCGACAACGCCGCCAACTTCTACGGAGCCCAGTGCGACAAGTGCGACTCGAAGCTCGAGGCCGACTGCGCAACATGCATTGACGGATTTGTTTCAGCCACTATTGAGGCAGGCTCGCCACACGAGTGCCTCCTGGTGAACGATGACCTATCATGCACATACGAGGGCAGCACCCTGAAGTTCTACAACGCTGCCACTCCTGGTGTGGTTCTGAGGATCACTGCCACGATCGCCCCGGGTGGTGCTGCCGTGTCGGGAGCGGGCACCTTCTTCATGGGCACCACTGAGGCTGGCCAGGGAACGTGGACCACCGCCACGCGCTTCGAGGTTGAGGTGCAGGCAACAGAGGGGCGTGTTACGTACGTGTTTGAGTTCGGCACGGTCGGATCCTTCCCCATCATCATGCAGGCGAAGTACCCCACAGCCAGCACCCCAGTTGCACCATCGGTCCTGCTCGTGTGGTCGAACCTCATGACTGCAGCACCCTGCCTGCCGGTGCGCCCGTCTGCCCCGTGCACAACCTGTGTGCCATGCAGCATTGCGGAGCATTGCAACGGGAACGCGCTCTCCGTTGACTCGTCGTCGGACCACACCCAGTGTGTGTGCCTCTGCAAGCCGCAGTGGAGCGGACCCAACTGCGACGTGTGCGACCAGACACTCTACAACGCTGAGTGCACTGAGTGCAAGAACACCGAGCTCACCTTCCCGTACGGCTGCGGTGAGTGCAGCAACGACGTGCACTGCAACGGCCGCTCCGACCCGGCCCCGACCAGCGTCAACGGCATCTGCACGTGCTCGTGCAAGAACCACTTCTCGGGCACTGAGTGCGAGAAGTGTCTGTCCCCCTTCACAGGCGATGAGTGCGACGAGTGCCTGCCAGGACACTTTGGAGACAACTGCGAGCCGTGCGCGTGCATCGCGAACGGCAACGGTGTGCTGAGCCAGTCTGCCGAGAGCTGCAACGAGTGCGTCTGCAAGAAGAACACCCTGAAGAAGCCGGACTGCAATGAGTGCGAGGGAGGCCTCGTGCCCTACCCGCATTGCATTCAGTGTGCGGAGGGCAAGTACTACGACGAGACTGCTGATCCTGTTGTGTGCCGCGACTGCTCGAAGGTGCTCGACTGCAGCGACAACGCCATCGCGGTGAAGACTGTTGCTGGAACTAGCGCTAACGGCGGGCTCAGATGGAACTGCGAATGCGAGTGCAAGGAGGGATTCTCTGGCTACGACTGCTCTGTTGTGACCCCCACGCCCACCGACTGCAACAGCACCAGCCACTGCAACGGTAACGCCGAAAGTGCTGCCTTCAACGCCGATGGCGAGTGCATCTGCGTTTGCAAGACTGGATACACCGGACCTCAGTGCGACGAGTGCGCGAACGGATACGACATGGCCACTGGGTGCAGGACGTGCACGTTCGGCTTCGTTGATGTGTGCAAGGGTGACTGCCTCCGCGCTGAGTGCCGTGCCTGCTCGATTGAGACTGAGTGCAACGGACGTGGCCAGATCATGCAGACCCGCCCCGTGTGCGACTGGCCTGCTGAGAACCTTGAGTTCACCAGCAACGGCAAGTCCAAGATCATCACCAGCTCGGGACGTCTGCGCATTGGCGGCAAGCTGTCCGGTGTGCAGGGACGCTGGGTTGACGCCAACACCTTCACTGCGATCCGCACGGACCTGGGTGGTGAGTGCCAGTACGTTGTGAAGATTGGTCTTACTGGGCTTGTCACGACATGTGCCCCCACCGGCACACCGGCAGGAACTGTGCTTCAGGAGACCCTTGAGTCCTGGGTGACGACACCTGCGTGCCTGACCCCTGGACAGTGCGGATGCATCTGCAACTCCCCGTGGCAGGCGCCTTCATGCGAGTGGTGCGACCCTACCCTGTTCGACACGACCTGCACCAAGTGTGCCCCGAACAGGATCAACTTCCCCACATGCACCCTGTGCACAAGCAACGCACACTGCTCTGGACACGCCCAGGTGGGTGTCGACATCCTGGCCAACGAGGACGGTCTGACATGCGACTGCCCGTGCCGTGCCGAGTGGGAGGGCGACAGCTGCGAGAACTGCCCTGCAGGAATGAACGTAGGGTACGAGCAGGGATGGAACGCGAACAACGACGGAGCAGCACAGTGCACCACGTGCAGATCTGGGTTCGAGGTTCAGCCTGACGGAACATGCAGAGAGTGCACCTCGGAGCAGGACTGCTTCGGACACGCCGTGACCGGTATCTGGTCTACCAACGGAGAGAAGTGCAACTGCCAGTGCGTGAACGAGTTCAGAGACGCGAGCCGCAACTGCGAGGTGTGCCTGGTTGGGTATGACGAGGCAACTGACTGCACCACATGCGAGGATGGGTACTACCGCCAGGTCGACCACTCCAGCGGTACTGCTGTCTACGAGTGCAAGCTGTGTGTGTTCTCCGAGTGGTGCAACGGACGTGGTGATTCGATCTTCCGTGACCCAGTGAACCCGTACCAGTGTGCCTGCACCTGCAGGAACAACTGGGAGGGACCACGTTGCAGTGTCTGCCCTGCGAAGTTCGGCGGAGACGACTGCGACGAGTGCGCACTCGGCTACCAGGGCACTGCCCCCGACTGCACCCTGTGCGAGCAGCCCTGTGTGAACGGCGAGCCCACCACTGACTGCGGATGTGCCTGCAGGAACAAGTGGACCGGCCCTCTGTGCGACCAGTGCCCCAGCAAGTACGACGAGGCGATGGACTGTGGTGTCTGTGCCCCTGGTCACGCCGGCTACCCGACCTGTGTGCAGTGCACTGTCGATGCGCACTGCACCAGCGCAGCCCACGCATCTGATGCCAAGCCGAACGACGACCGCTCCACGTGCCTCTGCGAATGCAAGGCACCTTACATGCTCCCGAAGTGCAGCCAGTGTGACCAGACCAAGTACACCGCCGACTGCAAGGGGTGCCTCAACGGGGAGAACTACCCCGCATGCGGCCCGTGCACAAGCGAGACCCACTGCAACAACCGCGCCACCAGTGTCAGTGCTGTTGCTGATGAGTGCGTGTGCCACACCTGCGAGGACAAGTGGACCGGTCCCGAGTGCAACACCTGCGCTGACCCCAAGTACAACCCCGAGACGTGTGACAAGTGCGCAAACGGCAAGCACACCTACCCTGAGTGTGTGGGATGCAATGTCGACTTCTGCCACAACCTTGGTACCGACTCCACCTTCTCCGATGGAGTGACGTGCAACTGCACCTGCAAGGCCACTTTCCAGGGAGAGAAGTGTGACGAATGCCAGGACGGGTACCTGTGGAACGGAGGTCTGTGCAACATGTGCAAGCCGGGACACGCGCCTTTCACCACGGACGGTGCAGGATGCAAGCCGTGCAGCAACGCCGCAGTGTGCTCAGGAAACGGTGTGTCGCTTGCAAACGACGCGACCCTTCTCCCCGTCGACCCGACCACTGGAACGTGCTCGTGCCAGTGTAAGAACCAGTGGATGGACGGTGCCGCGGGTGACTGCAGCCACTGCCCGCCGCAGTTCCTTGCAGCATCTGACTGTGTGCTCTGCGCTGCCGACAGGCTGCGTGACGAGCCTGCCTGCACGAAGTGCTCGATTGCTACCCACTGCAGCGGAAACGCTGACTCCGTGTCCATGGCCACCTCGCGTCTGCAGTGCATCTGCCAGTGCAAGGAGGGCTGGACCGGACCGGCCTGCGACGTCTGCCTGCCGAAGTACAAGCAAACCCTGACGTGCGCATCGTCCGACAACCTGAAGTGCGCGGCAGGAGATGGCGGCGTTGTCTTCAGCGTGCAGGAGGGATGCACAAGCCCGCTGAAGGGGTGCGTGCTCTCCACTGACGATAAGCACTACGAGTGCATGGACGCTGCGGGCAACACCAAGGCGCCTGTGTGCTGCGAGCAGAGCAACCAGGGAGCGGAGACATGCGTCGATATCGGGAAGATTACCGCATGCACCCCGTGCGACAAGGACCTCGACTGCAACGGCAGAGGTGTCAAGACCTGCCCCGACCCGATCACCGGCAAGTGCATGTGCAAGTGCGAGAACTTCTGGGGCTACCACCCCACCACAGGTGAACCCTGTGGATACTGCCCCCCGAAGTACACTGGAGACGACTGCGACACATGCGCCGCCGACTACGTGACCATCGAGGAGACGTGCGACAAGAAGTGCACCCTGGAGGACTGCTCGGGACACGCCACCCACGTCACCGCCGACCAGGTGCTGAACAAGTGCAAGTGCACATGCGAGCTCGGCTACCAGGGAAGCGACTGCAACACCTGCATTGACGGATACGTGAAGGAAAACGGTGTGTGCGTCGCGTGCAATGCCGACAGCCACTGCTCTGGAAACGGTGTGACCGGGTCGACAGTTCTGGGCCAGTGCCAGTGCGAGTGCAAGAACGAGTGGATTGGGGCCCAGTGCGGAGTGTGCCCTGTGCGCTTCAATCAGACGAACGACTGCTTGGGCTGCTCTGCCGGACGTGCCGGAGTCAACTGCGACTTGTGCACCATCCTTGCCCACTGCAGTGGACACGCAAACGCTGTTGTGCCGAGCGATGACAAGTCTGAGTGCATGTGCACATGCAGCGGACAGTGGCAGGACAACCTCGCGAAGTGCGACTACTGCGACCCAACCCTGCACGACGGAGAGAGCTGCGACAGGTGCCGCCCAGGACGTATCGGGTTCCCTGACTGCGTTTCCTGCACCAGCGCCCAGCACTGCAACGGACACGCGGACTCAGCAGCAAACTCTGTGATTACCGACGAGACCCAGACCGACTGCGTGTGTGTTAAGTGCCGCAACCAGTGGAACGGTGAGGACTGCAACAACTGTGACGACCAGTTCGATAGCGACCTTGACTGTGGTGCCTGTGCTGAGGGATACATCGGATACCCAGACTGTGTGCCATGCAGTGTGCCTGCAAGCTGCAACAACAACGCATACAACGTCACCTCTGACGGAACGACGTGCGCTTGCAACTGCCGCAACGGATGGACTGGAGACGCATGCGACGTGTGCCCGACGCAGTACGACGCATCTGCGTCTGGGGACTGCGGTGGATGTGCCGACGCCACGCTGGCGTTCCCGCACTGCATGCAGTGCGATGTGGACACGCACTGTTCTGGACACGCTGATGGTGTTTCCGTTGATGAGAACGACGCCACGAAGTGCGTCTGCGAATGCAGAAACGAGTGGGAAGGTACCACCTGCAACACGTGTCCCTCCCCGTACTCCAGGGAGCCTGACTGCAACTCTTGCAAAGCAGGATACCAGATGACGTTCATCTTGGGACAAAAGGCATGCAGGCTTTGCACAAGTGAGGCACACTGCAACGGACGTGGTGCTATCGTTTCTGGAGACGGAAGGAAGTGCATCTGTGAGGAATGTGAGGGCCACTGGACTGAGGCGTCGGCATGCTCGTTCTGCCCTGCCGTCTACGACCAGGAGACCTGCACTAAATGCGCCGACAACCGTGTGGGCCCGTCATGCGAGACCGTGTGCACGAACGACGGACACTGCAACGGACATGCCCTCAATGTGAGCACGAACGCCGAGCAGACCACCTGCACCTGCACCTGCCAGACCGGATACAGTGGAGCCCAGTGCCAGAACTGTGAGGTGGGTTACATCAGAGACTCTGGTTTCTGTGTTCAGTGTGACGTGGCAATTCACTGTCTCGGCCGCTCGGATGCTGTCACCACCAACACGGCGCAGACCCAGTGTGTCTGCAACTGCCATGACGAGTGGACGGGAGCCACATGCAACACATGCGCCGAAAAGTTCAACAGCGCTTGCACGGGGTGCGCCAGCGACCGTTTCGATTTCCCGATCTGCCGTCAGTGCTCCAACGTGAACTGCAACGGCCGTGCCAACGCCACTGTGGTGAACGATGTGTGCACCTGTGGAACGTGTGATGACGAATGGACAGGTGACCACTGCGAGAGCTGCGACGCGATCTACGACGCCACATGCGCAGGATGTGCCGCAAACCGTGTGAACTACCCCACGTGCAGCGAATGCTCGATTGACACGCTCGGATGCGATGCGAACAACACGCGCTTCGCTCGCCGTGCCTCTGCCACGTCGTGTGTGTGCGAGTGCAAGAACAAGTGGTTCGGACCTCTGTGCGACCAGTGCCCTACTGGATACAACTCGGAGTGCCTCGGCTGTGCGGACGGATATGTGATGGACGTGCTCAACAACCAGGCCGCATGCGTTACGTGCGACACCCAGCACTTCTGCAAGGGATCTGGCGTTGACTCCGCTTCCATCGTGGATGGTGAGTGCAAGTGCGCATGCAAGAACAACTGGGCTGGAGCTGAGTGCACTGTGTGCCCAGCACCGTTCACCGCAGGATCCGACTGCGCCCTGTGTGAGGACGGGTACTACCTGTCTGCGGGCGTGTGCCTTGCGTGCACGAACGAGGTGCACTGCAACGGCCTTGCTTCCAGCGTGACCTCCGTGAACGGCGTGTGCCAGTGCACGTGCAAGACGGGTGTCAAGGGAACTACCTGCGATTCGTGTGACGCAGCGAACCTGTTCTTTGACTTCGTTGTTGGATGCCGCCCGTGCGACAAGACCACACAGTGCGGACCTGGTGCCACGTCCACCCATGTGGCCGACGACATGTGCGTGTGCGAGTGCGATGACTCCTGGGAGGAGGGCTGCTGGAGCTGTGCTACCGGGTACGCCGACTCTGAGGAGGGCAACCAGGACTGCTCCGAGTGCAAGACTGGCTACGTCCGCAACACTGCCGGCAAGTGTGTCGCATGCGCGGCGGACCTGTGCAACGGACGTGGTGCGGTGAGCCCCAGCCAGACCGACTGCGTGTGCACCTGCCAGCATCCCTGGGTCGGAGCAACATGCGAGGAGTGCCTGGACGGCTTCGTGCTGTCTGGCTCGCAGTGTGTGTGCGAGGCGAACACCATCCTCACCGCGCAGGGAAGCTGCCGCCCCTGTGGGTCTGGGCTTGACTGCAACGGAAACGGTGACGCGACAGCCGCAGCAGGTGATGTTGCGTGTTCGTGCACCTGTGCAGGAGAGTGGAACGCCCCCGACTGCCTCACATGCAATGAGAAGTACGACCAGAACACCTGTGACAGATGTGCCGCTGGCAGGATCAACTTCCCCGAGTGCACCCAGTGCACCTCCGAGACCTGCGGCGCTGGCGGTGTCCTTGTGGGAACGAACTTCGAGAGGACCGAGTGCCTGTGCGCATGCCTGAACAACTGGCTCGGAGGGAACTGCACAGAGTGCCCCACCCGCTTTGACAAGGACAACAACTGCAACGGCTGCTCTGACCCTGCGGCGACGGCACCCGACTGTGGAGACTGCACCGTTGAGGACTGCAGCAACCACGGATCTGTCGTGACCCAGAGCCCCGCCGTCAACGGTGTGCGCTGCAAGTGCACCTGCGATGGCCACTTCGATGGAGCCAAGTGCGAGAAGTGTGAGCTTGGATACGCTGGTGCTGCCTGTGACGAGTGCGCGTTTGGCTACGCAGGATACCCAACGTGCCTGAAGTGCACCTCCTCCAGCAACTGCAACAACAGGAATGCCGACCCTGCCTTCGTGACATCGGCGGATAATGAATGCACATGTGTGTGCAAGGGCAAGTGGACCGGCGCTACGTGCGGTGAGTGCCTTGCGCCGTTCACCGGAGCTGACTGCGACGAATGCCTGGGCGAGCGTGTGAACTTCCCCACCTGCACACAGTGCGACAGCGTCACCCACTGCGGAGGAAACGGAGTGGCGTACAAGAAGTCGGCCACCACCTGTGGATGCCAGTGCGCAGACGGGTACCGTGGTGCTGAGTGCAAGGTGTGCGCTGTTGGCTACGTCAGCGATGGCAACGGTGGATGTGACCCGTGCACCCCGTCTGCGAACTGCGCAACTGTGACATCGAACAGTGACAACACTGCATGTGTGTGCACTTGCAAGAACTTCTGGGAGACAGACGACTGCTCTGTGTGCCAGACAGGACGCGACGTCAGCACGGACTGCACCACATGCGACTCCACGCACATCCAGGTGGGATCTGTGTGCAGGAGCTGCAGCACCGAGCAGGACTGCAACGGCCGCGCATCGAGCGTTGTTGCCGTCGCGGACAGGACCGCATGCAAGTGCCAGTGCACTGGAAACTGGGAGGGTGACAAGTGCGAGATCTGCCCCGCAAACTTCGCAGGCCCGAACTGCGACCAATGTGCCGTGGACCATGCAGGAACCGAGTGCACCGAGTGCAACGCGATCTGCGCCAACGGCGGACAGTCGAGGCCCAGTGCTAACGGCAGCGAGTGCGTGTGTGAGTGCACTGGACAGTACACTGCTGAGTCGCTGTGCACTTTCTGCCCCAGTGTGTACGACAACACCGACGGCAAGTGCGAGCGTTGTATCTCGATGCACGTTGGCTACCCAGCGTGCACACCATGCACCAACACATGCTCGGGACATGGCAGCGCCTCGACCGATGCCCTGCAGACCGCCTGCACATGCACATGCAACAACAAGTTCTACGGACCTGACTGCACTCACTGTGCGTACGGATTCGAGACCGACGAGTGCAGAGTGTGCGACATTGCCAACGGTTACTACCCGACCCTTGTCGTGTCTGGTGAGACGCAGTCGTGTGGGAAGTGCACCTCCGCTGCCTGGTGCAACGGACGTGCCTCGACTGTCCTGGCGCAGGAGGCTGGAGGCTGTGCATGCATCTGCGACGGACTGTGGACGGGTGACCACTGCGAGATCTGCGCTGAGGGATACGACGCGACCGACGGTCTCTGCGTGAACTGCGCCCAGGGCTACTACCAGGCGATCCCCGACAGCAGCCCGCCAGGCGGCGCAGGAAGTGTGGGGGGTCCCTTCACACCGGGTGGTCCAGGAGGACCTGGAGGACCGGCCGTGCCTGACGCAACCGTCTTTGTGTGCAAGTCGTGTGAGACGGAGTTCGACTGCGGAATCGGTGCCCTGGCGTCGATTGCCACAAACAGCGTGGACAGCTGTGGCTGCATCTGCAAGGACTCATGGGAGCACGACTCCGAGGGCCTCTGCACTGTGTGCCCGTCGAACTTCTGCGGACCGGACTCAGGAGCGGACTGTGCCGTGAAGACGTGCACAACATGCAGCAACGGGTACTCCAACTACCCTGAGTGCTTCCAGTGCAACACCGCCAACACGCCCTGCTTCAACGGGAACACCAAGGTGGAGGACGGCGTCTGCGTGTGCGAATGCACAGGACACTACACTGGTGCTTCGTGCAGCGAGTGCCCGCACCCGTACACCGGCGCCCTCTGCAACGAGTGCGAAGAGTTTGGAGTCGTGTACCCTGCGTGTGGATGCTCCCTGTCTGCCTGCCATGGCAACGGTGAGTCGGTCACCTCGAACAACAACGATACCACATGCTCGTGCACCTGCAGGAACCACTACGACCCCGCCACTGACTGCGCCACATGCCCTGAGGGCTTTGACAACATCAACGGAGACTGCGCCACGTGTCAGAAGGACAGAGTGGCTGTTCTGGATGGTGGCGTGCTGACCTGCGTGAAGTGCACAGCTCTGGACTGCAACAACAACGGTGTCGTTGCCGGCACAACACTGAACAACGAGGAGTGCCTGTGCACCTGCAGCGACGGATGGACTGGGGACAACTGTGAGACATGCCCGCCGCAGTACAGCACCGCCTCTGACTGCAAGACCTGTGCTGCAGGCTACTACATGAGCGCACCCGGCGTTATTGTGGGTGGTGTGGCTGGGCTGCCGACCTGCTCCCTGTGCAACCTTGCCACCTTCTGCAACGGAAACGCTGTCACCATCTCTACTTCTGCGGACGGCCTCACATGCGAATGCGGTACCTGCAAGGAGAACTTCAGCGGCGACAGATGCGACCAGTGCGACGCCAAGTACGAGCAGACGCAGTGCGCCAGCTGTGCAGCAGACAGACTCGACGACGCTGCCTGCACTGAGTGCACTGTTAACGTCCACTGCAGCGGCAACGCTGTTGAGGTTGTATTGAACGGCCAGCGCCAGTGCCAATGCTCCTGCCTGCCAGGATGGACTGGGGACGATTGCTCCACCTGTGACGAAAGCAGCGACTACGTGACAGACCTGCTCGGACGCTGCAGAACATGCAACATTGCAACTGACTGCGCCGGAGGAGCGAACGCCGAGTCTGTTGAGCCGACGGCTGACATGAACGGATGCAAGTGCAAGTGCCGGAACAACTTCCAGCAGCCCGACTGCAGCACCTGCCCTGCACCGTTCGCTGGACAGGACTGCGATACGTGCATGGTTGGCTACGCAGAGTACCCGGACTGCAGACAGTGCACATGCGCTGGTGCTTCTACCACCGGAGTGGCCTTTGTCGTGGACAACGAGTGCAGATGCGAGTGCGTTGCTGGATACACTGGGGACAGCTGCACACAGTGCGAGGTTGGATATCAGAAGCTCGCAACTGGCCAGTGCCTGGAGTGCACTGACTCGTTCAGCTGCAATGGACATTCGACCTCTGTGACCAGCTCAGGAGGCAACGACGCGACATGTGAATGCACCTGCGCCAACAAGTGGGAGGGTCTCGAGTGTGGCTCATGCCCGACGCCGTACACAGGCCCCGCCTGCTCCCAGTGCAAGCCTGGCTACGTGAACTACCCCCACTGTGTGAACTGCGGGGACTACTGCATCGACACCCACACAGCCTCCTTCACATCCACACCCGGCACCGACACCGCCGCCGAAGCGTGTGTGTGCAAGTGTGCTGAGAGGTGGAGCGGAGCAAGGTGTAACGAGTGCGACTCCAAGCTGTACAAGCAGGAGGGAGACCACTGCCTGCCCTGTGCGTCTGGTCTGGTGCAGGCGATCCCCGCGTCTGGAAGTGGACAGGTTGTGTGTGAGCGTTGCACAAGCGACGAACACTGCAACGGACACGCATTCTCTGACGCTTCTGTGGTGGCCTCAGCCGATGGCCTTTCATGTGAGTGCCAGAAGTGCGCAGAGCCGTGGGAGGGTCCTATGTGTGACGTCTGCCCGACGGGATACGACTCCACCACAGGACTGTGCAACACCTGTGCTGACGGATTCTACGTGTCTGGAACTGAGTGCCTTGAATGCACGAACACTCTGAACTGCAGCGGCAACGGAGTGGCTTTCTCTGACGGCATCACGTGCATGTGCAAGTGCAGGAACCAGTACTCTGGCGAGACGTGTTCTGACTGCGAGTCGATCTTCAACTCGAACAACGACTGCAAGGGATGCAGTGCCACTGCCACTGGTGTTGCCCCGGCATGCACCACCTGCGACACCACCATCCACTGCCTGGGACGTGCCTCTGCGGTCACCAGCAACGGCACTGCCTGCGACTGCGACTGCGACAACCAGTGGGTGGGAGACAGGTGCGAGTCGTGCCCCGCCCGCTTCAACGTCACCGCTGGCTGCGTTGGATGCGCCAAGGGATACGTTGCTGACGGATCCGAGTGTGTCAAGTGCTCTGTCGCAACCCACTGCAGCAGTGCCGCATCCCTGGTCACATCCGTTGATGGGTCGTGCGTGTGCAGCTGTAACGACCAGCTCACAACTGCATCGAACTGTGCCACATGCCCGTCACAGTACACCGATGCTCACACAGGACACTGCAACAGATGTGCTGATGACCGCATCACCTACCCCGACTGTACGCAGTGCGACAACGTGGTCCACTGCAACGGACATGCTACCCTTGTGACCGCAAGCTCCGCAGAAGGCAACGCTGTTAGCTGCACATGCGAGTGCGACGCAGGATACCAGGGCACCAGCTGCCAGTTCTGTGCCCCTGGCTACATCAAGGACGGCAGCGCATGCGTGCCGTGCTCAACCACAACCCACTGCAGCGGACATGCATCGATTGTGTTCCCCAACCTGGAGCAGACTACGTGCACGTGTGTGTGCCAGGACGAGTGGACTGGAGCAGACTGCAGCGGATGTGACGCGAACCTGTACGACACCGCTACCTGCAACACGTGCGCAGCCGGACACATCAACTACCCGCTCTGCACACCTTGCAACGCTGCGCTGTCCACTGATATGGGTTGCTCTGGACACGGACAGGTGAGAGCGTCTGCTGATGGCACGCAGTGCCTCTGCGAATGTGATGATGAGTGGACTGGTGACCGCTGCCAGACATGTGCGGCGAAGTTCAACGGCACGTGCACCGGCTGTGCCGCAGGCAAATACCACTACCCTGACTGCTTCACGTGTTCCACTGAGCTCAACTGCAATGACCACGGAAGCGCCGTAGTCAGCGCCGACAAGCTTGAGTGCAAGTGCAACCCCTGCAGGAACCAGTGGACCGGAGACGCCTGCGAGACCTGCCCGGAGCCCTTCACCGGAAGCGACTGCAACCAATGCGACGCCGCAAAGTCGTACGTAGGCCAGGCACCCACCTGCACGAAGTGTGACCTCGACACCTGCAGCGGAAATGCTGTTGCTGTTGGCGTGTCGGGAGATGAATGCCTCTGCCAGTGCAAGGCCGGGTACGACGCAACTACCAACTGTGCGACGTGCGAGGACGGACACGTGATGGAGAGCGGAGTGTGCACTGAGTGCACGCGTGCCACGCACTGTGGAGGCAAGCACAAGGCGTCTGACGTGCTCGCCCAGGGAGGCCAGTGCATGTGCCAGTGCAAGCACCCATACAAGATGCACACCGACGGATCGTGCACGCTGTGCCAGCCTGGCTACGACCTCGCCTCTGGCTGCATGACGTGTGAGGCAGGCAGGATCCTGCTCGCAAAGCTTCCTGCGCACCTCACAGGAGTCTCCGAGGCGGCTGCGATCATCACGTGCGAGTTGTGCAACGTGCAGACACACTGCAACGGTGGTCGTGCTGCGACTGTAAACGTCGTGAACAACGAGTGCAAGTGCGAGTGTGATGCCAGCAAGCAGTGGACCGGTACGGACTGCGGTGTGTGCCCGACCAAGTTCGGGGGGCTGAACTGCGACGAGTGCGCACCTGGCCACTCCGACTACCCGAACTGCAACGTGTGCAACGTTGTGGACACGTGCAGCAACCACGCAGGATCTGTGACGCTGGAGCCCACCTGTGCATGCCACTGCAGGCACTTCTGGTCGGGTGACAACTGTGGCACCTGCCCCGAGAACTTCGACGCGGCCAAGGACTGCAGCGTGTGCAAGGACGGATACTTCAAGGTCACCTCTGCCAATGGAGCGCTTGTGGAGTGCAAGTCCTGCACTGCTGAGCAGGCCGGATGCACCGTCGCCAACGTGAACAGCATGTGGACCGACGGCAAGACCTGCCGCTGCGAGTGCACTGCACCGTGGAGCGGACCTCTGTGCAATGTGTGCCCGGACTACTACAACGGCGACTGCACTTCCTGTGCTGACGGGTTCACCGGAACGTTCCCTGCATGTGGAGCGTGCACGGATGCAAAGACCTGCAACTCCCGCGGAACTGTGGCAGTGGACACGTGCGACTGCAACTGCAGACACCACTGGAGTGGCGCAGCATGCACCGTGTGCGAGGATGGCTACGACCGTGACGCTGACTGCAACGCCTGTGCCGAGGGATGGTTCAAGACCGGCACTGACGCCACAGGCACGGTGACCTGCGCACAGTGCTCGGTGGAGACACACTGCGCTGGCAAGGCCCACCACGTCACCACCTCCGATGACGGCCTGTCATGCAAGTGTCAGTGCACCACTCCCCACACAGGTCCGGACTGCACCAGCTGCGACACGGACCGTTTCGCTGACGACTGTCTGAGCTGCCGCAACACCGAGGGTTCCTTCCCATCGTGCCTGAATTGCACTGAGGTCGGCGTGGGTGCCGTGCAGTACGGAGTGGTGGGTACCACCTTCACACCGACAGAGGCGCTTGCGGCTGCGCAGCTTGTGTGCAGCTCGAATGGAGTGCTGCAGCCCTCGGAGTCCATCCTTGGTGTGTGCAAGTGCGCGTGTGATGCTGGCTACACCGGTGCTGTGTGTGAGGTGTGCGCTTCGGGCTTCGCGCGTGTCGGAGACTCGTGCACCACATGCACCAACGAGACCTCGTGCAACAGCCACGCTGAGAGTGTTGGAACCACTGCAGACCAGACACAGTGCGTGTGCAAGTGTATGGACAACTGGGAGGGATCTGACTGTAACGAGTGCCCCGAGAGGTTCGAGCAGGACTCCTGCATTGACTGCGCCAGTGGCTACTTCGGTGAGCTGTGCCGCTCGTGCGATGAGGTCTTCTGCAACAACAGGTCCACCTCCTCGGTGGTTGATGGCGAGTGCACATGCGATACCTGCGAGAACGGCTGGACAGGCGACCGCTGCGAGACTTGCCTGTACGCTGGTGACAACTGCGACCAGTGCCCCCAGGGACAGACAGGAACGCCGCCCTCGTGCACTAGCTGTGACGCAACGACCCTGTGCAACGGAAAGGCTATTGCGTACACCACCGATGACAACACATGCGTCTGCGGAGGATGCGATGCAGGATACGCTGGTGACGACTGCAGCACCTGTGCCGAGGACTACGTGCTGGAGTCTGGTGTGTGCACCAAGTGCGCAACATCCACACACTGCGGAAGCAACGCCTTGGTGGTGACCCGCACGGGAAGCGCGACCACGTGTGAGTGCGAGTGTGTTTGGCCCTGGACTGGAGCGACTTGCCAGGAGTGCCCGACTGGATTCGCTCACGACACCACAGTGACACCCGCCACATGCAAGGCCTGTGAGCCACAGTACGTGCTCCAGGGGGCTGTGTGCACTCAGTGCACCATCGCAGATGACTGCAGCAACCACGCCACAGCTGTCAACAGCAACGCTGACTTCACTGAGTGTGTGTGCACCTGCGATGCCAACTTCGTAGGAGCGAAGTGCGGTGTGTGCCCCAGAAGGTTCGAGCAGACCGCATGCGTCGACTGTGCCGTCCCGTACTACAGAGACAACGGAGACTGCAAGATGTGCACTCTTGAGGGCACGTGCAGCGGACATGCCTCATCCGTCACCTCGGACTCGACCACATGCGCGTGCACCTGCAACAACGACAACTACGAGCTTCCTTCGTGCGACAAGTGCAAGACTGGGTTCGACATCAGCACCGACTGTACCACATGCAAGAACGGATACTACATGTCGAACGGAGCTTGCGTGCAGTGCGATGCCGCTGTTGACTGCAACGGAAAGGGAACGATTGTGTCTTCCGATGGGCTCACATGCCAGTGCAAGTGCACAGCCCCCTTCTCGGGAGACAGCTGCAACGTGTGCCTGCACAGCGGCACTGTCATGAACGACGACTGCACCGCTTGCACGGACGGAACCCTCGCGTTCCCTCTGTGCACATGCGATGCCAAGACATGCAACAACAGAGGCACTGCGTCTTTTGACAGCGAGGGTCTGTGCAAGTGCGACTGTGACGACAACTTCTCGGGCGCCTACTGCAACACGTGCCTGCCTCCGTACACGCTTGCGGACGGCAAGTGCAACACATGCCTGCCCGGGTACGTCTCATCGACGACAGCAGGCAAGCTGAGCTGCACGAAGTGTGATGTTGCTGTGCACTGCTCAGGAAACGGAAGGTCTGTCAGCGTCGTCAACAACGAGTGCGTGTGCCAGTGCAAGAACATGTACACAGGGACTGACTGTGGCACGTGCCCAGCGAAGTACGACAGTGCACAGGACTGTAACGCGTGCAAGTTGGAGACAGCCTTCTACTTCCCGAACTGCTACGACTGCGCAGCGGAGTACGAGTGCAAGAACAACGGCGTGGCTGTGGGAGATGGCTACACCTGCAAATGCGAGTGCGACGGCCTCTGGGAGGGAGAGGAGTGCGACGAGTGCGTAGGAAACAAGGGAATCAACTCTGCGGGCCAGTGCGCCACATGCAGCAACTACAGGAGCTGTGGAAACAAGGGACACGCGTACGTCGACAAGAAGGACCAGACGTGCAAGTGCCAGTGCGAGGACCAGTGGACCGGTGACGACTGCAGTGTCTGCGACACGACCAAGTACGCAGCCGACTGCAAGTCGTGCAAGTCTGGCCACGCCCACTACCCCGCCTGCATTGACTGCTCGACAAAATGCCACAAGGGAACGCCTCGTTCCGACGTCGATGACGAGTGCCTGTGCGACTGCAATGTCAACTTTGAGGGCACTTTCTGCAAGATCTGCCCCCACCCGTTCACCGGCGAGGACTGCGACAAGTGCGTCGATGGATACGCCAAGAACCTGATCAACGGCGCGTGCACCAAGTGCACCACTGGAGGGTTCGGCGATGATGCCTGCTACTACCTCGGTACCGACCACGTCGCCTCCAACAACGACGAGACCTGCTCTTGCATCTGCCGTGCTGGATTCGAGGGAGACCAGTGCAAGCAGTGCAAGACCGGATTTGCTGGCGACCTCTGCGATGGTTGCCCGAAGGGCTCCGTTGGAACGCCACCGTCCAGCTGTGTCACGTGCACATCGGCAGCACACTGCAACGGCCGCGCAGTGAGCGTGACAACAGACGCAGCAGGATCGCAGACATGCGAGTGCACGTGTGAGACTGGCTACGTTGGCGACAACTGCGAGACATGCGATACTGGCTACATTCGCAGCGGAGGTGCGTGTGTGCTGTGCACTGTGCCCACCCACTGCAACAACCGTGCCGCAAAGGTGCACTCTGTGGAGGGCAAGTGCGTTTGCAGCGGCTGTGATGACGAGTGGACAGGTGACCACTGTGAGGCCTGCGACACCACACGTCTTGTGTCGACCTGCAATGCTTGCCTCCCAGGGCACGTGAACTTCCCGCTGTGCACGGAGTGCACCAACGCCGACCACTGCAGCAGCAACGGCGATGTGAGCGCTTCGGCAGCACAGGACAAGTGTGAGTGCCACTGCACAGCACCGTGGGTTGGCGCTGAGTGCAGCGTGTGCCCGTCTACACACTACCTCTCGCAGGACAAGCAGGAGTGCAGACAGTGCGCACAGTTCCACGTGAAGGTGCCTGGAAGTGCGGACAACGAGTGCAGACTCTGCAACGCCCTCACGGACTGCAACGGAAACGGTTACATCACTGGAACCGACGGAACAAGTGACACATGCACATGCAGCTGCCGTGGACAGTGGACCGGCCCTGCCTGCGACCAGTGCCTCGACAAATACGACTCGTCGTGCACTGCCTGCGCGGCAGACAGATACGCCTACCCCACCTGCAACACATGCTCTGTGGAGGACGTTTGCAATGGATATTCCCACGCTTCTGGAGCTATTGTCTCTGCTGACGGTGGATCGTGCATGTGCCAGTGCAAGAACAGCTGGGGTGGAGCCACCTGCGAGACGTGCCCGAGCCTCTTCGGCCAGGACGACGACTGCAACTCGTGCGCCGAGACTGGAACGTACCCAGTGTGCGGAGAGTGCAGCACTGCAATGCACTGCAACGAACGCGCCGAGAACGTCACCGATGTGAACGGACAGTGCGTGTGCTCGTGCGATGGGCAGTGGGAGGGTAAGACGTGCCAGACGTGCCCGCAGAAGTTCGGAGGCGCCAACTGCGATGAGTGCAGCGCAGGACACATCGCCTTCCCCAACTGCTACACATGCACTGTCGCAACACACTGCAGCGGAAACGCCGACTCTGTTACGTCCACCGGTGCCAAGACCGCGTGCTCGTGCTCGTGCAAGAACCAGTGGACCGGTGACACATGCAACGTGTGCGACGAAACCAAGTTCGAGAAGGATGTGTCCGACTGTGGTGCCTGCGCAAGCGGCCGCATCGATTACCCCCTGTGCGAGCAGTGCACAGATGATGCCCACTGCTCGGGACACGGAACTGCCAGTGCCAACGACGACCAGTCCAAGTGCACCTGCACCTGCAGCGCTGGATACCGTGGGGCTATGTGCTCTGTGTGCGATGCCAACTACATTGCGGGCAACAACGGCGACTGTGTGCTCTGCAACTCTGCGGACCACTGCAACGGCAAGGCTGCCTCCGTGACGTCGGACTCTGCAGGGCTTGTGTGCCTGTGCAGCTGCGAGAACTCATGGACGGGAGGCCAGTGCCAGACCTGCCCCACCGGCTACGTTGAGCCCGCGTGCTCGGACTGTGCTGATGGCTACTACAGACTGACCCCCGCCGTGCCGTGCCAGCAGTGTGACAACCAGATCCACTGCAGCGGCAACGCTCTGACCGTGAGCAGCAATGGCGACAAGACCTCTTGCACATGCTCGTGCAAGCAGGGCTTCACAGGAGACTGCAGCACATGCAGCACCGGGTACGAGGGTGCTGACTGTGACGTCTGCAAGGACGGATACGTTCTCAGCAACGGGGCCTGCCGCGCCTGCACAAGCACCGACTGCGGAAGCAACGGACACCCGACCGGATCAGCGGCCGACAGACTCACATGCACATGCTCCTGCGACCAGAAGTGGGGAGGCGACCTGTGCGGTACCTGCCCCGAGAAGTACAACGCAACTGCCAACTGTGCGACATGCGCCAACGGAAGGTACAACTACCCCCTGTGCGATCTGTGCTCGGATGTGAAGTGTGCAGGAACACACGGAACTGCCAGCGTGTCCAACGACGGCAAGTCGTGCGTGTGCACCTGCAACGACTACTGGAACCAACCTGACTGTGCCACGTGCGCAACGAAGTATGATGCCACCACCTGCTCGCAGTGTTCGGACAACCACGTTGGTACCCCACCTAACTGTGTGGAGTGCACCCGTAACACACACTGCAGCGGCAGCCACCACTCCACCAGTGTGGTGAAGGAGAACGGTGAGTGCAAGTGCACGTGCGCGAACTTCTGGGAGGGTGCTGACTGCTCGGTCTGCCCGGCCTCATACACCGGTGTCGACTGCGATACATGTGTCTACCCGAACTGCGTGAAGTGCACCACTGAGAAGAACTGCAGCGGACATGCAACTGAAGTGCTCTCCACCGCCACGGAGTGCCACTGCACCTGCAGGAACAAGTGGGAGGGCGATGACTGCGATGTGTGCCCACCTGAGTTTGACGCTGCATTGGACTGCAATGAGTGTGCCACCGGTTACGCGTGGTCGCGTGGTGGCTGTGTGCAGTGCAACGTCGACACCCACTGCTCGTCGCACGCATCTGAGGTTTCCACCCGTGCGGACCACTCCGCGTGTGTGTGCAAGTGCACTGGTAGCTGGTACGGCGACAACTGTGCGAGCTGCCCTGCCAACTTCAACGCTGAGACTTGCGCCTCGTGCCTGAACGAAGACGACACCTTCCCCCAGTGCCGCCCGATTCTCCCGGGTGCGTGCTCGCCGAACCACTGCTCGAACAACGGAGAGGTCCTGGATGACGGGTTCGCCTGCACGTGCGACTGCGACTTCCAGTGGGAGGGAGACACATGCAACTACTGCCCAGTGCAGTACTCGGGCGCCAACTGCAACGAGTGCGCGACCGGATTCATCGACGCGTACCCAGGGTGCTCGGAGACGTGCAGCGTGTCGACGCACTGCTCGGACAACGCCAACTCTGTGTCTGCCACAGGCAATGCCACGTCGCCGTGCCTGTGCGACTGCAAGGGACACTGGACGGGAGACTCGTGCGAGACGTGCCCCTACAGCGACCTGACGGACTGCACATCGTGCACGAACGGTATGGACGACGTCACGAACTGTGGGTGCACGGCGGAGGCGAACTGTAACGGCAAGGGAACTGCATCAGTGTCGAACGGACAGTGTGTGTGCTCATGCACGGTTGGCCAGTGGGAGGGTGCCAGCTGCAGCACGTGCCCCACAGGCTACGACCAGGACCAGGATTGCTCGAAGTGTGCCTCTGGCTATGTCGGCTACTCTACCTGCCAGGCGTGTGATGCTGACATCAACTGCAATGGCCGCGGCACCGTGTCGACCAACGCCGACCAGACTGCGTGCGTGTGCACCTGCGACAACCAGTTCACGGGTGACAACTGCGAGACATGCCCTGCTGCGTACAGAGGCCTCAACTGCGACCAGTGCGCAGTCGGCACCTCTGGTACACCTGCCACAGGGTGCACACCCTGCTGCAACGGACACGGGTCGCTTGTCTCGAACACAGGAACATGCGGAACATGCGTGTGCGATGTGAACTACGGACCTACCACCGGCATCGATGCCTGCTCGCACAACACCTGCAACGACGCCGACTGGTGCAACAACCAGGGCACTGCCGAGGAGTTGACTGCAAGCCCCTTCTGCAAGTGTACATGCACAGGAAACTACGCAGGAGACCACTGCACCACGTGCAAGGCCGGAACTGTGGGTGCCAACTGCGAGCAGACATGCCCAGGAACAACACCTGGCGTGGCCGAGAACGCCGCATGCACCTGCGTGGCAGGAGCCACGGAGGCGTCGTGCACCTGTGCTGAGGGCGCCTTCGGACCTGCATGCGACTGCACCTGTGGCGCTGGCATGTGCGGAGACAACGGGAAGTGTGCAGCTGATGACACAACCGTCTGTGCGTGCGAGTGCAACACCGGATACGCTGGAGCGCAGTGCGAGATCACATGCCCCAGGACCAACGGTCTGGTGTGCAACGGAGGCCAGTGCCAGACGGACGGTACATGCACCTGCGCTACACCATACGCCGGAGAGGCGTGCGACCGTTGTGACGGATCGCACTGGGGACCTGACTGCGTGTACACGTGCCCCGGAACCACGAAGCCGTGCAGCGGCAACGGCGAGTGCCAGGATGACGGAACATGCAAGTGCAAGCCTGGATTCGCGAACATTGACTGCTCTGCGACGTGCCCGACAAACAACGGCAAGGTCTGCAACCACCACGGATCGTGTACCATCCAGGGCACGTGCCAGTGCCATAACGGCTTCGTTGGCGCAGCTTGCGAGGGTACCTGTGGTGTGGACGCAGAGCAGACGTGCCCTGAGGGCTGGTTCCTCGGTGGCACAAACAAGTGCTTCGCACGTCTCGAGACCACGAAGGTGGGCCACTCGCTTGCGGAGGCACAATGCGCTGCTGCGGGTGGCAGCCTTGCCACTGCAGATTCGCAGGCAGAATGGGATGCGCTTGCAAGACTTGTTGTGCACGAGCCTGCGTGGTTCGGCATTGTGTACAACAACGCGCAGTCTGCGTGGGAGTGGGCCAACGGCGAGAGCGGTGCACTGCGTTGGGATGCTGGTGAGCCGAAGCAGCAGAAGTGTGCAGTTACGGCCAACGGTGTGAACGGAAAGCGTTGGGCAACTGAGAACTGCGAGACACCGCACGAGATCATCTGCATGCGCGCCTCTACAGCACGTGGCTTTGCCGACAGCACGACCAGCCTGAGCAGAGGTATGGAGGTGCAGGACATGCGCCTCTGGCTTGCTTCGACTGAGTCCAACGACCCTGGTATGTGGGTTGACTCTGGCCTCACTGAGTCCTCGGCAACCGCCACCGGCAAGCGCTACCTGGCTCCTTGGGGAGTGCTGACCACCACCACCGAGACTGTGAGCGCAGCCTACAAGGTGTCGAACATGAAGTTCACTGCACCCATGACCTTCGTCGCGACTGTGCGTGTGGCAAACTCCGCGTCGTCCCAGGCAGCGCAGGGTGAGTTCGGTCTGTCCTTCGGGCACAGAACACCGCACTCTGGTGCCTTCGGGTCGCAGGCGGACACCACACTGTTTGTGTTCAACTCCACCCACAAGGCGATTGTGTACAAGAACGCTGGCGTGACGACCGAGCTGGCCTCTGCTGCGGGAGGGTGGACATACGGCACTGAGTACGCGGTCCGCCTTGTGCGCGCACCCACGGTGCTCTTTGTTGTTGTCAACGGAGTTGAGGTGCTGCGCACGCTGAACACTGCTGGGGCGACGAACCTGAAGAAGGTTGACGGCACTGATGCTTCTGCCTACGCCGCGCTTTACGTTTCGGGACAGCGTGGTGTGGAGTTCAAGAACGTTGTTGTGGGACACAAGACTTCTGCGGACGCTGTGTGCCCCACCTCTGCGGACACTCGCTTCGGCTTCCTCTCGTCCCAGGCGAACGGCGTGACTGTGTTCAACGTCAAGGCAGGTGTGGGTCTGCTGGCCCGCGCCTACGGAACCTCGGAGGGCATCCTCAGGACCACCGCCTGCGACAGCACCGCCAACGGCCCGTGCACCTTCAACGGTGTCGGTGCGCTGACCGTGTCCTCTGACGGAAGCTTCACCTACAGCCTGAACGTGGACACCTTCCCGTCCATCGAGGAGGTGTTCGAGGTGCCGCTCTACAAGCAGGGTACCACAGGTGTCACCGAGGTGTGCAAGATGCAGGTTGTCCTCAACATCGCTGCGTCCAACACGGCACCGACGTCGCTCGGTCTCAGCGTGAACCTGAAGGAGCTGACATGGCCCATCGACCGCTTTGTGGCTGAGCCGATCTTCTCCTTCGCACCCGTCGACGCCAACGCGCCGTCTGACCAGCCACGTGCCTTCATCAGCAGCGAGAACGGCGGCATCTTCGTGATCCGCAACAACAAGATGTACCTGCGCTCGCTGACTGCCATCCAGCCCACGCCCGCAGCAGCGGACTACCTTGTGACCGTGCGTCTTGCTGACGAGTTCGGAGGGTACCACCGTGCTGTGCTGACTGTGCGTGTGCCGCCACGTGCCGCCTCCCTGAAGGTGTGCGGAGAGCACGGTGTGTGCGTGTTGGACCACAACACCTGCACTTGCACAACCGGCTACACAGGCAGCGAGTGCAAGCACTGTGACAAGGACTATTTCGGTGCTCAGTGCACGCAGTGCCCGGACTGCAAGAACGGCGCAGTGTGCGACGACGGCAAGCTCGGAGGGGGACAGTGCGTCTGCCCGGAGGGCTACTTCGGTGACAAGTGCGAGCACACCTGCCCCACGGCAGGCGGACAGACTTGCAACGGAAAGGGAGAGTGCCAGGATGGACGCACTGGAAGCGGTGAGTGCAAGTGTGATGACGAGTTCACCGGACCAGACTGCACCATCCCTTGCGACTGCAGCGGACAGGGCACGTGCACATACTCTGTGGACACGACCACTGGCGACATTGTGGCCGAGTGTGTGTGTAACACTGGCTTCCTGGGAGAAAAGTGTGACAAGACCCCGTGCACGGACTGCAGCCCGACACCGAGCTGCCACCACTACCCGTTCAACGGAAACCTGCTCGCCACAACCTCGTCGCCTCCACTGCAGACTGCCACGGCTGTGAGCTACGTGCGTGGTGACCTTGACTTCTCCACGGAGACTGGAGTGACCGGCAGGGCTGTGGTGCTTGCGCCTGCCCAGCAGCTCACCTCCACTAACGCTGAGTTCCTCACCAAGGACTTCACCGCCTCGACGTGGGTCCGTGTGGACGACACCACCACCCTTGGTGCAGAGATGCCGCTTGTGTGCCAGGGTACCGAGGCCGGCAAGCACTTCAAGCTCAGCCTTGTGGAGCTTACGCCCGCGACCACACAGGTATGTTCCCCTATCCCCTGCACCCACACACAACACACACAACAGTCTGCCTCTGAGTGCATCCTGAAGCCGTGCACGACCGACTCGACCCTGAGCCAGCTCACGACGCAGCACGTGCTCGAGCTCGACAGCGTTGTTGAGGCCAACGGCGAGACGCTCTTCACATACAACGTGCGCCCATGTGTCTCGGACGCAACAGGATGCCAGTCGGTTACGGACATCACCATCGAGATCCAGGCCACGACCACCGACATGTCTGAGTGCGCTATCAACGCTGAGATCGGCACCACCGGTGACGCTGGCTTCGTCCAGACGAACAACTGCAACACCGGAGTGCACGGAGCAAGCATCTCCAAGTCTGTGAACCCAGGTGACGTCACCACACAGGTGCAGCTTGCCCTTACAGGCACATGGGAAGCGGTATGTATTCTTGTTATTTCCACCACCAGTGCCTCCGTCCGCCGATGTACGGTGAGGCGTTTGCACTGTCAACTTCTTTTATTTGATGTTCTCACCCCACGCCACTACCCACAACACACCCTCCCACAGTGCGACTACCGCAAGTACTCGATGCAGGGAGCTGAGAACTTCGCTGTCGGTGTTGTGAGGGGACCGTGTGTGCCTTCTGTCAAGGCTGCAACGTACGCGCCCAAGCTGACCGTTGGATCGCAGTCGGTGACGGCGCTCACGGCCATCACCCCTGGAGGCTGGCACCTGATCACTGGGTCGTACAGCGCGACTGGTACGGCGATGGTGTGCATGGACGCAGACTGCACGAACAGTGTCTTCGACCTCGATGCACTGTCGACTGCGACGGGAGGCAACACCCTTGGCCTGGGAGGCAGCTGCGACGGTGTGACCGGCACCTTCAACGGTGCGCTGGACGACGCCAGGATGTGCCCCACCCCGTGGGATGCACAGGACGTCAAGGCCGTGACCGATACTGCGACCCTGCGTGGACAGGTCTTCAGCTACAGCCCTGCACAGCTCTCGTGGAAGGGTAACCAGCAGTTCAACATCTCTGGAGCCTTCCCCGCAACATCTGTTGTGCGTGTGTTCGTCGGTTCTGCGGAGTGCATGGTCACCGAGGCTGTCACAACGACGAACGTCATCTGCATGGGAGGAAGCAACTGGCAGCCACAGCCCGTCTCGAGCGAGGACCACAACGTTGTCAAGACGCTGACCGTCATGCTCGACGGCACACCGCTGAACTGCGTGGGAGGTGCGTGCACGGTTGCCATTGTGGGTCAGGAGGTTGAGGACACACAGTTCTCTGTGTACCACTTCCAGGAGGACAGCACCGGCACGTTCGTCAGCGAGGAGACCAACTACATCGACTGGGTTGACGTTGGCGGAGGCGGCAAGGGACTGGTATGCCACACGCCTGCTTCCTTTCTCACTTCACTTATCACTCACTCCCACACTTTTTGTTACACCATCACCACTACAGCAACCCGTGATCGACCAGAGTCAGTTCATCGAGACCTTTGGAGCAGGCACGAACCGGGCAGGTATCATTGTCACGGAGGGCTCCCCACAGTACGCCGCGAACTTCCTCCACTACGGGTTCTCTGAGGTGACCGTGTCCGCGTGGATCAAGGCAGACTTCACACAGTGCAAGGACGTATGTCAACAACACACACACCCAGCCCACACCACACTTCACTTCTTACAGATGCAAAACACCTTCGGCCTGACCGGACGTCACTGCTCTGTGGCAGGAAAGTTCAAGTTCCCCGAGGAGCTCACTGGCGACGCGTCTGACGAGTACGCCTTCGGGTACTGGCTTGAGATCACCGACTCCGTGACCCCCGCACCGGGCAAGACCATCGCACAGACCAAGGACGGAAACTTCTACACTGCATTCCACGTTGCCAACGGACCAAACATCAAATGGACGGCGGCTGTCGCGAACACGATTGCCCTCGAGCACAACAGGTGGCATTACGTGACTGGATCTTTCCTGTCCGGAAGGAGAGGTCTGACCCCGCAGCTGACCGCGTGCACGGACAACGTGTGCATGACCGAGGACCTGCGCTTCCACTCGAACGACGTGCTCGGATACGCACCGGAGACTCAGATGCACGTTGGAGCTGTGGGTGGCCAGCACAACACCGAGTTCGTGTCGCCCATTGTCGGAGAGATGGACGAGCTGCTGATCAAGCCCATCTACGACTCACCGAAGACGATCGTGAGCCGCTACGAGACACGCTACGCCGCATACGACATCGACGCTGTTGTGTTTGTGTCCATCCCGGACGCTGCTGCGTACTACGACCCTGCCACCGAGATCTCTCTCTCCGCAGACGTGTCGCCGACACAGCTGCCCAACGAAGTGTTCACATGGGTGTTCACCTCGCCTGTGACAATGGTGCTGACGGACGCGATGACGACCACTGGACGCAACAAGCGCACCCTCTCCCTGAAGGCGAACGTCCTGACCGCAGGAGTCATCTACGTTGTGCGGGTGTGTGCGATTGAGGCGAACACCTGCAGCGGTGAGGTCTCCTTCATTGCCGTAGCGGCACCTTCGATCACGTCGATCTCTGTGGCGTGTGCGCAGGACTGTGGCGCGGACAACGTGCACAAGGCACAGGTGTCGCAGTTCGATGTGCAGACGAACGGTCTCCCCGCCGCCATCCCCGGTATTTCGGATGCAATCCTCAGGGCCGACCTGGTGTACACATACGAAACGGAGGACCCGATTTCGCAGGACCCTATCCCCCTGACGGCTGGCTTCGCTGCCAACCAGGAGATCATGACCCAGGTGGTGCTGCCTGCAGGCTCTGCACCGGACTACGAGCTGACTGTGCGTGTGCTTGTGAAGCAGCTCACCACCGGCTTTGTCACTACCGCCTCTACCACTGTGCGTGTGCAGCCCGACGGAGACAGCCAGCCTGTGAGTGACCAGCGTCTTACCAACGCTGTGGAGGGTGGTGCCAGCCCGGCTGAGCAGGTCGTTGCTGTTGCTGGTGTTGCCGACGTGCAGGCCGCAGTGGGTGGACGCTACGCACGTGCCCTGTCGTCGACACACTCGGTGCAGTACCTCCTCACGATCCTGAACAAGGCGACCATGGAGATCCTTGCCAGCACGAACAACGCCGCCGACAGCGTCACACCTACAATCCTGCAGACCCTCCAGAACCTGCTTGTGAAGCTCAACACCGACATCCTCGGACAGGCTGCACCCAACGCTGACTACCTGACAAACGCGACTGCGCTTCTTGCTTCCTCGACTGAGATGATGAACGCAGTGCTCAAGACACAGGTGCAGTACCACCACCTCAACTACAGGTTCGAGCGCTATGTGATTGCATGCGTGAACGTGATGAACAGCATCACCAGCACACTGGACACACTGACGACCAACGTGGTTGAGTTCGACGCGTTCGCCACCAACATTGCGCTGGATGCCATCAGGAAGGAGTTCCTGCACCAGGTTGTGCTGCACAGGGCTGCCTTCAGAGTGGAGTACTCGCTGACAGGTCTGCTTGAGAACGGCGCGACGTACGCAGGTCTGACCCCCATGGACGCCGACAACGGCTACCCGCAGAAGACCACGCTCAACGTGACGACAGCCTTCACCGGTGCCGCCACCCGCCAGGCGCTTGTGTCTGGTGTGAACCTTGAGACGGCAGTCCCGACGATTGGAGGAGGCTACGTTGAGATGACGACACCCCCGCAGCGCTTCAGCGCAGGTGTCAAGGAGGCGGCCGCAACGTTTGTTGTGACCCCGAACCACTTCGAATCGCGTGCCGATGTGACCAGCGCGCGTGCTGCCACCGACGCTGTGCTCGTGACAATGTACGAGAAGAGCAACACCACACAGCTCCTTGAGGTGGTCACCTCTACCGAGGGCACCGCCAACGTGCAGGTGAACCTCCTCTGCGCCTCTTGCCTGGCCTCTGCGAGCGACGCCTTCTACTGCGCGTACATCACCTCTGCCGACCTTGCGTCGTCGACAGGCAAGTGGCAGAGACTCCCGTACACCGTTGGGGACGGCATCATCACGTGCAAGAGCGGGTCGCACTTCGATGCTTACTACGCGGCGTTCAGGGACACCAGCGTCACCATTGACGGCACACCTGTGCCGCCTATTGCGCCGAGCACGACCGCACCGGGCATGACGACACGCACCTTTGAGATGCACGTCAGCAGGAGCTTCTCTTCGTTCTCTGCGGAGTGGTTCGTGAACGGCTTTGCCAGCGCCATTGAGGGTCTGTCGCGTGGAGACATGAAGGTGCTCATTTCTTGTCTGAGCGAGGGTGGTGTTGCAAAGTGCGTGACGAGCTCGCGCAACGCTGGAGTGCTTGCGGACATCGCGGACGGAACCTTTGTGCGCTTCTCCCTGACACTGCTGCCTGCGAAGATGGACGAGGTGGTGGCGCGTATCCTTGCTCTGGTTGAGAACTGCGATGCCAACAACGCACTTGGTGCGCAGGGTCTGTGCCCGATTCCGGGAACCACGCTGACGGAGGTTGAGACTGACACACCTGTGCCTACCGTTGCTGAGACGGACAGCGACGACAAGGAGTGGCTTGTGCTTGGTCTTGCCCTTGGGCTTGGCGGGTTCGTGCTCTGTGTACTCATTATTGCTGTCTTCTACTGCAGCAAGGCAAAGAAGTGCTGCTTCGACGACGGCTCCCACCCCACAAACGACAACAAGATCAGCGACACTGAACCCATCTCGGACGACCCGAACGCCTACCCCAACAGCCCCAACAGCCCCTCCACCTCAGTGGAAATGAGCCCCGTTGCCCGTAACGATATCTGAAAAATATATCGAGACATAAAAAACAACGAAAACGAAAAAAAAAAAAAAGAAATAAAACAGACAAAGCAAAACATAATATCTCTTCCCCAGAAAAAGTGCCCTTCCCCTTCCATCCTAGTCAAAAGTCAATGAGTGTAACAACTCTTATAAAATATACATTTTTGATTGGGGTGTTTTGGTGGAGGAGGTAAAAAAAAAAGCAAAAAAAAAAAAAAAAGTTTAGGGGGAAAAACCCTGTTTATGTTTTTGCGTTTTTCTCTTGGAATCTGTTGGCAACACAAATTGGAGGGTTGCCGGTTTTCTCCCTTCCCCCCTCAAAAACCATCACCACACACCCCTTTCCCCAAGGTGACTGAGCACTGTTAGGCTTAGTTCATCTAGCAATCTTATTCTCCCCATTTCCCCCCCCCTTTTTTCCCCTATAGAACGGCACATAGGCGCTAATTTTCCCCTCAACGTTTGCCCCTTTTTTATAGCTCAAATAAACGAAAAAAAAAGGATAAAATGGCTGAAAGCAAAGAAACACCGGTATGTGAGAGTTGTATGTATTTGAAGTGATTTTACTGAAAACACCCCCTTTTCTTTTTGAAAAAAAAAGTGACTGTTGTTAAGGTGACTAAGCTCATGATGGCCTAGTATCATTGTACCAATAGTTCTCTTATTTTCAAGTTTTTTTTTTTTCCCATACCCCGGTATTTTTGCGTTTTTTTCTTTTTGAAAATTCCCAGTAGTCGCCAGCTCACAAAAATTCGCTTCCCCCTCCAACCAACGATCGTTTTTGTTGATTTTTGATTTTTTTCTTTTGTAAATATGCATTTACAAAAGAAAAGGGGGGGTGTTCAAACAAAAAAATGCATTAAAATTTTACTAAAAAAAGAGTGCGTCGTATATTTTTTTCTATTTTCTTATGTTGAAAATACTCTTTTATGAAAGATGGACGATGTACGTTCACCTTACATAGAAAAGGGATTTTTTTTTTGTCATTTTTTTTTTTTTTTTTTGCTGCTGAGAGTCGGGTTGAATAAAGGCCGCCTCACGAAGGGCCACCCTCAACTCCAGGTAGTTTTAAAAAAAAAAAAGAAACTGGTTGATATCGCATTATGGTAGCAAGCCCTCTATGTCCCTCCCCCTCCCTCTTCTCTCCCGGCCGAGACATTTTTTTTTTTATTTTAAATTTTCTACGTTGGGTCAAAAAAAAAAGCAAAAATAAAAGACCCCTTTTGATTTGTCAGCACGCTGTGCACAAAAAAAAGCAATCCCCCAAAGAATTCTGTCACCCCCATATTGTTTTTCCCCCAGTACAAAATATTTTTTTTTTTTTCAAATATTTATTCTATAAGGTGTGGCTAAGCAGAGTCGCTTGGGTTATATCTTACTATTGTTCTACATTTTTTTGATTTATTTTTTGTTTAGAAAAACTAGTAACCTTTAGAGGACTGAGTTAATCTTACTATTCTGTGTCTTTTCTTTGTTGTTTAGCGTATCCTCTTCGCAGAAGTGATGAACGCTCCTCAACTGTACCCCTGTTCTACAAACAAAAAAAACATTTTCAAAACCCCCCCGGAGTTTTTTTTTGTACCAACCACTCCAGAAAGGTGTTCAAAAGGTTCAATTTCACACCCTCCAAAAAAAAAAACCTCAATAAAAAAAGCCTTTGGTTTCATATCGATTAATTTTTTTTGTAAATGATGTCAAGCAAAAAGAGAGGTGCGTGTGTGTATTTTAATATCCTCCCCAGAACAAACTCTGTTTATCCTTTTTTGGATTTTAGCCAAGGAAAGTAAATAGAGTGAACAAAAAATGGGTTGAGAATTGCAAAAAAAAAAAAAAAACAATCATGATTCTGTGTTTTTTTTTACTTCGTCATCTTAGTGTTGTAGGAGTCTCGGCCTTCCCTTCTCTCTCCCCCCTTTTTCCGTCTAAGTCTCATTTCTTCTCCTGTTCCCAAAACGGATCACACTTTGCCACTTCCATGACCCTTTAAACCCCGACTCTCCTTTAGTGAACAAAAATAGATACCCACAGTCTCGCCTGAAGATGGATGTTAAAAAAATATGTACAAAATCAACCCCCCCTTTTAAAAAAAAAACACGGGTCAGGAAAGATCTTTTGTCTTTTTTTGTCTTTTTTCGAGAGAAAAAAAAAAAAAATCAAGATTTTCAGGATTTTTGTCTTTTTTTTTCAGGATCTCTCGAGATCTTTGAGATCTTTGAAAAATCCTGAAAAAAAAAGGAAAAAAAGGAAAAAAAGAGAAAAAAAGATGAAAAAGATCTTGAAAATCTTTTTTTTTCTCAAAAAAAAGATAAAAAAGATTTTTGGGATTTTGAAAAATCTTTTTGGGAAAAAAAAAAAAAAAGATTTTGAAAATCTTTTTTTTTTTTTTTCAAAGATTTCTCAAGATCTCGAGATTTTTCATGAAATTTCATGGATTTTTCCAGGATTTTTCAGGATTTTTCCAGGATTTTCAAATCTTTTCTCTTTTTTTTTTTCTCCCAAAAATCTTTTTTTTTTTTTTTTTTTCGGGAGAAGAGGATTTTTTTTCTCGAAAAAAAAAAAAAAAAAAAAGATCTTTCCCGACCCGTGAAAAAAAACATTGTGGTAGTGCGAAATTGCACAACACCTTTTGGTTGTTGTGTCTTTTTTTTTTTTTGCTGCCTCAATTTTTTTTTTCTTTCCCCCTGTAAAACCAAGCATTTCTGTTATACTCTTGGATGAGCTACGCCGTTCGTTGTTTTGTCGTTCGGTATTTTTTTTTATTTGTTTTTCGAAAAAAAAAGGTGACTAAGCACGAAAGGTTTAGGACCTATTTTATCATTTTTTGATGTGCGTGCACAGCGAGGCACATTCAATTTTTTTTTAAGGTGGCTCAGGATCATCTTACAAAAACCCCCCTTTTTTTTAAAAGTTGTTGTGCCCCCTATCATTTCAGGGCATTTTTTATTGTTTTGTCGAAACACTCCCATTGATGGACCGACACAAGAAGAATCCCCAGTTTTTCAAAAAAAATTCGGGAAATTTAAAAAAAGTGACAAGCTTACCATCCAGCGAGAACCATTGGGGGTATTTTATTATTTGCTGGGGGGGTTGTGGGGAAGAGGACGTTATGGGTGGGGTAACCGAAATAGGTGTGGATTTTGTTTTGTTGCTGTTTCTTTTTTTTTTCTTTGGATGACTTAAAAGCTTATTTCATGTAGCAAAGAGGCTTAGACCCATCCCACACATATTCTCCTTTTTTTCTTTTTTTTTTCTCTTTTTTTTTTTTTCTTTTTTTTTTTTTTCTTCCTTTTTTTCCCCCCTCTGTGTGTCTGGTGGTTTTATTCCCTCCCTCTTTCCCCATTCCTCTACGGACTTTTAAAAAAAACTTTTTAAAAACAGGCCAGTAGAGTAGACCCCATTCCCCCAATATTTCATCCTATCCCAAAAAAAACAAACAAAGTATCTGTGCGAATTCATCAACAAACAAAAAATCCGATTTTTTTTTTGACGAGAAAAGTTCAGAAGGTTTACCGAGAGAGAGCTGCAACGAGGCATTTCAATAGAGTTATTCCCAAAAAAAAAACCCCCCAAATTCTCTTTCCGGACTAACACATCATGTCGTTGTGTAAGTTCGGGTATTTCTCCCCCCTTTGATAGATGCGTTTAGGAGGTATATTCATCTTTCAAAAACCTTTCTTTTTGATATTCAGCAGCAGGGTGGTTTTTAAAAAGACAAAAAAAAAAAAAAAAAAAGGATTCAGCAAAAATTGTTAGAGAATTATCCATCCCCCTTTCTCCCCCTTTTTTTTTCTTTCTTTTCTTCTGACCAGAGTTGGTAGCTCACACGTTATTTGTGCTCCGTTCTGTCTTTCTCCTCAAGGGGAGGGAGGGAGGGAGAGTACTAACGTGCGCTCTGGGCTAGAAGAAGAAGGGAAAAAGGGGTGGGAGAAGGGGGTACTTTCTTGCAAAAGTTTGCAACAAAAAAAAAAAAAAAAAAATGAATCTGATGCACCCCAGAGCTGCGTGTAGAATGATATTTTGTTTATTATTTATTTCTTTACTTTTTTGTGGTAGGGAAAAACAAAACAAAACAAAAAAACAAAACAAAAAAACTCTGATAAGTGTAGGTAACACATCAAAACCTACTATTTTTATTCCCTTTTTATTTTTACTCCCTTTTTTTTTTTCTCTTTTCTATGCCTAGAGCTTCTTTCTTTTGGTAACACAGTGTGTGGACTGTCTCATCCGGATTTAAAAAAAATTTTTTTTCCATTTCTTCCCCCCCAAAAGTATGCACCCAATTTGTATGCGTGGTTCACCCTCCCCCTTTTTCAAACCCCCTTTTTTTGTTTCCATCATTCGTCCTCCCAAATGCCCGTAAGGCTTATTCCCCTCCACACATCTTCGTTTTCTTGAAGTACGATTACTGAGTTATGGGGTGAAAAAAAAATGGGGTGGATTTTTTTTTTGTTCTGCCGGGAAAATATTGAGATATGATTTTGAGATAGACCTGTTTCTGATGGGCTGTTGAAGAAAATATCGATTAAAAAAAAAAAAAAATTCCCACCTCGAGTGAACACAATAACAAAAGTATCAGAGAAAAAAAAAGTGGTGTCTTGCACCTAAAGCCAACTGCACCCTAGTCTATGGTGTTGATTTAAGACAAAAAAAAGAAAAGAAACAGAAACGTTCTGACAAAGTGGACAACGGGTAGTACAGTTGTTGTCGCCACATATTTCTCTATTTCACCCTCAAAGAATTCCCATCCGATTTTCCCTTTTTTTTTTCACAAAAAATCCCCCAATTTTAGCATACGTTTTAAGTAAATTTGGTACTATATTGATACCCTTCTTCTGCTGTTGTTCAATGCAGAGAATATTTTTTTTTTTTTTTTTGTGTAAGGTGACCTAAGTTTGATATGACAGGTTATCTTCACATCTTTTCTCTTTTTTTAGTGTATTGGAGTGGTCGTGTTGGTGGGGAGAAGGGGGGAGAGGAGGGAAGAAGGAACGTTTTTTTTATTTTTCTCTACGGTTTTTTTTTTTTTTTTTGTTGCCCCTTTTGTTTTACGCATTCCAACTCCCGAAAAGCCCCCAAAAAGAAATCCCCCCCATTCACAAAAACACCTTCAAACCCCCCCTCAAAAAAAACAAGTTAAACCGAAAAACAAAACAAAAAAAATAACTTCACCAACAAAAAAAAAAACATTTTTAAAACACCGTGGGTTTCAATGAGACCATGCTTGTTGCCCTCTGTTGTTCTGAAGGAAGACAACGCAAATAAAGAGGGGACAAAAAAAACAAACAAAATAAGGCGTGGTTTGTGGTATCCCTTCGGGGGAATCACCGGCTGCGTTTTAAAAAAACACTATTTTGCGTACCAGTTCTCAAGAGCTGTCCGGGAAGAAGAAAAAAAAAAATAAATGAAGAAAATAATTAATTGTAACCATTCTAAAAAAGGAAGTACTATCCAACACAAAACGAGAACTTGGTACTAAAAAAAATCAGCCAACAAAAACATTTTTTTCACACATCACTAAACATTTTAGCTCTTTTCAAAAAACATGATGGATAGTAATTTATTTCACTCCTTTTTTTTTGTTACATTGTCAAAAAACACAACACTATTTCTTCATTTGTATTTTTTTCCATGATGTTATCGAACAAAAACCGGACTTTTTTTTTTTGAAGTAACCCTTTTTTTGAAACCAGAATACTTAACATTTGGGAGGGGGGGGAGGAGAACCCACATCATTCCAGTCTGCACTTCCCTGTGTGGATGAGTGTTACCCTTTTTTATCCTTCCGACATATTGTTTTGGTCATTTTTATTTTTTTCTTTTTTGAGTTGCAACAAAAGCCACACCATGGTGTAATAGCACTCAGTGCATTGCAATACACAACAATTTTTTTTGTTTTTTTTTTTTTGTTCCATGTGTACTGGATGTATCGTACCTAGGCCATCCTATTGTACTTTCCTCTCATTGAAGAAAGTATCGCAACTAATATAATGTATAGTTCAAAATGACAAAAAGGAGAGTTTGAAGAAAAAAATCATTTTGCCAACTTTCTTAAAAGATATTTATGCCCAGCGAGGCATTTTTCTAGTCTATGTTTTTTTCTCTTTTTTTCTTTCGATTTTTTTCTTCTTTTTTTTTTTGTGAATGTAATAAGGAAGTGTCCGCTCTAGCTGTATCGTATGTTAACCATATTTTATGCAAAAAAAAAAATATATATGTCCAAAATGTATGATACAGCTGTCATCAACGTCCCTACCCATTCCCAGCCTCCCAGGGTCAATTAGGCCCTCGAAGGTAAACACAGTGACACCCAGCAAGATGAGCCGTAACTCTCAAATCACATTCAATCCATATCTCCCACATTTTTTTTTATCGTTTGTAAAGAAAAAAACAAAATATGTGGGAATGCATCGCACAATGTTCACTCCAGAGGAAATAAGGTTTTTGTAAAACCTTGTCAAAAAAAAAGGTAAAAATGGAAGTCAAATTGCAGAGAGGACTGTAAGTAACTCTAAAAAAAAAAAATAGAATCAAGACAGGAGGGGGGAGGTAAATTTTATTTTTTTTTTCTCTTTTTTGTGGAAAAAAAGATTTCAAAGATGTATTTCGTGCCTTTGTAAGGTCTATGCATCTTTAGAGCCTTTTTTTGTTTTTTTTTGTTTTTTTTGTTGCTTTAGCTTTCTGGACTCAATTCTTCTTTTTTATTGCGAGCTAAAAAAAAAAAAGTGATTTATTTTATTGACTCGTTCCTAACCGTCCTTTTATTTAGTTCAAATTTTCCATTTTTTTTTTTTTTTCCAATTTGCTGGAATGATTGGCGATCGTGGGAATACCTTGCAGGTATTCATCTTCACCCAAAAAAAAAAAAAATACCCTCTCCTTTTCCCCCATTCCCCCCCCCTGTATGTTGCCAAAGCGAGACCTATCTTTCAAATCTATTTCCCCCCCATCAAGGTCGAGCAAGCAACACACAGACTGCAAACGCCGGAATCATTTAAACCTATTTCCTCTCTAAAAAATTTTTTAAAAAAAAACGTCTGTTTTTATGAGGAAATGGGTGGGGGATGATTCAAAAAAACTTTTTTTTTTTTTGTACCCTTTCGTATTCTCCTCTTGGAGAAGAGCCCTCCCCCCCCAAAAAAAAAAATGTGGAGAACACACAGTGGTCGACTCTCCATGTTGACAATTTTTTTTTTAAAACCCCCCCCGCCCCCCACTAGCTCAATACAACACACCTTAGGGTTGACAGAAAAAAAACAAAATTGTGGACAAAAAAAAAACCCCCTCTTTTTTCAATAATTTTTGTCTGAAAACAGTACGAAAATTTTTAAAATAAAATGTGGAGAAATATTGAGGGAATTTACAAAACGATGGTTTATTTTTATTTTTCAACACAAAAAAAAAATCCAATGACTCCTTCTCTCCCCTGACCTCCTTAATTGAAAGCTGTGTAAATATGCATGGGACTTAGCAACTTCACTTGTAAGATGTGTGTACAGGAGACGGTGCATGCATCCTGCAAATTTTCTTAGTTTACATCCTTTACAACAATAATAAAAAAAACAGCCGTTTCTTTTCTCTGTTCCGTTTCTGACCATGGAGAGACATCGATCAAAGATTCCCCCCCCAAAATTGCGAATTCATATTTTTCTTTTGAAGATGATCGCCTGTGTTTTTGTTACACAGCCCTTATCTTCTATTGAAGAGGTAGTTTAAAAAAAAAAGTAAAAATGTTATTTCCACTCGAATCTCGAGTGTGCAAGAGATTTTTTTTTTGTCCCGTAAAAAAAAAGAAAAATAACATAATCTGACCGTGAAGGAAACTCTAGCTTAGAGGGAGATTTTTTTTTTAAAGGTACACTGTCATGAAAGGGCTTTGTATTTCAACCTTATTTTTCTTCTTTGTGAATGGAGTATCGGGAAATATTGCCTGGTACTTATTTGCATCTCTCTCTGATCTGGTAATGTGTGGTGAGGTGCATGGTGAGGCTCCTTCATCTATCTAGTCAAAGGGTTTCTCTTCGCATTCGCTTCTCTTTTCTTTCTCTTTCAGCTGCGACAAGTTTTTTTTTTTAAACAATTTTCTGACCACAAAAAAGAGTTCCCCACCCCATTTTTGATCGTTCTATAAACAATTCTCCGTTCAGTAAAATAGACAAATTACCAAGAGATTTTAAATGATGAGCAAACAACGCGACAAAAAAAAAAGGGGGGGTTACGTCCATGCCACTATATTCACATTTATTTTTTTATTCCTACAAGCGTAGCTTAAAGGAGAAATAGTTCCTCAGATACGGTCGCCAATCACCCCTCAAACAGGGTAATTGTGCAATCAACGAAAAAACCTTTTTTCCTTTTACTTACCTATCAGAGTTACTATTTTTTTATTTTAGTTTCTTTTAAATTAGGCGAATCAAGGGGCGAGAGGTTTAACTTCAAAACCAGCACCATTTCGCGTTGTATATTTATAAGGTGACTAAGCAACGAGAGGCTTAGGATCATCTTATAAACTTTTCTATTTTGCCCCCCATTTTTGTCCACATTTTATTTTCTTTGCGTTAAACAATAATAGTCTATCGAATTGTTATGTCCCCCCTTTTTTAAAAAAGCCAACTCTTCAAAAAAAAATTTTTTTTTTTAAAATATTCCCACATCATTTTACATTTTCCTAAACATTTTTTTTTTTCTTAACCCTGTTTTTTTGTTGTCTTTTTCTTTGTATTCCATATCATCGTAACTAAAAAAATATCCTCTAAACGAACGCAAAGAGAGAAAGTCGACGCCACGTTTTGAGTGATGTAATGTGGTATGGGCGCTGCTGAACCCTGAATTAAGGGAAATTTGACGCAAACCCCATACAACAACGTCTTCTTTATACTTTGCGGGTATTGTATTTTTTTTTTTGTATTTCATTTTTTTTTTGTTCTTGTATTTGCCCTAATTCAGCACCAAGCAAAAAGCTAAACTGTAAAAAAAAATCTTTACATCACACTAAAAATGAACAATCCACGAAGTCGTGATAAACCATAATGTATAATTATTGTTGCATTTCTCCGCTCGTGTGTGTTGTCATTTTTGCTCTTTTTATATTTTGCCGAAAACACCTTTTTAAGGATATCTTCGCACAAAATAGCCTTTTTTTTTGTCAAAAAAAAATTAAACAAAAAAAAACCACTATGTACAACCAATAGGGCAAACTCTGCTATTTCCAAAAAACACATATTTTTTTCTTTTTTAAAAAAGGGGTAAATACGAAAAAACACTTTTTCGCGCACGAAAACCTTTCCCCAAAAAAAAAAAAAACAAACGTTGGTATGTAACGCAAAAAACAAAAGGGAATATTTTTTTTTCTTCGAGCTCAAGGCATAACCTCATCCCACCCGATACCCCACTCCGTGTAACCCCCCCCCCCCCCCCCCCCTCAGTGATTTGTTTGGGACTGATTGTGGAAGCAATGAACGGTGACTTTCTTCTTGCCTGTCTTCCCCTCTTTTTTTTTTGGATACCCTTTGTAAGGATCTGATATCGGGGGTAAAGACCCTGATCTTGGCATTCTTTGGGGTGTCTTTTGGGAAACGGAGTATTTAGCAAAACCATCGGCAATGAAAGAATAAAGATAAAAAATGAGTTGTTCTCCTTCAAAAAAAAAACTGTCTCCAGCACAAAACACACACTCTCTCTCACCCACTGTTTCTGTACCTTTTATTGTTTTTCTTTTCACAGGAACATTTTCAGTTTTCATTGGGGAGAGGGGGGGAAAGCCTACAAAAGCAAAAAAAAAAAATATGCCAAAAAGTGGACCAGCAATAAGACTGCCAAAAAAACCTTCTCTTTGCCAACCTCAATGCAGTTGGATAAGAGAGGAGGGGGTGTTGGGAGTGTTTCGTCTAAAAATCGTCTCACAAAAAAAAAGTGGCAATCAATCATTTTTTGTTCACATTTTCTTTTTTAAAATCAAGGTGACTAAACGAGAGTTTTAGGCTCATCTTAACCCCTTTTTGTTCTCCCCCCGGTCGATATTTGATTCATCTTTCAAAGTGTTTATTTGGTGGGGGAGAAAAAACAGATATGGGCCAAAAAAAAACAGGAAAAAAAAAAAATGCCCTATTTTTTTTTTTTTGAAAGAAAGTTCAGCAGTGTTAAGTCGTTGGACGGCGCTTTTTCAATAAAGTTGGATCTGCAATTTTTTATTTATTTATTTTGATATATGCTCAATAGCATTTTTGGAGTTATGTTTTTTTTAAAAAAAAATGTGTTGTGATATAATGTTTGATGTGTGTATGTATCTCTGTTGCGTCAATCTAGGATATTTTTTCACCGTTTTAACTTTTTAGTTTTTTTTTCCTTTTTTTATCTCTCTCTCTTTCTCTTTCTCTCACCCCGAAACTACGTGTGTATTTCGCCCTCATCTCACATTTATCCTTTGGGTAATCTTTACGGAGGAAAATCACATGATACACACAAAAAGCAAAAGGGGCGAGTAAATTTTTTTCACACACACACAAAGCAAAAGCAAACAAAAGCCAAGGACTTATGAAGGAAAACAAATGCGTAGTGGGGTCTGTACTACTACACATAAAATTCAAAAAAGTTCGAGTTTTTTTTAAAAAAAGAAGGAAATAAATGAAACGAAAAAAACGCACAGATAGACAGCACACACATCAATATTATGGCCACAAACACGCTACTACACCCTAATCCTGTATTTTATAAAATATGTTGAGGTTACTTCAGACTTGTAGAAGTATGTTCTCAAACGTATATGAGACAAGCAAAAAAAAAACAAAAACAAAATGAGTGCATTATCGGCAGCTCAGGGACGACTTTACCGTTCGTTTTTAGTTTTTTCTTTTTGCACACACACACAAATAAGAAGAACAAGAAGATCCAGGAGGGGGTGAAATCTTTACCACTTACCACACACACAAAAAAAAAAATACCTCCAAAAAATATATGAAAAAAAACAGAAAAAACACATACACACACGCACAAATATGGGGGTAGGGGGGGGGTGGGTGGGGGGACTCAGTTCCAGCATTCGTACGGTTAAAACAAACAAAAACAAACAAACAAAAAAAAAAAAACAAACAACAATCTCATCTTACCTGACATTCCTCTCTCCGTTCGCCCCTCCCCCCCTTTCCCCCCCTTTTTCTTCCCCTCAAAGTTATTCCCCTCACCTACCCCACCCTAGCCCCTTCGGGGGACAATAGCATTTTTTTTTTTTTGTGGAAATTGTTTCTTTTTTTGCTACTGGTTAAAGGTAACTGCCATATTGAAAATTTGTCGTTAATGGAGGGTGATTCTCGGCATGAAACAGAGGTAAAAAAAAAAAAGGTAAACATTTCCACATTTTCCTAATGCATTGTGATTTTTTTTTTCTTGTTGTGTTTTACGTCCTTTTTGCGTCTGCACATTTATGAGACTTCTTCCTTTTTTTTCTTTTTCTGCCCTTTTTTTGGTTTTATTTTTTTACCAAACAGGATAGAACTAATGAACCAAAAAAGTTAGAAGAGGAGTAAAAAAACGGGGGAAAAAAATCAAACAAATGCAAAAAAACAACCCCTTCTTAAAAAGGATTGTTTGAACAAAAAAAAACCCCCCAAACGTTTTCTTTTTTCCCCCCATTTTTAGGATGAATTTCACGCAAACAAAGGGTACCCCCGCATACAAAAATTTTTTTCCCCCCAACACACATCACCTCCCGCAGTATTTTTTATTTTACTTTTATATTTTCTCATTCCCCTACCCTCTCCCACTTCCCACACCCCTTATTTCCAAAAAAAAAAAAAACAACAAGTCGTGTTTTGTTTTATTCTTTTCTCTCGGGATTTATCTCTCCCCTCCCAAAACCCCTTCACCCACCTCTCTCCACAAAGAGGGTGGAGGAAAAACCAAAAAAAGCAAACACAAAAAGCAAATAAAAAAAAAAAAGCAAACAAACAAACAAAAAAAAAAACACTACAACAACAAACAAAAAAAAACAACAAAAAAAAAAAAAAACAACAAAAAAACAACAACAAAAAACAAAAATAACGTCTCCCCTCCCTCTTTTTTCATAAACCACGAAATGGATTGTAGGACTGCATGCACGGCGGGGTCCGCACACCCCGAGGGTCCGTAAAACGGCATGTTAGGACACTCCCTCTTTACGGAGTGTCATTACGTACCCTAGGGTACGTAATTACGGACCCTAGGGTACGTAATTACGTACCCTAGGGTCCGTAATTACGGACCCTAGGGTACGTAATTACGGAGCCTCCCAGGGAAAGGGACTCTCGAAAAATTTTTTTTGCCCCCGTTTAGGGCTAATTTCGACGATTTGAGGCCATTAAAAGCAAAATTTGGCACTTTTGAGCATCTGTGGGGGTCTAAAACGCAGTTTAGAGTACCACAATTTTTAGTGGGTTTTACCGAAAACAAGTCAATTTTTGGGCCGAAAAAAAATTTTTTGACATCACAAAATTGCCCTTGGTGGGCCTATGTGTCCTCAATGCTGGGCGAAAAATGCAAATATAGCTATTTTTAACTTTCACACACAATTTTAACGGGTTTTACCTGTGTACCTGTGTATCTGTGTACCTGTGTACAGGATATTTGTTGTGAAAGACATCTTCCACCATGTATTGAGGAGGGTAAGACAGTGGTCGCAGTTTGTACTTGATAGCATTACAACATTTAACTTCTCCACGGGGGTCTTGGGCCGTTCACTCGGTTATACCTTGACCAGCGGAAGATATTCTTGAGGCCTTTTTGGTCTCTAGAATATCCGGTATTCCCGAACGGAGGCACACTTTGTGTGTTACTACGACCTGGCAATTTCCAGCAGTAGGTTAAGTAATCTTTCTTGTAAATTGTTGGATCATTATCTCCTCAGTGCATGAATGCCCCACGTGACTGGACACTTTTGTGTTTGTCATGTGGAGCTGTGGTTGCTTTTTCACGACTTTTTTCCTTGTACACCAGTGTACCGTGTACCGGGGTACCTGGGCCGAAAATACACCAGTACCCAGGTGCCTGGGTGCCCAGACACACCACTGTACCCAGAATCCAGTCTCCCACCCAGAAAACCTACTCATACACCAGAAAAGTGAAAATAGCTACTCGATCAGAAAAGTCGGCTACTCGACCAGAAAAGTAGCTGGGAAAAGTTCAGAAAAAGCCAGAAAATTTCAACAAAACGCATTTTTAGGTTCTCGAAGACACTGGGTACTGGGTACTGGGTACTGGGTACTGGGTACTGGGTACTGGGTACTGGGTACTGGGTACTGGGTACTGGGTACTGGGTACTGGGTACTGGGTACTGGGTACTGGGTACTGGGTACTGGGTACTGGGTACTGGGTACTGGGTACTGGGTACTGGGTACTGGGTACTGGGTACTGGGTACTGGGTACTGGGTACTGGGTACTGGGTACTGGGTACTGGGTACTGGGTACTGGGTACTGGGTACTGGGTACTGGGTACTGGGTACTGGGTACTGGGTACTGGGTACTGGGTACTGGGTACTGGGTACTGGGTACTGGGTACTGGGTACTGGGTACTGGGTACTGGGTACTGGGTACTGGGTACTGGGTACTGGGTACTGGGTACTGGGTACTGGGTACTGGGTACTGGGTACTGGGTACTGGGTACTGGGTACTGGGTACTGGGTACTGGGTACTGGGTACTGGGTACTGGGTACTGGGTACTGGGTACTGGGTACTGGGTACTGGGTACTGGGTACTGGGTACTGGGTACGGGGTACTGGGTACGGGGTACGGGGTACTGGGTACTGGGTACTGGGTACGGGGCACCCAGAGAAAGCACCTTAAAAGCAGCGAAGGCGCAGGTTACGGGGAAGACAAGGTATGTAATTATGTTTAACTTTCAGTTACTAGTGAAGATTGAACAAAAAAATGCCGCATATTTCAACTTGTTCGTGTTTTCAACTCGAAATAAACGCGTAATGTTCACACTATTAAATAGCTATTTTTTTACGCACCAATCATTTTGTGTCACCTCATGACATGAAGGAGGAAATAGAAAAAAAGCATTTTGAACACATGCGGTTCTGGGGACGAACCGCGCTGCAGAGCCACTCCTCAGGTCGAGGTGTGTGCGTTTCGCCACAACCTCTCCCATGGGTTTTATCGTGTGATGAGTGTTACGTTTCTATTTGGTTCCACAGGCGCTCGTTACCTGCTTCACATAATTCACCTCGCTTCACTCGAACCATTTGTGCAGCAGGTCACTCTCTCGACCTGTAGCGTGGAAAAAATCTATCTTATTTCACGGCAATAAATAGCCTTTTTTATTAACCTCACCTTTCCCGACTACTACGTTTGTATACCATAACTTAATCACACCCCACATTTACACTTATACAGGATCGTGAAGTCTGAACTGCACCCGCGATTGCGATGAGAAGCTTCACCGCGGTCCGACATTCAACAACTCAAAATCTACCCGCATCAATCTATTCTGAGTTTGCGGACGAAGATCTGGGTGGAGGGGGGTGGGTACACTTAGTCAGTCACTGCTATAGCCATTAACCAAGGGAGCATAGCTAGTGCAAGAAATTCGACTTTGGAAACCTTCCGGAAAGTCTGTCCTCTGCTTCCGGAGGACTAGACACAAGAAAATATTGCGTTCCCCCAGAAAACCAGTGCACAATTCACACTCCTTGTGGGTGGTCTTGTTGCCTTTTTGGTCAACAGTAATTTTGGCCCAGGCATGCTCTTGAAGCATGACAATTTAGTGTGTATGGGGCAGGGTGTTGTTTTGTTCTGAATTCTCTTTGTTATAACATCTAAGTCAATCGCGGGTGGTGGTTTGTGTAGCGTGAGGCACTCTTTTTAACAAACTTCCTGCGGCTGCTAAAGTGTTATTTCTTCGGATTTAACAACGTACAGCGTAACATAGTGGATTAGCCTGGTCGACACAACCTTTGATAGCTATGGGATAACCAACCCCCTTCGACCCCTTGTGGGTTCACTGAACAAGCCCTCGTGGTAGTTAAACGCGATTGACATTTACATTCCTAAAGATGAAAGAACAAGACAACACTTCTGTACCCGCGCATCAAAATTGTGGAAAACTTTGCACCCCAAACACCCTCAACAACGCCCGCCAAAAGGCGCCCCTTGTTGCTGGGACTTGGTTCTCATTGATACACTGCACAGCAGGCATTCCTCTGAGTCCAACGCAGTTTGGCCTGTCTGCAGCGTTGCACCGAAGGTGCACGAAGACAGGGTCTGGTGGTAAATTTTGCGTCTCGCATTCCCTCAGGGAAGTTTAAAAACTCTTGAGCTCGGTTTGTTGTCAAAGAAATATTCCACCATGTATTGAGGAGGGTAAGACAGTGTTCGCAGTTTCTACTTGATAGCATTACAACATTTAACTTCTCCACGGGGGTCTTGGGCCGTTCACTCGGTTATACCTTGACTACCGGAAGATATTCTTGAGGCCTTTTTGGTCTCTAGAATATCCGGTCTTCCCGAACGGAGGCACACTTTGTGTGTTACTACGACCTGGCAATTTCCAGCAGTAGGTTAAGTAATCTTTCTTGTAAATTGTTGGATCATTATCTCCTCAGTGCATGGTGGAAGACGTCTTTGACAACTAACCGAGCTCACGACTTTTTTCGGTATGTAACTTGGGATAGGCCCACATGATCATGGTCTATCATGTGATACCTGTGTACCACTCGGTTTGCTCCCAGGGCTTTTCGACCAGCAGTCACACATCCAAACAGTGATTTCCCACCTTAGACCACGTAATTACGTACCCTAGGGTCCGTAATTACGGACCCTAGGGTCCGTAATTACGGACCCGGGTCCGCACTTGAGGGTCCGTAAAGAGGGTCCGTAAAATTTACGGACCCTCGGGTGTGTGGACCCCGCCGTGTGGTTGGGTGTCCACCCCCCCCCCCCCCCCCGGTACAGCTGGTCATCTACCAAAAGGTACACTGCTCACGAGAGGGTTTTGTATTTCAACTCAACGTCTCTCTCTCTCTCTCTTTCTCTCTCTCATACCCTCTACTGCAAAGGATAAGTCGTAATCTCAAAGGAGTGGTCTTTTCTTCTTCTCTCTGACTTCACATCTACGGTACCAACACCGCTCATCAAAAAATAAACATACTTTCAAAACAACATTTTCATACCCTCCACTTCCATCAAAACTAACAGAAGAAGAGAAGAAGACACACTACCTAAATGGAAGGGCGCAGCAATGTATCCACCTTAGGCATAGCAGCAGGGCTGGGGGTAGGCATCTCTGCATTGGGCTACATCGCCTTTCGTGATACCGAATCCACCGCTAGCAGCACCTTACGGAAAGGAGAGGAGGATGAACTCATTGTCACCCTCAACGCCTCGCTTGAGGGAAGCCGTGCAGAGGTTGCTGTCATGCCGAATGTCATCGGATTATTAATGAACCTCATGAAAGCAGAGACCCTCGGCCTTTCTGTGCATAATCCTGTTATAGCGGACTCCTGCTTACTCCTGAAGAGAGCTGCAGAAGAGCAGCTGCTCACTACTATTACTAAAACTACTCAAGCAACGAGCCAAACCAAAATAGAATCGGATTCGAACGAAGTTGGTTCTCCAAAAAGGATTGACGAGACAGCGCAATATGCAGATGGGGAAACGCTGATTCGGTCCATTTCTGTTGCAAAAGACTGTCGTTTTGCGTATCAAAAGAACCGGTATATATCTTGGGTGATCCCATGTTGTGTGACAACCGATTCAATTGGAGTCGACGCAACGTTAATCCGAGACGCAGAACGGTTGGTAGCGATGATCCATGAAGGCAAAGATAAGAAAGGGGTCGCAACGGTGTTGCGTCTCGCTAAGGCCGCAGTACCATTTCATCTGTTGTGCTTAGGGCTTGGATTTATGAGGGTACAGACAGAACAGACGTTGCTGGGTATGTTCCCGGAAATGGTGGAGGCAGCTGATGCGGAAGGTCTTGCCGGGGTGAACGGTCAGGTAGCAAAAATTGTGTTTACCTTTTGTGTGAGCAGGGCTTTGGATGTAGCGAGCAGCACTTTCTCTTTCTTCAGTACATCGCGTTTTACCTGTAGTCTTCGTACTCTGATTGTACAACGTTGTCTTGGTCAGGATTATGAGTTTTTTGACAAAAATACGTCTCACCTCTCTCACGAAATTGAAGACGACATTAAGGCCATCAACTCCTCGCTCTTCGATTCTCCCCTCGATTTGGTCCAATCTTTTACCCGATTGGCAGTATCAACAAATGCGATTTATAGGGCATCTCCAAGACTGTTTTTGCCTTCTCTTGCACCGCTTCCGTTTGCTTTTATTTTTGCGTCGATTTTGATCGGTTTCTTCTCGGATGAGGAGCAGCAGCAAGGCACCTCATTGGATGTACTGCGGAACATCAAAACGGTGCGTGAATGCGTGATGGAGAGGGAAGAGGGGAGGAGACGGGAGGTGCGTGAGACAGAGTTCCGGAGACGTGCCCTTCGGTCTTCATTCGTCTCTTCGTGTATGACGACACTATTTTATTCTGTCCTGGGAGCACAGATTCTTGGTATGTACTATGCCGGATGCAAGATGTACCTCAGAAATGAGGTCGGCGGAGGGGAGCTGCAGACGCTTGTCATGAACGCATTGACCCTTTTTGGGAGTGTCCCTGTTTGCATGGCCTCTGTGCAGAACATCTATGCTGTGATGGTCCCCATCAACAGTCTTGCCCGTATTCTGGATACGACACCTAAGATCGAGCCGCCGACCATCGATTTCATTAACTCCTTTGCACACAAAGCTGTGGTCTTCCCGGAAGCCTCATCCGCCATCAAATTCGAGAACGTTTCCTTCCAATACCCCTCCACCGTGGATGGGCTGCGCGCAAAGACCGACGGCGACTACGTTTTGAAGAACGTTTCGTTTGAGGTGCTTCCCGGAGAGCACGTTGCGCTTGTTGGTGGTGTAGGCAGTGGCAAATCTACGGTCATCAAACTGGTAGAACGCTTCTACGACCCAACCGACGGGCAGGTGAACATCTTCGGCCAGGCCATCTCCAGCTACAACGTACACGACCTCCGTTCTCAAATGGCTGTCGTAGCGCAAGACTCTGTACTTCTCGGAAACACCATCAAAGAAGCGATCACCTACGGTCTCCTCGACATCCCCTCTGACGCCGACGTAACAAAAGCCTGTGTCTCCACTGGAGCCTGGAGTTTCATCAGCGAATTCAAGGATGGTTTGCATACTAGGGTAAGCGGAGGACAGCTGTCCGGAGGGCAGAGGCAGTGTCTGTGCATTACGAGGGCGGTGTTGAGGCGGCCGAATGTGTTGCTGTTGGATGAGGCGACGTCGTCGTTGGACAGTGTGTCGGAGAAGCTGGTGCAGGACGGTATCGATGGGCTGCTTGGCAATGCGGATGGCGAAGGGGAGAACGGCAGTGGCACAAAGCGTACCACCATCTCCGTTGCGCACCGTCTCCAGACCATAGTCGGCTGCGACCGTATCATCGTTCTCAACCAAGGCTCTGTGGCGGAGCAAGGCACGCACGCAGAACTCATGGACATTGCCGTAAAGTGCTGTGAATCCACCGGGCAGCTCCAAGAAGGCTTCTACCGCACGCTCTACGAAACGCAGATGAGGCATGGAGGGGGCGGGGATGCAAGTGACACAACACAGAAAATGATTTCCCTTCAAAAAGAAAACGCAAAATTGAAGCGGTTGCTTGGGGAGGAGAAATAGAGGAGGGGGAGGGGGAGAGAAAGAGGGGGTTTGTTTTGATCAAAGGAGCGGAGGGGGGGGATGGATGGGGGAGGAGTTATACTCTGTGAGTGACAAGCAGCAGAGAAACGAATTCCAAAAAAAAAAGGGGGGGGGAGGAGTGAGACTTCGGCGTTTTGCACTATCAACACGGATGCTGCCAGATCTGGCCAGATCTCCAGATCTGGGCCTCCCAGATCTGGCCAGATCTGGAAATTTTTTTTTTTTTTTTTAAAAAAAAAATTTTCCCAGACGTCCCAGATCTGGCCAGATCTGGCCAGATCTGGCCACATCTGGGAGATCTGGGACGTCTGGGAAAATTTTTTTTTCCAGGTACCCCCAATGACATAACGAAGTATCGCTTGAAGTACCGTTCAATATACGTTGCTCGTGTGTGCAAGTTACGAAGTAGGACACACAAGGTATATCAAACGATAAATCAATCAGATAAACGTTACATCATTGGAAAATTGTTGGCACCGCCGCCCTGTCTTCGTATTTATTACGTCGACAGGCCAAACAGCGTTGGGCTCAGAAGAAGCAGTGCAAAACACTGGGGATCAACATGAGAACCAACTCCCAACAACACAGGCTACCGAAGTAGCAGGTGGGGTGTTGCGGGTGTTTGGGGTGAAAGAAAATCGATTTTGGTAAGTTACAGCAGAAAATTCTTAAGTTTGCACAATTGAGAAGGGTGTTACCACTGCCTAATATTATTCGTACATGTGAACCGGTAAGGTCGAGAAGGGTGGACACGGCATACAAGTACAAGTACAAGTAAGACGTACCTTCTACAAAGGCTGAATTCGCAATTCTTAAGGGATTGAATTCAGCCCCCACGTGGTGTTTTTGAGAAAATCATTCCATGGTATACAGCTAATGGTTCCCGAAGAATGATTCGCCCCTCCTCGTTCATGCAAACTTAAGAAAATTCTGAAGTAACTACAACCTGGCGTGCGGGTACAGATGCATTGCTTTGTTCTTTCCTCAAAGTCATGTGTGATCTCTCGGGTCTGTACTAAAGTCAGTGTTTAGATAAGCATCCACTTGACTCGTTCTAACAACCGTTGAAATCTAGAACAAAACAATACACTGCCCCTTCTCACACCAAGCCGCCATGCTTCAAGAGCATGCCCTGGGCAAAAATTACTCTGACAAAAATTGGTTTTCTGGGGGAACGCAATATTTTCTTTGCACACACGAAGTGTGATTGGAAACTAAACATATTTAAAACCAACGATAGATCTGTCTTTACGCTTTTTCCTTTTGAATCCTCCCCCTCATCCATTATCATGTGCGTCATAGGCAAAGAGCCTAAATGGCTGCGGTCAACGAAAAATTTTTTAACTTCGTTACCGAATAAATATGGCACGGAGGAGTAGGACTCGTGCGCGGGGTGGCAGGGGACGAGGAGGAGCACGGGTTGCCGTCGTGCAGTGCGTCGCAGGAGCAGTTGGGCCCTCGCTGACGCACCCTCCGCTGCAGTGTGGCTTGAGGCCCTGTGTGTGGGTACGACGCTGGAGAAGAGCGCGTGCACCACCATTGCGTCCTGCTTTCCCGACATTCGGAGCGCCGCCGAAGATGTACGCGCCTCCACCACCGCCCGCGCTCCCGAGGAGGACGGAGGAGGACGATGGGCCTGATGTTGTGCTCCTGTACGGGGAGGCAACGATTGTTTTGGATCGCCGCTTTGTGTCTGCTCCCGCCGAACGCGCTGAGGGGGAGCTGGCGGAGATCTCCCGTGCTAGGTTGGACCTGGATGCCCTAACGGCGATGGACTCTCAAGGTCTTCTGACAGGAGTCCTCGACGTGATCCGGTCCCCCGAAGCCTTCACGGCAGCCCTCACCGAGGAGGGCCGAAAAGTCCTGGAGTCGTCAGTCCCGGTAAAGAGAGGGACTTCCAGGCATATGCTGCGCCACTGGGGGAAGCTGCAGAAGTGGGGTGTGATGTCTCGGTCTGGCGAGCAGAAGGTGATACTTCCCGCCTTCACCGTGCCGAAGAAGGTGCGGGGACTGAGGCTGGTCTGCGACGGTCGGAAGCTGAACCGCCTGATGCGTGACCCCCCTCCCATGTATCTACCTTCCATACATAAGGTAGTGAAGAGGTTTCTGGACAGTGCGTACGTGGTGCAAGCTGATGGGCGGAGCTGGTTTTACCAGTTTCCGCTGGCAGATGGTGTGGACGATTTCTTTGGAGTGAACCTGGCAGGTGCACGCGGACCCTTTGTGAGGGCAAAGCTCAACGTGCTGTGCATGGGGTGGAGTTGGGCGCCGTGCATCGCGCACCGCTCGGCTATGGTGTTGCTGCCAGAGGATGAAGGGATACCTTGGGTGGACAACTTCTTTGTCGTGGGCAATACCTTGCAGGAGGCAGAGAGGCGCTACTCTTCGTTCCTCCGACGCGCTGAACGTGTCGGTGCCGAGCTGAATGACGACGAGGGAGAGGGAGTGCCTAGGACGAACTTTTGCGCTTTGGGCCTGGAGTTTGACTTGGCGAGTTCCCCAAGACGGTACCGTGCTGCCCCTGACTGGATTGAGAAGTGTGTGGAATCCCCCGTTCTCAGTGCGGTGTTGAAAGACGACTGCACTGCCCGGGATTTCTACAAAGTATTGGGAGGTTTCGTGTGGTTTTTGTATTGTACCAAACGGAATTTGTGTTATTACCGTGATTCTCTTTCTTTTCTGCGGCGTACCGCGTCTTTACTTGCTATTGACCCACAAAAGTGGGATGTTCAACTTTTTATCCCCCCATCTGTTATCTCAGAATTCACAGGCATAGTGTCTGTGATGCGTTGTAATGACTGGATTGTAGACCAACCAGAGAGACCCACCGTGGTGACTTGGTCAGATGCCTCGGACCGCGAGTGGGCTGCTTTAATAGAATCTGAGTTTTTCGAACCTGTTGTTCAGGGTGTGTTTCCAGATCCTGAGAAACATCACATATACCTGAAAGAGCTATACGCTGCTTGGCTAGCCGTTCGGTTAGCGGCCGCAAACCACCCTAATCATGAAGTGTCTCTTCAGGTCGACAACGCCGCTGCAGTGGCAGCTATAAACAAAGGTCACAGCAAGAATTATCTAGCTAACGAGCTGCTGTGTGCGATTTTTGACACTGCAAAGGCAGCAAACATGTGTGTATCCGCCACGTGGGTGGACACTTTAAGTCAACGTGCTGACGAGTTCACTCGCGGGACGGTGGCCCCCACGATGGTGTCACTCCCCCCTGTGCTCAAAGTATACGAGAGTGTGGAGGCAATGTTTTGTCAATAATTGTTTTGTTTGTTATGGCGCGTGCTGGCTTTGCTCAGTGCCCCATGAGTTTTTATATTTTGCCCATGGGGCGACGAAGGGATGTTTATTGTTCATCAACATTTTATCGCTGGTGCGTGCTGACTCTGCTTGGTGCCCCATGCATTTTATTTTACCTTCCCGCTCACGGAGCGACGAAGGGTTTTGTTATTGTTATCATTTTCTCGCTTGGAGCGTGCTGACTCTGCTTGGTGCCCCTTGTGCTTTTTACTTTTTCCCCTGAAGGGGTGTCAATGTTCATCTACACTTTATCGCTGGTGCGTGCTGACTCTGCTTGGTGCCCCATGCATTTTATTTTACCTTCCTGCTCGTGGAGCGACGAAGGGGTGTTTATTGTTCATCAACCTTTTATCGCTGGTGCGTACTGACTCTGCTTAGTGCCCCATGTACTTTTTACCTTTTCCCCTGAAGGGGTATTTATTGTTCATCAACACTTTATCGCTGGTGCGTGCTGACTCTGCTTGGTGCCCCATGTATTTTATTTTGCCTTCCTGCTCGTGGAGCGACGAAGGGGTGTTTATTGTTCATCAACATTTTATCGCTGGTGCGTACTGACTCTGCTTAGTGCCCCATGTACTTTTTACCTTTTCCCCTGAAGGGGTATTTATTGTTCATCAACACTTTATCGCTGGTGCGTGCTGACTCTGCTTGGTGCCCCATGCATTTTATTTTACCTTCCCGCTCACGGAGCGACGAAGGGTTTTGTTATTGTTATCATTTTCTCGCTTGGAGCGTGCTGACTCTGCTTGGTGCCCCTTGTGCTTTTTACTTTTTCCCCTGAAGGGGTGTCAATGTTCATCAACACTTTATCGCTGGTGCGTGCTGACTCTGCTTGGTGCCCCATGCATTTTATTTTACCTTCCTGCTCGAGGAGCGACGAAGGGGTGTTTCTTGTTCATCAACATTTCATCGCTGGTGCGTGCTGACTATGCTTAGTGCCCCATGCATTTTATTGTTTGCCTTCCCGCTCACAGTGCGTCGTAGGAGTGTTTAGTGTTTGTTTTATTTTTTCATCACCTAGGGTTCAATGGTGGTCTGTGTGGGCCTGTCGCGGGACGACTGGTTTTTCTTTGAGGAGCTTGTCCTCGTATTGTGCGTGCGCGTTCTGTTTTCTTGCGTTGTGTACATGGTATTTTCCTGCCAAGGGCGGGTTGTTCTGATGGCCACGAGCCCCGCTATACGCGGTTGAGGACATGTTTTAGTACCACGCCTCCCTGCTTCACGAACGTCCGCTGCCCAGTAGTTTGGAGAGGCGACTCTCGCGGAAGATTGTCGTTTCGGTGGTGGGTCCGCCCGTGCTGGTTTTTGTAGTCCCTGCTTATCACTGACACCGTTTTCATATTTTTTGCTCTCCCGTTTGATGGTACTGACTCTGCTTCGTGCACCATGCGCTTTTATTTTTGTTTGAAATGTGTCCCCCTGTATGGGGTGTGCTGACTATGCTTGGCACTCCTTGCGCTTACGGCCCCCCCTTATCCACTGTCTTCGAGACGGCGAATGGATATCAACACGATTTCTTTCTGTGAGTGCTGGCTTGCTCGGTGCTGTGTTTACCGTTTTTCTTTCTTTTCCTACCGTTTCCCCCCTTTTTTCTTCCCCGTTTAACTCCGTACTATGCTACTATTCCGCTGCGCGGTCCCTTTGGGTCATGCTGCGGTCAACGAAAAAAGACATAGTAGTAGAGTAGTAAAGACAGATCAGTTGGTATAATGTTATGTTTAGTTTTTGCACACACGAAGTGTGATTGGAAACTAAACATATTTAAAACCAACGATAGATCTGTCTTTACGCTTTTTCCTTTTGAATCCTCCCCCTCATCCATTATCATGTGCGTCATAGGCAAAGAGCCTAAATGGCTGCGGTCAACGAAAAAAGACATAGTAGTAGAGTAGTAAAGACAGATCAGTTGGTATAATGTTATGTTTAGTTTTGTGCCTAGTCCTCCGCAAGAGCAGAGGACAGACTTTCCGGATCCCGAAGTCGAATTTCTTGCACTAGCTATGCTCCCTGGGTTAAATGGCTATAGCAGTGACTGACTAAGAGTTTCATAATAATTAGGGTGGTCTATGGGGTGGGTTAATGGAAAAGTTGGTATATAAACCCGACTTTTACGATCGCCACCTGGTTTTCAAATAATTGCACCAGCTCTTCCGTCGGCACTGCTTCGCTGTCACGATGAAGGGTCGTCGGTTCGGGTACCTGTTAAGAGAAATTGAATGTAAAAGTAGAGACTACAACAAAAAAACAAACAAACAAACAAGAAGCCGCCCCGTACCCCTTAAACGTAAAAGTGACATTTTTGTTGACAAAAAAAAAAAAAAATAGCTAAAAAATAGCGGACATGTCGAAAAGGGAGAAAACCGGGGGGTTAAAAACATACCTTGCACTCGGCCCACTCTCCAGGTACAAAGAACATCACTGCACGACAAACCCACTACTACGATAGAAAATAACTATTTTTTACCGAACAGAAAGGTCGTTTTATTGATGAGTGTTTTCTGAGTGCACACTCAGTGGGGACAAAATGCAACACTTACCGAAAAAATTCTCCAATCGGACAAAAACCTTTCTAAACACCCAAAAAAAACACCTCAGTCCACATCCGCTGGGGTCGCGAGATGGAAATATATGGTTTTACAGCTTTTGGGGGGTCTAGCGTGGGTCCCAGATGCATTTTGCAACGGGTCTGTGTGTGTGTGTGTGTGCCTCAACCGCTTCACAGTACCCTTTTTTGTAACTGAAAACGACGCATCCTGTACCTAAGTGCACTGAAGCCTTGCTTGCGTCCTCCTTCGTGGTTTTGGGCGTTCGCATGCGAGAATCATTATCGCATTCGCACATGTAATTCTCGCATCACGGAGAGGATTTTAGCGTTACGTGACCACAAAAAAAGTGCACAAAATTATTAGGTCGAAAATCACCTTGCACTTGTGAAGGCATTGCTAAGGAAATGTGAAATATGCGTGTTTTTGGTACACAAAAGTGCGTTTTGGGTGGTTCTGAAGGGTCAAAACACCAAAAAAATGCGTTTTTTTTGCATTTTTGGTCACCCAAGGACCCACTATTTTGGTTGATATTTTTTTTTTCCCTTTGCGAAAAAGTACCCAAAAAGCACGGCTATAAAAACGCTAAGGAAAAATCGATATTCATTTTTTGGGCAGAGAAGTGCGTTTTAGGCGCCCACCGACGGTCAAAACATCAAAATTTTTGTGTTTTTGGCATCTTTGGACACCCAAGGACCCACTATCAGGGGTGAATTTTTTTTTGCCTGAGATTTGCCTTTGCCAAAAATCGAAAAAAAAAATTATGAAGGAAATTGCTAAGAAAAAGTCGAAATTGTGGGCCCCTGTAGTGCATATGGCGGTACCCCAGATCGTCAAAACACCCGACTCTTGCGTTTTTTTGCACTTTTTGGTGCACAAAAACCCTACTCAGGGGTCAAAATTTTCCCGGGAAAAAAATTTTTTTTTTCGAGATTTTTCAAAAATCGACTTGTCTTTGGTAAAAACCACGAAATTTCGGGTGCGCGAAACCACGTTTTAGACCCCCACAGATGCTCAAAAGTGTCAAATTTTGCTTTTAACGGCCTCAAATCGTCGAAATTAGCCCTATATAGGGGCGAAAAAAAAAAATTCGAGAGTCCCTTTCCCTGGGAGACAATAGCCAGAAATCTGAGAAAAAAAAAAAAAAAATGGCCAGATTTCCAGATCTGGCCAGATCTGGGGTTTTTTTCAACTTACCTTCCTTCACCCCCCTGTAAGGGCAACCGTAGGTGAAGTAAGGTATAGTATTGAAATCGATGTGGGGGGGGAGTAAAGGGTCAATTTTACAAAACCAGATTTTGAGGAAAATTTTAGCCAAAAATGGGCCCCACGTATAAGGAACCGGGCTCATATTTCTCAAAATTTAAGTGGTCAATAAATTGTCCAATTTTCGAGATTGACCCCACCACTGCACGGGCGGAGCCCAAAAATGCAAATAAGGACCCTTTTTAATTTGTTCTCTTGAAATGTGTAATTTCATGTTTTCGCGAAAAAAATAACAACTGATCCTACAAGGGTTGAAGGAAGGTGGTTGAAAACAACAATAACAACAAGGACAAGTAATTGCTAAGAAAAAACGGGGTGTGCTGTGGAAAACTCCGCGCGATTTTCGAAACCACCGTAGCATCCTGGTGATTTGCTGGAGGTGCTGATGCGCCTGGTGTGATCGATGTGTTGTAGTCTGTGCATTCTGTGTTCCTTCCGCACTGCTCCAACGACGACGACAATGTGGGGAGCCTGTGGACAAAAACGAGCTGGAACACGCCGAGCCTGCCGAGCCGACGTCCAACAACGCGATCGAGCACATGGTGCTGGACGAAGAGGAGAGCCCCACTGTTTGAACGTTCAGATGCTGGCGTCCCAGTGGGTCTGGCAGAAGAGCGTTAGCATACTTGCAGAAGAGCAGAATGCTGGGCGTGTTGTAGATTATTTCTACAGGATGGAGTTCCACATCACACCCCGTTTTTTTTCCGATAGCAATTACTTGTTTTTTTTTGAAAAAAAAAATTTCCCAGATTCCCAGATCTGGCCAGATCTGGAAACAAGATCTCCACATCTGGAAAACGAGCCAGATCTGGGAAATTGGCCCCCAAATCTGGCCAGATCTGGCAGCATCCGTGTATCAATTTCACACTCTTTTTTTTTTTTTTTTTTTTTTTTTTTTTTTGTGTGGGGTTCGATAACCCGCGGAGTGTCAGTGCCTGCGTCCCAGAGGCGTTTGCACTATCAACTTCACTTTTGTGTGTGCGTTTCACCACAACCTCTCCCATGGGTTTTATCGTGTGACGAGTGTTAAGTTTTCTATTTTCTTCTTCTTTTGATGCAAAGCTTTGTCTTTATTTGTACAACACGGTAACTGCAACAAAAACCTCGCAGCAAAATGAACAGAGAACAAGTAGTGCGTACCACGCGCCATTTTTCAAAAAAAAGAAAAAGCAAAAAAAAAAAGCAACGAAAAAGACACACACGGAGCTCACACACATTATCCTCCTACTCCTACTATTCCTCCTCATACACCTCTACCATTTGCATTTGGAGAATTATGTCTGCTCCCAGCCCTCCTGAGAGGGATCCATACAACGTGGTTATGTACCAAGGTACACTGTTCACGAGGTCTGCATTTCACGTCACTTTCCCAAAGGTCTCTATTCCATAATACTCTGTACCCCCAAAAAAACCCACAGCATACACCAAAACCACCTTATTTTTACAACAAAAAAAACCCCACCTTTTTTTTGTACTTACTTGAGCCCCTCTTTCCACATCTTTTTTTTCTCGCTCACTTCTTCCCCCCTTTCGTCTTTCCTACCCCTCACCCACTCCCACCCTCTCTCTTTCTCTCCTCTTTCACTATGTCCTCCACAACTGTTCGCTTTGCCACTGAGGTGAACCAGGAGCAGAAGGTTCAGGGATCGCAGGAGAGCGCCATTCGGTCGAGCTTGAAGTGCGAGAACGAGATGGAGAAGAGAAGGGAGGAGGAGACGAAGCAGGCACTTGGAAAGATGACGGAGGACTTCCAGATCGGAACTGTCGAGCTTCTGCTGAGCTACTCCAGAGGACAGACGGCGTCTGAGCTGCGCAACTTTGACGGCAAGCCGTCGATCTCCCTCGAGAGGTACGTCCGCCGTCTCATTACGTACTGCGTGGTGCAGGAGGCTGACGTCATCCTCGCCTTGATGTACATCTGCCGTGTGCGTATGTACACCGATGCCCGCATCGTTCCAACAGACAAGAACATCCACCGCCTCTTCCTCCTTGCCTTGACCACCTCCATCAAGGCACACCAGGACAACTTTATGTCGAACAGCTACTACGCTCAGGTCGGAGGCGTGTCGTTGGACCAATTCAACAAGATGGAGATCGCCTTCATCACGTTCCTCGACTGGGACACCGATGCCAGCCCGACACACTACGCAGACTTCCGCAAGATGGCACACCAGATGGGGTTCTACAGCAGCCCTACCGACCCGCTTGCGCAGGGTGGGCTTGCATGGGCTGCCGAGTCGTACAACCCGAAGACCAACCTCACTGTCGAGACCGAATGCGATTGGATGTCTGCCTCCAGCACCACTGTGCCTGCGGATCTTATGTCAGCAACAAGCAACATCTCGCCCACAAACCTTGGATCGCGTAAGGGGTCCGCAAAGTCTGACCCGTTCACTGCGTACAACGCGAAGGCAAAGGCTGACGAAAACGCCTCCGTGCACGACTCTTGCGCCGCCCAGTGGGGTGGAGAGTCCTACGCCGAGACCGAAGAGGCGCAGTACTCCAACGAGCAGTACTGCAGCAGCAACGGCTACCAGGGTACGGACTACTACTCTTACGGCGACTACCAGCAGGGCAAGCTCCAGGCACACAACGCAAACTACTCCCAGGGTTACGACCAGGCCTACGGTGGAATGTACACCAACTCCTACTACGGTTACTAAGAAAAAAAAATGAGGGTGGTTTTTTTTTTTTTTTGAAAATGGGGAAAAAATGGGGGGAAGGGGGAGGGAGGGAGGGAGGGAGGGGGGGAGGGGGGGAAGGAAAAAATATAGATGCAAACTGTGTCCCATAATCCCCAATTCTCTTCCCCTGTTCGTTGTACTCTAGGGATTTTTTTTTTTTTTTTTTGGCGATACTTCGTCTCAACTCTTTTGAGCAGTATTGTTCTCTCCGTTCTCCGCTCACCACCCACTACCACCACCATCCTCTCTCCCCCCCTCCGAAATAAAGGGGTTTTCCTTTTGTACTCCTTTTTTTCTCTGTTTTTTTTTTTTTTGCGCTCCAAACTTTTGCGCCAATCCCCTAATTCTCTCCCTTTCCTAGTCGGGGTGAGTAAGTTATGCTTGATGGGGATTTTTTTTTTTTTTTGTGCTTTCATCCGGGGCTGGCATCGTACGTGGGTCAGTCGGAGATGTCTGCATCAACAACTACAGTTTTTTTTCTCTTTCACTATTAGACCAAAGTAAGTTTGCTACATTTTTTTTTTTTTTTTGGCAAAAGCCTTACCTGCTTTTTTTTTTACCAATCCCAGATTTGTTCTGTTATTTTCTCACATTATCCGTACTTTCACTTTTTTTTCTTTGTTGGATTAGTGTAGCTGCCATCCACGACAGTCTTCACCTTTTTTGTTTTCTCAACCCAGCAAAAAAAACCCCCCCAAAGACACATTCACTCCCCCCCTATATTGTGTCCAATCCTATGCAAGCTTATTCAAACTACATCTTTCAAAAAGTAATTTTTAATCTTCTTTTATTTGTCAGTGCCCCTTTCGTCAACTGGTGTACGGTGAGACGTTTGTTGCACTTTCAACCTCTCTTTTTATGGTCCACTAGAGGAGAGGGTAATGAAGCCTTTTTTGTTTTGCCCTATTTTACTTTACCCCCTTTTTTTCCCTCCACTTTCGCATTTTTTTTTTTTTTTTTTTTTTTTGTCTGTGACACAATGAGCACGAGAAGAGAGGTGTTACGCACCACTCCTATCGTGAGGGTGAGGCCAGACCATTGTCTGATACCAGCCCCATGCCCATTTGCTGTCATTTCTACAAAAATTTTTTTTTTGATTTTTTTTTTTTTTAACTTGCAAGGTGATTTGTCGCTATGCGAAAAGGGGGGGAAAAAAGAGCTGGCAAACGGGAGGAGAAAGAAATGGAAAGAGTGAAGGTTTTTTGGCGAAGTTGGTGCTCCAGGGAGGCTATTTTAGCAGGTCCTCGACCAAATTCCCACACCAAAAACAAAAATACTGAAAAAAAAAAAAAAAGGAAAAGAGTCGTCGGGCTTTCACGACTCGAAAAAAGTGAAGAAAAGAAAAGAAAAACGAAATACGTCTCTACCTTTTTTGTAGTCCCAAAACAAAACAAAAAAAATACACAAGAAAATGCAATCGTCTTTAGTGGGTCAATGATTGCCAATAGCAAATAAGCCCAACAAAGGAGAGAGGCAATTAACGTACCAACTGAATGGGGGAGGGGGTCTGCAAAAAAAAAAAAAAACAAAAAAACAAAACAAAACAAAAAAACGAAACTATTGTCAACAACAAGATGCGACCCCCTTCCCTTCCCTTCCCTTCTCTTTTAGTTTTTTTTTTAAACTGGAACCACATGGCCCACTTTTCACTTCATTTATTATTATTATTCTGCTTTTTTTTTTCACATAAAAAATAGCGTTTTCTGTGGTCCCGTTTATATGATTTTTCTTTCTTTCTTTTTTTTTGTATGACAACTGTCGAAACGCTTGCTAATTTGTTTTTGTTTTTTTTTTTATTACCAAGCATTGACAAAAGGAAATAGAATCGACAGAAGGTGTGGCAAAAATTTGTTTTTTTTTTATTCAGTGTTTGTTTTATCACTCTTAGACATATTTACAGAATAATAAGCAAAAAAAAATTGTTGTATTTTTCTTCTTTGTTTTCTTTTTGAAAGATGGGAACATTTTTATTAAACCTCTGCTATCAATTTATTGATTGCATATGTTGAAATACTTATTCGCCATATCCTGAAGTCAGATTCTATTTCTTGTTTTTTTTTTTTTTTTGTTATTGTTGTCTCACTACTGTAAACACCTTGTTTTTACCTCCCCCCAGTTACTAATCTTTCTCACAATCCTAAAGGTGTTTTGATGGTCAGGTGACTAAGCACAGTGAGGGCAGAGCATCCATCTTACCAAAAACCGCCCCCCCCCTCCCCCTCCCCCTTCCCCCTCCACCCCTTTAGATGTGTGCACAAGAGGCACCTTCGTCTTACAAGTTTCTTTTTTGAAAACCCCAAACAAGGGGATTTTTTTTGTTTCTATTGAACGAAGAGGTGGGGGAAAACACGTAAACAGAGTACCCCACCTTATAGCTGTAACGTAAAATGGGTGGGGGGGGAAAGAGGGGGGTGGAGTTTTTGTGGTTTTCTGCATGCGCACAAAAAAAGGTGCGGGTTTGCCAAAGCACGAGTAGCTCCCTGTAGTGCAAACCTCTGATGTTATTTTCCCTTCTAATTTAATTGTGCGCGTGCAGCTGCCATTTTTTTTTTTTTTTTTGACCTGAAAACCCTCCATCCTTATCTCCTCCAACCCCATTTCTCTTAGGAGATGAGTGTGCGCACAGTGTAGTGCTTTCATGACGGTGAAGTAAATGATTTGACTTGTTTTTTTTTATATTTTGTGGTTTTCACCGTTGGTTTACCAGGAAAACATCCTGTACCTGAAATCTGCAATAAGTGCGGGCAGGGTGACGACATCATCCCGAACCGTCTACAACGAATGGAGAGTATAAAAATAAAAAGCTTTCTTTTCGTTTCTTTCGTGTTTTGGTGGTTTCTTTTTCTATTTTTAAGACCCCACCTCGCCTCCCCCCACCCCAATCGCTGTGGCGCAGTGATGCAAAAAAAAAGAGTGAAGAGCATCTGCAGATGCACAATGCAACTATTTAAAAAAAACCCCCCCACACAAAACGTGGAGAGATGACAGTCCTATGTTAGTTTTTCAGCAAGAAAAAAAAAAAAAAAATAATAAACACATTCCAGAAGCTCGCTTTTTAATCGCTTTTTTCCCCTTCTTTTTTTTTGTTATTTTTGTAGATAATCGCGGTTGGATTATCAAAAAAAAGGGATGTGTTTTTTTTGTATTTCTCCCCCCACCTTTAACCCCCTTCCCCATGAGGTCCTATCTTTCAAAGTTTTTTTTTATCTTTTTTTTGTGAATTTTCATTTCATCCCCCCCAGCAAACCCCTCCTCCAATGCAAATGGAAGTGGAGCACACTCTAGGGGTGGCTACACTAATACAACCTAGTTTTCAAACAACAAAAAAAAGTACGCTTGAGTTTTCCCCAAAAAAGCATTTTCAAAATTTCCCCCCCGAAAAATGAGTGGGGTGGGGGTAACCAACGCGTTGCTTTTTCGATGTGCTCTACGAGCCACGAAATCTGTAAAAAGTTGCAAAATAAAAAAATGCAGCCAGACCAGAAGGAAAAAAAGTATAGTGGAGTTCATCCTCGGGTCCCACTAATACAACCAAGTTTTCACAAAAAAGCAAAAACAAAAGATGGTAATAATACATCCAAGGCTTACATGCGGCGTTATAGCACAATGCCGTAACGTTATAATGTACCCCTTGGGTGTGCTACACACCACCAATATATTTCAATGGGGAGTTTGGAACGACCCAACAAAAGACTCTTTCCTCAAAGACCCCACTCGTTTTTTTTTTTTAGGGAGGGAAGAAGAATAGCCTCCCTTCTATTTCTTTTCTCTTGTAGGGTACATTTTTAGCACCCTCTATACCTGCTTTTCGTCAGAAAAGAATGTATGAAACAATATCTTGCAGATACGAAATCGCTCCGATTTCCAAAAAAAAAAAAAAACCAAAAATGTGTGATTTTTCACGCAAAAATTGCACTTTTTTTTTACGTAGCCTTAGACTCAATCGATGCAGTTTTTTATTGGGGGTGAAGGATAACACGAACCCTCTTTAAAAAAATCATCTATTGTTGCTTTGCTGTGCTACCAAAACTTCTTTCATGATTTTTTTTTTCTTCAAAAACCCTTCCTATACCCATCCCCTTTGTTAGTGGATGACTAAGCACAAGAGGCTTAGGTTCATCTTACAAACCTTTTCGTTTTTTTTCTGGGCCTGCTAGGGCTTTAGTATGGCAACTTCGGACTTTTTTTATTTATTTTTCAAGATGACTAAGCAGGACTGCTTAGTGTCATACGATCTTGCCAAAACCATTATTATTTTTTTAACCAAGCACCTTCCAGCCCCAATTTTCCGCCTTTTTTTCCCGCTGAGAATCGAAGGTGTAAAATAATGCGTTTAACTTCCACTTTTTTTTCTCTGTTTGCTTTCTATTCTACTGAATCGAAAACCCTCTTTTTTATTTTTATTTTTTCTCGCGAAATTTGTCAAAACAACCTCCTGCCTACAGTTCATGTTTTCTCTCTTTTTTGGAGTCAAAGTAACTAAGCACGACGCTTAGCTAAGGGTCATCTTATAAAAAAAAAATTTTTTTTTCTTTTTCAAGCACCAAAAAAATATACATTTGCTCGGCATTTTCCTTTTTGGCCAACCATAAAGTATAGACCCTGATTTCCCGCTTTTGAGGTAAGCTCTTCAGCAGGATGAGGCGATGATGTAACGACACAAGCAAAACGATGAAGGGAGTGATGAAATTCTTACAAAAGATATTTTATGACTTCCCCCCTTCGTTTTGCTTTTCATTTAGAAATCGCATTTTGCCGCGTTTTTTTCCCCCCTTTTTTTAATTAAAGAAGTGCAGGAAACAGCAGTGAACGATGTATCGAATAGCTTAAATCTCACTGCCCCTTGATTGTAAAGGTTGACCAAGTGAAAGGCTATTACCTCCTAACAGCTCAAAATATCGGGAGGGGTGATAAAGCGGGGTGTTCAGTTTTTTTTTTTTTGAAACCCCACCCCCCTCCTTCCCTTATCTTGCTCTCCCCTTTTCTTTCTCCCGATTTGATTCATGCAAACAAAAAAAAAAATGTTTTGATTGTTATTTTTTCTCCTCTTCCCAAACATCCCAGCAAGTTTTATTTGGCCCATTCCCCTTGAGTTCTGTTCCTTCCCTAAAATTGAAAGACCGAGCGTGCCCGTGAGGCACCTTGGAATTTTCAGTTTTCCCCCCTCTCCTTCTTATTGAGATGACTAAGTAGAGGCTTAGATTCATCTTATATATTTTTCTTTTGTGCTTTCATCCGGGGCTGGCATTATATGAGGGTCAGTCGGTGATGCATTGATAACTTCACTTTATTGGTGCTTTCGGAAGTCGGTCAACGACCTGTCAGCGACCTGTCAATTTCAGGGGGTGTGTAATGAGTCCCTGTGTCAGCGACCTGTCAATATCGACCCCTCCCGGAGCACCATTTTTTTTAATTTTTTTTTTTTTCGATTGTTACACCTTACTCTCTTACTCTCTTTTCGCAAAACTCAGGGTTTCCGCCAAGGGGGACCGGGGGGGACCATGGACCCCCCCAATATTTTTCCCAGAAAAATCCGGATTTTTACAGGGGTTTGGGGGGGACCATGGTCCCCCCCAAGAAAATGGGGTTTTGGAGGTTGTAGATGACCCCCCGTGGTCATGCGACCCCACCGTGCAGAGCATTTGGCTCGCTGTGCCAGAAGAAGTGGAAGAAAAGGTGGTGCAATCTTTTTTAAAAAGGGTAAAAGTAGCGTACCGTGCGCCTGCGGCGCTGTGTTGCTAGCTATGTGCATCGATACTTCCGTGCATTGCCCCTTTTTCTAAGGAGGCTTCGGTGCAAGCGACGGGTAGTTATTACATGTTCCCACTGCAGCACTGTAATGACTGTAGCACCATACAATAGAAAAAGCAAACACCATCACCCTCCACTCTCACAAGATCCCTTACCTTGTTAACTTCCACCCCCGACCTCCAAACGAACCACCTCTACCAGACAACACAGCTGTGAAGCTTGACATGGCTGCTATCAAACCTGGTGCACCCTTCGCCTCTCCACTCTGTGGCCTGCAGGGAGGCGCGCGCGAAGCGCGCGACGACCGCTTTTGCGGGGAGGAAAAATTTTTTTGGGGGGTCTTTTTGATGGTCCCCCCCAATTCCTGAAACCCCAAATCCTGGCGGAAACCCTGAAACTCCAAAAAAAAAAAAAAAATTGCAAAACAAAAAACGCTAAAGTAAAACCCTCCCCCGTCTGTAAGTATCCTAACCCTTTTTGGGTGACAATTCATGTACAGAACATTCATCTCTTTTGATGGATTGATTTTTTTTTTTCCCGCGATAAAAAAGATCCTAACAGGAACCGTACAAAAAAAGGGATTATTTTGTCTGCGCGTTGTACGTTGTCGGGAAAACACACACACAAAAAAAAAACCTAGAACCAGCACAGAACAAAAAAAAAAAGCACAAAAAGTAAATATGTTTTGAACAAAATCTTTCACGCTTAACACAGGCGTTTTTTTTCTCCCTCTACTCCTTACCACTTTACTTCATTGCCAACAAAAAAATAACAAAATTTCCCATTCGTTTTCGCGAAGGAGGCGATACACAAACACATCCCCCCCAAAAAGGGGGCCATTTTACCAAAAAAAAAAAAAATTAAGTATCTAAACCCTTTAGGGTGCCATCTAACACAAGAACCCCCATTTCGGTGGGGGTGATTGTCGATACACAAAAATTTTAATAAAAAACCACACACAAAAACCCAGCATTTATTTTTGTATTTCTTTTTTTTTTTTTGCGATGATCAGTGTTCATCCACGCCTTTCTTTCTTTTCCCCCGCTTCTGGTGCCTGCAATACCGTAAGCCAACCAAAAACTTCTTTATTTTCATTTTATTTTCCAAAAGCAATACCTTCCCTATAGATGGGGAGGGCCATATATTGTCTGTATTTCGTTTGATTTTCTCCTTTTAGCTCATGAGACCACAGTTCCAATTCAAAAAAAAAAACCCCCCCCTCCTCCTTCCTTCCTTACAAGAACCCCGCCGATTGGTGGTCGATTGTCGAACAAAAACAAAAACAAAAACAAAAAAAAAACGAGGCTTCAGCCGACATTGAGTACAGATCTTTCATACTAGAAGGTGTAAAATGATTTGTCAATCCAACAACAACAACAAAAAACCCTCCATAACTCCACTTTTTTCCACCTCCACCTTTTGTCCAGGGGGGTAAAGAGAATAAAAGAACTCATTGATCGAAAAAAAAATTGTGTACTCCTTCTTTCCTTTCTCCCTATGGACTTGGAGGGGAGCCCATACCCGCAACTGGGCTTTTTCTTTTTTTTCTTTTTTTCTCTCTTTTCTGCTTCATTTTTTTCTACCCCCGCTTTTCACCCCTTTTGCCTGTCGATTCCTCTCAATAACGAACGCAGAATGACTATTATGCTATGATTTAGTGCATAACGCACAATGCACAAAAAAAAAATACCCCCCCTTTTTTTAACCTCAATTTAGGTTTACTGGTTTACAGTAAACCTGCCAACGGACAATTTTTTATTTCTCTCTCTCTTTCTCTGTTTGTATTATACCTTCTATTCAGTATAGTTAGTATATGAAACAATCTTTTTTTTTCTCTCTCTCTCCTTCACCTGTATCTTTCTCAGCCAAAGAGAGTTTCTTCGGACCATCCTTGAGAGGTCGGTTCATTTTTTTCTTTTTTTTTTTTTTTCCCTTCAAATTTTCATCTTTTGTTGTCAGTACCATAACATCTATGGTGTTGTGACTGTCTTCTTTTTTTTCTTCATCTTCCACCTATTTTTTTAAAGAAATATGTACACCCGTTGTTACCCATTCGTTAAATTTTTGTTTGAAATGAAAATACGTTAAGTTGCTCCTCCTTGAGAAAAAACGAAAGAGAAAAAGACAGGAACAACTGGACGTTGACAGGGGTTTTCACGAAGAAATGTTATGATTCTTGCATAGGGGTAGAGACCCCTCCCCAGGCAGCTCTCTCTTGTCAAGGAAAGTATACTCTTTGTTGAAAAATCCAGTGCCCCCCACCCCTTCGTCTCCCCGATGAACGGCGAGGTATTTTTTTATTTTTTTTGCACGTTTCAACTTCTCTTTGATATCCGGGGGATCGTTTTGGACAGACGGTGTAAAGCCCGTTGACAAATTCGATTTTCCATCAGAACGCAAAAAAAAAAAAAGGTAAATTGAGTTAAAAGAAATCCCCATTCCCCCCCCAAAAAGAAAACCACATTGGCACAACCCTCTTATGAGCTAAAAAAAAGCGACATTTTTTATAAAAATATTTATAGTGTAACTCACTATGTGTGTTCTCTAACACTAATGCTTTCAATATTAATGGGATTTTTTTTTGCAAAGGGAAGGCTCGTTTTTCCATTTAATGTTACAAAGTAACAATAAAGGGGGGGGAGGGGGTCCGAGGGAAAAAACTTTTTTTTTTGTAACAATGGCGGGAAAAAGTGGCTTTTTCCAACAACAAGAACTTGTCCATTTCGGCAGATTGACCCCACCACAGTGCGGACGGATTCCGGAAATGCAAATGCGGGTGTTTTCGGATGTGCACGTCCACTGCGCCTTGTTGTTACAATAAATGAAAATTCGGAAAAACGGTTTTTCCGTGTAACATAGGGGGTGGGGAGGGGGGGGTCACCGGGAAAAATGGTTTATTGTTACTTTGTAACATTAAAAGGAAAAACGAGCCTTCCCAAAGGTTTTCAATGGATTTTTTACGAACAAAAAAATGGCGGGTGATAATGAGAACCTCAGTTGGGCTCCCTCATTGTATAAGGGTTTTTCCAGGGTTTCAGCCCCTGGGAGGTCTGAGCAATGTGAGTGAAGCCACCTCGAGTAGTATGACTGGATCTCACGTTTCCCTTTATTTTTTTTTGTACGTTTTCTTCTTTTTTAACCGCCCCTAATCCTCCCTTTAAATTTGTCGAAGAAAAAGGCAAAAACGAAGATAAAAAAATTTCAAAAACGAAACAAAACAAAACAAAACAAATGCGAAATATGAGACGCAATACTGGGTAAGTCAGCGTCACAGCCTACATTGTAGGCCCGCAGCGGAGGGAAAAAAAATGCAAAAGTTAATAATAAAAAAGACAAATGACAGCAACACAAATATCTCAAATCATCCAAACCCCATCTATTTATCTTTCTCTCTTTCTCTCTCCTCCACGCCATTTTCTCCTTATATGTATTTGTGACGAACGGGTTACTCCACAAAGGGGCATGTTCTCTACCCCTTGAAGTGTTACCCTTTCTAATAAGATGTATGCTCAAAAAAAGGAGCCCATCCATCTTGCAATGTGTTCTTTGTGTGTGTATTTGCAAAGCAAATGTGGGCAGTTCCTAAGAGCCAAGCATTGTCCACAGTGTGTGTGTGTGTGTGTGTGTGTGTTTGATAACGGGTTTAGAGTGGGTAACGCCTGAACGGAGTATGGCCCACTTGTGTGTGTGTGTGTGTTTGATAACAAATAAGGGGGTAATTCTGAGAATGTAGTCCCAATGTATGTGTCTTAAATAGGTGTGGGTAATTTCTAAGCACGGAATTTTTCTCATTGCATTGGTGACTTTAAGTTCACAGAAGATGAACCTGAGGGGGTTTCTCCTGTGCTTCAGTGGGGAGGGGGTGAAAAAAAGGATTGGCGATTGCGGATCGACAAAAAATAATAAAAAAACATCCGGTCGGTCTTTTCGTCAGTTAGGTTGCGTGATTCATATGTAGCTGATTTTGTCACATTCCCTCCCGTTTGGGTTGCTTCGCTCTTTCGTTTATGCGGGGAACCAATATCCCCCCCTCCTGCGTCTGCCGATGAACGGTGAGGCGTTTTGCGCCTTTCATCATTCGTCAGAAAAGAGTGTATATGAAACAACCTTTCGACTTCTCTTTAAACTACTCGAAGCAATCTTGCAGGGTGTAGGTGTAGGGGGGGGAGATAAACCCACGAATATGAACTCATAGATTTTCTATGTGTATTGGGGTGTGGTTTGGCAAAGCCTATTCCAGGTTTTGTCTGCATAAGTAAATTGTCTTCCCTTTCTGATGTGGTCATGAGACTTAGGTTTCTGGTACACTGTCATCGGGCTTTGTGTTTTCGAGGTCTTTTCTTAAAAGGGCTTTTTTTGCGTATTGGCACTGTACCGTATTAATTCACGACATGTGTGTACAAAGGTGTGTATGTATTCTGGTTTCCTTCTCTTTCTCTAAAGATGTGTGTATTGTTTGCATCTTCTTTCTTTTTTAATAATTTTTTTTCTCCATTCGCGCAGGAATGTATTGTATCTGAGTGTAAAGGCGATTTTGTAGAATCTGATGCAACCAAAAAATAAAATAAAAGCTCAAAAAAAAACATTAACCTGTACTGCCTGCATGCTCCTACACTGTATCTTTTTACGTCTTCACTTTTTTTTAAACTTTATTCAGTTCCCATCTCCTCGTCTATTTTTTTTTTTTTGTAAGATGACTTTGACGAGAGTCTTATCGATTCATCTTATCAATTTGTTCTCTCCTTCCGCAGTTTTTTTTTTTTTGTAAAAATGTTTCTTTTTATGTGCATCCACGATGTATGCACATTCATTTCCTTTTATACTACAGTGGAGTACCTCAAAGGGGAGTACTAGTAGCACTACCATAGCCTAAATGACTAATTTTTTTTTATGACTAGTGTTACACCAGCAACACTACTAGTTTAGCACACAGTCGTTGCGACTAGTGGTTCCACTAGTCTAAAAATGACTTAGTGTGTTATGACTAGTGGTGGTACACCAGTAACACTACTAGTTTGGCACATAGTCGTTGCGACTAGTAGTTTCATGATGTAGTACCCCTGACTTAGTCCGCCGTGTTCACAGTCAGACCAGAGGGGCCTTTCTTAGTTTATACCACACCCACCTCTGCCACACCTCATGGGATAGGGTGTGCTGTCATGTATCCTGAAATTCCTTTTTTTTCTAAAGATTCTTTTTCACTATTGATAACTAAGCAAGCTTAGATGTATCCTGTGTTTTTTTTCCGCCTTTTATTTGGTACAGTGCCACGAGAGGGCTTTGTATTACAAATAAACCTTTTTTTTTTTTACAGAACCTGTCTTATTTTTGACACGAAAGGGTGTTGTGAGCCCACAGGATCTTTTCAAAAGTTTTTTTTTTTTGACAGAGCGCATTCGTCCGACAGAGAGAATTCCCTGCAAAAAAGAATAGCAACTCTCATTGAAAACTGGCAACACACCTTTTGTTGTCTATAACCATTTAAATTTTTTTTTTTTGACAGAGCGCATTCGTCAAAACCTCTATTAACTGAAAGCACATTTCCTCCACCACCCCAATGAGTCCTCCCCCTCCTCCCTCCCCATCCTGGGAACTGTAAGTCTCGAGCTATTTTCTTCTCTCTCTTCTCTTCTCTTTCTCGAAGCGTTGCTTTATTTTTATTAAAGGTACCAAGCACGAGAGGCTTAGGTTCATCTTATGAACTTTTTTTTAAAATCCTGCCTCTATGTTTGAAGGTGACTTAGTCGAGAGGCTTGGGGTCATCTTTGCCATCTTCTCTCTCTCTCTCTCTAATACATTTTCGTTCCAAATGTCTTCGCTTCATTGTTTGAAACAAAGTCGTCGTAAGACTAAATCTGTGATAGTTGAATTGCAGGGATGTTTCGTCTTTAAGAATTCTTTAACACACACAAAACCCTCCCTCCCCTGTAGGGAGCAACAAAAAAAACAGCAAAAAAAGCAAAGAAAAAACAACAACTTTCATTCAAAAACTCCCCTTTAGGCAGGGTTGAAAATCCCGGGCTTCCCCAGCTAGCAAAATTAATTCGAAGCCCGGGTTTGTACCCGGGCTTGGTTTTTTTGTGAAAATAATTAAAATACTGGTGTAAAAAATTTTTCTGCAAACCCAGGGTTCAAAAGAGAATTCCGCCCACGAGGGGCTGGCTCGGTCAGCCCAAAAAAAATAATTTCCCCCTCCGCAGGGGATATTATAGGTTTTGGGGGTTTTCGCTGAAACTCGGTCGAGCCGGGTCCCCAACCCAGCTCAAGTTGCCTCCGGCGGAATATGAAAATTCCTCGGTTATCTAATTCAGCACTTCATTGATAGCAATTCGTGCACCAGGCGCGAATTGTCAGTAGCCACAGTACATTTATAACAAAGAAAGGGCGGTCATGGCACCCAAAGCGAAGCCACGGTACGCACCATTTCAAAAAATTGAGCTTAAAATTGCACATTTTTACAGCCAAATTATGTGATGGGAAGGGTGGGTTGCAATCTTGCGCCGCAGGCGCACGGTACGCTACTTTTATTATTTCGCCATGATGCATGCTTTCTTTTCCTTCGGCGTTTGACCAATTAAGTCGCGCTCTGGGTGTGGGTAACCCTTGAGTATAGACGTGTGTGTTTTCTTTACTGACTTTGTTGTTTTCTGTCAACAGAGCTTCGTCTCGGCGACTGACTACCCCAGGCTGCACCCTGAGGCTACACCCCCGGAGTGGGGTGGGGCAGCCCACCCCAGAAAACTTAAAACCCGGGGAAAACCCAGGCTTAAGCCCGGGTAAACCCGGCCTTCGAACCCGGGCTTGCTCTGCGCAAAATTAATTAAGCCCGGGTTTTCCCGGGCTTACTGCCCAAGATTTTCACCGCTGCCTTTAGGGATGCTTCCTTACGTTTGCCCCAAATTTACGTTTATTTTAAGTGCCTTCGGGGCAACGCTGTGTACAGAGCCTACCTAGGGTAGGTGATTGTCGATATTGTGGAGGGAAAAAAAAAATGTACACTCCCCAATGGGGACTCTTTATCTCTTCTATCTTTCTTTTTTTTGTTGATTGATTATTTATATCTACATCTGATATTTAGAACGGGCGTTCCATTCCGGCAATGGTTTTTTTTTTTAAATTGCAAAACTATTTTGTTCTTCATTTTTTTTCTATTAAAAAACGACCTTTTTTTTGCACATTCCACCGATGTTCCTTTCGGTGAGGATGTGGACGTACTTTTTTTTTAAAACTTGAAAACCCCGAACACCAGGATATAACCTTACGTGGCTGTGTCTTCGATTCCGGAGTATTTTTTTTTTTCTTGTTTTTTTTTATTCAATTTTATTTTGTTGATCCCTAAACTTATGCTTAATGCGTATGTTGAAATAATTTTACTTTATAACGACTCTGAACAGTGTCTGCCATCCTAAACATCTGTTATACGCCAACCCTGCTCCCTGTATCGAGGGTTCAGGTCAAAAGGCGGGGATTTTTTTATTATTATTTTTCAGTTTTTCAGTCTACTTCATTGAGATGTGTCTGCACGCGAGGTATATTCATCTCTCAACTCTCATTTTTTTCCCCTTCACATTCCCAGATCTTTTTTTTTTTTTTTCTCTTAAACTTGATTTAGCTCCCCCATGAGATCCGTTTCAGCTTTTCAAGTTTTCCATTCTTTTTGAAGTTGTCTTTCATTTTTTATGTCTTTTTTTTGCACATCTCGCACTTAGTTTTCTATTTTTTTTACCTTTTTTTTTTTTTGCACTTTTTTCACACCGTCACGCTGATACATCTTTTTGTTATTCCCCCCCCCCTTTCCCCCCCAGTGTGCGCCCGCTGATGTACGGTGAGGCATTTGCACTTTCAACATTTTTTTGTTGTGCTACATTTTGTTTTATTCAAACAAAAGAAAATGGACATCTGTGAAATTTTACTTTTTTTTTACAATTTTATTTTGTCACGAAGGTCAACACGGGAGCTGTTCTACAAGCTAAACGAAGTTAACGTGACTCTAATCGAGTTTGACCGCGGACCTGTTTGTACAAGGCTTTTTGTACAAATTATTCTTTTTTTTCCAACACAGTAAACATCCTCCTTACGTATCCCTACACACATCCCCCGATAATTAAACAGAGTGGAGAGTGGGATGTGCCCCCCTCTCATTGCGAAGACGAAGAAAAAAAGACTGGAAAATGGCCGGCAATCTAATCGATGTTTTTTTTTTTTGTGGGTGAGTTTGTGCTCATCTTACGACTTTGTAATTACACTGGATCCCCCACCCCCTTTTCAGTCTTCTTTTGCTTTTTTTTTTTTGCATTTGAAGAAAAACGTCTGCTTTTCTGGCCTAAAGAAGTCAGCTGGTAGACTATTTTCTTCTCTCTCTTTTTATGTATTCTGTTCTTCATTTAACCAAACCAAATTGGAGAGTAGACACGATATAGTGCTCTTTCTGTGACTTAAGAAATTTCTGTGCAACATAAATTGTGTTGAACCCCCTTTTTTTTTTGTACAACTGAGAATGCCAAGAAACAATTGGGCCAGATTCCCAACATTACAAAAAAAGGAAAAAAGGGACCAAAACATAACACAGCGTACGAAAGGTTTTCTTTAGTCTTTTTTTTTTATTCTTTATTCTTCTTCGTTGTTTTGTTTTTGTTTTTTTTGTAAACTACATTTCATGTTTATTGTGCAGAGGGGATCCTCTCGCCAAATATTCTTTATTTTACTTCTTACTGCTTTCGTGTGCGAACCAAAACTAGTAAAAACAAAGAACCCCACGGTGTTTTTCCACCTTTCATAAAAAAGAAATTTCTTCATTGGGTTTGAGGATGATCATGCATCTATACCCTTTGAAATTCATTTTAGCCTTCGGGCGACTTTGTTTGTACAGAACCCGTTCTCGGACAGGTGAATGTCGAAACTGCAAAAAAACAAAAAAAAAAAAACAAACAAAAATTTAAAATAGACATCGATGTACAGAACCCGGTGGGGTGAGTGTCGATGCAAAACGGGGGGGAGGGGGGTACCGTAGTGACAGCTACACCACTTTTTTTTTAAAAAAATCTTCAAAAATTTACTGTTCTTTGACCGAGCGAAGCCTCATATAAAAAAGGAGTACACGTGGCTACCATTTTTCTGTAGTGCACATAGGCTTTTGAGTTTGCATATTTACCCAATTTTTTGGTGTACAGTGATTGTCGACATAAAGAAAGCGTGGTGAGAAGGTATCCCTTAGGGAGTCGTACTCAATACAAAAACCCAATATATTCAAAAAGAAACGTTCGGGAGACATTTGTTGTACGGAACCTGCGAGGAATACTCGAAAACCAAACCAACACAAAAAAAAAAGTAGTGGAACACAACCTCGGGTGTCTTCACAATTACAACCAAGTTTTCAAAAATGACTATTTATTAAATGAAAATCAGATCGCTTGATTTTCACGCGTGGGTGACTTTTTCACGAGTGAGGTTTACTTCACGAGCGAAGCGAGTGGAGTAATAGAAACGAGTGAAAAAGTCACCCACAAGTGAAAATCTGCCTGATTTTCATTTAATACGTAATTTTATTCAAAATTTGATAAAGTTGAGATGGAAAAAATGGATGAACGTGTGAAGGAGAAAACGTGGTGTGTCATAATAAACCCGTGGTGAGTGGTGTTTGCGAGGCAGAGGGTGGGTGGGGGGTAGGTACTACAGAAAAATACCCCCATTTTAAAAATACTCCCTGACCCCGTATCATGTAGGTGTTTAAAGTACTATGTGCGATGTGAACATCTCACATGTTGGTGCAGAGGAGCTAGGCTGCATTCTTTATGTTCTCTTTGACTCGGACATAGGTGCAACACTTCATGTACTCCTTCTCGTGTGCGGTTGATGAAGCTGTTGCGAGCGTGTTATCCATTGCAGTGTCTGCCTCTTCCTTTATGCTGACCTCCGTGTTCCTCATCACCCACGTCTTCGGCTTCCTCCCCATAGTTGTTGTGAGGAAACAAGGACACAAAAGTTGTATGCACCGTGTTTTCTACCAATACTATTACTGGGGTCAAATAGTAGACCCCCCTGAAGAGTAGCCCCCTAAGCAAAAATTAGACCACATTACCACAACTACTCAAAACATGAAATCTGTTGCTTTATTTGACTCATCGTGCATTTTTGAGATCTGGACATGGGGGTCAGACTCCACTTTAGAGCACCAAAAATAGGGTCAAAAAAATTTTTTGCAAGGGGGTGGATTTTTGAATTTGTATGGGAAAACCCACTTTTGGCCGTGAGCGTGAAATAATGTTACTTTATTTTCACGGCCAGACTTTTTACGGCTAAAATACGTGTAATACTTTATTTCACGCCCGTGAAATAAAGTAAAACCTGAAATTACTCGCCCAGCCATTTTTTCCATAGAAACTTTATCAAATTGAATAAAAAAAATAACTAATTATTAGCGTGAAATAAAGTGCACTTTTTTTCACGCCCACGTAATTTTGGCTCACGAGTGAGAGTTTATTGCCCGAGCCGCAGGCGAGGGCAATAATAGAGCACGAGTGAGACAAAATACGTGGAAGTGAAAAAACGCACTTTATTTCAAACTAATACGTAGTTTTGTTTTACAAGTGAAAATGATATTTTTGCTGGGATCCTTCACAAACGAGACGTAAAATAGAGTGATTTTATGAACAAAATGTGGGTACCTGTAAGTGAGAGTGTGAATGAGAGTAGGGGAACATGTGAACATCAATCAAAAGCAGGGAAGGGGTTACTTTTTTTGATATATGCCTCCTATGACTGGTACTAATTACAAGATGTCACCACTCATCTCGCCTGTAGGGGGGGGGCAGGTGTATAGAGCATCACAGAAGGGGGGTTTTTTTTTTGCACTCATGATCATGGTTTGTTCTGTTGCACATTGATGTTAATCTTGACTTCTTGTGGCGTCTGAGTTGGGGGACTGTTGTTCTGTGTCAACAGCTGTGACATCGCAACTTGACCGGCCTGTGTGACTTCGGTGTACCTTTGTGGCATTGCCTGACTGACCCACCCATAGTGGCGTTGCATCTGTACAATAGATGCTCCTGCCTCAGCGGCTTGAGTCGCAGAAGACCTGCGGAAGCTGTGCCCAGTGTACGAACCGTCCAGCGCAAGCACCCTCGCGACTTCTGCAGGTATGCCGTACATTTTGTTGATGCCAAGAGGTTGCACACGAAAGGTCCCAGTAGTAGTTCTGTCAGCTGTCGTCTTAGTTCCAGTGATGAAGAAGCGACCCTCCTGTGAAACTGGTGAGCGCCGGTTCAGGTACTCCTCCACCACACAAAAGTAGATGCTGTCTCTTGGTACCACAAACCTCCCACGCTCCATGTCGGCCTTTTTCACCTTAGCACAGTGCTGGTACGTGAAGAGGTATCCCACTGGTGATTCCTGATAATTTGTCATCTCAAGCATCAGTGCTTCTGTGCATCTCATTCCCGACAGAAAACACACCGCGACGTAAGCCTTGCGGACACACCAGTAGCAGTCGCTCAACTCGCTCATCTTGAGAAACATCTCCACTTCTCCCTTCGAAAACGTCTTGCTCTTCTTCGTCGATTCGTCACTTCCCCAGGTCTTCAGCAACAGCCCGATGCGGTGGTACTCCTTTAGTGAAAAGTCGAACTCCGTCTTGAACATAAAGTTGAGCTTAGAGTAGCACGACCATAATGAGCTGGCTTTGTAGCTGCGTTCTTCGCGCAGGTGTGTCAAGTAAGAGACCACATGTTCTTCTCTTGGCTGCTTCCGCCCCGTGATTTTATTGTGTTGTAAAAACTTATTCCACTCCGTTTTGTATGCAGTGCTTGACTTCAACCCTGCCAGAAGCTCGGTCTCATACAGATCCTCCATAGCCTCCTTCTTCTTGGTCCTTGGCATGATTTGTAGGGTGGAGTGTGTGGTTTTGTGACTGACAGAAAACAGTGAAACTTTTTTTCACGCCAGTGAAACTTTTTTTCACGCCTCCAGCGAAATTACTAAGAGCAAGCGTGAAAAAAAGCTCACTTTATTTCACGCCCCGTTTGTGAAGGATCCCAGCAAAAAGTCATTTTCACATGTGATATAAAAAAAAAAAAAACGTAATCGTCTTCAAGATGGTTGTCGATACTACAAAAACAATAAAACATAGCACCATCCTCCCCAATTCCCCAACCTCGTGTTTTTTTTTTTTTTTTTTTTTTTTTTTTTTAGATTTCTCCCAGGGGTGTCGCTAATTCGGGTCCAGGGTCCCGACTTTTTCAAAACCAAAAAAAAAATTTGCACCCCTAGTAAAATCTGTGTAGGAAAAAAAAAATTTGCACCTAATACAGGGTGGGTTTAATGTGTTAACAACTTGTTCTTTTTTTAAGTGAGAGGCCACCGTGAACTCGGTTGTGTCAGAACGTCCCAAAAACGAGGTTTTTGGGGGTCAGGGAAAATCCCCAGGTGCCGCCCTCACCCCGCGAAGATTTTTTTTTTTTGGGTGGGATTTCCAGATTTACCTTACCCTGCCTTACCCTTTTTTTTTGCAAACCAGGGTTTCCTTAGTAAAGGTACCATAGCGTGTTTTTGCGCACACATGTGACCCCACCGTGGAGAGCAATCGGCTCGCGCAATCAAAAGAACGCAGAGAAAAAGGAAAAGACAAAAGCTGGGTACCGTGCGCCTGCGGCGCTACCGTTCTCAGTCAAGAACACCACAATTTCATCTGAAGCTGTGTTTTCATACTTGAACATGACCCTTCTTTACGAGAATCGGCAGTCTCGAAAAGTGCACAAGAATAAAAAAATGGTGAAAACTTAAATACCGAAAACTCGTCCATTTTTCCAAAATGACCCCATCACTTTCTGCAATTGCACCGCATCGGACGATGCCAACAAAAACGCCCAAAAACGCCTTCCCTTTTTTCGTGATCTGGGAACATGCTTGCAGTGGTTTCCTTGCTAAAACCAGAGAATCTCATACTTCATAGTAAGGGTACTTTAGCGCATTTTAGCGCACACATGTGACCCCACCGTGGAGAGCAATCGGCTCGCACAATCAAAAGAACGCAGAGAAAGGGAAAAAGAAAAAGACAAAAGTTGGGTACCGTGCGCCTGCGGCGCTACCTACTGTTCTCAGTAGTGTCAAAAACACCACAATTTCATCTGAATTTGGGTTTTCAGACCTGAAAATGACCCATGTTTAAGAGTATGGGTTCATATTTTGTGAAAATTTAAGTCACTAAAAGTTTGTCCATTTTTCCGTATATCCCCCACCACAGCCTGGGATTGGCTCGGAAATGCCACAAAACACTGTTTTTTCGCCCCCTGGTAATGGAAAAAAAATCCCCACGTAAAAAAAAAAATTTGCACCCCGATTTCAGATTTTTCAAAAATTTCCCCAAAATTAGCGACACCCCTGATTTCTCCCCTCCTCCAAAATGATGTTGTAAGAAAATGTATCGACAGTGAAAAAACGGAAACGGTAGTACACACTACGATTTCCAAAAAAAGAAAAAAATGAATTTTAAAAAAAAGCAACAACAATTTTTGTTCCCCGTTCTTTCCATCCCCCCCATTCCTGTTTTTTTTCCAGTTTTTTTTTTTTTGTGTGACATCGTGCCTGAAATAATAGAATTTCACTTCTATTTGATCAAAAAAAAATAAAATATCCCCCCCATTCCTCACCCAAGTCGTCCCACTGCCTCAGGAGGACAACTGTGCTCAGATTCAACCGTTTGCAAGGTGTCTTTTTTATAGTGCCTACGTTCTCGAGACGTTTGCATCGTTTTTTGCTTTTTTTTCTTCGCAAAGCAATGATACACAAAAAAAATCGTTTTATTTTTCCAGTACCTGCGTCAGGGGGTGTCCCCCACCCTTTTGGGTAGGTGTTTTGCGTTGTCAACGTTTCCTTTTCTTTTTCTTTTTTTCTTTCTTTCAAAACCCTCCCTCTTCCTCCTCCCTCCTCCCTTCTCCCCCAATAGAGTGCAACGAACATCCCCCTCCCTTCCCCACCCACCAGTGTTTTTGCTCTGGTCGACCTTTGATTTTTTTGATTTGTGTTTTTTTTCTTTTCATTCCATTTTTCAACTTATTTTCCTCCATCCCAATACCCAATACGCTCTAAAATCGTGGTAAAAAGAAAACAGACCCTAATTCCCAACACACAAAAATAACTATGTCATGAAATAAAGTGAAGATTATTTTCACGAGGTGGGGGTGACACAAAAAAAAACTGGAACTCAACTTTCACGAGCGAAGCGAGTGGAGATTCAATCCCAGTGGGTAATTAGGCGAATGTCAAATACAATTAAAAAAAAAAATCCATACCGATTAAGTACAAAGCCTTAGGGCGACATTGTGTACAGATCCTACCTCGGTAGGTGATTGTCGATACAACAAAAAAAATGAACGACCTGTGTCTATACCCTCTGCAGTGCGTAAGGCTTCGGCCAACATTGGGTAACAAGATCTTTTACACACATTTTTGTTTTTTGGGGAATAGTCAGTTATACCCTACCCTTTTTTTGAAATGGTCAGAGATACCCGAAAATAAGTTCAGATATACCCGAAAACCAGAAATAGGGCATAACTGACTATATCTGAACTTATTTTCGGGTATATCTGAACTTTTTTCGGGTATCTCTGAACTTATTTGGGGTACCCACTTATTTGGGGGTACCCCCTTTGATTTTTTGCCCAGTGGGTGAGTGACCCACCATGAGGGAATGCGACAGCAGAGACAGTATTGAAGCAGCATGGTATGATTTTCACCCCTCTACCCCACACACAGCCACTTTTAGTGGGGGTAAATACCCGCAAACCCGCAAACCCTTATACATGGTCCCTCGCTTCGCTTGGGAACCATTAGTGCAGCAGGAAACTCTCTGTAGCGTGAAAAAAGGCTACCTTATTTCGCGGAAATACATAGTTATTACCACTTTTTTCATTAACCTCACCCTTCCCGACTACTGCGTTTGTATACCATAACTTAATCACACCCCACATTTACACTCATCACAGGATCGTGAAATCTGAACTGCATCCGTGATTGCGATGAGCGCCGCTCTCCGACATTCAACAACTCAAAATCCAAGGCTTCACCCAAATCAATCTATTCTAGATTTGTTTGTGGACGAAGACCTGGGGGTGGGAACACTTTGTCAGTCGACTGCTATAGCCATTAACCCAGGGAGCATAGCTAGTGCAAGAAATTCGACTTTGGAAACCTTCCGGAAAGTCTGTCCTCTGCTTACGGAGGACGAGGCACAAGAAAATATTGCGTTCCCCCAGAAAACCAGTGCACATTTCACACTCCTTGTGGGTGGTCTTGTTGCCTTTTTTGTCACAGTAATTTTGGCCCAGGCATGCTCTTGAAGCATGACAATTTAGTGTGTATGGGGCAGGGTGTTGTTTTGTTCTGAATTCTCTTTGTTATAACATCTAAGTCAATCGCGGGTGGTGGTTTGTGTAGCGTGAGGCACTCTTTTTAACAAACTTCCTGCGGCTGCTAAGTGTTATTTCTTCGGATTTAACAACGTACAGCGTAACATAGTGGTTTAGCCTGGTCGACACAACCTTTGATAGATATGGGATAACCAACCCCCTTCGACCCCTCGTGGGTTCACTGAACAAGCCCTCGTGGTAGTTAAACGCGATTGACATTTACATTTCTTAGAGATGAAAGAACAAGATAACACTTCTGTACCCGCGCATCAAAATTGTGGAAAACTTTGCACCCCAAACACCCTCAACAACGCCCGCCAAAAGGCGCCCCTTGTTGCTGGGAGTTGGTTCTCATGATACCTGCACAGCGGGCATTCCTCTGAGTCCAACGCATGTTTGGCCTGTCTGCGGCGTTGTACTTCAGGTGCACGAAGACAGGGTCTGGTGGTAAATTTTGCGTAGTACTGCGACGTAGTGCTGCGTGGGTCTGGAAACCTGGGTACCTGGGTACAGGAAATTTGTTGTGGAAGACATCAACCACCATGCATTGAGGAGGGTAAGACAGTGTTCGCAGTTTCTACCTGATAGCATTACAACATTTAACTTCTCCACGGGGGTCTTGGGCCGTTCACTCGGTTCTACCTTGACTACCGGAAGATATTCTTGAGGCCTTTTTGGTCTCTAGAATATCCGGTCTTCCCGAACGGAGGCACACTTTGTGTGTTACTACGACCTGGCAATTTCCAGCAGTAGGTTAAGTAATCTTTCTTGTAAATTGTTGGATCATTATCTCCTCAGTGCATGAATGCCCCACGTGACTGGACACTTTTGTGTTTGTCATGTGGAGCTGTGGTTGCTCTTTCACGACTTTTTTCCTGTTCCTGGGTACCTGGACCTGGACCTGGTATCTGGGTATCTGGGTATCTGGGTATCTGGGTATCTGGGTATCTGGGTATCTGGGTATCTGGGTATCTGGGTATCTGGGTATCTGGGTATACCCGAAAACCAACTTTTTTGGGGTACCCGAAAAAAGTTGGCGATATGGTCAGACATGCCCGAAAATAAGTTGAGAAATAGTCAGAGATACCCGAAATACCCGAAAATAAGTTCAGATATTGGTCAGTTATGCCCTATTTTTGAAAATGGGGCATCTCTGACCAATATCTGAACTTATTTTCGGGTATCTCTGACCAATATCTGAACTTATTTTCGGGTATCTCTGACCATTTCAAAAAAAGGGTAGGGCATAACTGACTATTCCCCTTGTTTTTTTGTTTTTTTTTTTTGGTGTAAAGTGATTGTCGACACAAAAAAGCGTTTCCCCTTCCCACCTCCAATTTCCCTTCCCTCTCCCTCTCCCTCTCCCTCTCCCTCTCCCTCTCCCTCTCCCTCTCCCTCTCCCTCTCCCTCTCCCTCTCCCTCTCCCTCTCCCTCTCCCTCTCCCTCTCCCTCTCCCTCTCCCTCTCCCTCTCCCTCTCCCTCTCCCTCTCCCTCTCCCTCTCCCTCTCCCTCTCCCTCTCCCTCTCCCTCTCCCTCTCCCTCTCCCTCTCCCTCTCCCTCTCCCTCTCCCTCTCCCTCTCCCTCTGAAACACGCTTTAGCGGAGCAGCTTCGCTGCGTGTTGGGAGATCTTTGATAGAGACTACCGTCCTTTTGATTTGACATGGCACGCACACTGCTATTTGGCAGAATATTTATTTGATTTTCCTCAGGCTTTGTCCTGGTTGGCCGGGGTCCGTTTATGTTTCAGTCTCTACCCTCACCAAATCACCACACCATCTTCATCAGATTTTTTGTTGGAATTTGTTTTGGGTTGTTTCGGCTTCCACATTCGCCCCCCTCATCTTTTTGTTCCCCCACACACGATTCTTCGCTTCGCATCCATCTTCTCGTCCCCTTCCAAGCCACCTAGACGTCTCGGTAGTGTGCAGCCTGCTGGGACATATACACCACCTTCGACTCCGCCTTCTCCACCCAGTGCACCCCTCGACGCTATGGCCACAGCACACATCACCGATTGTGCTACGCTGTTGGCGGCGTTCGAGGCGCAGACGACGAGCCAGCACGACTGGTCGCCTCCGGATGCGGCCCTGCGTGCGCTGGGCGTGGAAGAGGGCTCCCCTGCGCTGGTGGGACGCAAGATCCAGTTCGCGGATCTGGCGCGGACGATGCGGGCCCTGGATAAGGAAGTCGCCCGCCACACCGGCGTCCAGGGGCCAGGGCAGGTGACGCGGTTGGCGATTGTGTCCGCCATCCTCGTCCTCCTCAAGGCGGAGGTGACGGAGGCGAACAGCGCGATGTTCTCAGAGGGCCAGCGCATGTCCCTCACGCGCCTGGTCGGCACCCTCACGGTGCTGTCCACGGTGCTGGGGGACCCCGAGACCCGGTCCCGCCTCAGCGGATCCCGCCCCCCCGCCACCACCGCCGAGACGCCGGTTTTGCCTCAACGTGAGGACAGCCCGGAGGCGTCCATCCCGCGCGAGCAGCAGCCGCAGCAGCCGCAGCAGACGCAGCCGGCGGCGGACAACGCGCGGATCGCGCAGCTGGAGGCTGCGATGATGGAGTTGGCGGCAGCGAAGCGGGAGGGGGACGCGCGGCACGAGCTCCTGTGCCAGCAGCTCAACGCGGTCAGGGACGGTGGTGCGCCTCCTCCGGCAGCTGCAGCATCGGACTTCCTGGCGCAGTTACGGGCGGCGATCGGCACCGGGGCAGCGGCGCCTATGCAGGTGGAACAGCCGGTTATGGGGACGGACGTGGACGTGGTGGCACGCAACCCGAGACACTGGGTGGATTTTTGCGCCGACGCCGACCACTGCGCCGACGCTCTGGTGCAGGCCCTGAAGAGGCGCCTGCCTACCGAGGCCGGCGACGCGCAGGACGGGGCCCGCTTCGCCGTTGATGTGGTGGGTCTGTTGCTGCAGCAAGCTCCCTTGGAGGCGGTGCTGAGAAAGCTCGATGACAGTATCTCCTTCTGGCAGTTGAGGGCGAGTTGTGGGAGGTCGGGTGCGGTCGCCTTCCGCGACAAGGTCTGGACGGCGGATGTCGTGCCGAAGGACCGGCAGGCGGCGGTGGCGGCGGCGCACGCAGCAGGGCGTGGTGCGAAGTCCGGGCACGGGGGTGGCCGGGCCGGGCAGGCGTACGGGGGTGGCAACGGGGGGGGCCAGGCCGCGCAGCCGTACGCGCCGGGAAACGGTGGTGGCAGAGGCCGAGGCGGGGGAGGGCATTGGCGCGGTGGTCAACGCAAGTGACGAGAGCAGGCGGCAGCGCGCGTTACGCTCTCCCTCCCACCACCCTCCCCCCCCTCTCCCCCCCCTCTTGTTTTTTCTTCCCCCCCCCCACGGCCCTCCCCGCCAAAACACACATCCGCCGAGTTTTCTTCCGAAATGCTGCTTCAGGCTTTGCGCAAGCCGAAGAAGGGTCTCGGGGTGGCGAGGAGGAAGGAGGTGGACGACTGCGTGTTCCGCCTCCGCGACGGCAAGCAGGCCGCGCGCGCTTTGGCCCATCTTGTCCCGTGGGACCAAGCGCACACTTTCGACGTGGGGCCCCGAGCAGCAGGCACCCGCGACTGGCTGCTCCGAGCGTTCCGGCAGTTCGCCGAAGGGGAGACCGAGACCACGCCTCCCGACCAGACGTTGATTCGGTTCGTCTGGGGTCGCCTGCGCGGAGCGTCGTCCCTCTCCGTGGCCGACTACTGCGGGCGGCTGCTGAAGGCACTGGCGGCCGAGGGGGAGACGGGATACCGCACGCGCCGGGTGCTGGCGGTGAAGCGCGCGCTGACGCGTTTCGGGACGTTGCTGAGGCCGAGTCAGGCGCCGCCGGTAGACGTGGACGCGGTGATGGACGTGGTCGAGGCTTTCGGTCGCGAGGGGGCCGAGCGCGAACGGGCGTTTGTGGCCTTGGTGTGGATGGCACGGGCGCGTATGGCGGACGCACGATACCTGCTGGTGCGCGACCTGGTGGAGGTGACAGACGAGGGCGCGACGGGGCTGGAAGTCGCCCTGAAGGAGAAGCAGCAGAAGAGCTGGACACCCGTGGTGTATTTGCCACCCGGGACGCTTACCCTATACGTGGTGGAATGGGCACGCGCGCGTCGCTTGGCGGAAGGACAGGACGCGCCGTTGTTTGCAGCGACCGAGACGCAGTACCAGCGCCTCATGCGTCGGGTGGTGGGGGCTCTGCCGGCAGGGTCCTGGGCGCACTCGCTTCGCAGGGGGTCAGCGCAGGCCCTGCAATCCTGGGGGATGAGCGTGGACGGACTGAGGGACGCGCTGCGCCACGCGTCATCCAGAACGACGGTGCGTTACCTCATGCGTACGGCGCCCGAGGCTCGCAGGAAGGCACGCTCGACGCTGGACGTCCTGCAGGAGCGGCCGCTGTAGGTTGGTTGTTCCGGGGGTTGGACGGGTACCCGTTGGGGGAGTATGTGCGTGACGAGGGGGATGACGTGGTGGAGGCGGATGTTGAGACGTCTGCGGCGCCTCCGCATGTGCTCTTGGATGATGTCGCTGGGGTCTGGGGTGGCCCATCTGGGGTGAAGCGGCAGGTGCTTGACTCATTCCCGGCGGGTCTGATTGATTTGGGGGCGCTCCGCCGACTGGTACCGGCGAAGGCCAGGTTGTTCGCAATGCTTGACGACATTGCGACTTTCCGTGCGCAGCTGACGGGGTCTGGGGTGTCGATGCCGGGCCCGCCCTCCAAGCTCCAGGACGGCATGTTGGCGGCGTGCGTGGGTAGTGGGATTTTGCGCACGGAGAAGCGAGCTTTCCCGTCGGTGTGTGGGCTGTCTGTGTTTCCGCTGGCGAAGACGAACGGCAAGATGCGTCTCATCGTTGACGCACGGCCGTTGAACACGGCGATGCACTCCCCGCCAAAGTTCAGCCTCCCTACACCATACGAGCTGTCGGAACTCATCCTACGCGGGGGCGCTACGCATGCAGTCGTGGCGGATTTTAAAGGGTTTTTCTGGCAATTCCCTTTGTCCGCGGAGGTGGGGCAGTTTTTTGGTGTGCGGCAGGGTGCGCGTCGCATGCAGCTTACCCGCATGGCGATGGGGTGGTCGTGGGCGGCGGTGATTGCGCAGGAGACGTCGCTGGGGCTTCTCGGGGATATGGCGGGTGTGTGTGCTGCTGCGTGGATAGACGACAACCTCATTTTGGGGAAGTCGGCGGGTGAGGCGTCTGCGCGGCTTCGGGGGTTCCTGCGCAGAGCGGACGAAGTTGGCGCTGAGGTGAACCGCGAGAAGTCGACGCTCACTCCGGTACAGGTGTGTACCTACGCAGGGATTGAGTGGGATTTGCGGGGGCGCAGAATGCGGCTGCCGGGGGAGTGGCGTCGGAAGGCCCGTGTCGTGATGGACGTATTGCTGTCGGCGTCGGGTCCCTCGCTGCGCGAAGTGTGGAAAGGTATCGGGGCCGTCATCTGGGCGACGTATGCGATGGGGGACCGGTTCTGCGGGGTGCCGGACATGTTGGCGTGGATTCGTGCGCGGGGCGCCGAGGTGTCTGCGGGCGCGATTGACTGGGACGACCAGGTGCAGATCTCTGCGGGCATGCGGACGGACTTGCGTGTGTTTGTGGAGCGGCGATTGGTGCCGGATGTGTGGCGCGTCCCCAGGTGGAAGCTGTCGCCGGAGGAGGGGTGTGACACGGTGGTGTGGTCGGACGCGTGCCCCGAGGGGTGGGGGTTTATTGTGCGGACGCTTGCTGGCGGGCGCGCTTTCAGGAAGTGGGGCACGTGGTCCACGGTCGAGGATATTTTCATTTTGGAGTTGCGGGCGATGGCCTGGGGCGTGCTGCATGCTGTACGTGGTGGCGCCCGCAGGATTTTGGTGGTGGGGGACAACGCCGCGGTGGTTGCTGTGCTGGAGAAGGGCCACTGTGCAGTCAGGTTAGGGAACACGGTCTTGGAGCGCCTGTTTCGGGTCACTGACGGGGCGGGTGCGGGCATGTTGTCGCGCTGGATCGCGACGGACCGTATGCCGGCGGACGAGCTGTCGCGCTGGGGTACCGCTGGGCAGGACTGGGCCGACCCCCCGTCGGACGGCGTGGTGGTCGACGGTGGCGGTTTTATGTGGTCGGACGAGTGATGTCCTTAGATTATTCTTATTTTAGATTGCCTTCTGTTTTTTCTTCCAGCTTTTCATTAAAGCTGTTTCCCTGCCCTGTTTTTTGTCCGCTGTTTTTTTGCAGTGGCTTTTGGTTTTATTTCTGGATGCCTGCGCCCGCTGAGGCTTGGTGTCGTATCATTGGTTTTTTGTTCACTCCGCCTTTTTTCTGGGCCCTCGGGGGTCCTGTGTTTTTGTTTGTAGTTGGGATGGATGCTCTCGTGGCCTACGGGTTTAAATATTCTACGTGACGGTGTCAGGAGGTTGTTTCGGCTTCCACATTCGCCCCCCTCATCGTAGCGCCTATTTCGAGATAAAAGTATCCCCCTTCCCTCCTCTCCGTTTTCATCATTGCTGTTCGCCCTTCGCGGGTCTTTTAGGTACTCTCTATCTATCTCAGATCTCCCTGAAACACGCTTTAGCGGAGCAGCTTCGCTGCGTGTTGGGAGATCTTTGATAGAGACTACCGTCCTTTTGATTTGACATGGCACGCACACTGCTATTTGGCAGAATATTTATTTGATTTTCCTCAGGCTTTGTCCTGGTTGGCCGGGGTCCGTTTATGTTTCAGTCTCTACCCTCACCAAATCACCACACCATCTTCATCAGATTTTTTGTTGGAATTTGTTTTGGGTTGTTTCGGCTTCCACATTCGCCCCCCTCATCGTAGCGCCTATTTCGAGATAAAAGTATCCCCCTTCCCTCCTCTCCGTTTTCATCATTGCTGTTCGCCCTTCGCGGGTCTTTTAGGTACTCTCTATCTATCTCAGATCTCCCTCCCTCTCCCTCTCCCTCTCCCTCTCCCTCTCCCTCTCCCTCTCCCTCTCCCTCTCCCTCTCCCTCTCCCTCTCCCTCTCCCTCTCCCTCTCCCTCTCCCTCTCCCTCTCCCCTCTCCCTCTCCCTCTCCCTCTCCCTCTCCCTCTCCCTCTCCCTCTCCCTCTCCCTCTCCCTCTCCCTCTCCCTCTCCCTCTCCCTCTCCCTCTCCCTCTCCCTCTCCCTCTCCCTCTCCCTCTCCCTCTCCCTCTCCCTCTCCCTCTCCCTCTCCCTCTCCCTCTCCCTCTCCCTCTCCCTCTCCCTGAAACACGCTTTAGCGGAGCAGCTTCGCTGCGTGTTGGGAGATCTTTGATAGAGACTGCCGTCCTTTTGATTTGACATGGCACGCACACTGCTATTTGGCAGAATATTTATTTGATTTTCCTCAGGCTTTGTCCTGGTTGGCCGGGGTCCGTTTATGTTTCAGTCTCTACCCTCACCAAATCACCACACCATCTTCATCAGATTTTTTGTTGGAATTTGTTTTGGGTTGTTTCGGCTTCCACATTCGCCCCCCTCATCTTTTTGTTCCCCCACACACGATTCTTCGCTTCGCATCCATCTTCTCGTCCCCTTCCAAGCCACCTAGACGTCTCGGTAGTGTGCAGCCTGCTGGGACATATACACCACCTTCGACTCCGCCTTCTCCACCCAGTGCACCCCTCGACGCTATGGCCACAGCACACATCACCGATTGTGCTACGCTGTTGGCGGCGTTCGAGGCGCAGACGACGAGCCAGCACGACTGGTCGCCTCCGGATGCGGCCCTGCGTGCGCTGGGCGTGGAAGAGGGCTCCCCTGCGCTGGTGGGACGCAAGATCCAGTTCGCGGATCTGGCGCGGACGATGCGGGCCCTGGATAAGGAAGTCGCCCGCCACACCGGCGTCCAGGGGCCAGGGCAGGTGACGCGGTTGGCGATTGTGTCCGCCATCCTCGTCCTCCTCAAGGCGGAGGTGACGGAGGCGAACAGCGCGATGTTCTCAGAGGGCCAGCGCATGTCCCTCACGCGCCTGGTCGGCACCCTCACGGTGCTGTCCACGGTGCTGGGGGACCCCGAGACCCGGTCCCGCCTCAGCGGATCCCGCCCCCCCGCCACCACCGCCGAGACGCCGGTTTTGCCTCAACGTGAGGACAGCCCGGAGGCGTCCATCCCGCGCGAGCAGCAGCCGCAGCAGCCGCAGCAGACGCAGCCGGCGGCGGACAACGCGCGGATCGCGCAGCTGGAGGCTGCGATGATGGAGTTGGCGGCAGCGAAGCGGGAGGGGGACGCGCGGCACGAGCTCCTGTGCCAGCAGCTCAACGCGGTCAGGGACGGTGGTGCGCCTCCTCCGGCAGCTGCAGCATCGGACTTCCTGGCGCAGTTACGGGCGGCGATCGGCACCGGGGCAGCGGCGCCTATGCAGGTGGAACAGCCGGTTATGGGGACGGACGTGGACGTGGTGGCACGCAACCCGAGACACTGGGTGGATTTTTGCGCCGACGCCGACCACTGCGCCGACGCTCTGGTGCAGGCCCTGAAGAGGCGCCTGCCTACCGAGGCCGGCGACGCGCAGGACGGGGCCCGCTTCGCCGTTGATGTGGTGGGTCTGTTGCTGCAGCAAGCTCCCTTGGAGGCGGTGCTGAGAAAGCTCGATGACAGTATCTCCTTCTGGCAGTTGAGGGCGAGTTGTGGGAGGTCGGGTGCGGTCGCCTTCCGCGACAAGGTCTGGACGGCGGATGTCGTGCCGAAGGACCGGCAGGCGGCGGTGGCGGCGGCGCACGCAGCAGGGCGTGGTGCGAAGTCCGGGCACGGGGGTGGCCGGGCCGGGCAGGCGTACGGGGGTGGCAACGGGGGAGGCCAGGCCGCGCAGCCGTACGCGCCGGGAAACGGTGGTGGCAGAGGCCGAGGCGGGGGAGGGCATTGGCGCGGTGGTCAACGCAAGTGACGAGAGCAGGCGGCAGCGCGCGTTACGCTCTCCCTCCCACCACCCTCCCCCCCCTCTCCCCCCCCTCTTGTTTTTTCTTCCCCCCCCCCCACGGCCCTCCCCGCCAAAACACACATCCGCCGAGTTTTCTTCCGAAATGCTGCTTCAGGCTTTGCGCAAGCCGAAGAAGGGTCTCGGGGTGGCGAGGAGGAAGGAGGTGGACGACTGCGTGTTCCGCCTCCGCGACGGCAAGCAGGCCGCGCGCGCTTTGGCCCATCTTGTCCCGTGGGACCAAGCGCACACTTTCGACGTGGGGCCCCGAGCAGCAGGCACCCGCGACTGGCTGCTCCGAGCGTTCCGGCAGTTCGCCGAAGGGGAGACCGAGACCACGCCTCCCGACCAGACGTTGATTCGGTTCGTCTGGGGTCGCCTGCGCGGAGCGTCGTCCCTCTCCGTGGCCGACTACTGCGGGCGGCTGCTGAAGGCACTGGCGGCCGAGGGGGAGACGGGATACCGCACGCGCCGGGTGCTGGCGGTGAAGCGCGCGCTGACGCGTTTCGGGACGTTGCTGAGGCCGAGTCAGGCGCCGCCGGTAGACGTGGACGCGGTGATGGACGTGGTCGAGGCTTTCGGTCGCGAGGGGGCCGAGCGCGAACGGGCGTTTGTGGCCTTGGTGTGGATGGCACGGGCGCGTATGGCGGACGCACGATACCTGCTGGTGCGCGACCTGGTGGAGGTGACAGACGAGGGCGCGACGGGGCTGGAAGTCGCCCTGAAGGAGAAGCAGCAGAAGAGCTGGACACCCGTGGTGTATTTGCCACCCGGGACGCTTACCCTATACGTGGTGGAATGGGCACGCGCGCGTCGCTTGGCGGAAGGACAGGACGCGCCGTTGTTTGCAGCGACCGAGACGCAGTACCAGCGCCTCATGCGTCGGGTGGTGGGGGCTCTGCCGGCAGGGTCCTGGGCGCACTCGCTTCGCAGGGGGTCAGCGCAGGCCCTGCAATCCTGGGGGATGAGCGTGGACGGACTGAGGGACGCGCTGCGCCACGCGTCATCCAGAACGACGGTGCGTTACCTCATGCGTACGGCGCCCGAGGCTCGCAGGAAGGCACGCTCGACGCTGGACGTCCTGCAGGAGCGGCCGCTGTAGGTTGGTTGTTCCGGGGGTTGGACGGGTACCCGTTGGGGGAGTATGTGCGTGACGAGGGGGATGACGTGGTGGAGGCGGATGTTGAGACGTCTGCGGCGCCTCCGCATGTGCTCTTGGATGATGTCGCTGGGGTCTGGGGTGGCCCATCTGGGGTGAAGCGGCAGGTGCTTGACTCATTCCCGGCGGGTCTGATTGATTTGGGGGCGCTCCGCCGACTGGTACCGGCGAAGGCCAGGTTGTTCGCAATGCTTGACGACATTGCGACTTTCCGTGCGCAGCTGACGGGGTCTGGGGTGTCGATGCCGGGCCCGCCCTCCAAGCTCCAGGACGGCATGTTGGCGGCGTGCGTGGGTAGTGGGGTTTTGCGCACGGAGAAGCGAGCTTTCCCGTCGGTGTGTGGGCTGTCTGTGTTTCCGCTGGCGAAGACGAACGGCAAGATGCGTCTCATCGTTGACGCACGGCCGTTGAACACGGCGATGCACTCCCCGCCAAAGTTCAGCCTCCCTACACCATACGAGCTGTCGGAACTCATCCTACGCGGGGGCGCTACGCATGCAGTCGTGGCGGATTTTAAAGGGTTTTTCTGGCAATTCCCTTTGTCCGCGGAGGTGGGGCAGTTTTTTGGTGTGCGGCAGGGTGCGCGTCGCATGCAGCTTACCCGCATGGCGATGGGGTGGTCGTGGGCGGCGGTGATTGCGCAGGAGACGTCGCTGGGGCTTCTCGGGGATATGGCGGGTGTGTGTGCTGCTGCGTGGATAGACGACAACCTCATTTTGGGGAAGTCGGCGGGTGAGGCGTCTGCGCGGCTTCGGGGGTTCCTGCGCAGAGCGGACGAAGTTGGCGCTGAGGTGAACCGCGAGAAGTCGACGCTCACTCCGGTACAGGTGTGTACCTACGCAGGGATTGAGTGGGATTTGCGGGGGCGCAGAATGCGGCTGCCGGGGGAGTGGCGTCGGAAGGCCCGTGTCGTGATGGACGTATTGCTGTCGGCGTCGGGTCCCTCGCTGCGCGAAGTGTGGAAAGGTATCGGGGCCGTCATCTGGGCGACGTATGCGATGGGGGACCGGTTCTGCGGGGTGCCGGACATGTTGGCGTGGATTCGTGCGCGGGGCGCCGAGGTGTCTGCGGGCGCGATTGACTGGGACGACCAGGTGCAGATCTCTGCGGGCATGCGGACGGACTTGCGTGTGTTTGTGGAGCGGCGATTGGTGCCGGATGTGTGGCGCGTCCCCAGGTGGAAGCTGTCGCCGGAGGAGGGGTGTGACACGGTGGTGTGGTCGGACGCGTGCCCCGAGGGGTGGGGGTTTATTGTGCGGACGCTTGCTGGCGGGCGCGCTTTCAGGAAGTGGGGCACGTGGTCCACGGTCGAGGATATTTTCATTTTGGAGTTGCGGGCGATGGCCTGGGGCGTGCTGCATGCTGTACGTGGTGGCGCCCGCAGGATTTTGGTGGTGGGGGACAACGCCGCGGTGGTTGCTGTGCTGGAGAAGGGCCACTGTGCAGTCAGGTTAGGGAACACGGTCTTGGAGCGCCTGTTTCGGGTCACTGACGGGGCGGGTGCGGGCATGTTGTCGCGCTGGATCGCGACGGACCGTATGCCGGCGGACGAGCTGTCGCGCTGGGGTACCGCTGGGCAGGACTGGGCCGACCCCCCGTCGGACGGCGTGGTGGTCGACGGTGGCGGTTTTATGTGGTCGGACGAGTGATGTCCTTAGATTATTCTTATTTTAGATTGCCTTCTGTTTTTTCTTCCAGCTTTTCATTAAAGCTGTTTCCCTGCCCTGTTTTTTGTCCGCTGTTTTTTTTGCAGTGGCTTTTGGTTTTATTTCTGGATGCCTGCGCCCGCTGAGGCTTGGTGTCGTATCATTAGTTTTTTGTTCACTCCGCCTTTTTTCTGGGCCCTCGGGGGTCCTGTGTTTTTGTTTGTAGTTGGGATGGATGCTCTCGTGGCCTACGGGTTTAAATATTCTACGTGACGGTGTCAGGAGGTTGTTTCGGCTTCCACATTCGCCCCCCTCATCGTAGCGCCTATTTCGAGATAAAAGTATCCCCCTTCCCTCCTCTCCGTTTTCATCATTGCTGTTCGCCCTTCGCGGGTCTTTTAGGTACTCTCTATCTATCTCAGATCTCCCTCCCTCTCCCTCTCCCTCTCCCTCTCCCTCTCCCTCTCCCTCTCCCTCTCCCTCTCCCTCTCCCTCTCCCTCTCCCTCTCCCTCTCCCTCTCCCTCTCCCTCTCCCTCTCCCTCTCCCTCTCCCTCTCCCTCTCCCTCTCCCTCTCCCTCTCCCTCTCCCTCTCCCTCTCCCTCTCCTATCAACCACCCTGGTGGAGTGGCTTTTGCCACGATTGGGGAGATCTAATGGATATAGACTGACTATCTTTTATGTTGACTTTTGTTCTTGCTCTATTTGGGCAGAATAGCTATCATTTCCTCGGAACTCTTCGAGTTCCGGTTGGCCGGGAACGCAGATGTGCCGATTAACCCCACCTTTAACACAATTCAACCACCATCTTCATCAGGATTTCTTTGTTTTTGTTGCGGTGTGTTTTCTGCCTTGCGTCCCCCTCATCGTTTTCGTTTACAGCATATTATCCAAAGACCTCCTCTCCATCCCCCCTTTCTTTTGCCTTTATCATCAGTTCTGGAACCGGTTCGTCGGTCTCCTCTATTCCTCACTTTTATTGGCTGTCTATATCCTATACTAGATCTCCCTCTCCCTCTCCCTCTCCCTCTCCCTGAAACACGCTTTAGCGGAGCAGCTTCGCTGCGTGTTGGGAGATCTTTGATAGAGACTACCGTCCTTTTGATTTGACATGGCACGCACACTGCTATTTGGCAGAATATTTATTTGATTTTCCTCAGGCTTTGTCCTGGTTGGCCGGGGTCCGTTTATGTTTCAGTCTCTACCCTCACCAAATCACCACACCATCTTCATCAGATTTTTTGTTGGAATTTGTTTTGGGTTGTTTCGGCTTCCACATTCGCCCCCCTCATCTTTTTGTTCCCCCACACACGATTCTTCGCTTCGCATCCATCTTCTCGTCCCCTGCCAAGCCACCTAGACGTCTCGGTAGTGTGCAGCCTGCTGGGACATATACACCACCTTCGACTCCGCCTTCTCCACCCAGTGCACCCCTCGACGCTATGGCCACAGCACACATCACCGATTGTGCTACGCTGTTGGCGGCGTTCGAGGCGCAGACGACGAGCCAGCACGACTGGTCGCCTCCGGATGCGGCCCTGCGTGCGCTGGGCGTGGAAGAGGGCTCCCCTGCGCTGGTGGGACGCAAGATCCAGTTCGCGGATCTGGCGCGGACGATGCGGGCCCTGGATAAGGAAGTCGCCCGCCACACCGGCGTCCAGGGGCCAGGGCAGGTGACGCGGTTGGCGATTGTGTCCGCCATCCTCGTCCTCCTCAAGGCGGAGGTGACGGAGGCGAACAGCGCGATGTTCTCAGAGGGCCAGCGCATGTCCCTCACGCGCCTGGTCGGCACCCTCACGGTGCTGTCCACGGTGCTGGGGGACCCCGAGACCCGGTCCCGCCTCAGCGGATCCCGCCCCCCCGCCACCACCGCCGAGACGCCGGTTTTGCCTCAACGTGAGGACAGCCCGGAGGCGTCCATCCCGCGCGAGCAGCAGCCGCAGCAGCCGCAGCAGACGCAGCCGGCGGCGGACAACGCGCGGATCGCGCAGCTGGAGGCTGCGATGATGGAGTTGGCGGCAGCGAAGCGGGAGGGGGACGCGCGGCACGAGCTCCTGTGCCAGCAGCTCAACGCGGTCAGGGACGGTGGTGCGCCTCCTCCGGCAGCTGCAGCATCGGACTTCCTGGCGCAGTTACGGGCGGCGATCGGCACCGGGGCAGCGGCGCCTATGCAGGTGGAACAGCCGGTTATGGGGACGGACGTGGACGTGGTGGCACGCAACCCGAGACACTGGGTGGATTTTTGCGCCGACGCCGACCACTGCGCCGACGCTCTGGTGCAGGCCCTGAAGAGGCGCCTGCCTACCGAGGCCGGCGACGCGCAGGACGGGGCCCGCTTCGCCGTTGATGTGGTGGGTCTGTTGCTGCAGCAAGCTCCCTTGGAGGCGGTGCTGAGAAAGCTCGATGACAGTATCTCCTTCTGGCAGTTGAGGGCGAGTTGTGGGAGGTCGGGTGCGGTCGCCTTCCGCGACAAGGTCTGGACGGCGGATGTCGTGCCGAAGGACCGGCAGGCGGCGGTGGCGGCGGCGCACGCAGCAGGGCGTGGTGCGAAGTCCGGGCACGGGGGTGGCCGGGCCGGGCAGGCGTACGGGGGTGGCAACGGGGGGGGCCAGGCCGCGCAGCCGTACGCGCCGGGAAACGGTGGTGGCAGAGGCCGAGGCGGGGGAGGGCATTGGCGCGGTGGTCAACGCAAGTGACGAGAGCAGGCGGCAGCGCGCGTTACGCTCTCCCTCCCACCACCCTCCCCCCCCTCTCCCCCCCCTCTTGTTTTTTCTTCCCCCCCCCCACGGCCCTCCCCGCCAAAACACACATCCGCCGAGTTTTCTTCCGAAATGCTGCTTCAGGCTTTGCGCAAGCCGAAGAAGGGTCTCGGGGTGGCGAGGAGGAAGGAGGTGGACGACTGCGTGTTCCGCCTCCGCGACGGCAAGCAGGCCGCGCGCGCTTTGGCCCATCTTGTCCCGTGGGACCAAGCGCACACTTTCGACGTGGGGCCCCGAGCAGCAGGCACCCGCGACTGGCTGCTCCGAGCGTTCCGGCAGTTCGCCGAAGGGGAGACCGAGACCACGCCTCCCGACCAGACGTTGATTCGGTTCGTCTGGGGTCGCCTGCGCGGAGCGTCGTCCCTCTCCGTGGCCGACTACTGCGGGCGGCTGCTGAAGGCACTGGCGGCCGAGGGGGAGACGGGATACCGCACGCGCCGGGTGCTGGCGGTGAAGCGCGCGCTGACGCGTTTCGGGACGTTGCTGAGGCCGAGTCAGGCGCCGCCGGTAGACGTGGACGCGGTGATGGACGTGGTCGAGGCTTTCGGTCGCGAGGGGGCCGAGCGCGAACGGGCGTTTGTGGCCTTGGTGTGGATGGCACGGGCGCGTATGGCGGACGCACGATACCTGCTGGTGCGCGACCTGGTGGAGGTGACAGACGAGGGCGCGACGGGGCTGGAAGTCGCCCTGAAGGAGAAGCAGCAGAAGAGCTGGACACCCGTGGTGTATTTGCCACCCGGGACGCTTACCCAATACGTGGTGGAATGGGCACGCGCGCGTCGCTTGGCGGAAGGACAGGACGCGCCGTTGTTTGCAGCGACCGAGACGCAGTACCAGCGCCTCATGCGTCGGGTGGTGGGGGCTCTGCCGGCAGGGTCCTGGGCGCACTCGCTTCGCAGGGGGTCAGCGCAGGCCCTGCAATCCTGGGGGATGAGCGTGGACGGACTGAGGGACGCGCTGCGCCACGCGTCATCCAGAACGACGGTGCGTTACCTCATGCGTACGGCGCCCGAGGCTCGCAGGAAGGCACGCTCGACGCTGGACGTCCTGCAGGAGCGGCCGCTGTAGGTTGGTTGTTCCGGGGGTTGGACGGGTACCCGTTGGGGGAGTATGTGCGTGACGAGGGGGATGACGTGGTGGAGGCGGATGTTGAGACGTCTGCGGCGCCTCCGCATGTGCTCTTGGATGATGTCGCTGGGGTCTGGGGTGGCCCATCTGGGGTGAAGCGGCAGGTGCTTGACTCATTCCCGGCGGGTCTGATTGATTTGGGGGCGCTCCGCCGACTGGTACCGGCGAAGGCCAGGTTGTTCGCAATGCTTGACGACATTGCGACTTTCCGTGCGCAGCTGACGGGGTCTGGGGTGTCGATGCCGGGCCCGCCCTCCAAGCTCCAGGACGGCATGTTGGCGGCGTGCGTGGGTAGTGGGGTTTTGCGCACGGAGAAGCGAGCTTTCCCGTCGGTGTGTGGGCTGTCTGTGTTTCCGCTGGCGAAGACGAACGGCAAGATGCGTCTCATCGTTGACGCACGGCCGTTGAACACGGCGATGCACTCCCCGCCAAAGTTCAGCCTCCCTACACCATACGAGCTGTCGGAACTCATCCTACGCGGGGGCGCTACGCATGCAGTCGTGGCGGATTTTAAAGGGTTTTTCTGGCAATTCCCTTTATCCGCGGAGGTGGGGCAGTTTTTTGGTGTGCGGCAGGGTGCGCGTCGCATGCAGCTTACCCGCATGGCGATGGGGTGGTCGTGGGCGGCGGTGATTGCGCAGGAGACGTCGCTGGGGCTTCTCGGGGATATGGCGGGTGTGTGTGCTGCTGCGTGGATAGACGACAACCTCATTTTGGGGAAGTCGGCGGGTGAGGCGTCTGCGCGGCTTCGGGGGTTCCTGCGCAGAGCGGACGAAGTTGGCGCTGAGGTGAACCGCGAGAAGTCGACGCTCACTCCGGTACAGGTGTGTACCTACGCAGGGATTGAGTGGGATTTGCGGGGGCGCAGAATGCGGCTGCCGGGGGAGTGGCGTCGGAAGGCCCGTGTCGTGATGGACGTATTGCTGTCGGCGTCGGGTCCCTCGCTGCGCGAAGTGTGGAAAGGTATCGGGGCCGTCATCTGGGCGACGTATGCGATGGGGGACCGGTTCTGCGGGGTGCCGGACATGTTGGCGTGGATTCGTGCGCGGGGCGCCGAGGTGTCTGCGGGCGCGATTGACTGGGACGACCAGGTGCAGATCTCTGCGGGCATGCGGACGGACTTGCGTGTGTTTGTGGAGCGGCGATTGGTGCCGGATGTGTGGCGCGTCCCCAGGTGGAAGCTGTCGCCGGAGGAGGGGTGTGACACGGTGGTGTGGTCGGACGCGTGCCCCGAGGGGTGGGGGTTTATTGTGCGGACGCTTGCTGGCGGGCGCGCTTTCAGGAAGTGGGGCACGTGGTCCACGGTCGAGGATATTTTCATTTTGGAGTTGCGGGCGATGGCCTGGGGCGTGCTGCATGCTGTACGTGGTGGCGCCCGCAGGATTTTGGTGGTGGGGGACAACGCCGCGGTGGTTGCTGTGCTGGAGAAGGGCCACTGTGCAGTCAGGTTAGGGAACACGGTCTTGGAGCGCCTGTTTCGGGTCACTGACGGGGCGGGTGCGGGCATGTTGTCGCGCTGGATCGCGACGGACCGTATGCCGGCGGACGAGCTGTCGCGCTGGGGTACCGCTGGGCAGGACTGGGCCGACCCCCCGTCGGACGGCGTGGTGGTCGACGGTGGCGGTTTTATGTGGTCGGACGAGTGATGTCCTTAGATTATTCTTATTTTAGATTGCCTTCTGTTTTTTCTTCCAGCTTTTCATTAAAGCTGTTTCCCTGCCCTGTTTTTTGTCCGCTGTTTTTTTTGCAGTGGCTTTTGGTTTTATTTCTGGATGCCTGCGCCCGCTGAGGCTTGGTGTCGTATCATTAGTTTTTTGTTCACTCCGCCTTTTTTCTGGGCCCTCGGGGGTCCTGTGTTTTTGTTTGTAGTTGGGATGGATGCTCTCGTGGCCTACGGGTTTAAATATTCTACGTGACGGTGTCAGGAGGTTGTTTCGGCTTCCACATTCGCCCCCCTCATCGTAGCGCCTATTTCGAGATAAAAGTATCCCCCTTCCCTCCTCTCCGTTTTCATCATTGCTGTTCGCCCTTCGCGGGTCTTTTAGGTACTCTCTATCTATCTCAGATCTCCCTCCCTCTCCCTCTCCCTCTCCCTCTCCCTCTCCCTCTCCCTCTCCCTCTCCCTCTCCCTCTCCCTCTCCCTCTCCCTCTCCCTCTCCCTCTCCCTCTCCCTCTCCCTCTCCCTCTCCCTCTCCCTCTCCCTCTCCTCTCTCCCTCTCCCTCTCCCTCTCCCTCTCCCTCTCCTATCAACCACCCTGGTGGAGTGGCTTTTGCCACGATTGGGGAGATCTAATGGATATAGACTGACTATCTTTTATGTTGACTTTTGTTCTTGCTCTATTTGGGCAGAATAGCTATCATTTCCTCGGAACTCTTCGAGTTCCGGTTGGCCGGGAACGCAGATGTGCCGATTAACCCCACCTTTAACACAATTCAACCACCATCTTCATCAGGATTTCTTTGTTTTTGTTGCGGTGTGTTTTCTGCCTTGCGTCCCCCTCATCGTTTTCGTTTACAGCATATTATCCAAAGACCTCCTCTCCATCCCCCCTTTCTTTTGCCTTTATCATCAGTTCTGGAACCGGTTCGTCGGTCTCCTCTATTCCTCACTTTTATTGGCTGTCTATATCCTATACTAGATCTCCCTCTCCCTCTCCCTCTCCCTCTCCCTGAAACACGCTTTAGCGGAGCAGCTTCGCTGCGTGTTGGGAGATCTTTGATAGAGACTACCGTCCTTTTGATTTGACATGGCACGCACACTGCTATTTGGCAGAATATTTATTTGATTTTCCTCAGGCTTTGTCCTGGTTGGCCGGGGTCCGTTTATGTTTCAGTCTCTACCCTCACCAAATCACCACACCATCTTCATCAGATTTTTTGTTGGAATTTGTTTTGGGTTGTTTCGGCTTCCACATTCGCCCCCCTCATCTTTTTGTTCCCCCACACACGATTCTTCGCTTCGCATCCATCTTCTCGTCCCCTGCCAAGCCACCTAGACGTCTCGGTAGTGTGCAGCCTGCTGGGACATATACACCACCTTCGACTCCGCCTTCTCCACCCAGTGCACCCCTCGACGCTATGGCCACAGCACACATCACCGATTGTGCTACGCTGTTGGCGGCGTTCGAGGCGCAGACGACGAGCCAGCACGACTGGTCGCCTCCGGATGCGGCCCTGCGTGCGCTGGGCGTGGAAGAGGGCTCCCCTGCGCTGGTGGGACGCAAGATCCAGTTCGCGGATCTGGCGCGGACGATGCGGGCCCTGGATAAGGAAGTCGCCCGCCACACCGGCGTCCAGGGGCCAGGGCAGGTGACGCGGTTGGCGATTGTGTCCGCCATCCTCGTCCTCCTCAAGGCGGAGGTGACGGAGGCGAACAGCGCGATGTTCTCAGAGGGCCAGCGCATGTCCCTCACGCGCCTGGTCGGCACCCTCACGGTGCTGTCCACGGTGCTGGGGGACCCCGAGACCCGGTCCCGCCTCAGCGGATCCCGCCCCCCCGCCACCACCGCCGAGACGCCGGTTTTGCCTCAACGTGAGGACAGCCCGGAGGCGTCCATCCCGCGCGAGCAGCAGCCGCAGCAGCCGCAGCAGACGCAGCCGGCGGCGGACAACGCGCGGATCGCGCAGCTGGAGGCTGCGATGATGGAGTTGGCGGCAGCGAAGCGGGAGGGGGACGCGCGGCACGAGCTCCTGTGCCAGCAGCTCAACGCGGTCAGGGACGGTGGTGCGCCTCCTCCGGCAGCTGCAGCATCGGACTTCCTGGCGCAGTTACGGGCGGCGATCGGCACCGGGGCAGCGGCGCCTATGCAGGTGGAACAGCCGGTTATGGGGACGGACGTGGACGTGGTGGCACGCAACCCGAGACACTGGGTGGATTTTTGCGCCGACGCCGACCACTGCGCCGACGCTCTGGTGCAGGCCCTGAAGAGGCGCCTGCCTACCGAGGCCGGCGACGCGCAGGACGGGGCCCGCTTCGCCGTTGATGTGGTGGGTCTGTTGCTGCAGCAAGCTCCCTTGGAGGCGGTGCTGAGAAAGCTCGATGACAGTATCTCCTTCTGGCAGTTGAGGGCGAGTTGTGGGAGGTCGGGTGCGGTCGCCTTCCGCGACAAGGTCTGGACGGCGGATGTCGTGCCGAAGGACCGGCAGGCGGCGGTGGCGGCGGCGCACGCAGCAGGGCGTGGTGCGAAGTCCGGGCACGGGGGTGGCCGGGCCGGGCAGGCGTACGGGGGTGGCAACGGGGGGGGCCAGGCCGCGCAGCCGTACGCGCCGGGAAACGGTGGTGGCAGAGGCCGAGGCGGGGGAGGGCATTGGCGCGGTGGTCAACGCAAGTGACGAGAGCAGGCGGCAGCGCGCGTTACGCTCTCCCTCCCACCACCCTCCCCCCCCTCTCCCCCCCCTCTTGTTTTTTCTTCCCCCCCCCCACGGCCCTCCCCGCCAAAACACACATCCGCCGAGTTTTCTTCCGAAATGCTGCTTCAGGCTTTGCGCAAGCCGAAGAAGGGTCTCGGGGTGGCGAGGAGGAAGGAGGTGGACGACTGCGTGTTCCGCCTCCGCGACGGCAAGCAGGCCGCGCGCGCTTTGGCCCATCTTGTCCCGTGGGACCAAGCGCACACTTTCGACGTGGGGCCCCGAGCAGCAGGCACCCGCGACTGGCTGCTCCGAGCGTTCCGGCAGTTCGCCGAAGGGGAGACCGAGACCACGCCTCCCGACCAGACGTTGATTCGGTTCGTCTGGGGTCGCCTGCGCGGAGCGTCGTCCCTCTCCGTGGCCGACTACTGCGGGCGGCTGCTGAAGGCACTGGCGGCCGAGGGGGAGACGGGATACCGCACGCGCCGGGTGCTGGCGGTGAAGCGCGCGCTGACGCGTTTCGGGACGTTGCTGAGGCCGAGTCAGGCGCCGCCGGTAGACGTGGACGCGGTGATGGACGTGGTCGAGGCTTTCGGTCGCGAGGGGGCCGAGCGCGAACGGGCGTTTGTGGCCTTGGTGTGGATGGCACGGGCGCGTATGGCGGACGCACGATACCTGCTGGTGCGCGACCTGGTGGAGGTGACAGACGAGGGCGCGACGGGGCTGGAAGTCGCCCTGAAGGAGAAGCAGCAGAAGAGCTGGACACCCGTGGTGTATTTGCCACCCGGGACGCTTACCCAATACGTGGTGGAATGGGCACGCGCGCGTCGCTTGGCGGAAGGACAGGACGCGCCGTTGTTTGCAGCGACCGAGACGCAGTACCAGCGCCTCATGCGTCGGGTGGTGGGGGCTCTGCCGGCAGGGTCCTGGGCGCACTCGCTTCGCAGGGGGTCAGCGCAGGCCCTGCAATCCTGGGGGATGAGCGTGGACGGACTGAGGGACGCGCTGCGCCACGCGTCATCCAGAACGACGGTGCGTTACCTCATGCGTACGGCGCCCGAGGCTCGCAGGAAGGCACGCTCGACGCTGGACGTCCTGCAGGAGCGGCCGCTGTAGGTTGGTTGTTCCGGGGGTTGGACGGGTACCCGTTGGGGGAGTATGTGCGTGACGAGGGGGATGACGTGGTGGAGGCGGATGTTGAGACGTCTGCGGCGCCTCCGCATGTGCTCTTGGATGATGTCGCTGGGGTCTGGGGTGGCCCATCTGGGGTGAAGCGGCAGGTGCTTGACTCATTCCCGGCGGGTCTGATTGATTTGGGGGCGCTCCGCCGACTGGTACCGGCGAAGGCCAGGTTGTTCGCAATGCTTGACGACATTGCGACTTTCCGTGCGCAGCTGACGGGGTCTGGGGTGTCGATGCCGGGCCCGCCCTCCAAGCTCCAGGACGGCATGTTGGCGGCGTGCGTGGGTAGTGGGGTTTTGCGCACGGAGAAGCGAGCTTTCCCGTCGGTGTGTGGGCTGTCTGTGTTTCCGCTGGCGAAGACGAACGGCAAGATGCGTCTCATCGTTGACGCACGGCCGTTGAACACGGCGATGCACTCCCCGCCAAAGTTCAGCCTCCCTACACCATACGAGCTGTCGGAACTCATCCTACGCGGGGGCGCTACGCATGCAGTCGTGGCGGATTTTAAAGGGTTTTTCTGGCAATTCCCTTTATCCGCGGAGGTGGGGCAGTTTTTTGGTGTGCGGCAGGGTGCGCGTCGCATGCAGCTTACCCGCATGGCGATGGGGTGGTCGTGGGCGGCGGTGATTGCGCAGGAGACGTCGCTGGGGCTTCTCGGGGATATGGCGGGTGTGTGTGCTGCTGCGTGGATAGACGACAACCTCATTTTGGGGAAGTCGGCGGGTGAGGCGTCTGCGCGGCTTCGGGGGTTCCTGCGCAGAGCGGACGAAGTTGGCGCTGAGGTGAACCGCGAGAAGTCGACGCTCACTCCGGTACAGGTGTGTACCTACGCAGGGATTGAGTGGGATTTGCGGGGGCGCAGAATGCGGCTGCCGGGGGAGTGGCGTCGGAAGGCCCGTGTCGTGATGGACGTATTGCTGTCGGCGTCGGGTCCCTCGCTGCGCGAAGTGTGGAAAGGTATCGGGGCCGTCATCTGGGCGACGTATGCGATGGGGGACCGGTTCTGCGGGGTGCCGGACATGTTGGCGTGGATTCGTGCGCGGGGCGCCGAGGTGTCTGCGGGCGCGATTGACTGGGACGACCAGGTGCAGATCTCTGCGGGCATGCGGACGGACTTGCGTGTGTTTGTGGAGCGGCGATTGGTGCCGGATGTGTGGCGCGTCCCCAGGTGGAAGCTGTCGCCGGAGGAGGGGTGTGACACGGTGGTGTGGTCGGACGCGTGCCCCGAGGGGTGGGGGTTTATTGTGCGGACGCTTGCTGGCGGGCGCGCTTTCAGGAAGTGGGGCACGTGGTCCACGGTCGAGGATATTTTCATTTTGGAGTTGCGGGCGATGGCCTGGGGCGTGCTGCATGCTGTACGTGGTGGCGCCCGCAGGATTTTGGTGGTGGGGGACAACGCCGCGGTGGTTGCTGTGCTGGAGAAGGGCCACTGTGCAGTCAGGTTAGGGAACACGGTCTTGGAGCGCCTGTTTCGGGTCACTGACGGGGCGGGTGCGGGCATGTTGTCGCGCTGGATCGCGACGGACCGTATGCCGGCGGACGAGCTGTCGCGCTGGGGTACCGCTGGGCAGGACTGGGCCGACCCCCCGTCGGACGGCGTGGTGGTCGACGGTGGCGGTTTTATGTGGTCGGACGAGTGATGTCCTTAGATTATTCTTATTTTAGATTGCCTTCTGTTTTTTCTTCCAGCTTTTCATTAAAGCTGTTTCCCTGCCCTGTTTTTTGTCCGCTGTTTTTTTGCAGTGGCTTTTGGTTTTATTTCTGGATGCCTGCGCCCGCTGAGGCTTGGTGTCGTATCATTGGTTTTTTTGTTCACTCCGCCTTTTTTCTGGGCCCTCGGGGGTCCTGTGTTTTTGTTTGTAGTTGGGATGGATGCTCTCGTGGCCTACGGGTTTAAATATTCTACGTGACGGTGTCAGGAGGTTGTTTCGGCTTCCACATTCGCCCCCCTCATCGTAGCGCCTATTTCGAGATAAAAGTATCCCCCTTCCCTCCTCTCCGTTTTCATCATTGCTGTTCGCCCTTCGCGGGTCTTTTAGGTACTCTCTATCTATCTCAGATCTCCCTGAAACACGCTTTAGCGGAGCAGCTTCGCTGCGTGTTGGGAGATCTTTGATAGAGACTACCGTCCTTTTGATTTGACATGGCACGCACACTGCTATTTGGCAGAATATTTATTTGATTTTCCTCAGGCTTTGTCCTGGTTGGCCGGGGTCCGTTTATGTTTCAGTCTCTACCCTCACCAAATCACCACACCATCTTCATCAGATTTTTTGTTGGAATTTGTTTTGGGTTGTTTCGGCTTCCACATTCGCCCCCCTCATCGTAGCGCCTATTTCGAGATAAAAGTATCCCCCTTCCCTCCTCTCCGTTTTCATCATTGCTGTTCGCCCTTCGCGGGTCTTTTAGGTACTCTCTATCTATCTCAGATCTCCCTCTCCCTCTCCCTCTCCCTCTCCCTCTCCCTCTCCCTCTCCCTCTCCCTCTCCCTCTCCCTCTCCCTCTCCCTCTCCCTCTCCCTCTCCCTCTCCCTCTCCCTCTCCCTCTCCCTCTCCCTCTCCCTCTCCCTCTCCCTCTCCCTCTCCCTCTCCCTCTCCCTCTCCCTCTCCCTCTCCCTCTCCCTCTCCCTCTCCCTCTCCCTCTCCCTCTCCCTCTCCCTCTCCCTCTCCCTCTCCCTCTCCCTCTCCCTCTCCCTCTCCCTCTCCCTCTCCCTCTCCCTCTCCCTCTCCCTCTCCCTCTCCCTCTCCCTCTCCCTCTCCCTCTCCCTCTCCCTCTCCCTCTCCCTCTCCCTCTCCCTCTCCCTCTCCCTCTCCCTCTCCTCTCTCCCTCTCCCTCTCCCTCTCCCTCTCCCTCTCCCTCTCCCTCTCCCTCTCCCTCTCCCTCTCCCTCTCCCTCTCCCTCTCCCTCTCCCTCTCCCTCTCCCTCTCCCTCTCCCTCTCCCTCTCCCTCTCCCTCTCCCTCTCCCTCTCTGAAACACGCTTTAGCGGAGCAGCTTCGCTGCGTGTTGGGAGATCTTTGATAGAGACTACCGTCCTTTTGATTTGACATGGCACGCACACTGCTATTTGGCAGAATATTTATTTGATTTTCCTCAGGCTTTGTCCTGGTTGGCCGGGGTCCGTTTATGTTTCAGTCTCTACCCTCACCAAATCACCACACCATCTTCATCAGATTTTTTGTTGGAATTTGTTTTGGGTTGTTTCGGCTTCCACATTCGCCCCCCTCATCGTAGCGCCTATTTCGAGATAAAAGTATCCCCCTTCCCTCCTCTCCGTTTTCATCATTGCTGTTCGCCCTTCGCGGGTCTTTTAGGTACTCTCTATCTATCTCAGATCTCCCCCTCTCCCTCTCCCTCTCCCTCTCCCTCTCCCTCTCCCTCTCCCTCTCCCTCTCCCTCTCCCTCTCCCTCTCCCTCTCCCTCTCCCTCTCCCTCTCTCTTTCTTACTCCCTCGGGTCACAGTTTGCATCCCCCTCGTCCCTTTTCTCTTCCCCCTAACCCCCATCGCCCATTCGGAAACATCGACATTTTTTTAGATGGTTTCTAAGCATCCCTTAGAAATATCCCAAAAACAACCATTTTTTCCCCCCCTCTCGAACGGGTTGACCGATATCGTTGATTCTTTTTGGGGGGAAGGAGCGGGGGACTTCTGTTTTTTTATTTTTTTTATTAGTTGGGGAAGGGGTAGGGGGGGGGAAGGGGGAAGGAAAGACTGTTGCTGCCAAAATTGTATTTTTTTTTTAGAGACTATACCCAAAAAAGCGAAACTTTCCGGGAAAAATAAAAAGAAAAAAGGTGATCGAAACCCTCAGGGGTCCAGAGATCACGGTAACACAACTCAATTATTTTTCTTTTTTTCAAAAAAATACGAAAATAAAATACACTTCTTGCGATGCCCTTTTATTGAGATTTTTTTTTATATTTCACCTCTCTTTTTTTGATGTCTGGTTCATTCGGATTCGGACATCACAGTTTTTTTTTTTAATCTGCATTCGTTGAGAAAAATCTTGGGTACATTTGGACCCTATTATACCTTCTATTCAGTAGAATAGAAAGTATATGAATAAAATCTGCATTTTGAGAAGAAAATGAAGCCTTGTTTTTATCTACACGGTGGACTCTTTCTGGAAAAGGGCAACTATATTCCGGAGTTCCAAAAAGGGGGAGTATCAACTCCCCCTTTCGGGAGTGAAAGGGGGTCAAGACTCCCGCTAGGGGGAGTCGGGACTCCCTCTCGTTGGACCTCTTTTTAAGTTGCCCTTTTCCAGAAAGAGTCCACCGTGTATAGGGGTAATGACTGTATACCTGCTTACAGCTTCACTCCCAAGCGCAACACTCCGGGGTTCGATAACCCGCAGAGTGTCAGTGTCTGCGTCCCAGAGGCGTTTTGCACTATCAACTTCACTTTTATTTATCCTCATTTCTGGGGACAAAATTGGCAAAAAAAAGTAAGTAAAAGTAAAATATTCGGAGAGAGATTGCACAACTGTGGCAACACAACCGAGGCAACTATACTCCAACAATTTAGCAAATTAGCAAAAAACTTTTTTCATTCAACCCACTGGGGCATGAAAGCGCTTTTTGTTGCCCCCTCCCTACCTTTTCTTTAAAACCCCCCTGAGACACACTGATTAGCTTTCTTTTCTGTTCTTTTTTTATGTTTCCACCTGACGACTACTTGCACACAGTAGTCCATCTAAGCAGTACCTTTGAAAAGGGTTTTATCCATCTCCCCATAACCCCCCTGAACACTTTGAAAGGATCATTTGACATACCATTGTGACAAATCAAACCAAAACAATACAAAACAAAAGCAACCCATGCACACAGCTCATAAACTGAGGTCTATCTTTTTCGATTGACTAAACATCAAGGCTAAAAAAAGGAAACGATAGTGTGTGGTGGATCCACTAAATTCAACAGATTAATGTTAAAAAAAACAAACAAATATTTTTCAAAAAAATAACTCGGGCATGCAGGGGGGTGCCCCAGGCTAATCCAAAAAAAAAAACATGAAGTATCGCTGGATTTCCCTCATTAACTCTTCTCGAAAGGAGATTGTTCAATACAACAAAGAACTGAAGACGGAAAAAAAAGGGAAAATCCCCGTTGTTCTTTTTTACCCACATCAACCCTAACAAGGTTTTTACAGTCTCACCCTAGGAGCGTGCAGTGGGTGTAGAAAGGCAAATCTAAGACCAACGGGGGTTCTCCTCTAAATAATACGGAATTCGAACAAAAGGAATCAGACAATCGACACAAAATGTTTTTTTTTTTTTACAATTTTTGTTGTCACTGTCACCCTCACACGCTCAGAACTCAGGAGCAAAATGCTGTCAATTTCATACAGTATTTTTTTTTTTTTCTCTTCTTCCTCTTCAAGGCTAGGGCATACAAAGAAATTATACTTATTAACCTGCCTTCAAAAAACCGTTTTTTTAAATTTTAATGAATGTTGAGTTACCTGAAGGAGGTACATTCATCTTTCAATATTTCTTAGGTGACTAAGCACGAAAAGAAGCTTATTATCACCTTGTCTGTTTACTTCACAGAATAGCAGAAATTTTGCTCTTTTTCCCCCCTCCTTGACGTTACGGAGTTCAAAGACAGGCGGGCTACCAACAAGGCACCACCCCCCACATAGTGGGGGGGAGATGTGTGCTGTCTGTGTAGTCCCCTCGAAAACAAAGAACAGGGAAACTGTCCTCCCACTGCCTTGAGTGGTGTGGAACCCGGCCACGTACACTGTGGCTAGGGGTATGGGGATAGGTTCGCTGGGATAGCATATTTGGGGATAGCATATGCCATCCCCCAGGGGATAGCATAACCTATCCCCGGGGATAGGTTATGCTATCCCCCTGGGATAGGTTATTTCAGGATAACCTATCCCCCTGGGATAGCATTTGACTGTACTTTACTAAGGATCTGCGTGCTGGGGACACAAAAATTTAGTATCCCCACCCAGGTGCCCATTTGTCACCTTCCCACCCCTTAAAAAAATACAAAATAATGGGGGGATTCGGGTGCCCAAATAATCCTATGCACAAAAAATGAAGCGGGGGGGAAAAGGGATAAATAATTTTATTTCCCCCACCCAACAACAATGATAAAGCGTAACGACAACAAATAAAAGCAAATAGGAATTTGTGGTTTTTGTGAGGCACTCGCCGGCTCTGTGGAGACACGGAGCCACCAGCACTCCCCAGTCTTTTTTCCGGAAGTACCTGGAAAACTCGCGGTTGCGACCAGGCAAACGAAAAAATTCAATTACACACCAAATGTGTGAGGGAGAAAATAGAAATGCAAAAAATTCCAGCTTCATCTGTGGGTGCGACGTTCTGCGGGCCTCCAGACATTAGGTGTTATAATTATTCTTGTTGCCACTCATCACCATCAGAATAACACCACAAAATGTCTGGAAGCCCGCAGAACGTCGCACCCACAGATGAAGCTGGAATTCCAAAACAAAAAGACCTCTTCGCAGACTTCTTCAAGCTGTACGTGCTTCCTGCACCCAAACACAGCATCCACGTGACGGACCTCAGGGAACTGATCCGAAAGGTATTCCCCAAGCACTTCGGCAAACTTTCTGACGTAACGCCAACTGTCACATCCGCGATTAAGTCTGCACACAAGAAGGTCAAGGATAACTTGACAAAAAATGAGCACGAAGCACTTATGGCAGATGGGAGCGATGCGTGGCTCTACCGGTCCAAGAACGGTGCCCCCTGTGTCCTCTATGGAATGGATATTCGCAAGGAGCCAACCAACCACATGAAGACTACCTCCGCATACATCCACATTAGGAAGTATGCGTTGACATGTCTCCTTGACGACATGGACGTCACCTTCGAGAAGATCAAACAGGAAAGGGAAGATGCGGAAGAGGCTGCAAAAGACAACAAGAAGACGACCACCAAGCCGAATACCGAGTCGAAGACCAAGGTGAAGGCCGATACCAAGAGTGCGGTGGCTGCTTTCGTGTACCCGGGCCATGATATGGTTGGGTTCCCTGACCGCGTCGAGATCCGCTTTGACGCCCCGTTGAATGAAAGGTACATGCAACTGGTCTCCGAAGAAGGAGACCCGAATGCGCCCTCTTTTGCGGGGCGCACGTTCAACATCGCCTGGAGGAGGTGCGTGGAAGGGGAGGTAGGGGCCGCCTCGCCCCCTTCCGGGTTGTACCGACGCCAGGTTTCCCTCCCCGAAGGGGACTATGCTCGCGATGCCATCACGGTATGCCACAGAGAAAGAATAAGAATAACACAATACCAAATATAACCCAGATTGACTCCAACGACGAGAACAGGACCGTGGTGGTCATCCCCCGTGTCATATCCAGGGCCAAGATCTCCATTGGGGGAAAGAGGAAGAGGGAAGAGGACGGAAGCGGCTTGACGGTAAACCCCTCATCGAACCTCATCGAAGACACCACCAGTGGTGGAATGTAAAATTCACGGAGAAGAGAAAAACCTATCAAAAAAGTCTACCGCCATCAACAATATGCACCCCCTCCCCCCCCTTTTTTTTTGCAACCCACCCCACCCACCCCACCCGAACAAGAAAAATTAAAACAGCTACAAATCAAACTACTGAACAATGGATCCACAGCTTCTCGAAGCGATCCGCGAAGGCTTGGAAAAGGGCAGACTCCAGGCCCGTGTGTCTGAACACCAGGCAGCCCTCATGCAGAAAACTATGAATGCTGTGCTAAAAGAAAAAGGGTTCGCACCCCTCTCCCTCGGCCTTTCTCGCTATGCAGGCACGCACAAGAAGCGCCTTGCTGAAGAGGCCGGCCTCCTCCTGAACTCCCTCCCGAACATCTGCCTCGATCTCTTGGAGACGCTTCCGGATGGCTGCAGGCCAAGTTCCGTTACGGGGGTTCTCCTCAGGGATGATTACAATCCCCTGAATGCCTTCCGCAATGAAGGCAAGAGAACACGGCTCTGCGTCGCGCTGTACTTTGTGTGGGAGGGGGAGTTTTATTGCACAGAGCCAGTGACTGTTGCGGACAAGGGCCCTGTGGAGTACAAGAACTGGTACATGAACGAGTTTCTAGCTCAGGTTGTTGATCTGAATCAGTTCCCACTGACCATGACTGACACCCATCAGGTGTTCGTCAGACTGGAGCGTGTTGGTGGTGACCATCATGATTTGTGGTCGTATTTTTACAGGATGGGGGCGAAGGGACACCGCTCGGCTTTTTGCTCTACAGAGCGGTCATTCTCAGTCACACAGCTGCATACGTGCAAACGCCTTGACCTTCGTGAGCTCGACCAAGCAGGTTTTTACAACCAGCTGTGGGAACTAATGCTTCCTTATTCCTGCACCACGACCCCCACCCTGCACGACACCAAAGGGGTTATCATAATACTATGCAACCTACTCGAGGCAGGGTTTTGCTCTCTCCCAGATGAATTACAAAGATCAAAAAAGGACACTGAACCGATCAAGAGCCTGACAGGGAAGCAGGCGCATATTGCCCTGACCAACCTGTGCATGCAGGCAAAAGATGTTCAGCTCCAGATTGCGCTCTGTATGCAGGCACTCTCGTACTTTAAGTACCAGAATATATCGTGCCACTTTCATGCAAACGGAAGCTGCAAAAAGGAGTTTCTTTTTTCTCTTGTTCTGTACCACGCACTCATCTTTTCTCTTGAGTGGGTGGCTGCAGGGGTGACAATGGGGAAGGGATACACATATTTTCACAGCATGTCCCACTGGTTTGATCCAGAGGACGCTGTGCCTGTCTGGGCATCAGACGAAATGGGGGAGCAAGGGAACAGCACGAGAAAGCTCTCAGCTGGACGGGTTGGGTCGGGGAAACAGTTTGAGAGGGGACAACACCGCTTTGAATCGGCGAGGAAAAAAAGTTTCAAAAAAATACCCACTCCTTCGCAAAAAGAAGACGACGTACCGCGCATATTTGCCTACAGTTATTTAAAAATTTGCAAGCGTTGTTTCACACGCAACAATACGTGGAGAACGAACTTGGATTATCTGGTGCAGCGAGTGAAGAGATGCGGATTCGACGGTCATGTGACGACTCAGGAGGGAACTAACGACATTTTGTTCAGTGCTGACTCTAATAACCATCAGTGCTTCAAACTGTGTGTGTGTGGCAAAAGAAAATGGGACATACCTTCACGAGCTTCCGAATACATAAGTGAGTGAGGAGTTCCACAAATGGGATGAAAAGGGGGTAGGGGGAGCCTTTTCTCTTTTTCTGTGTTTAACAATGTAAACCCAAAACGACCCCCTCTTTTGACGATTTTGATTTTACAGCTTTTTAGCTTTTTTCCCTGTGTTACCTTTTGAACTTTTGTGTGATTTTTATTGTGTGAAATGCTTGTTTTTTTATCCGCATCCTTTTTTATTTATTTATCCCTTCCCCCCCCCCGCTTCATTTTTTGTGCATAGGATTATTTGGGCACCCGAATCCCCCCATTATTTTGTATTTTTTTAAGGGGTGGGAAGGTGACAAATGGGCACCTGGGTGGGGATACTAAATTTTTGTGTCCCCAGCACGCAGATCCTTAGTAAAGTACAGTCAAATGCTATCCCAGGGGGATAGGTTATCCTGAAATAACCTATCCCAGGGGGATAGCATAACCTATCCCCGGGGATAGGTTATGCTATCCCCTGGGGGATGGCATATGCTATCCCCAAATATGCTATCCCAGCGAACCTATCCCCATACCCCTAGCCACAGTGTAGCACAACAAGAAAAACGTGGTCAGAGGCAGTATCAGGGTTGAAGTGCATGCACTAAACCCTACACTGTGGGTAATCGTTAAAAACAATTCTTCTTTTTCTCTCCAAAGTCTCCACTCTGAATTGAGTGTGTCGACAAAAATTTCTTTCTTTTTTTAATGCTCTTGCGGCTTTGGTTATTGTACTTTAGTAGATTTCCCTCAAATTTGTCAAAGAAAAAAACTCTTTTTGGCAACAAAAAGTGGTGCAGCTGTCATAGTTGCTGCAGCTGTCTCTGCAGTTGCTGCTGCTATTGAAGCTGCTTGTATATATTTTGATAAACAAGGCAATCTGGAAGGCATTGGTAAACAAAGTTTGCAACACTATAGACTTTATTTTAAAAAGGTGGCCCAGTTTAGCGACATCTTTTTTCTTTTCTTTTTGGGTACATTTAGTGAACCCTATTATACCTTCTATTCAGTAGAATAGTTAGTATATGAAACAATTTCTTTTTCTCTCTCTCTTTTCAAATCCCCTTATATTAACGACAAACTGTTTTTATTGCGGTGCAACATGACATCTTTCAGGTAACAAAGCCCGCATCTGGGACCCTACCTTTTCGCCCCCGTTTTTTAAATTTTATTTCTGTTGTGTGAATATGAATTATTTAGGGAAAAGGTAAATTACGTTGCACTGTATTAGCAACTCTTATCTTCCCCAACACGGTTCTATTCACCAAAAAAAGGAAAAAAAATAAAAAATGGAAACAGAGCGAAATGGTAGGCCCTTTTTTTTCTCTCTCCTCTCTCTCTCTCTCACTCGCTCTCTCATCTTCAGTGTTAGCGGCCCCTCTTTGCGGGGTTTTTTGCTTTTTTTTTTTTAAATTGCGCATTGCGAAATATTCGAAATAAAGAAGAAAAAAAAAAAAATATGAACACTCCCTGGTGTTACCGATCTGCTGTCGGGGACATGTCAACGACATGCCAAGGACATGTCAATATAGGGGGGGTGTGTCATTTTCCCCTGTAAACCTTGTGTCAAGGACATGTCAAGGACCTGTCAATATGGGCCCTTTCGGGAACACCACTCCCTTCTCTTTTTTTTTTTTTACTTTTTATCTTGAACAGTAATGTATATAGGGGTAGTGGTGGTGCACTAAAGGGGGAAATATGTGGGAAACCCCCTTTTTTTAGTTTTTCGCGTGGTTGTGTGCAGGATTTTATATAGCCGGCACCCACCAAAACAGTGGTTTTGTGTGAGGCAGTCACTGTTTTTGTGTGTGGAAAACTAGTGTCCTATCTAGGAATCCAGATTTCAAGATCGGGGTCAGCTTGTTTTTTCGCCCAAAAATTCAGCACCGCTGACAAAGGAAGACATTGGGAGCTGTTTTTTTTTTTGCGGAGCAAAAAAAATAAGATAAAATGGCGCCGCAGGCGAAAAAATTTCATGGTACGGTGTAAAAATCTAGCTTTTGACACCACGAGTCACTCAAAGAACCCCTTTTTGCGGAATCCCGACTCGTTTTTTAGGATTCTTGACGACCGTGCTCTTCATGGTGGGGTCGCGTTGCTCTGGAGTCCCTTCGGGACCCCTCTTAGAGCCCTGTAAGGTAAGGTAAAAATTGCAAAAAATCCCGAAATTCTATAGTTTTTTTTTTTTTTTTCGGTTTTTTGCAGCCCCTCCGCTACGTTTTCAGATTTTTTTTGAGTTCTGTTGCGGGTGTTTTTTTTCACCCTGCGCCAGTGAGTCTTATCCAGGGATTCAGATTTCAAAATAGGGGGTCAGCTGTTTTTGTGCCCAAAAAATTTTCAGCACTGCTGACCAGGTACATTGGGAACATAGGGAACTGTATTTTTTTTTGCGAAGCAAAAAAAAAATCAAACAAATGGCGCCGCAGGCGAAAAAAAATATAGGGTACAGTGTAAAAATCTAGCTTTTTACAGCACAGAGTCACACATCGAATCCTTTTTTGCGGAGCAAAAAAGGAAATATGGCGCCGCAGGCAAAAAAAAATTGAGGTACAGCCTGGATGGTGCGGTCAGCAACCCAGTTCCCCATGGTACTCTCGTGGTTCAACCATGTTTTTTTTTTTTTTTTTTTTTTTTTTTTTTTTTTTTTTTTTTTGAAAATTTTCAGACTTCTGTTGCGCCGCAACAGAACTTTATACGGTAGCGGAGCCCCTGGTTTTTTGTGGGATTTGGTCCCACATACAGATACCTATATACATCACTGATCTTGAATTCTGGACAACATACGGCATAAAAAGAAAGATGGGACCATTTTTTGATCCCAAAACCTATGCTATCAATTTATTGATTGCATACTTTTTATCTTGAATTCTGGTCGCAACCTGCCTGGTACCTCCTTCCCTTTTTTTTTTGTCTGTGTGTGTATTTATCTTTCTTTTTTTTAACTGCCCCCACACCCGCAGAGGTGTTTACACTATAACATTCAACTCTTTTTTAACATCCAACGAAAATATATTATTTTCAAAGAAAAGCGACAAAAAATCCGGTTGAAAAAAATGGTTTTGCAAAACATTTAGTTTTGCAGCAGTCTTTTAGACACCCAAAAATTCAAAAAAAAAACCCGGCGATTAACGATTGTGTAAGCATGGATGTGCTCTCTGAGAGACACATACACTACACAATAGCTTTCTTTATTTTGCAAACAACAACAACAAAAACAAAACATAATTAAATTAAACTTTTCCCTCCCAGCTGGGCGAAGTACATAACACATGATTCCGTGCTCTCTCATTCATCCTTTTTTTTTTTTTTTTTTTTTAGATGACAAAAGTTCTGTAAGGTTTATGTCCATCTCTTACAAAAAAAGCCTTTTTTTTTTTTTTTTCCCTTTGCCTTCTTTTCGTTTAGAAAGACTGACCGACAGTGGAGATTTGCACAAACTGTGGCAACACAACCGAGGCAACTACACTACTCCAACAATTTATCAGAAAAGAATGACAATGAGAACCCTTTCTTTTAGTCCTCTCCCACTTTTGGAAAATTAACAACATATAATCAGGGCGGATCGTAAGAGACATGATGTCTCCTACAATGATCTGACCCTCTTTTTTTAATGAAGAAGTGCATGGCTACGCTTTTTTTTTTTTTCTCTCCGTCTCAGCAACGTCTTTGCGGAGTTCTTTCTGAGTCTCTCTCTCTCGGTACTGCCTTTATTACTCACTTCAATTTGCCTTGTTTATTTTATTTTCTTTTATTTTCTTCATTCTTTTGCAAAATTTGTCGAATTTGTTCTTGTATAATATTTTTTTTTTGCAACACGCACATCAAAAAAAAAAAAAAAAAGAGGTTTCATTACCCATATTGCACAGCCGTTCCCAATGGCTGGTCTGTGGGATTGATTCTGATGTGAGTGAATAAGCAAATATTCCCACAAACAAAAAGGGTTTATACTGGAAACAAAAGAAACGATCCCCTTTTTTCCCCCCACCCGGCTTGTAAGAGTAGAAGGTTGGTTGTGACATTTATTTTTTTTCCACAAATTTTCGATCCAGATTAAAAAAAAATTCAAAGTGTTTCAGGTTTTTCCCCTCTCCCCCTTCCCCTTCCTCTCATCGAATGAAGAAAATAAAATAATGCAAATTGCGAGAAATGTTTTTTTTGATGACTCACGTCGCAGGAGAAGCGTATCATCTTCACAAACCTTTTAAAAAAACAAAAATTAAAAAAAAAAAAATGTCAAAAAAAGGGAGGTGATGATGTATGTCTTTTTAAACATTCCTGTTTTTTTGTTTTTCTTTTTAAATTTGAGATTTTGCGAGATTTGCGATTACGACTCGGTGTCTAATTGATGTGGCTGATATGTTACAATCAAGTCGTCTTATCTCGAAAATGTGTTTCAAGTTCTTTTCTTTGTGCTTTCATCCGGATGGCTGGCATCGTGGGTCAGTCGGAGGTGCATGAACTTCACTTTCTTTTTTTAAAACCCAGCTTTTAAACCCAACCCAAACAGAAACGCTAATGGACCAACCAGGTCCATCACTTCCAGTACCAACGCCCAATAAGCATCCCAAAGGCCTCCCAAAACCTTTCTACAGTAGTGGAAAAGACTTTGCGAAAAAAAAAAAAAGAAGAAGAAAAAAAAGAAATAGTTGTGCAACAGAAAGGAAGCCTATAAAAAACGGCTTCCCAAAAAACTAAAAATATACTAAAAAAAAACAAAACGGAAAGAACCCAAAAAGAAAGAAACCAGGGTAATGTCTCAAACACTTTTTATTTTTATTTTTGGCAGCAGCAGCTTTTCCCCCTCCCATTTTTCAAACTCCCTTTCTCCCCTCTCCCTTGTTTTCTCTTCTTATCGAGAAGCATTTTCATCTTTTCAATTTTTCTGTCTTTTTGTGTTCCATCACAGGGCGCAAAATTCTTTTATTTCCTTTTTGGAGTAGGTGGACAAGGGTGCACCAATGCAAAACAAAAAAAAAAACAAAAAAACAAAAAAAAGCTAGCCTTCGGGCGACTTTGTTGTACAAAACCCGTCCTCGGACAGGTGATTATCGAAACTACAAAAAAAAAACTCTGCATTTGGGAAAATAGTGGAATAAGTGAAGAAATAAAAGTTTCACTGTAGGGCTGACGAAATACTTCTATACCTTCTGCAGTACAAAAGGCTTCGGCCAACATTGAGTACCGATCCTTGTTGTTCCGTTTTTTTTTTTTGGGAGCAAAGTGTATTGTCGATACAACAAAAAAAACGAGTATAGTGGAGTACCTCTACTAATACAACCAAGTTTTCAAAAAAAAAAACGAGGAAATTCCATTTTTCTTTGTCTTCAATTTGTATCTCTTCAGGAGAGATGTATTTGTGTGTGTATTTGAAAAAAAGCAGGCGTGGGTAGTTCAGTTAAAGAACGGAACATTTTTTTTGCCCAATGTGTGTGTTTGTGTGACAGATTTCGTCTCCCTTGGAGTTTCCAGCACGGTTAATCCCTCCCAGAAGAGAGATCTGTACTGTCTTGTGTATGCCGTTTTCTTTTTTTATTCACATCTAGTTCTTCGATCTGGTATTGGTTTCTTGTACAAAAGAAAAGGGGAGGGTGGCAAGCCTAAGCCTATCGTCTCGTTAGGGTAGGTTCTGCGATTGTCGATACAATAAAAAAAGGGTCAGACCAGAGAGTTTCCTGTTGATGCATCTCTCTGCCACGCTCTTTAGGGATAGCATAGGGGTGTGCCGTCTGCGATCCTAGCCTTTTTCAAAACGGCGATCATTTTGATGTGTCTCAGTTTCTATTTCTTTTCTTTTCCCCGCATAAAGTCTTTCACGACGATGTGTTTTGTGTTTATGTCTTTTCATAAAAGTATGTATTTGCAATGAAATAAAATGGGTTGTTTCTCATCGAGGGTGGTGGTGGTGGTGGTGGTGGTGGTGGTGGTGGTGGTGGTGGTGGTGGTGGTGGTGGGAGCCTTGCTGCAGATCCTAAAGAGATACACGGAGCGCAGTGAGTGTCTCTATATATAGCATCGGCATGTTACGTATTTGACGCGACAATGTGGCAATATTTGTGCTACCTTAATGGGGCAGGAAGGTGGGTCAGCACAAAGAGACAACCACCACCACCGAGGTGAGCTCAACTCTTGATTTATTTTGCGATACGTACTAAAATCTTTTAGTTGAAAAGATAAATGGCGTGTGTGTATATTTTTTTTTGTGAGAACAAAATTGAAAGGGACCCGAGAAGAAGGGGTTAAAGCAATTCTGTGAATGAGTGGAAGTGTGTAGGGGGGGGTTTTTTTTTTCATTTTAGATGTGTGCGCAAGAGACACAATTCATCTGACAAGTTTCTTTTCTGTTTAGGGTCGGCCGACCTATTTTTTTTTTCTCTCTCTCTCTTCCTCCAGCTATCTTTTTTTGAAGGTTTGTACGTGCTGCACTTTCATATTTTTTTTTTATTTTTCTCTTTTTTTTTAAATACTTCTGGGACATTTACAACCCACACACACACAATAAAAAATGTGCCCACTTTTTTTCAAAAGAAGGAACTCTCTCTACATATTTTAGTTCTGTTTTTTTTATTTTTCCCTTCTCTTTTTTTTTCCGTTGTACCTTTGCGGACCACACATTGTTCAAGAGGTCATTTCCTTCTTTTTTCTTCTTCTTTGCTTGCATACGGTGAGTCCGCTCATTAATGAGTTGCTTTGTTTTGCATGATCTCACTGACACTCTTCTTTCAAGATGACTAGGATACGTGAGACTTAGTTTTGTTATTTTCTTTTGTTATTCTCTGCTTCTATAGACTCCAAATGATGAAGTGTGAGTCAGGGCCATACATTTATTGTATACCTCCGTCAAAAGAAGAGGGAAGCAAAAGAGTAAGACCAAAAAAGAAATAATTTAGCCCCCAGGATGCCTGGAGGAAGGGAATATATCGGTAATTTAAGGGGCAATGTGTATTGTATACCATGGCGCCCGACGAATTTATATTTTTTTCTGTGTAATATTTGTTACAACACCATATTTTTTTAGTTCTTTTGTTTTTTTTATATTTTTGGTAAAATTGTAAAAGAGCCTCTACAAGTGGCCTTTCATGTTTTTTGTTGATTTGATTTCCCAGCTGTTCTACGCACTCCCCTCCCCTCTATTTAACAAAGGTGGCCCACAAAAGAGGCTTGAGTTCATCTTATAAATTTTTCTTCCTTCTTTTGCCTTCTTCTCACCCCCCCAGTCTCTGCTTTATAGACTATACATGAAACAAAGGGGATTACATTTATTTTACTACTCTTTTTACCTCACAAAAGCTGCTCAAGGGTTGAGGAACCTTCTGTAGTACAAAAAGGCTTCGGCCAACATTGAGTACAGACGCTAGGTCCCCACCCAAGGGTACTGAGATTGATTTGATACATTAAAAGCAAACCCGTCCCGCATCTCACCCCTTTGCGAAAAAAACCTATGTGTTTCGTGATATTTTTGTTGGTGCTGCCATGGTAAGACACGCCTTATTGCAAGTTGTCTTGTAGGGTACCTTCGAGTGAGTCATGCATCGTGAGATGTTATATTTTTATTGTGCATGAGTGGCACGTTCATCTTACAAGTTTTCTTTTATTATTATTTTTCCGATTCACATGATTCAATTTTTTTCAGTATGTTGCGGGGCGCATATTGAGTTCTCTGGCAGGTTCTGTTCTGCTTCATTGCTCAAAAAAAGAAGGAAAATACGCTGCTTTGTCTTCAGGGTTGAGGACGAACTACGTTCGATACCTTTCATACAAACAGACAAAACAAAACAAAAAAAGGCTTTGACCAATATTTGAGTACAGACCCTAATTACCACAAAGCGGGTCCTTAGGTGATTGTCACTGCAGCGTATAGAAACAGAAAAATACATAAAAAGTAGAAACCCAACCAACAGTGTGCTCTTTAGTGAGGTTTACCTTGTGGAAGGAAAATGGCTTTCACGACCCCATCTCTCTCCCTACCCCCTAATTTGTGTGTGTGTGTGTATTTTTTTTTTTTGCTAATTTTTGATAATTAATGCGACCGTTACTTACTATACTCTGTGATCTGGATGAGAGGGTGCCTCTCCCATGAGGCTGACCTTCGCAAAATTGGTGATGTAGCGTTATAGCGTTATAGCGTTATAGCGTTATAGCGTTATAGCGTTATAGCGTTATAGCGTTATAGCGTTATAGCGTTATAGCGTTATAGCGTTATAGCGTTATAGCGTTATAGCGTTATAGCGTTATAGCGTTTAGTGCCCCTAGATTTAGGGTCAATCTGCTAAGGTATGGCATAAGGGGAGATGAGAAGGCCACATCCGAAGCAACATTTTCCCAGAACAAAACAGAATAATGGGGCAGAAATAGGAAGGAAGTCAAATAGTACCAGGGTACACGTTGTGTACCCTTTTCTAGTTGCACATCCTTCCAGAATTCCTTTCATAAGGCTCCAATTTTTTTTTTTGTGCGTACAATCGCAGATAGACCGGTGTATGTAAAAAGCTACGGGGATTATCCAAAAAATACTTTCTTAGGTCAATGCTGAAAAATGCGTTATGAACAGGGAAGGAGTCGTTTTTTTTCCCCCCCTTAATTGATCGACTAAAGGATTCGAGCGATAAACGGAAAAAAGGTTGTTTTCTTTTTATTCATTTCCTGAAGTCAGATTATTTTTTGGGGAAAATTTTTTGCTCCTCCTCTTTGATTGACTCGTTCTCATCACGCCCTTTTTGCTTTGTCCCAAATGAATTTTGTTTTGCTTTTTCTTTCTCCTAAGATCACCTTTATGATCGCGGCCACTCTATAGTAGTCGATAAATCAAAACAAAAAGTTTTCCTTCTCATTTGGATGTTCCCCCGCAGGTTATTATGTTCACCGTTTTTTTCTTCTTTTTTGCAAATTTTTTTTTTCTCTCTGCCCTTGGTTTATTTACCCCCAATATTCTGCATAGCTGTAGACTGGGGTGGGTTAGCTGGTTTCGTTAGAATGGCTTGGACCTTAGCACTCGATTTTTTAAATTTTCGATTTAGGGCGTCAGATTTAGGATTTACCCTACATTGCGCTTTTTCTGTTACAGTAAGACAACAAACACCGGTGGGGTAAAAACTAAGGTGGATTTTGGGATTTCAAAATTCTAAGGAGGGGTTTTTCCCCCTCCGATGTTTGTTGTCTTATCTGTATTTTTCTTTGCAAAGGATGATCTAAGCAACAAGAGGCTTAGGTTCATCTTATAAATTTTTCTTTCTTTTTTGTTTTCTCAAATAAAGATGGGAACATTTGTTGATTCCTCCTCCTATGCTATCAATTTATTGATTGCATATGTTGAAATACTCCTCCCAATTCATTTTTATTTGGATGGTTCCGTCCAAATAACGGATCAGGTTCATCTCAGCTAACTTTTCTTTTTTTTGTGCTTTCAGGATGGCTGGCATCGTACAGTCGGAGATGCTTGCATCAAAACAACTACAGTTTTTTTTTTCTTCCTAATTTCTATTTCGCAAGGGAACGTTTCATTGTTCCCATGCTGGTTTTCGAAAACCATACAAAAAAAAACAAGATATCCTTTCTTTGATAGGAGTGATTTTTGAATTCTCCTTTTTACATTTCTCTTATTTCATTATTCGCAAAGAGCTCCCCTTCATTGGGGTACTAACCGATCGTCGTAAAAGATGTGTGTGCACAGAGAGACACATTCATTTTTTCCATTTTTTTTTCTTTTTTTTGGCGTTTTGCACTTCAACTAAAGGTAAAGGTGTAGTGGAGCTCATCCTCGGGTGTATACACTAATATTTTTCAATCCTTTTGAAATTCCTTTTTTTTTTTTTCACCCTTTCACCTTGCGTTTTCCAAACTGAATTCTATATTATTGTTTTCTTCTTCTTCAACTTCTTTTTATTTTTATCTGGATTATGTTTGCTAAAAGTTACTATAGACTAAAATGCCATTATTTTTATTTTTTTGTCTTGTTTTGAACCCGGGTGTTGCTAATAAATTTACACACTACTATTTTGTCTGTTTTGTATATTTGAGGATGTGCCATTTTTTTTGGACCCTGCTCCTCATCCTCTTCCTTCCTACAAAATTAATGTTTACAATTTGAAGAAAATGGCGAGACTTTTGCGCAAAAAAAGGTGCGCAATTCTTTGGGATTTTTCCTTTTTTTTTGTTTTGTTTTGTAATTCTTTTTCTATGAATTGAAAGTAACAATGAATTTAAATTATTTTTTTTTAGGCAATGTATTACATACCTTACAACCTCATGGTAACCGTATATACATGCCAAAATGAAGTGTTCTCGAGGTTCGATTACCGGGGAACTGGTGCTTGCGTCCGCCGATGTACGGTGAGGTGTTTGCACTTTCAACTTCTCTTCTTCGTCTTCTTTTTTCTTTTCTTCTTTTTTTTTTTTTTTTTTTTTTTGTGGATTTTTTGTTCGTTAGTGCGTATGTGCGTGGTCCTACGAAGCGGTTCATATGAAGTAGATTGTTCCTTCAGGTACGGAACATTCATCTTCGAACTGACTAAGCAAAGAAAAGCTTAGTATAGTCTCACCAAAATGCTTTTGTTAAAGATGTGTATGCGCGTGAGGCATATTCATTCTTTCAGAAAAAAAAAGGGGGGGGGCGACATTGAGTACAGATCCTGCACTAGCAGGTGATTGTCGACACAACAAAAAATCTTATTTTTTCTTCTAAAATAGATTTTCAAAAGCTATTTTGAACAAAAAAGAACTGTGGTTTCTACCAATTCATCTTTCAAATTATTTTTGTTTGTGCACCTTTTTTTTGTTATACCACAGGGCGATTTTTTTGGGTTGAAATCCTGAACAAAAATAGTGGTAGCTTTCAATCGAAAATAAAAAGGACACAATATAAAATACCTTTGCTCATATGCCTGATCCTTACGGCCTTTATTCGGTCATCGATATTGGGCATTCTTTTGATGTGTACTTTGCATACAATACCATACAGTCTCCCTCGTGGTAACCGTGTGCATGCCAATGAAGTGCTCTCTAGGGGTTCCATTACGGAACCAATACCCCTCGCGCCCGCCGGTGTACGGTGAGACGTTTGCACTTTCAACTTCTCTTTGGTGCGCTCAAGGAGGCACATTCATCTTTTCAAATTTTCATTACTTTTTAAACCAGATTATCCAAAGACCCCAACCCCCCCAAAGTAACCCCCCCCTCCCCCTTGTTTTAGAAGACAAAAAAAAGTGGAGAATTGCACAGAAAGAAAAGGTGTGCCGGCTTCACTATAACAATTCATAAATAAGGGGGGGGGGACGCGCTGTGTCCTCCAGCGTGTGTCTCGTGTGAGACATCTTAAGAGCTACCCGTTCCCATAGGGTACATAGCGAGGCTCAGATTGTAATAATATGGGCCCTTATTTAATATTGTGCCAATGTGGGACAAAAAAATCTGGCAAGTTTTTGTAAAGCTTGTCTATCAACCCAATAAATAAAGTATTTTTATAAGTTTCAAAAGTCGGTATAACCGTATTGAGAAAGAAAAGCAAAAGGAAAAGCAAAAAATAAAATTCACAGTGGAGATTGCACAAACTGTGGCAAAACACAACCGAGGCAGTTACACTACTCCAACAAATTTTCTAAATAAAATACACACAGCCATTTCTGCCGACACGAACGAAGGATAAGAAAGAAAGGGTTTTTTTCTTCTTCTTCTTTCATTTTTCAAAAAGAAAAAAAAAATAATGAACTTTCTTTCACTGTCCCCCTGCCCCCCTATGTTTTTGTTTCACAACCCAAACAAAAACGCTGTATTTTTTCCCCTCAACAAATAGTTGTTCCAAATATTCCGTACTGTCCTAGGGGAAAACAAAAAAGAGTGTGTTTTTCGATGATGAAGACTTTCCTTGTATGGCAGCTACACTACAACTAAAAGGGCATTTATCGTGCAAAGAGATCCGTCACCAAGATATTTGACGCCTTTTTCTTCAAGCTCTCAACAAAACGAAGCGCGATTTTTTTTCCTTCAAAAATAAAAACATATCCGTGATATGGGTGTTATAACGTTATCGATAACGTTAGAACACCCATAGTAGCGGATATCACGCGTTAATCCCAAGGATACCCGTTTGCTTTACCCCCAACCCCTTCCATAGCTCGACACTTCCACGACGTTTTGTTGTTGTTGTTGTTTTTTTGTGCTTTCATCCGGGGCTGGCATTGTACGTCGGTCAGTCGGAGGTGCCTGCATCAACAACTACAGTTTTTTTTCTTCAATTTTTACGTACCTTCTCTTCAGTAGAATAGAAAGTGGATATGAAATGATTTTTCCTTCTTTTTCACTGTAACCTACTGAGGTATGCGTGACAGCTGCACTACACAGGTAGTTTTGTTATGCTATATAACCTCGGTTTGTTTCATTTTAGTGCAACACTCCAAAGGGGGTCTTAGAAAGCCACCACGGAGTCGGTAGTGTCCCAAAAGGGCATTTTGCACTCCCCCCACCAAAGAAAGACAACTTGTCGTTAAAAAAAATAGTGGAGCACACTCTAGGGTGGCTACACTAATACAACCAAGTTTTCAAAAACACATTATCTTAACCATTTGTAACAAAGCAAAAAGAGGTGGGCGTGTCTGGACTTTCGTAACCAAAAAAAAAGAGTCTGACATTAAATTATGTGGGTCTGCGTAACAAAGCAAATAAAACTTTGTGCGCAAAGAACGATGTAAGGTGATTAGTCGAAAGCCACAGTAAAAAAAAAAATTGTCTGACAGTGGATATTGCACAAACTGTGGCAACACAACCGAGGCAACTACACTACTCCAACAATTTATCAAAAAAGGGGGGCGTTTCGTACGGCTTCTGGAGCCTAGCTTTTGTAGGCTTTTTATGGCTACGTCCATAATAGAAGCCACATTTCGTTTTTTTTTAAAGCTGTTGTCACTGTGTCCAATGTGCCATCTGTGCACGCGACCATGTGATGCATATTTTCCATCCTGTTTTTTTTTCTTCTTTTTTTTTTCCCCCAGTGGATTATGTAGGAGGGGTTTTTTTGCAAAATGTGAATTTTGCGCAATGCCGGGTTTGCTCTAAATTATTGCCACTCTTTTGGGTTCTACGAGCTCCGTCCATCAAATTATGGGGTCACAACGTGTCTTCGGGGACCTGGGTCCGTCCCAGCCCCTTGGAATAAACACTGGAACCCCAGACATTTTTTTTTTCCAAAATCCAAAAAAGCTTTTTTTTTTGCGCAATTTCCTCGCACAAAACACCCCCCCTATATAAGGCCCTGTTTTTTTCTTCTTTTTTCTGATTTTTTTTTTTTTAGCATCCATTTGTGAAGGTGTTTACTTACGAGTATTCCCCCCATTCCCCCTTTTCTCCCTTATCCCCCTGATTGGATACCAGCTACAGGATGAGGCGTGCTGAATGCAGCCAGGCGTCTTTTTTATTTCTTTTTTTTTTTGAAAACGATTGTGATGACTAAGCAACGAGAGGAGCTTAGGTTCATCTTATAAACCCTTTTTATATTGAAGTGCTCTCCAGACAGGGCTCTCGGAGTTCACCCCCCCAAAAAGGGGGTGATTTGGGATCAAAAGAAAAAAAAATTCTTTCCTCGTCCCGCGCTTCGAGAGCCTTGTCTCTAGGCTTCGGCTGATCCTACTCTTTATTGTTCCCCATATCCCCCTGTCCAAGAAAAAAAAATGTTTACCCCCCCCCTTATCTAAACCAACTGCTCGTGATTTTTTTTTTTTTGCCCCTTTTTAAAGAGGTACCTCTCATGCCCACGGGGCTGATCGGTCACCTCCCCTCACCCCTCCCAGATTTTTTTTTTGCTATTTCCTTGAACGTCCGGATTTTTTTTTAAACCCCCTGCTAAAAATATAGTGGAGCTCATCCTCGGGTGGCTACACTAATACAACCAAGTTTTCAAAAAAAAATGTTGTTTGTGATAGGGCATGATTTGGTGTGTTGCACTCACTTCGGTGGGTGTTGAAACCGTTGTCCTGTCTATTTTATTTTTCTTTTTATTTCCCTTTTTCTTTTTCTTTTCTTTGATGATGATGAATCGAAGCACACGAGGCCTCTCTGTTCATCCTACCAACTTCTCTCTTTTTGTCTTGGATGTAATGCGCCCATTAGGCCAATCCAACTTTCAAAAATTCCCCCCATTTTTGAGACTTTCTTTTGCATTCCAATGAAGTGCTCTCTGGTGTTCGATAACCCACGGAGAACCAGTGCCTGCGTCCGCCGATGAACGGTGAGGTGTTTGCACTTTCAAACTTCTTCTTCTTTTTTTTTTTTTTCATGGAGCGCAATCTTCCTCCACGGTACGATACCTCGTTTTTTTTTTTTTGTCCCCCCGGAGAATCTCCCCATTTTTTTTGCATAGGTTTGGGTACTATATATGCATGTGAGGAATTTGAAAACAAACCCCAAAATTCTTATTGTTTGGTGTTTTCCATAACATCGGTACATTCCCAACATATTCTCAGGGCCATTTCTCGCCAGTTTTTTTTTTTTTTGAAAGATGACCAAAAGCACAGAGAGGCTTAGGTTCATCTTAGCCTTTTCATTTCTTGGAGTGTTATTGGGCTGTGGGTTTCCTTCAGCCGAGTTAGCACTTTTAAGGGCTTCTTTTTTAGGTTTTCTTAGGAAACTAAGCAACAAGAGGCTTAGGTTCATTTTATAACCCTTTTTTCTCTTTCTTTTTATTGATTTCCTTATATGACCTATTAGGGGTTAATGAATAGGTAACGAAAACGCTGAGGTTTCTCCAAAAACAGATTGTTTATTTCACATTTGTTGAAATTTCATTTGTTAGGACAACCCCATCGTTTGACTATAGGATGCCTTGACAGAGCGGCCAGTTTCCTCTGTCCCGTGTGTTCTGGAAGGTGTTTCTGATGAAGTGTATCCGTGAAGGATTCTCATCTTCCAAATTTATTTATTTTTTTTGTGAGGCTCATCTCCAACAGCCTTTCCCCCCCGCTGTTTCTTTCCGAAAAAATGATTTTGCCAAAACAAAAAAAAAATCAACAAAAAAAAAAAAGGACAAGAAAACTTATAGAGAGCTGGGTCAAGGATACCCCCCCTCACCACCCCCCCCCAAAAAAAAAGCAACCAAGGGAAAATATACCCCTCTCCCCCCTATCCCAAGAAAAATACGACAATACGACGTCTACAAAACTATCAAGCAAAATTAAACAGAGCACAAAGCACTTTCAAAACATACAAAAAACATTTTCAAACCCCCCTATCCCAAGAAAAATACGACAATAAAAAAAATGGACATTTTTTTTTTTTTGTACAAACTCTATCTCTCTCTTTCACCTAACTCCACTTCACCTTCAGGTAATCAAAACCCAAACACAAAATGCCGAAGAACAAGGGAAAGGGAGGGAAGAACAGGAAGAGGGGAACAAACAAGAACGAGCCTGAGAAGCGCGACCTGATCCTGAAGGAGGAGGGGCAGGAGTACGGGCAGGTCACAAAGATGCTTGGCAACGCGCGTCTGGAGGTGTACTGCTTCGACGGTGTGCGGCGGTTGGGGGTGATCTGCGGGAAGATGCGGAAGAAGAGCTGGGTGAGCAACGGTGACATTGTGCTTGTTGGGTTGAGAGACTTCCAGGACAGCAAATGCGATATTCTGATGAAGTACCTTTTGGACGAGGCGAAGAAGCTTCAGAAGATGAAGGAGATCCCTGAGCACATCAAGGCAAACGGTGAGGACGACGAGACTGCCAACGCCAACGACAACGTTGTGTTTGAGGCAGGCTCTGACGAGGAGGACAGCGACGAGGTCCCGAGACAGGCGAACGGCGGCAACGTCATGCCCGACTCTGACGACTCCGACGACGAAGAGTTCGACGGCGACATCGACGCTATCTAATTTATCTAAAAAAAAAAACACATAATCCCCCTTTTAAGTACAATAGCCTCCAAGCAATACTGTGTACAGAACCTATATCGGATAGGCCATTGTATATTAAAGCTCCTCTCCCACCCACCCCAGGATCCACCAGCTTTTGGACGATACAAAAAAAAGTCGACCTCAAAAATCGACAAAGAGAAAAGAGAGAGAGATGTATCAAGACAACTGCACACGGCGGCAGCGCTTTCGGAAAAGAGCAAAAAATTTTTTTTTTGAAAAAAAGCTCCAATTCTTGGGGTTTGTTCTTTTCAGTTGCTTCAGCAGCCCCACACTTTGGATTTTGGTAAAGGAGGAAGAGGATGGCATTTTTATTGGGGTCCCCCACCCCCTCTTTTTTGTGTGGCAAAAGAAGAAAAAAAATGAAAAAAAAAAAAAAATCGGTTTTAGTGTTGCAGTACGTCTCTAGGTTGTGAGAGATTTTCACCACCCCCCTTCACCCCGACCCCCATTTCGGACCTCTGGTTCTAGCCTGAGAGGGAAAGCATGTAAAAAAAAAAAAAATTGAAAAAAAAAAAGGTTGTGCCGAAAATCAAGGAAGAAAATAAAAGGGGAAACAAAGTTGTTTTCCTAACAAAGGCAAATACCATTATGTGCACAGTTAGTGTCCTCCCCCCTACGACAACCCTGGCCGTTTTGTTTTGCAAATGATCACAAAAAGATAAAGAAGTGTACGCTCTCTCCCACATATTTTTTTTTTGGTGTTCTGTACACCGTTCACATTATAGCATGACTTTTGTTTTTGTGCTTTCATCCAACTGGCATCGTGGGTCAGTGGGAGGTGCCTGCATTAATAGCTTCGCTTTGTTCTCACTCCATTTGACATGTTTCGTGTTCCTCTTGTTGCGGTCTCGACGGGTTGGGGCTGTCTGTAGCTCATAGTGTGTGTTCCACAGGGTTCTTGGGCTGTTAAAGGAGCGCTTACTCTCCCCCCTAAATGTCGGTACATTCCCCGACGCTGATAACCCCGCCCCAGACATAACAGCTATCCCATCCTTAGGATTGTGTGCGCACTTCGCGTCTACTCGCTCGGCGTGCGTCTCCGCTACCCAGCGGCCAAATCCTGCGGGGCTCATCTCATCGAACATCTTCACCCTGATGCCCTCCTTCTTCTGACTCTTCTTGCAGTCTGCTAGCTCGGCGTCAGTGATCACCACTTCATCCCCCTTGGCGTACTTCCCGTCGCTCCCGTACTTCTTCAATAGCGCTATCTTTCTCAGATAACGCAGCCAATCGGTCGCGACGGAAGGCATTTTAACAGAAACGGAGAGGAAGGGGAGAGAATGTAATGTGTATCTTTTGTTGTCTGTAAAGCGGAGGGTGGTTAGGTGTGTAAGGGGACCTATTAATACCCCTGCCCTACGTAGTCTAGTTTGGGGTCAATATGGGCTACAGCTGAGCACTACAGAAAGCCCCTGGCAGTGTGAGACGCATACCATGCGACACCTGGGACACATATTTGTGGCACCGATCTGCTTTGTGTGGTGGTGGAGAGTTCCCTTCCCCTTTTTCCATTGGGCGTGGTGGAGCCTGGCGACAGCAATCCCGTTGTCTTTGACGATTGCGTTGATGCAGGCGTTTTGCCTTCTGTCCCCCACGTCGTCGTCTTCCATGGTTGTGTCGACACTTATTCATTAACACTTCGTGTTAAGGTTTTAAGGTTGCTTTTGGGCGGTTTAGGTTGTGGAGTTGCTCGCTTCCGTATGGAGGGTGAGGGGTGTCTGGTTGTGTGTGCCGTAGCATAGGTGGACAGTGCAGAGGATGTTGCTCGTGGTTGCAAGTGTTTTGATAGGTTTGTTTGTTATGTTGTATGTATTCCATCTCTACACACAGGTAATCAAAACCCACACACAAAATGCCGAAGAACAAGGGAAAGGGAGGGAAGAACAGGAAGAGGGGAACAAACAAGAACGAGCCTGAGAAGCGCGACCTGATCCTGAAGGAGGAGGGACAGGAGTACGGGCAGGTGACAAAGATGCTTGGCAACGCGCGTCTGGAGGTGTACTGCTTCGACGGTGTGCGGCGGTTGGGGGTGATCTGCGGGAAGATGCGGAAGAAGAGCTGGGTGAGCAACGGTGACATTGTGCTTGTTGGGTTGAGAGACTTCCAGGACAGCAAATGCGATATTCTGATGAAGTACCTTTTGGACGAGGCGAAGAAGCTTCAGAAGATGAAGGAGATCCCTGAGCACATCAAGGCGAACGGTGAGGACGACGAGACTGCCAACGCCAACGACAACGTTGTGTTTGAAGCAGGCTCTGACGAGGAGGACAGCGACGAGGTCCCGAGACAGGCGAACGGCGGCAACGTCATGCCCGACTCTGACGACTCCGACGACGAAGAGTTCGACGGCGACATCGACGCTATCTAAGCTGCTTCCACTCCCAACTGCTGTGGCCTTCCGCCTACTGCGTTAACCTCACCACTCCCCACTTACCTCGACAAAAACGTTACAATCGGGGCCTTTTTTTGCACCTTTTTCCAACAGCAATGTGCCATAATATGGCAAGTCTTGGTCTAGCTATGACCCCGACATGAGGCAGCGCTTGCAATCAAAAACAAGCTGGCAGCCTCCACTGCTAAAGAGAAAGGTAGGAAAAAAAAAAATAAGGGATTTTTGTGTATGTCTGTGTTGTGTGGTTGGGGGGTGGGTGTAGGAGAGAGTTTGTTTTCTACAAAGTGCGTTACTATCGTGCACGCATAGGAGGGTGTAGGCAATACACATCCTAAACAAAACGCACCTATACCTCTTATTAGATCCGTTATGTGAGTGTCAGGGGGGGAACAAAAAAAGGAAAAAATCAGCAAAGAAAAAAAGAAAAAAAAGAGTTATTTTTCATCAGTTCGTTCTCAGGAGCAATACATTAATTAAAAACAGTAAACAAAACACAAATAACCGAAAGCAGATGTGTGTTTGCGGAAAATTTTGTTGGTCTTTTCCATTTTTTTAAAAGAAGGTATCCGACAAAGTATGTCCGGAACGGTCGGGCCTGCGCTCTGTCAAAGATCTTTATTCTATTGATATTTTTGGTTTGTTTACCGCCATTTTTATTTTTACTTTTACTTTTATTTCTTAGATTTTTTTAGTTGTATTTTTTGTTGTTTTTTTTCTGTTATTTGTCTCTCAAAGTTTTTTTTAAAGATGACTGCCACAACCATTCATTTTGTTTAGGTGACCAAGCTTGGGGCTTAGGTTCATTTTATAAATCCTTTTTTTTTTCCCCTCCCATCCCTTTCATTTTCCTTTTCTTCATATTTAACAGTCGCTATTCAGCAATCATTCAATAGCTTGATGCGTTTAGTATCCCTACACTCACCCATCGGGAGAGAAACGCTTCTTCTAGTAGAAAAAGCCCTTGAGGAAAAAAATATATATATTGGTTAAATGGGGAGGGGTGTGTGGTGGGGAGGGGAGGAGAGAAACGCACCTAAAAAAAGAAAAGCAAAAAAAAAAAACAGCAACCGCCACACAAAGTGAATCCCCCCCTACCCTCTCTCAGTTATCAAAAAAAAAAAAAAAATCTGTTTTATTTTGGCACACAAAAAAAGGGGGATTGTGTTCGCCCATTGTGGTGTAACATTGTGCTGTGCTGTTGTATTTTTTTATATCAGATGTAAACCACAAAATGTAGGACTGCGTGGTTGGATGTCCACCCCCCCCCGGTACAGCCGGTCATACTTCACGAGAGGGCTTTGTATTTCAACTCTACCTTTTTTCCCTTCATCGTTTTTTTCACAGAGAGTCACAAACACCCCCCAACTACAGTAAAGGCAGCCTTCTGCCTCTCTTATATTACACAAAAACAATACACAAAGGACAAAACCTGAATTAGTGCTGACTTGGTTGAAGGGTTCTAGTTGCATTTTGACCGTAGCGGGTGGGTGTTTTTTTTGGGATGAAAGACGATGGGGCAGAAATGCGTGAACACAAAGGGCTGTCCAGGACAGGTATGTAGGATTTTCCATATAATATTACCAACGAAATTCCCCCATCCTCAAATTACATTAAAGTTCGCACATCGCTTTGGTTAAGGATCTAAAAAGCTAAACAAACACAAACAAAAAGTAGCAAAAATAAAGAGTACAAAACCATAACAAAAAACATTTTCAAACTCCCCCATCCCCCACAGACTGCTGGGTGGCGGTGATCTTCTTCGTTATTGCGATGTGGATGAACTGCTTCACACTGAACTTTACACACTGGCGCATGCCGGACCCGAGACACTCCCCACCCCTTCGCGACGTGGGTTTCGACCTTATTCCGATCATCAGACTTCAGTGGGTATGCCAACGCCAACGTCATGCTCTTCTTTCCCCCTGAGAGGCAATAAGCTAGGCAGGTGATCTTATCCAACCCCTTCGCTGTGTTGTTGCGTTGGTTTGACGAACCTCGGCATTTTTCTTCCCTGGCAACATGGAAATTCACGCATCGAGATGCGAAAGGGATAACGAAATGTGATCAAGGGTGGTGACGCAACAAGAGAGGCTTAGAGTTCATCTTATAAACTTTTTTTCCCCCCAGTTTTCAGGGGGTTTTCTAGGATTTGGGTTTTTCATTTCGAAGGGGGCGGTAAAATTATTTTTTTTTCCTTGCTGAGAACGCTCGCCTGCGTGCTTCGCACGCGTTTCCCTGCGAGTCACAGGGATTATGAGCTCTCTGGTTGTTTAGTTTGTGGTTGGTTTTCCTGTGACCACACAACCTTGGCCGTGCCGTAATACGTTACTAGCGTATTCACGCATTTATCTCCTCCGATTCTCGGTTCGCAAAGACGGTTTCACCAGAGCCACCAGCACCACCAGAACCAGAACTGACACCACCAACATTGCCAGGCGGGGATCAAAGCAAGCAATAGCTTCCATGAAATCTTGTGACCTGTTTTTTTAAGTTATCTCACATAGGGAACTGTGGTGATGTCGTGGAACTTTTGCCACCCGGCGTCCGTATCCTTCTTTTTGCTGTGGGTGCAGATGTGGGTGTTGTAGAACACCGACCACTTCGCATAGGTTCCTACGTTTTGAAGTGTGCCTTCAGCAAGAACGCCGAGGTCGTGCATCAAAGAGCGGAGGAGCTGGGGCACTGTCGCAAAAAAGGCACAGCCTTTTTTGCTAATTTCGACGATTTGAGGCCGTTAAAACCAAAATTTGGCACTTTTGACCACCTGTGGTGATCTTTAAACCCCCAGTAATCCCAAAATAAAAAAAAAAATATCCAAAACGCCCCCCTCCAACCCCCTAGAAAAAACCCTGGTTTTCCCTACAACACATACACACCACAGATCACCGATTCCATGCTCATCTTCTTCAACGTCGCCATTGGTGTAATGTGGGCACACATCTGGTACGTAGAGGGAAACGGATTCAAGGCACGTTCGCTGTGGGTTAAATATTTCGTATGTGGTTTTCCCAGAGGCTTTTTTTTTAAACCTATTTCTCTACAGATGGTCTGGGGATGGTGTATGGCGATGCGCGCTTTCAGTATTGTACTTACCTCTATGCCTGCAACAGAAAATCACTGTCAGAACCCCAAAACGATTGACAATATGTGGGTTAACGCGGCGATGGGATTCTTTACGTTTGGTGGCAAGAATGTGCATTGTGGGGATTTGCTGTTCAGTGGACACACGATTAACATTTTGAACGCCTTTTTGGCGTTGAGCCAGTATGGGCGGAAGTTTACACTGTTTATTCTGTGTGCCTTTGTGTGTTCGCTGATATGCCTTTTCCTCATCATTGCGTCGCGTTCACACTACACAATAGACGTATACATTGCGGTCCTCATCTCGTACCTCAACTTCAGCTCTACCCCAGACAGCATACCCTGGTTTTTGATGCCCATTCACAGATTCATCGCACGCTTTGTACAAAACACCCCCCTTCTCCCTTCCGCCTCCGGAAAAAAATGGGCAGAAAATCCTCGTTCAGATCTTGCCTTTGCGCTCTGAATGAAGGTATTTTTTTTGGGGTGAAAAAAAAAAGAATAAAAGGCTGTAGCTCACGCAGCTGTATTTTTTTTGGAGGGGAAGGGGAAAGGGGAGGGAGGGAGGGGGGTGGATTGGGGCTATCTTCATCAAAAATGTTAAAGGATTTGGGGGTTTTTTTATTTCAATTTAAGTGGCTGTGCTGTATCCAGTATAGTACAAAAAGCCTGGAGGGGAGAGGGGGGGGTTTTTTTTTGCGGTCTGATGTAACCGCGGTGCAGTGTATTGGTTCATAATGGGTGTCTGTCTGCACTTCAACCTGTTCGACCCGTTCACGTACGTTCTATCTTGTCAAAAAAAAAAACATTTCTTCATTTTTTTAAAATAAAACCAAACACCAAATGCAGAGAGGTCTTGTCAATGCATCTGCAAAAAAAAGTAAAAAATGAATTGCAACATGCATCAGTCTCTTTGCGGAAAAAAAATAAAATAAAACCAACAAGAACAAAACTGTAAAAGCCCCTCCTTCTCCCCAAATCTCTTTTTTTTTTCCTTTCAATTCTGTGAACTGAAAGTATATGAATCTAATTTTTGAGTGGAAACGGGAGTAGCGCATATCAGATGGGTTCACCTCCCCCGGTGTTCTTAGTAACACACTATTTTGCATTTTTCATTTCCCATCCAATCTTCACCCCCGCTCCCCCTATCTAAACTTTACAGATAGAGAGAACTGTTTCCCCCTCTTCCATACACAATAACATTTCTCTCTCTCCACCCTCCTTGAGGGGTTTCTTTCCACACACATTAAGTCTCAGCGCTTGTCGCCCTTGCATTCCTCTCTCCACCCCCTCCACCACCACCCCTTATAGAATTGCGAGGAGAGGTCTTCAATCTTAACCCCCTCCTTAGGCGACTTTCACAAGAGGGGTTAGGTGCATTTTTTGTAAGGTGACTAAGCAACGAGAGAGGCTTAGGGTCCTTATAAACTTTTCCTTTCTTTTTTTTTGTGATGTCTCTCTTTTCTGATGCTTCATTACCATCTGTTCCTTCGTCGCTTTCTCAAGATGGTGTTGATCTTGATGTTCTTGGACTTAATAACGAGCAACCCACAGAAAAGATCTTTACCCGACAAGGAGTGCCTACCCTAGGAGCGGTCCGTGGACGCGCTTTGATCATAGGAGTGGATTATTGTGAAGGTGGAGTTACTATGATTCGAGAAGCGCAGGATACAGCGTTGCAGGTCTTTGATACAATTCTTGAGGAAGGTTTTGCCGGCGAAATCAAAATTCTCGTTGACGACGGCGACGTCGAAAAGCTGCCAACACGAGCCAATATTTTGAAAGGCGTGCATTGGCTTTCTAGCGGAACCAGACCGAACGACAATGTTCTGTTATTTTATATTGGCAAGACGACTCATGGAGGACATAAGGAACATCATGGGAGCGGCAGAATAGTTCCGGCCGATTTTCGAGAAAATGGGACCCTACGGTTTCATGACGTCGTGCACTCTGTGAGCACTGCGATCCATTCGCAGTGCACCTTTTTCGTTGTGTTAGACAGTCATTTGCAGGGGTTTCCTGCTGGGAGACTTTCGAATCAATTACTAGCGTATCCCGAAGGCGACGTCCGTCTTGGCGGTGGAGAAGGAGAACCAGTATTAGACGACCGTATAAACGAAGACCCTTCTCACCCCTCCGAGGACGTTCCCCTCAAACCCGATCCGTCGAAGCGCGTGGTGTTTCTCTCTGTGGGGAACCAGCATACCTCAAATGATGTGAAAGAGGATTCTGGACGTCCAAAAACTGCCTATATAACATGCAACGCCTTTTGCACTGCCCTGCAAAGCCTCAGAAGGAGAGAGGAAAGCGTCAAAACGGATGCGATTTTGAGGGCAAAAAAGAGGGTTTTGCATGAAATTCAGAGGCGTTTTGGGGATGAGGCGATGGGGGCGAGGTTTGGGGAGACGTTTACGGCGTATGAAATGGTGCCGCTGTCGAGATTGAACACAACACAGTTTATGAGGGAGGCGGATATGGTGCCGGCAAAGCGGGCTGGGTTGGTGCAGAACATTGTCAAAAAGTTTTTTGCGGGGCTGCCTCAGGTTCCTCTGAGCGAGGTGGCGCCACCGAACCTACACGATCTGATCCGCACAGTCCGCGACCTCATCTACGACACCGGAGGAGCAGCTTCCTCCATCGGCACCGTCGCGGACGACATGCCCCCTCCCAAACTCGACACAACCCTCCCCCTCAGCGACGTCCTCCGCTCCCCTTTCCTCTCTTGCCCTTCCCTCTGGACCACCCACGGGGTCTTCCCGGAAGCCGCCCTGAAACGCAAACACGCGAAGCACATTCCCTCTGATTCGCGCGCCCCAGCACTTCCCCAATCCACTCCATTTGACATCCCGGTTAGCAGTGGGAAATTTCGCGCAAAACGAGGCGTTTTCTGCTTCAGAGTTGCGACTGGAGGAGGAGGTCCAGATCACATTGTATATCCAATCCAAGCGGGTCTCATAGCGGCACCTACTACAATGACACTTTCCGCTGCGTTAGAGAGGGTACAGACTAGCGGAGAAACCGCATTTTCATTTCGCATTCCAAATTCGGATGGAGGGATCCAACGAGAGAATGAACCGATTTTTGATACCTCCACTGCTGTGCCTATGTACTTCACAACGAGCTCTGAAGCTAGTATGCCTAGAGGGGATGATCGACCGGAACGAAGTGATTGGTGTACATACATTTCGGTTTCCACGTTGTCAGCATCGAGATCGGTGGTGCGTGGACAGGAGCTTCGGGATGCGTCGATTGCAGCAGAAATGAAGCACCGTCATGAATTAGGTGATGCCGCAGACGTTCCCGAAGCAGAACGCCTTCAACTCCCCGTAGAACAACAATACACTACCCGGGCAAAGCCGTTTCGGATAAAAGAGGTAGATACGGAAGGGCAACTGCAACAGTCTTTGGCACGACTTTTCAATTTTTATCAGACACATAACCCTAAAAAGCTTCCTCTCACATTAGCAACATGCAAACAGTTCAAAGGGCAAGACGCTGCTCTCTACGCAGTGCTTACACGGAAGTATGGTGCTGAGCCTGCCGCCACCGCTCTCCCAGCATATGGTTGGGAGTTGATGCAAAGCGCAGATGGCCACCTATACTATCAACACGTAGACGGCAGAACATCATGGACACGTCCACAACCATGGAGAAAAGCTCGAGGAGAGGCTCCATCTAAAGACATTAAATTGTTGTAGAACTCATCTGGGGGGAGGAGGGGACGGCGATGAATTTGACTGCTGTAGTTTTTTTCACCATTTATGCTTTGAAAAAGAAATCACTAAAAATGGTGCTCCTGAAAATAAAAAATACCAAGTACGCAACAACTACGCACTAAGTACGCAACAAGTACGCAAAATGGGGTTTTCAGGAGCAAAGCCTATTTATTTTACTTCATCGCATGGGGGAATAGGAACAGCATTAGTATAGAACCCAATAGAGTTGACGCCCTCATTTTTTTTTTTTCTCCCCTTTTCTCCCCATCCCTTTTATTTATCATTTATTTCTCAAAGGAAAAAAGAAAAAGCATAATGGGAGAACCTGAGCAGATGCCTGATAGGGAGAGCGCATCACCCTCCCCGGTCCCGCAGAGACCCGAGGAGAAGATGGAGGTGGAGGACCTCGATGCGACCCAGCCTGGTGAGCAGCCGATAGTGGACGCTGTTGCGAAGGTGGAGGATGTGGTGCCCGCGGAGGAGGAGCCAACCCCAGCTGCTGCAGTCGAGGCGGTTGTGGACCCGATGGAGGAGCTGGGAGACGATGTCTTTGCTGGCATCGATGACGCAATGGCGGACCTCGAAAACGAAGCTGCGATAGCTCTTGGGTCTCCTAAAAAGGAGAAAAAATCGAAAAAGGAGAAAAAGGAGAAAAAGGCTGGGTCACCAAAGAAAGACAAAAAGGAAAAAAGATCGCCGAAGAAGAAGAAGGCGTCGCCCGAGAAGCCCTCCTCCCCTGCTGACTCATCCCCAGAAAAATCATCGGAAGCGTCTCCAAAGAAGGAGAAGAAAGAGAAAAAGGTGAAGAAGGAGAAACGTAAACGCGCTTTTATTGATGATGAGTCTTCTTCGGAGGAGCCGAGACAGAAGAGGCAGAAGTCTGCAGAGCAAAGTGAAATGGATGATGATGATGACGACAAAGACCTCTTCGACGGGAAGCAAGCTGACCCTGAATGGGATGCTGAGCAAGAGAAGAAGGCGTGGGATGCAAACCTTGCACAGTACGCAGAACACGACCATGACGACGATGAGGACAAAAACCTCTTCGAAGGGCTTCTGCAGCAACCCAAAGAGGATCAACGCGTTGAGGACACCAAGCCGGCAACGCACCACCAAATAGACAGCATCACACTCTCTCGCACCAGGGATATTGCACCCCATTGTCACCTCTTTTTCTTTAAAGAATTGATCATTGGAAGCTTCATTCGTGTAGCTACCAAGAAGCGTGTAAACGGACAAACCGTGTATGAACTTTGCGAAGTCGCAGACGCCCGCCCTGCAGGGATCGACGAAACGACCGGAGCCTGCATCACCTACAAAATCAAAAGCTCGTCAGACGGCATTTCCACAACCACCACCGTCACCGATTGGGAGTTGGTCATCAGAACCCCAGAATGGGACAAAACAGAGATCGATCAAAAACCGCGCCGCCAACGCGTCGTTCGCCTCAACATCGTTTCTTCCACAAAAGCCACAGAAGAGGAGTGGGTAGAATACCTGAAGTACATGAACAAGCATGACATGCACCTTATTTCACAACGCCGTGCGAAGGAGAGGAAAAACGAGATCTGGAAGCACTACCACAGCTACTACGATTCGAAGCGCAGCATTACTGGGGCAGAGGTGGAGCAGATTGTGGCGAACCGAAAGCGTCTTCGTGGAAATGCGGAGGTCAACTTGGTGCGCAACAAGCTTGTCATTGGGCAGGAATTGGAACGGCAGCATCAGCAACGCATTGCCGATCAAACAGACGATACATTCGAGCTTCCCAAACAATATGAGGAAACTGTTGCCCTGCAGGGCCTAGCAGAAGCCCGCAAACGCTATGAGCAAGACATGGAGGCCCGCAGCGTGCTTCTCAACAACCAATACCAGGAGACCGAGGCGAAGCTGCAAAAGGTGCTCTTCGGGCAGAACAAATCCTTCACCACCCTCGCCGCCATCACGCACAGAAATGCAGAGGCAAACAAAGGGCGTCTCGAGGCAGAAGACCCCATCGATGCTATCGTGTTCGGACGCAAGCAAGGTCGTGCTACAACCTATTGGAACGTCTCTGAAAATGGGTTTTCTGAAAAAGAAGAAGCCATCGAAAAGTTCTGGAAAACCAAGCGTGAAACTGAACAGCACGACCGCGAGGTCATCCTTGAGAAGCGTGCATCCGAGCTTGCCCTCGGAAACAAACACATTCGTGATGTTCCCTCCTTCATCAAGGGTCTTGAGAAGGATTTGCATGAAGAAGAGCTTTTCAGAATGCAATCGCAGCCTTCGAAAAAGACCACCACACCCAGAAAGACACCGAAGAAGAGCTCTACACCAAGAAAAAGGTAGAGGGGGTGAGATGAGGGGTTTTTGTGCTAAAAAATAAAATAATAAAAATGGGAAATTTGGGGGAGGAGGAAGGGAGGGTTCGGGGAAAATGAACGAATTTGAAAGGGTTGTGGGGGATGGGATAATATGTCCCAGAATAACTGTTTTTTTTTTCCATTCTGTTTAGGATCATGGATGTACAAAGTACTTGATTACTTTTTTTCACTTTTTTTGGTGTACTTCAAGTACTTGATCGATTTAAAAAAAAAAGAAAAAAATTTTTTTTTCTTGCTTCAAGTACTTTTTTTCCTTCAAGTACTTTCACTTTTTTTTTACTTGATTACTTTTTTTGTTGCATCAAGTACTTGAATTGGCAAAAAAAGTAAAAAAAATGGAAAAGTACTTGAATTTATTCAACCACCTGATTTGCAAAAAACGGCAAACCCTCCCAACGCCTCCCAACGCCCTCCCAATACCTCCCAACGCCTCCCAACACCTCCCAACACCTCCCAACACCCCTCCAATTTAGCCCGAATTTTGGGATTTTTTTTTTTGAGGGTGTTCTGTACCCCCTTCTGGAGGGGGTTCCAGGGGGGTCCCGGTTCCAAGTCAAACAAAAAAATAGTGGCAAAGGCAAAGTGGAAATTTGGGAAAAAAAGCGAAAAATGTATTAATTTAGACGCCCTCCAAGGGAAAATCCCGACCTCTGGTGCTGTACTGCTACTGTGTACTGTGTACTGTGTACTGTGTACTGTGTACTGTGTACTGTGTACTGTGTACTGTGTACTGTGTACTGTGTACTGTGTACTGTGTACTGTGTACTGTGTACTGTGTACTGTGTACTGTGTACTGTGTACTGTGTACTGTGTACTGTGTACTGTGTACTGTGTACTGTGTACTGTGTACTGTGTACTGTGTACTGTGTACTGTGTACTGTGTACTGTGTACTGTGTACTGTGTACTGTGTACTGTGTACTGTGTACTGTGTACTGTGTACTGTGTACTGTGTACTGTGTACTGTGTACTGTGTACTGTGTACTGTGTACTGTGTACTGTGTACTGTGTACTGTGTACTGTGTACTGTGTACTGTGTACTGTGTACTGTGTACTGTGTACTGTGTACTGTGTACTGTGTACTGTGTACTGTGTACTGTGTACTGTGTACTGTGTACTGTGTACTGTGTACTGTGTACTGTGTACTGTGTACTGTGTACTGTGTACTGTGTACTGTGTACTGTGTACTGTGTACTGTGTACTGTGTACTGTGTACTGTGTACTGTGTACTGTGTACTGTGTACTGTGTACTGTGTACTGTGTACTGTGTACTGTGTACTGCGTACTGTGTACTGCGTACTGTGCGGAAATTGACCAAAAACGAGAACTGTACTGTACTGTGCAGCTATGGTATACTGTGTATACTGTGTATACTGTGTATACTGTGTATACTGTGTATACTGTGTATACTGTGTATACTGTGTATACTGTGTATACTGTGTATACTGTGTATACTGTGTATACTGTGTATACTGTGTATACTGTGTATACTGTGTATACTGTGTATACTGTGTATACTGTGTATACTGTGTATACTGTGTATACTGTGTATACTGTGTATACTGTGTATACTGTGTATACTGTGTATACTGTGTATACTGTGTATACTGTGTATACTGTGTATACTGTGTATACTGTGTATACTGTGTATACTGTGTATACTGTGTATACTGTGTATACTGTGTATACTGTGTATACTGTGTATACTGTGTATACTGTGTATACTGTGTATACTGTGCGTGAGAAAATTGATCACGTATGTACTCAGAACTTGTCCATTTCGGCAAATTGACCCCACCACAGCGAGGACGGATTCCGGAAATGATAATGCAGGTGTTTAAAAAACTTCACCAACGAGAAAAAGGCTCACGCCGGTGGGAAAAAAAGTGCCTCACCTCCCAACGCCCGCCAACACCCCCCAACGCCCCCCAACACCTCCCAACACCTCCCAACACCTCCCAACGCCTCCCAACGCCTCCCAACACCTCCCAACACCTCCCAACACCTCCCAACACCCAGCTAATTCAGGTGGTTCAAGTACTTTTCCATTTTTTTGCCGAATCAAGTACTTGATGCAAAAAAAAAAGTAATCAAGTAAAAAAAAAAAAAAAAAACGGGTCAAGTACTTGAAGTATCAAGTACTGGGATTTTTCTACTTTTTTTTACTTTCTGGAAAAAAGTACTTTGTACATCCATGTAGGATTCTATTTTCTCTGAAAAAAAAGACGTTTTTTAAAAATGTGAAGAGGAAAATAGAACAGGAACGAATTTTTTTTTTTGCCAAAATTCATCAAAAAAAAAGAGTAAACCAAAGAAGGAAGGGAATGTGGCAAAAAAAAAACAAAATAAAATGGGGTAGCAACAAAAAAAACAGAAGTTGTACAAAGCGAACGGCAGTTGGGGTTGGGTGGGGGTGGCTTTTTAAAATGATAGTATGGTGGAGCTCATCCTCGGGTGTCTGCACTAATACAGTTTTCAAAAAAAAAAGAAAACACAAAAATCAAGGGTCCCTGTCACTTTGGGGGAGGGTACTGTTTCGTCCCCGTATTTAGATGTGTGTGCACGAGAGGCACATTCATCTTGCAAATTTTCTTTTTTGATGTTTTTTTTTTTAAACAGGAGCAAAGATTCATTGTGTGTTGCGCCACAGGGAAAAACTTATCACAGCACTGCACGATACCCTTCACCCTCCCCCTTCATGATGCAAAGGACTCGAAAAGAAAATGCGGATTTAAAAAAAGGGATTTTTTTTAATACACTACTTTGCGGGCTGAAGCAACTTTCGAACTAAAATTCTGAGCCAATTGTGCACAGTGTGTCAGCTTTATCTAATATAAATCGTCCTGGAAAGACTTGTAGGTATTTCCCTTTTTTTGCTGTCATCTTATGTCAAGATGCTTGCTAACGTAGAGCTTCACATGAGGCCTCTACATCGTTCCTGGGGCTGTTGGGGATGTTCCGTTGTAAATGTATGCCACGTTGTACGAAGGGATAGGGACAAATCATACACAGTGTTGTCCTCGATCACTCCTACATTATCCAGGTATAGGGTTGTCTGCACATCGACCATACCGCGATGTGCATATGGCTCAGTCCATAAACCCCCCCCCCCCCCCCTGAAAGGTAACCTCAGCAACTATTTGGATATTATCAAATATGTACTAGGACGTTCTGTTCGATTTTTGTTTTAATGAATCCAGAGTAAAGTTTCTGAATTCATTAAAACAAAAATCGAGCAAAAAGACCGAGTACATATTTGATGGATCACCCCCGAGAGGTAAATAAGTTACCGGTAACCCCAGTTACCGGTAATTCCTTAAGGATTCCTTAAGAAACACGGAAGCCTCAGTGTGAGCCAGGGGCCAGAAAAGCCCTCAAAGCCACATATTTTCACCCCAGAACCTATCCCTGAGGGGTACCCAGGCTGTTTCGGGGTGTTTAGAAGGACTTCGTGGGACTTAGAACCATGTTTCAAAAAGTGTCAAGCACCTGGTACCAAGGGTTTTCCCACCCAAGGTACCAAGTCCTGGTACCTTTTTCAGAACATGTTCTAAGTTCCACCAAGTCCCTCTAAACACCCCGAAACAGCCTGGGTACCCCTCGGGATAGGTTCTGGGGTGAAAATATGTGGCTTTGAGGGCTTTTCTGGCCCCTGGCTCACACTGAGGCGTGATGGATGTGTGAGTTGCTCTATCTACGGGGGGTGGGCAAGGTACAAGTTGGTGGTCACTTTTTAAAAAATGCAAAAAAGTCGCTCAGAAGTGGTCAAAAGTGCCCAAAATCGGGCGGAATTCGATTTTTGGGGTCCAAATGGGCCTGTGGTGTGGTTTTTTTGACCTCAGGGGGGGTTTTTTTGATGTATTGCCTACTTCACGTTTTTTGACGGCTTAAGATACCTTGGGTGGGAAAACCCTTGGTACCAGGTGCTTGACACTTTTTGAAACATGGTTCTAAGTCCCACGAAGTCCTTCTAAACACCCCGAAACAGCCTGGGTACCCCTCAGGGATAGGTTCTGGGGTGAAAATATGTGGCTTTGAGGGCTTTTCTGGCCCCTGGCTCACACTGAGGCTTCCGTGTTTCTTAAGGAATCCTTAAGGAATTACCGGTAACTGGGGTTACCGGTAACTTATTTACCTCTCGGGGGTGATCCATCAAATATGTACTCGGTCTTTTTGCTCGATTTTTGTTTTAATGAATTCAGAAACTTTACTCTGGATTCATTAAAACAAAAATCGAACAGAACGTCCTAGTACATATTTGATAATATCCAAATAGTTGCTGAGGTTACCTTTCAGGGGGGGGGGGGGGGGGGGGGTTTATGGACTGAGCCATATTTAGTAATGCGCCCTGAAAAAAATCCGAGACCAAAACCACCATTTTTTGCCACCCAATCCCTCCAGAACACGACACAACACAACACACAACACACACCACCCCCACCTAGCCTCCTTCCCCACATCTCACTATAGCATTAGGCCCAGGTAGGGGGGAGAGGGGGGTGGCGCCGTCATGGATTCAGTAGAGAAGAACTGGAGAACGGGCGCAAAGCCACAGGGTGCTCCGGCACCTACACATGTGGCGGCGCCAGTGCCTGCACAGACACAGGGGTGGGGTTTGCCAGGGATGCCTGCAGCAGGGGGACAGGCGGGATACGTATACCCACCGGGGGCACCGCCCGCGTTTGGGCAAGGTATGTTTTTGAGGGTTGAGAGGTGAAGAAGGTGAAGCATGATTGTCTTTTAGATCCGAATTCGGAAAAATGGGGGTGGAAAAAAGCGGTGGTAATTCCCTGCCCTCAAATGGCGACATATTTTGAGTAAATTTCTGCTCCATTTCGGAACAGTTTTTTATATTTTGAAAGATTTTCCACAGATCTTTCAAAGTAAATGTGCATTTCTCTTTATTGTGTTTACATCTCTCTTATTGTAGGTACTGCCGACGCCCAGGCCCAGCCCGATGTGCAGTCCGTGGCACCCCCGCCTGCTGCAGCGCATATGCAGCACACCCAGCACAACAACAGCGCGAACAATGCCCGCCAGCTGCCCCAGCAAGCACTCCAACAGCAGCAGCAGCAACAGCTCCAGCAAGTCCAGCAGCAGCAGCTCCAGCAGCAGGCGCAACAGGCGCAGCAGCAGCAGCAGCAGCAACCACAACACCAACAGCAGCACCGTGGTCGGAAGGACAAAAAGCCTCACACCAACCAGCCCCAAGAAAGTAATGGCAAGGGCGCAAAGGGTGGTGGTGTGCAGTACCCAAAAGAAAGCCTTGCAACCAGAACAGGGTGGGGTGCGGCAAACCCCAAACAGAAGTCCGCGACGGAGAAGCCGGTGGCCAAGAGTGAAAAGCTTCTGCAAATGGAGAGCATCTACGAGAGGGTGATGGCCAGCCCAGCAGCAGCGATACAGAAGACGCCGCAAGACGAAGCTGCTGCGAAGCAGGCGGCAGTGCCTAATGAGCAGCAGCAGCAGCAGCAGCAGCAACAACAGCTGCTGCAGCAGCAGCAACTCCAGCAGCAACAACTCCAGCAGCAGCAGCTCCAGCCGTTGCTCCAGGCAGTGGTGCCCGCAAGCGTGGATGCTTCTGGACGGTCCGTCTCTGTGCCCCAGGCAATGCCGCCTGGTGCCATCATACCGACTGCAATGTCGGGGATGATCCCAGTGCAGCACAACGCTCAGGCCAACTTCTTTCCAAGCCAGCCACTGACCCAGCTCCCCCACCCCGTGCAGCCCGCCCAACCAGCTGCAGCACCTCAGGTGGGAGCCCCTCAGCAGCAGTCGCCCCCACTCCCCCAGTCTGCGCCCATTGTGGACACAAGCATGTTCAACAGCTCGCAGAAGCAAAATAACGGCAAGGGAGGAAAGGCAAGAGGTGCCAAGGTCGAGACGCAGCAGCAGCTGTCCCCACAGCACCAGCAGCCCTCCCCACAAAGCCAGCAGCAGCTGCAGTTTCAGCAGCTTCAACAGCCACAACTTCAGCAGCAGATGCAGCTCCAGCTTGCTGCACAGCAGCAGCAGCAGCAACAGGCTCAGCAGCAACAGCAGCAACAAGCTCAGCAGCAGCAAGCAGCGGCTGCAGCAGCCCAACAAGCACAACAGGCACAACAGGCGCAGGTTCAGGCCCAAGCAGCCCAGGCACAGGCAGCACAGGCTGCCCAGCAGCAGCAGCAGCAGCAGCAGCAGCAGCAGCAGCAGCAGCAGCAGCAGCAGCAGCAGCAGCAGCAGCAGCAGCAGCAGCAGCAGGCTCAGCGACAAGCACAACAACAGGCGCAACAGGCACAGCAGGCCCAGGCTGCACAGGCTGCTGCTGTGCAGGCGCAACAGGCGCAAGCTCAGCAGGCAGCTGCACAGGCAGCCCAGCAGGCTCAGCAGCAAGCCCAGCAACAACAGCAACAACAACAACAACAACAACAGCAACAGCAAGCTCAACAAGCTCAGCAGCAGGCCCAGCAGCAGCAGCAGCAGCAGCAGCAGCAGCAGCAGCAGCAGCAGCAGCAGCAGCAACAGCAACAGCAACAGCAACAGCAACAACAACAACAACAACAGCAACAAGCTCAACAAGCCCAGCAACAGGCACAGCAACAAAGCCAAGCCCAGCCCCCAGCCCAGCTTTCCCAACACCACCACCAGCATGCACATGTTCATCCCCACCACCTTCTCCACCAACAGCAGCCCGCTGCTGCGGCACCTGCACCAACACCTGCACCAGCACCCGCACAGACGCAGCCCCCACAACCGTCGCATGCCCAGCCACCTGCACCTGCAGCAGCACCTCCGTCTGCGTACCCTAACTCGCAGTACCTCCCACCGCATGCACAGCCCCCAGCACCGGCACCTGCACAGGCACAGGCACAGCCACCAGCACAGCCAACACAACAGGCACTGGCGCAGCCACCCACCCCTGCTGCCCCCACACCAGCACCACAGCAGCTGCAAGGTGTGCCGCAGTCTGCATACATCCCTGCAGGAGGTGTCTCGCCACCGGCCAACCCTATGGCGCTGGCAGCAGCAGAGCACGCATCACAGCTGCCCACATCGCAGCTGTACCAGCAGGCGGCGAAGCAGGGCAGGGGACAGAAGGGCAAGAAGGGCGGCAACAAGGGCGGCAAGGGTGGCAAGGGCATGCCCGACGCACAGCCCGCCAGCGAGCCTGCAATGCCACACCCTACACCACAGCGCCACACACCACCCCCACAGCCACAGCCACAGCCACAGCCACAGGCGCCTGCAGAGCCACAGACAAAGGAGAAGCTCATTCTCGAGGAGGTGCGCAGGCTTATCAAAATCCTTGGCGACCAGGTATGTTCTTCTGCGCACCTTGACACAACACCCCACAACAGGAGTCAATCGAGGTCACGAAGATGTCCCTGACCAGCCTGCAGAGCTACCACCAGGTATGACATTTCCTCCCATCCTTCCCCCCACCACCCCCTCCTCACCACCTTTGCCTTCAGTCGCTGCAGAGAAGGATTGCCGAGATGGGCCCATCTGCAGGAGGCTCTGCGCAACCGCAGCCACAGATGTTCATGCCTATGTCAATGCACCCACACCACGCTGCGCACATGCATGCGGCAGCTGCACAGGCACGTGCCTATCAAGGACATCCGCCACCAGACCCACGCGGAATGCCACCTTTCATGCCACCCAACGGCGTCTCACCCCCAGGCATCTACCCACACTACCCACCCGGTGGACCAGGGGCTCCCAACGCGCAGTGAAAAATAAAATAAAATGCCAAAAAAAAAAGTCTGTTTTATATGTACCTGAAAAGATGCCCTGAATCTTTCATTTAATATGCAGAAAAGAAGAAGAAAAAATGTTCCAGATTTTAAAAAAAATCATCTTTCACGTTCTTTTTTTTTTTTGTTTGCATGTTTGAGGGACGGTGTGACTGTTTTCCCCGTATCTTTTTTCAAAAAAAAAAAAAAAAAAAACGAGCGAAGCGATTCTTCACATTTGATGTGTTTTATTTTTAAACCCTGTCTTTTTTGACTATGGTGATTGTGTTCGGTTTTATAATGGTTGTAAGTAAGCTTTTGCAGAAAAAAGTAATACACGCTTTTGTCTGAGCATGCGACAGAATCGCCACGTTTGTATTCGTCTCTTTATTTCTCGTGGATGACCGAAAAATGCGTAGTAAATAGCGTTCGCACTTTTGTTGGAATTCCACTGTCGTTAAAACACGGGTTGCCTACGATCGTAGTACGATCTCTTACGATCGTAGCTCTTTTTTGATCGCACTACGATCGTACTACGATCAAAGTACGATCGTAGTACGATCGTACTTACGATCGTATTATGATCGTACGATCGTACTACGATCGTAACGATCGTAGTACGATCGTACGATCCTCCTTCTAAGGTGCTCGCTCTCCATACCTAGACCCTCGAATTTTTTTTTTTTTGCCCCTATATTGGGCTAATTTCGACGATTTGAGGCCATTAAAAGCAAAATTTGGCACTTTTGAGCATCTAGGGGGGTCTAAAACGCGGTTCCGCGAACCCAAAATTTCGTGATTTTTACCAAAGACAAGTCGATTTTTGAAAAAATCTCAAAAAAAAAAATCCCAATTTTTTTTTTTTCACAAGTGTTTTGAGGCCTGCTCACTACACCCTGGGTACCCTTCTGGGACCAAAAAGTCAAAAAAAGCAAGAATTGGGCTGTTTTGAGCATCTAGAGTTAATTCCCCAGTCATTTTCTGTACCACCAGTGCATTTTGTATGGGCCAGCGCCTTGTCAAAAAATCGAAAAATCTCAAAAAAAAAAAATTTTTTTTCGGGAAAATTTCGACCCCTGAGTTGGGTTTTTGGGCACCAAAAAGTGCAAAAAAACGCAAAAATCGGGTGTTTTGACGATCTGGGGGTAAACCATATGCACTACTGCACAATATCGACTTTTCCTTAGCAAATTCCTTGGAGCAAGGATATCTCTAAATCCGTCCCTTTTTGGCCAAATTCCGAAATCCCAATCCAAAAAATTCCCTGTTTTTTTGGTTTTGTTTTTGGGCTGTTTTTTGACTTTTTGTGGGGGGGAAAAAAATTTTTCCCGATATGTCGTCAGGGCTCTCGCCGGGGTCATTTGGGGTCCCGAGCTTTCCCCCCGTAAAAGCGGTCGCTGCGCGCGCTTCGCGCGCGCGACTCCCTGCCAGTGCAGGGAGGCGTGGCGCTTTCTCCCCTCTGATGCACAAAGGCAGGTGGGGAGGGGTGAACCACAATCCGTAGTGTGTCAGCCTTATCAGTAACCTCGGTACATTTATGAAAGAAACGGCAGTCATGGCACCCAAAGGTTCCTGGCGAAGCCACGGTACGCAACATTTGAGATCTCCTCCGTCTTCCAACCCTCATAATTGAATGCGATTGACACGTCTTCTCCTTCTTCTTGTGCACAACCTCAAATGTATCTGATGCTGGATGCTTGCCTGCAACTGACGTGAACATCCGCACCCACAACTACAGCAACCGCCTGCAGAGCCAATTTTTTCCTCAAAAATCCGGGACTTTTTTTTTTTTCCTTTTCCCCTTTTTTCGCTTTATTTGATCGCGTTGATCGATCGCATCCCACAGGCGAAACTCTCTGGGGGTGGGGTGGAGTAGAATATACCTGAAATTGCTGTAGGGAAAAACAGGGAATTTTTTTCAGGGAATTTTTTTATTTTTCCGAAATCCCAATCCCAATCCAGAATTAGAAAAATCCCTGCCTTGGAGTATTGAAACAAATAAAAAAAAGGATAATACCCAGTGGGTATTATCCTAAATTATTTTGGGTATTATGGGTACTGGGTACTGGGTACCCAGAGAAGGCACCTTGACAGCAGCGAAGGCGCAAGACAAGGTATGTAAATATGTTTAACTTTCTGGTGAATATTCAACAAAATAAGGCCGTCGACTCGTATTTCCTCCAAAAAGTCTCCATAACAATATTTTACACCCTCAGGCCAACTTATTTTTTAAAGAAATCACCTTCTTTAAATTCCCCACCACTCACAACTTCACTTTTAAACAGGTATCGCGAGTGCAACATCGAGAACCAACTGTGCAGAACGAGCGAACATATGGGGTGGAAAGGGGAGTGGGAACACTTTGTCAGTCACTGCTATAGCCATTAACCCAGGGAGCATAGCTAGTGCAAGAAATTCGACTTCGGGATCCGGAAAGTCTGTCCTCTGCTTGCGGAGGACTGGGCACAATAAAATATTGCGTTCCCCCAGAAAACTAATTTTGTCACAGTAATTTTTGCCCAGGGCATGCTCTTGAAGCATGGCGGCTTGGTGTGAGAAGGGGCAGTGTATTGTTTTGTTCTAGATTTCAACGGTTGTTAGAACGAGTCAAGTGGATGCTTATCTAAACACTGACTTTAGTACAGACCCGAGAGATCACACATGACTTTGAGGAAAGAACAAAGCAATGCATCTGTACCCGCACGCCAGGTTGTAGTTACTTCAGGATTTTCTTAAGTTTGCATGAAAGAGAAGGGGGCGAAACCTTTGTATACGTTTACGACGAAGGTAGTAACCTAATGACAACCATGTGGTGGCTGTAATTCACATCCCTTAGAATTACCAGAATTCAGCCTTTGTTGAAGTAACGTGCATACTTGTATGTGCGTGTCACGCTTCTCCACCCTTAAATGGGTGCACCGCTCGGTGAGCAGTGGTAACCCTTCTCGACTAGTGCAAACTTAAGAATTTTCTGCTGGAACTTACCAAAATCGATTTTCTTTCACCCCAAACACCCGCAACACCCCACCTGCTACTTCGGTAGCCTGTGTTGTTGGGAGTTGGTTCTCATGTTGATCCCCAGTGACTGTCTAGCACTGCTTCTTCTGAGCCCAACGTTGTTTGGCCTGTCGACGTAATAAATACGAAGACAGGGCGGCGGTGCCAACAATTTTCCAATGATGTAACGTTTTATCTGATTGATTATCGTTTGATATACCTTGTGTGTGCTTCATGCACACCATGCAAGGAATATCGACGGTATTTCAAGCGATATTCGTTATTTCGTTTGGCAAACGTACTACGATCGTAATGATCGTACTACGATCGTACTACGATCGTACTACGATCGTTTACGATCGTAGTACGATCGTAGTTGATCGTAGTACGATATTTTACGATCGTTACGATCGTTTTTTGGTACGATCGTAAACGATCGTACTACGATCGTAGGCAACCCGTGTTAAAAGATCTTTTGTGTGTACAGCAAGGCAACACTCATCATTCAGTGTTTTTTTTCCTTCTCTTTCTATTGTACTGCCCGAGGTTGCTGTGCCGATAACAGTTTTTTTTTTTTTTTTTTTTTTTTTTTTGTAAGCACAGTGCCAAGGAATTCATCTTATAAAAACCTTATTTTCTTTGTTTCGGTGCCCGTTCTGTAGCGCACTTTCAGCTTCACGTTAGCCCTTGCGTTTTTTAAAGGTGACTAAGCAATGAGAGGCTTAGATTCATCTTATAAACCCTCTTTTTTTTCAACGTCACCTCCCTGAACGAAACATCAGCATTTTTCCACAACCTGTGTAGAAAACAACAACAAAAACAACAACTAATTGCAAAGAGAAAGAAAAAAATGGGGTGTGCTGTAGAAAACCCCGCGCCCAATTTCCGAAACCACCAGAGCATCCTGGCGCTGGTGTGATCGACGGCGAGTTTAGTTTTCGTCTGCGTATTCTGTTCCTTCCGCACCGCCCCGACGATGAATGGGAGCCTGCGGACGACTACGAGCTGGAACACGCCGAGCCCGCCTCTGCAGCCACCGAGCAAATGGTTATCGAGCCTCCCAAATCCACATCACACCCCGTTTTTTTTTCTTCTTCCGAAAGCAATTATGTTTTTTTTTTTTTTAAAGGGACGTTCCTCGTTTCTGAGTGCTGCGGAAGCAGACATCTCGAACACGACTTAATGTGCCTTCCTGGAGCACTTATGCAAGCAACAGTACATCGGGTCAGCCAGTCGAATACGTAAATGTTTCCGACTTGGTTTGCACCACAGCACTGAATATCTCTGCCGTTTATTTCGGGGGTAACACCTAACCACTTCCAAAGAAAAGTGGTAAAAAAGGGAAGATGGCGGCTGCATTTTGATAGCTGACGGTTGTCAGGGTTTCAAAAAAATAACAATGAATAAGAAGATGGAGAGGAAATTGTACCGGTTATCGAGAGAGACGGAGGGGGCAACGCCCTCCTTTTTTCGTTTAGTACCTTTTGTAAAAGGTGTTGTGTTGAGCCTGTAAGACCCGTTCATCTTTCAAGTTCCTTCTTTTACCCCCCCTCGCTCCCCAGAAAGAGATACACTCTGAGATTCACTGCGATATCTATTAGGGAAATGACTGTGTTTTTGCTTCAACAGTTTTTTTACAATAAGCGTGTTGAGGGGTTTGGTTCATGCTTACCAAACGTCTTTTTTTTTTTCTTCAATTTCTGGACAATACAATAATGCACTACAAACATTCATCTTTCAAGCTTTTCTTTGGGGTTTGATAACCCACGGAGAACCAGTGTCTGCGTCCGCTGATGAACGGTGAGTCGTTTGCACTTTCAACTTCTTTCTTTTTTTCCCTTATTTTTTTTTCTTCTCTTGACGCTCAAAAACAAAAAACAGATTTGTTTCCATTTTCAAATTCTCAATAAAATGGAGCATTTTTATTGGCAACACTAATCCCAACGATTTTTTTTTCACAAAGTGTGAATTAGTGTCTTAGGCAAAGGGGTGGGGGCGGGGAAACTTGCGAGAACTGTTTTTTTTATTTTTTGAAGATACGGTGAATAATTGCTGATTATTTTTAGGTGACAACTAGGCATGAATATGCTCGAGGTCATTTTTACCCCTTTTTTAAATATCCCCCCCTTCCCCACGAACACTGTGCCATCTGTTGTCTTACGGGGCGTGTGTGTTGAAGGCAGTTGTGGATACGTTTCTATGATTGTCCACATTGCGTTGTGTTGTGTGGATACCTTGTGAGGGTAATTCTTGCAGAACATAGCCCGAAACTCATCTTTTCGCCTTTTTTTTTTTTGTGTTGTTGTTGTTGTGCATCCCGAAGATTTGGGTGTCGTGTTTTCTTGGCGTATCTGTACCACTCTGTGCGTATTTTTTTTGTGTTGTGTTTTGCTACCTTCGATGCTCATGATGTGTATATCTTGTTCATATCTTGTGGCTTATATGTTTTATTTAAGAGAACCAGAGTGCCTTCGTCCGATGAACGGTAGGACGTTTGCACTTTCAAACTCTTTTTATGTGTGGTATCCTTTCGGGAGTGCATGAATGAGTAACTTCTCTCTCTCTCTCTCTCTCCCCCTCTCACACTATTTGCGGGGGGGTTTTTTATGTTTTTTTTTTTGGGGTCGTCTGGGCAGGTTCATCTTCCAAAACAACAATTTTTTTTTGACCATCTTTTGTGGGATACTGATGAAAACGAAATGTAAAACAAGAACAAAAAAAGGGGGGAGGTATTTCAGTGTGATTTGTCGACACAATAAAAAAAAAGAGAAAAAAGAGGGGGAAAAAACCCCCTCGTGTAGCGTCACGCCTATCCCGTGGGTTATAGTGGAAAAAATAATAAGATCTCTTGGGAACGGTACGTAATTGCCCTATGAATTCTCATGACACAATGTTGTGGGTATTTTTTTTTTTTGCTAAAGTTTTGGGCAATTACGTTGTACCTGATGGGAACTGGCCCATTTTGTGCATATTTAAGTTTTCTTCAAAACAAATGAGTAGGAGAGGGCGGCCAAAAAAAAGGGAAAAGGGTGTCGATGCAAAAAACACTGAGGTCGGGGTTGAATAGGAAGGGGTGCAAGAAATAAAGCAAATTCCGCAAAAAAAAAAGAAAAAAGTGTGTGTTTTTTTAGGGTGGCTAAAGGGGGTTTTAGCAGCATCTCATGAACTCTTGTGGAATTGTGTGTTTGATAACTAAATAGGGAGGGGTAATTTTTGCGCAGAATATGGCCCCAGTGGATTGTGTGCAAAGAGAGATGCCTTCCATTGCTCAAAAGGAGGGGTTTTTTTGTTTTTACTATTTTTTTTTTCTCAAATCGGAAAACACAAAAAAAATTTAAAAAAAAACACACAAAGTCTGGTCCCTTAGAAAGCTCTGAGTGGGGGCGTGACATACGAATTTTGTTCAAAAAAAAATTGTATCGTTTTACGGTCCTCCCCCCCCCGCCCCCTCCACGAGTGGTTATTTTTGATTTACGAAAGGTGTTATTTGCACTCTTATGTTGCAAGATTTTCTTTAAGGTGGCTAAAGCAACGAGAGGCTTAGGGTCATCTGATAAACTTTTTTTTTTAGTGCCTGCATGCGTTTCCAGAGTCATTTTGCACTATCAACACTTTTTCTTTCTTTTTGGGGATTTTTTTTTTTTTTATACGCTGATTTGAAGAGACAGCACATCTTCAAATCTTCAGCGTATTCCAGCGCGACAACGATAGTGGTAAATGATGTGTGTGACACGAGAGGCATGTTCATCTTACAAATTTTTCTTTCTTTTTGGGGGGTTTTTTTTTACGCGTGGAAAGATGCCAGGGATGCGAGGTGCTTTTTGTGTCTCATGTCTTTATCCACGAAAAATGGGGAGGGGTGGGAGGCTGGGGGGTGGGGATACTTTATTATTTTGACAGTTTTGACACTTTTTTACATCCGGGCGTTATATTCAGATACAAAGGTGAAGAACCCCCGCCTCTCTGCGTCGCAGGTTATGTCTTCATCTGGGTGGGAAACTCTTAGTCAGTCACTGCTACAGCCATTAATCCAAGGAGCATAGTTAGTGCAAGAAATTCGAGGTTGGAAACCGGAAAGTCTGTCCTCTGCTCGTGGAGGACAGCACAAGAAAATGTATATCGATATAACGCCAGGTATGATTTTATTTTGACACGGTTGAAATGGGAAGATGACAAACATCAACAGCAACAAAAAAAAAACACACATACACAAAACCCAGCACACAAAAAAAAACAAGACGTTGAGTACATGAACCCGCATTGGGTGATTGATCGATGCAAGCAAAAAAGTGAAGCGGTGACAAAATACAAACAAAAAAAAACACACAAAAAAAAGGTAAAAAAAAACAAGCAAACAAACAAAACAGCAAAAAAAAAAAAACAAACAAAAAACAACAACAAAAAAAAAACTAAAAAAAATCCCAAAGAACAAACAATGCAATACCCAGATTTATTTATTTTTTTAACGCAGACTACTACTTTGTGAGCGGAAAGTATCAACGTCGTTTCACTCACCCAACCGTGCTCCGCAACACTACCACCCAACAGGCGAAAGATAGTGTGTATGCAAGCCTCAACACACCAAAGGGCTACAAAAAAAGGGGTGATAACGACAAGGACACTTTTTCCCACCACACCCCATATTTACCACCCACATCACAGAACACACACTAAAAACACCCCCCCCAAAACCCCCCCCAAAACCCCCCCCTCTTTTCCCCCACCCCCTATATCAGCTAGAAAATATATTTACCCCCTTCTCGAGGGCTTTTTCCCTCTTCCCCCCCTTTCCCCTTTCCCCTGAGTGACTTCGGTTCTTTCTCCTCCTTTTTGGGGGTTTCTTCACAAAACCTGGTCTCTTTTTAATAAATCTTTTTTCTACTCTCTCCTCTCCCCCTCACTCTCCTCTCCCCTCCTTAGCATGCCCGAATGCCCTGTATGTCTGGTAGAATATGCGTCAGAGCCTTTTGCAAGGGTTCCTAAGCTTTTAGGTTGTGGGCATACTATTTGTACTCGATGCATTTCGTTGATAAAGAAGAAAACGCCGATGAGGGAAAGGGATGATGGGGTATTATGTCCTACCTGTAGATGTCGAACTGTTGAGCCTTCTGAAAGGGGGTTTCCTGTGAATTATGCGTTGTTAGAAGCATTGGAAGAAGCGAAGGTGGAGAGACCTATATCGCTTCTTAAAAGGGTTAGCTCGCAGGGGACGTTGCATTCACCGAGGGCTTCGCAGAAGGTGAAACCGCAGATACATCAACACCAACATACATCAAGCTGTGGTCGATGTGGTTTTAATGGAACCAAAAAAAGCTTTTCAAAAAAACGTCATGCAAGAACACCATCTCCAGTGAAAACCTGGCTTTTTGGTGCGCCTAGTCGTTCTTCTACTCCCCCTGCGACCCCTACTCAGGTTTCCCCACCACAACCTACACGGTGTGCGATTGCAGCGCTCTCTCCAAAAGAAAGGGCGTGTCGGCAGATTTTTCAGAATATTTCTTCAAATGGAAATGGCGGGACGCAGGCAGGTCCTCCAGGGCTTCCTTTGGCGCAGAGAACATCGGTTCCGAGGTCTGAAATAAATGGGAGGAGGCTACTGATTCAGTCTTTGGTGGAAGGGTCGACAGCGAGGAGGGAGGCGAGGGGTGGAGGTGGAGGGGGTGGTGGAGGAGGAGGAGGAGGAGGGAATAGTATTGCCGTGGGGGCGGTCGTGCGGGAGGTGGTGCGTCGGCGTCCCTCAGGGCAGAATGGGGTAGGGGTCGGGGTGGGTGTCAGTGGGGTGAGACGCACCCCGTCCACGTGTCTCTCATCCCCTCACATATCGGAACGAGGTGATGGATCGCAACGTACTTCAGCCGCATCAATAATAGCACAGCTAGGTTCAATGCGGGTATCTGCGAAGACGGATAGATGAAGAGAATAAGAAAAAAAAAAGGTGGAGAGATTGTACAACTGTGGCAAATACAATCGAGGCAACTACACTACAATTTATCAAAAAAAAGGGCATTTTTTGTGATTTAAAAGACGCTGTCTATCCTAACCCCCTTTTTTTGAAGGGAGATGTAAAATAACCTTTCGGGTCAAATTTGTTTTTGAAAGAAAAAGAAAAAAAATAGTGTGATTTATTGGAGGGGTAAAAAGAGTGGTTTTGGTGTTGTCGTTTAGTGAGAATTTGGTTTATTGCTGCAAAGAGAGAGAGAGGGAGAGAGGTGGATTGTTATAAAATTTCATGTGATTTTTTTTCCTTTTTTTTTTTTCGCTGTATTTCAAATCAACTCTTCCCCCTCTGTAGTTTCTCCCAAATCAGGTCCAGACCCTCTGCTAATCAGGAAGGTTTGCCTTAATGGGAAAAGGGGTTACACAAAAAAAAAAAAATCTGAAATTTTAACCCTTTGGGAACTAACCGCCACTGTGGTGGCGGTTATAACAATTTTTCTTAGGAAGACGAGTTAGACATGATCTGCTCAATATTTTCGACCAACTCTTGGCATGGTGGAAAGATTTTATGGCCCATCTTTCCAAAGAAGCAAGAATAGAAGATTTTGTAAAAAATGCATTCGTGTCAGATGGTGGCGCCCCCAAGCCAATTTTCGAAGAAATCAGAAAAAGTGGGTTTTTTAAAATTTTTCCGTTTTAGTGCTCCCACGTGAGTAAGACATCTTTAAAATGGTATTTTTCAAAAACTCGGGGTGTCGTGAAAAGATTTCTTGCAAATCTATCCAATAACGCCATTTTCGGGGGGAAAAAAATAGGTGTGGTATGCAGAAAGTGGAATAAGCAGTTTTTGACAGATCTGTCACAGGCTTTAATTCACCACTCGTCAAAAAATAAATAAATTTTTTTTTCTGGAACTGATCTCGCATTGCTTTGCATTCCGGCAGTTTCGCGCATTTAACGACGCTAAAAGTTTTCAAAAATGGCCAATCTGAAGTCAATTTACTCACTTTCCCCCCTAACATACCCTACTTTTTTTCCACTTTTCCCTCGTAAAAGTGCCATTTTTAGACATGTTGCCTGAGGCCTCAAAATATGGAAAATTCACCCATACCCCGCCCCAAAAATGCCCGGAAATGCGTTTCCGGGCCGAAATTTAGGAAAATATGAAAAAATTGACCCAAAAAATGCACTTTTAATTGTTGTCACACCCCCCTTTACCACCTTTTCGGGTGACCCAGGCTCTCCAGTATCTAATAAATTTCCAGGATGCCAAAACTGAAAATTTTTTGCTTCTTTGGATTTATTTGATGAAAAATCTTTCAATTCCGCCCCTCGACTTTGGTTTTTATGCATGTGGGACCATATTACCCACGTTCTCGGGTGGCCCTCTGTGAGGACCCCTTTTAAGAATGACACCAGGCTCTCCAGTATCCAATAAATTTCCAGGATGCCAAAAATGATAATTTCTTGCTTCTTTGGATTTATTTGATAAAAAATCTTTCAATTCCGCCCCTCGAGTTTGGTTTTTATGCATGTGAGACCATATTACCTACCTTCCTCTGTGGGGACCCCAATTTTGGGTGTTTAATTCAGCCACCCTTCGGTCCCAAAGGGTTAAGACAAAAACAGGGAAACTGTCCTCCCACTGCCTTGAGTGGTGTGGAACCCCTGCCACGAAGAACAACAAGAAAAACGTGGTCAGAGGCAGTATCAGGGTTGAAGTGCATGCACTAAACCCTACACTGTGGGTAATCGTAATTATAAAAAGGAATCTCATCTGTGTTAGTGTAGAGTAGTCGTTGGAGGTATATGCGTTGAACGCGGTGGGTAGTGTTGTGAGAGCAATGGTACTCATTTGGCAGGTGTGTGTGTGTGTGTGATTTTGTGTGCATGGGAGCCTCTTCGAATTCTACACCAGTGCAACCAAGATTTCAAATAAATGAAACTAGACTTCAAAATAAAAACAAAATTTAAAAAAAAAAAAAAAAACGCTTGTTGCAAACAGGCATACACCGAACGTAAAAGAAGCAATCCTAGAAAAGGGTTTCCTCTCAAAAAAACATCAAAAAAACAAAAAAACAAAAACAAAAACAAAAACAAAAACAAAAAAAAAAACAAAAAAAAAAAACACCGACGAAGAGACTGTCAGACCAGAGCAATGTTGGTTTCTATTTGTCAATAAATAACACTGAATAGAAAGAACGCCTGAAGAACCATTCAGCAATCTTGTCGTCCATTTTTCCCCTTCCCCTCTCAGGGGTCGTGTGGGTGCGTTTTCTAACAATATACATTGCCCCCTTTTTTTTATCTGTTTTTTCATCTGTCGAACTGTTTCTGTTATGTTAAACTTCCCCGTCTCCCTTTCCCCGGTTCCGGGTGTGATCAAATGGCTTGTCATGTTTTCTCGATTTTTAAAGGAAATAATGAGCTGATCCTTATGTTTTTTTTGTTCTCCTGCATTGAAAGGATATGAATGCCGTTTGAGGACTTTGTGTGTCGTCAAGTAGGTAATGCACAGCGCCGGCAGGCATCTCACTGTCTTTAACGAAGACATCCTTTCAAAAAATGGTTGATTTTTTTTCTTCTTTTCCCAAAGGTTTAATAGGTAACTAAAGGATTTACGTTCATCTACAGCTTTTTTCTCTCTTTTGTGAGTGACGTGGCCCCTTCTATAATACGGGGACCCTTCCACCACCATCCATCTTCCCCTTTTAAAAGATGTGTACACAGAGAAGCATAGCACGTCTTTTAAAAATTTTCTGTTTTTTTTTTGTCCCTAATATCAGGCCTATACCCTTTGGAAAAATCTATTTGATCGTCTGTTTTTAAACTTTTTAATCCCGCGCATACAGCCGTGTTGTAACTTAACCTGATGCTGTGGTTCGAAAGCCGCATTTGACACGATAGGTTGAAAGTGTTATTTCAACGTCTGCTGTGTCTTATCATAGACAAAACATCTATTTCTCTCAATTTTTCGTTATGCTACACAGTTCTAAAGCAACCTCTCCTTTTTTCTGTAGGTCAGTAATGCATTAATCTGTTAAGGTTCCTACTCAAAGGGGATTCATTTTCTTTCATTAAAGATGTGTACGAGACTCGCATTCATCTTCCAAAGTGTTTCTTTTATTGTGTTTTTTTTTAAAGGTGACAAAGTACAGAGCGACTTGGTATCACCTTACAAACTTTTCCCTTTCTATTTAATTGCATGACCCTTATTTTCTTACGCAGGGTGTATGTCCTTTTTTTTGCTGTCCCCCTCTCCTGCAGTCTTTTGAAACGTGTGCTCAGTATCTCTGCCTCCATTTAATCCCGCCCCTATCCCGCCCCACCACACCCCCGCTACCTCCTCTATCTATAACTGTGCTATGGAAAGCAGTTTGAAAAAAAAAAAATTATGCACGGATTTCCATGCTGATTCCCAAAAGGTGTTTTCATGAGAGAGAGGCGTATTTGTTTTTTTGTGTCAGACAGAGAAAACGAAGAACTAAAAAAAACTGTCAAAAAATAATTGATGAAAAGAAACTCCCCCCCTTCAGTGTTGTTCAATACTACTTTTTTTGCACTGCAATTTGCTTTTACTGCAGCACACCTCTTCCTGTGGAATTCGAATTTGTTTTGTTCCATCCCGGGTTGTTGTTTTTTTAGGTTAAGTAATGAGAGAGGATCCGGTTCGTCTTGTACCCCTTTTTTTATATATTGGTACAAATTCCGAACAAAAATCTCTCTCCTGTGTGGTTTTGATATGTTTCCCACACCTTTTGGAGCTGGAGGTTCTTTTTCTTGGTATGTGTTCAGTCACGAGACACAGAACCTTGTTTTCTTTTTGGTACACTGTCACGAGAGGGCTTTATATTTCAAGTCAACTTTCGTTTTTCTTTTTTTTCATGAAAGATTCACTCACTGAGGTAGATCCCATCCTCCCAACTATAATAAGATCGAGGTGACTAAGCAACGAGAATATTGCGCATTACCTGGTGTTTTTTTCCCCTTTGAAATATGACTAAGTAACGCATCATGACTGCATCTGCAGGGATGGGCTTTACACCTTCAAAATTCAAAAGTGAAATTCATTAGCCTTCGGGCGACTTTTTGTTGTACAGAACCCGTCCTCGGACAGAGAGATTTGTCGAAACTACAAAAAAACAGACAGTGGAGATTGCACAATTGTGGCAACACAACCGAGGCAACTACACTACTCCAACAATTTATCAAAAAAAAAAAAAAATACATCTTTTTTGAAAGCTCCGTAACGCACACACAAAGAGGACTCAAGAACAGTAACCGTCACCTTGTTGTTCACAATTGATACTGATTCACCCCTCTCTCTCTCCCTCCCTTTTGTTTCTCTCACGCCCGCCTGCTACCATACGCATTGCTAAAGGGGTCTGTCCTTGCAAACTATGTTTTTTTTTTCACTTTCACTTTGCGCCGAACAGATTTGGAAGCTTTTTGGCCGCAGTCAACAAAAGTAAAAGGAGGTTTTTTTATGCTGTGCGATAACGAATGTGATCAAGGTTGACTAAGCATCACAGACTTCGGATACATCTTGTAAACTTTTTATTTTTAAAGGTGACTACCAGGGATTTTTCTAAATGTGGATTGGGATTGGGATTGGGATTTCGGTAAAATAAAAAAATTCCCTGAAAAAAATTCCCTGTTTTTCCCTACAGCAATTTCAGGTACATTCTACTCCACCCCACCCCCAGAGAGTTTCGCCTGTGGGATGCGATCGATCAACGCAATCAAATAAAGCGAAAAAAGGGGGGAACAAAAAAAAAAAAAAGTTAGTGGAGTTCATCTTCGGGTGTCTACACTAAAACAACCAAGTTTTCAAAAAAAAAAATCCCGGATTTTTGAGAAAAAAATTGGCTCTGCAGGCGGTTGCAGTTGTGGGTGCGGATGTTCACGTCAGTTGCAGGCAAACATCCAGCATCAGAGACATTTGAGGTTGTGCACAAGAAGAAGGAGAAGACATGCCAATCGCATTCAATTATGAGGGTTGGAAGACGGAGGAGATCTCAAATGTTGCGTACCGTGGCTTCGCCAGGAACCTTTGGGTGCCATCACCGCCGTTTCTTTCATAAATGTACCGAGTTTACTGATAAGGCTGACACACTACGGCTTGTGGTTCACCCCTCCCCACCCGTCTTTTGTGCATCAGAGGGAGAAAGCGCCACGCCTCCCTGCACTGGCAGGGAGTCGCGCGCGCGAAGCGCGCGCAGCAACCGCTTTTACGGGGGGAAAGCTCGGGACCCCAAATCACCCCCGTTTTGGCCAAACGGATGTTGGGGAAAATTTTTTTTTTCCCCCACAAAAAAGTCAAAAAACAGCCCAAAAATTATACCAAAAAAACAGGGAATTTTTTGGATTGGGATTTCGGAATTTGGCCAAAAAGGGACGGATTTAGAGATATCCTTGGTGACTACTTAGCATGGTTTTGTGTGCCTCTTACGAAGCTTTCTTTTTTTTTCAAACAAAGATGTGTACGCACATGAGATTCGTCTTTCCCCTCCCACGGAGTGTCACTGTCTGTCCCAGAAGGCTTTTGCACTGACAGCTTCGTTTGTATTTTTCGCCCCATCCTTTATCACTCTTTCCTTAGAGGTTGTAGGCAGGGGACCTATTGAGATCATGGCATAATACGTAATTACCTCTTGTTTTGTCCCCTCCTCTTACAAAGTTATAGGCTTCGGCCAACATTGAGTACAGACCGAGTTGAGGACGACGTGCGTACAGATCCTGCACTAGCAGGTGATTGTCGATACAACAAAAAATAGCGTTTTTGGTAAAGTGGAGCTCATCCTCGGGTGTCTATGAATTGGGTACTTACAATATTAACCCCTGGCACGCCAATTTGAAAAAAGTGTCTGTTTTGATAACGTTTAGGATAATGAGCTCGTAACCGGTCGCAATAGGAAGATTTTTGAATTTTTGGTAAGCGAGTAGTGGGCTTGCAATATTTTAAAAAAAAATGCAGACCTCAACCAGTCTACGTATTTAGTACTAATACAACCGGGGGTACCCTTTTTTCCCCTACAGCCGGTCATGTACCAAAGGTACACTGTTCACGAGAGGGCTTTGTATTTCAACTCTAGAGATACTCTTTTTTCTTTCTTCCCAGGAACGCTCTTTGTTGCGCATACAACCTGTTGTTGGAAGAGGGAAAAAAAAGCAAGAGATTCCCGAGGGAGGGGGAGGAAGGTCTTCATGTTTTTTTTAACGTGCTGTTGTCCTGCGTTTGGTTGGAGGTAGAAAAAGACGTGTTTGTGCACGCACCGTGAGGTTATTTCACCTTTCCATAAATTAGTTCAATGCCGTGAGTGTCGCGTGATTTTTGTCCCCCCCCCTTTGTCAATGATATTTTGTTAAAAAGAAAGCGACTGAGTACGTGAGGCGCAGCTCCAGTGACCTGCGTCCGTTGAAGCGGTTTTGCACTTTTACCGGTTCTTTCTATTGCCCCCACTCTTTTCCCTACTTTTAAAGGTACACTGTCACGAGAGGGATTTGTATTTCAAGTCAGGAATCAGTACAGCCAGTGTGTGTATGTGTGTGTGTGCATTTTGAAAAAATCCTAGTCTAACCTCACCTCCCCCGCCAGACTCACATTTCGTTTAATATCATCCAAAGAAAAGATCTAAAAAAATTCCCCCTTTTTACTAAGCACGAGGCTTAGGTTCATCTTACACCATGGACTCGTAATGACATTACGCGCGTCATGACGAGGTAATTACGAGTGCCTTGACGAGGGCACCCCCTCGTAATTACGAGGGGGTGCCCTCGTCATGACGAGGTAATTACGAGGGCACCCCCTCGTAATTACCACGTCACGACGTCGTCATGACGTGGGCACCCACGACAAGGCGATTTTTGACCAATAAAAAAAATTTTTTTTTTCAAAAATCGGGCGTGGTAGGTCATAAAGTGGCCCAAAAAATCCAAAGAAAACCTCAGATTGACCAAATGGTGAAAAAAAATGTCAAGTCAAATTTCAGCCAAAATACGGTCATTAGACCCCCACAGATGCTTAAAAGTGCCAAATTTTGCTTTTAATGGCCTCAAATCGTCGAAATTAGCCCTATATAGGGGCCAAAAAAAAAATTCGAGAGTCCCTTTCCCTGGGAGGCAATAGCCAGACAATGACCACGGGAGCACCCCTCGTAATTACGAGGGGTGCCCTCGTAATTACGAGGGCACCCCTCGTCATGACGTCGTAATGCCGTCGTCGTGACGAGGGAAACCTCACGTCATGACGTCGTCATTACGAGGGGGTGCCCGCGTCGTGACGACGTCATTGCGCGCGTAATTTCCCACGTAATTTCCCTCGTCCCTCGTCACGTAATGTCATTACGAGTCCATGGTGTACACCCCCTTTTTTAAACAAAACAAAACAAAAGATGTACACGAGAGTCACCTTTAACTCTTCTCTTCTTTTTTCTTCTTTGAGAACGGTGCCGTTAACACCAACCATCTCTAAGTATATAAAAAAACCCCGCGCGCTTTGGTTCGTTTATTACTATGTTTTCCTTTTTTTTTTTCAGATGTAAACCACGAAATGTAGGACTGCATGGTTGGGTGTCCACCTCCGGGTACAGCCGGTCATACCAAAAGGTACACTGTTCACGAGAGGGGCTTTGTATTTCAACTACTTTTTCTTTTTTTTGAGAATGAGGGGATGAGGGCGAGGGGTATGGCCTCATCTGTATCTGATGTTACAAAACTATTTAAGATGTGTGTGAAAGCAGTTGTCGTTCAACTTTTTTTTCTTTTCTTTTCCCCTTTTTTTCCCCTCCGTTCTTGAACCTGTTCAAATAATGTAGTGTGTCGTAGTGATATTTTTTTTTTTGCCCCAAACCTGGGTTTTTTATTGTGCAATCCTCCCTTGTTTAAACACTTCCCCTCTCTTGGGGTGGGTAAATAGAACGTAGAAACATAAAACACATTCGGGCGTTGCTAAGGTTATAATATTATAACACACGGTGAAGTACCGTATTCGTACAAAATTATCGACCGTACTAATGTTCGACCTTTTCAATATTTTTCTGGAAGTTCAACCTGTTTTACGGTCGATAATTTTGTACGAATACGGTAAATGACTTGACTTGTAGTTTCACTGTTGTAAGCCCACGGTGAACCCACAAAGTTAAACCCCTAGGTAAAATCATTTACTTCACCGTAGTGTAACGCCGGATGTATGAAAACAGCAGACAAAACCAATCATAGAGGCTCCCATATAGCGTGGGGAAACGGTAAAGGGGGAGGGGTAAGGGAGTGTCCACAGCATATGCTGAATTGGGCAGGGAAAATTCGAACACCAAAACTAAACAAAAAAAGCAACTCTTTTTAAACATAAATGCGGGTCGTTAGTCGCTCAAAAAAGAAAAAAGAAAAAAAAAATGAAACATCCTCCTCTCTCATTTCTTTTTAAACTCTCCCCCAATGTGATGTAGAGTCTTTTTGGGATGCCTATGCACAGATGCCACTCCACAATTTTTTGTGCTTCGGTGCTGACGGTCGGTTCTCTTATAGTTCCATGCCTGTCTCAAGGCAACTCATATTCGGATCGCTTGTTTAGCTGCGTTGTTCACAATAACTGCATTGTGCTACTACTTCCAGTTTTTGCGGTATCTACACTTTTCTGCTGTGCTTCTCAATGCCCGTTCTGTGTACCACATTCCACACCGTGCCTTACAGCACACTTTTCACACCGAGGTGGTTGTGCGCGTTGCTCAACCCTCGACCGCCTTCACCGCCGGCTTCTTCCCTTGAAACGCAACCGGGTGCCTTCTGCTCCTGTTGCTATCCTCAACGTGGGTGGTTGATTTCATCTTTTTTATGTTCACACAATACCTACAAAACAGAGGCGCTTTTGTACCCTCCCAACCTCACTACTTTTCCTTTCTTTTGTAACCTATTCTCTATCAAACCCTTCTCCTCTCCTCTTTTTCAAAACACCCCCTTTTCCCCCTTTTTACAATGCCGATGAGCCCAGCGTGCAACAGAAACGATGTTCGTGAGAAGTTGCAGAAGATGAAAATGTCGCTTGGGATGACGGAGGAAGAAAGCCGCGACACACGTCTGTCTGCCTTCCTCGACACCTACAGGGCGCGTGTCCAGGCGGAGGAGGCAGAGGCTGAAAGGGAGGTACGCCTTCTTCGTAAAACTACGCTCCGCTCCCACAGACGCAGCCTCCAAAGTCTCAGCAAAACGCTTGTGTTCCCACCCACAGACAAGGAAGAGGTTCCCGCCTGCAGCGCAACGCACAGTGCCATTAAAAGAGTTCATTTTGAGCTTTGAATTTGCAGTAATGGTAAAAACCAGAGGTGGAAGCATCAGCTTTTCCCAAAAAAAAATGTGTTCTAATTTTTTTTTTGTCCCATTTTGACTTTTTTCCCCTAAACTTCTTATGGGCAAAAGCCTGGTGTAACATTAACTTTCTTGAATATTTTTCATTAACCCTTTTGTTGTTGACGCAAAAAAAATGGCTAAGTTTTTGGTGTGGGCCCGGGTACCTGTGGTAGAACCCACGGAGACTTAAGCGAGAATCACGGGGAATCTAGAAAGGGGTCACACCATAAAGCAATGATAAGCTTAGCACCAAACTTACTAACCTCCTTTTTTGTTGTAAATGTGTAGGCAGATGGGTGATCTACGAAGGGAGAGAGATTTTTTTTAGCTCTCAGTAGTGTCTCACAGCCTGTTGGGTCTCATGGAGACGATCACCCAAGGAGAGAGGCACATTTATCTTTCACGTTCTTTTATATTGTATGTATTTTAACCTTACACGGTTATGTCTATTTGCTTTGTTGGATACTTTTTTTGTTCTTTTTTGTTGATTTTTTTGTACAGTGGGGTCCGTTTTGTCTTTCCCCCGTCCTGGGGGGGGGGGGGGGGAGCAAAACATTAATTTTACAAATTGAGGTCAGACCTGCAGCAGGGAAATGCTTGTCTATAAATTGTCCTCACCCTGGTCAGGGAATTCATTGTATTTTGTACAGAAATTTTTTTTTCCTGCTGTATTTTTTTTTGTGGTTTTTGTTTTGTCGACAAAACAAAGAAATGTTTGTTTTTTCGGACAGATGGTGTGATTCAGGGGGTACGGAGAACCCACGGACAACCCACGGAAGAACCACGGGGGAACCACGGAGAACTGTTTCGGGCTATATTAAGATTTGCGGAGCACCTTCGGGAGAACCACGGGGGAACCACGGAGAATCCGTTTGGTGATCACACCAACAGAATTGGCTTTTTTTTTTTTTTTTTTTTGATAACCCGCGGAGTGTCAGTGCCTGCGTCCCAGAGCCGTTTGCACTATCAACTTCACTTTTTTTTGTGTGTGGGGAATGCACAAAATAGAGAACACCCTTTTCTTTTGTTTATAATCCACCGGAGTCTAACAAAATCACAAAAAAAAATAGCGATTTAGGAATCCTCGCGGGTTATAACAATGATTTTTTGCATTTTTTAGTTTTCTTTTTTTATTCAAATTTCAAACGAAAAGAAAGGCGAAACGTTTTTCTATTTGAAAAGATAAGCATTAAATCGGTACCCCCCGCCTCCCTTTTTTTAGTACAGAACCTGTCTTTAAAAAAAAAATCAAATTGTAACATAAGCCACCTGATTTTGCCTGAAGTTTGGTGGAGTTGGTGACGTTTGGTGGTGTTCGGTGGTACTTCTCTCAACCCCTCCAAACCCCAAATTCCACCAAAAATTTCATGCAAAATCAGGTGGATAAGATACGTGGATCGTTGCAACCCGTTCTTATTTTGTTTTTTTTATTTTAGATGGTGACTAAGCACGAGTTTGGCTGGCTTAGGTTCATCTTATAAAACCCCGCCTTTTTTTTCACAGTTCGCAACGTAACAATACAATGTACGCTCTGAAGCAATATAACGTATAACCGAGAACCTTTTGACAAAGCCGGCAACGTTATAACATCATTATCCCTTTCTTTTTTCTTTTTGGTTGAGGGAAGTGAGGTTCAAACCACATCGCCAGTAGATTTGTTGTGAAACAATTTATGCACAAGATGATCCCTGGAGTGAAGGGTCAACAATAAGAGTCCCGACTAAATTCTTTACGATTTGTGTAAATTCCCAGACTTTTTTTTTTCGCTGGGTGACTTTTTTAGTGTCCTCTGAACATTTTTTTTTCCCCCCAGAAAGAAAATTGGTCAGCGTCACGTCTATAAAAGTTATGGTGGAAAAAAAGCGTTCGTTTTTTTTTTTTCCCTCTGCCAAATCAAGAAATAGTAAAGAATAGTTAGTCTCTTATTAGACCCTTCCGAAAAATGTATGTATTCGCTCGTATGAGGTCACGTACGTATGAGAAGCAACAGAAGAAGTGTAAAAGGCTTATTTCATCTTGTCAAAACCCTTTTTTTTTTCTCTTTTGGCGATGGTTTGTTTGTGTGCACCCTACGCATCAGAGGAGACGCAAAACAGAAGAGTAATCCACTCATTGATCATTCTGTTTTTGTTTTCCCCTCTCGTTATCCTGTAGGTGTTGCACACTGCAGGCTTTGAACAATACAGCCCCTTTTTACTGCACCCGTTCCTTTGCTCAAAAAGAAATGAACAACCCCAACTTTTAACTCTCCCATTTAAAATTGATGATTGAACAACGAGGTTCGATCATCTTGCCCCCCCTTTTCAACCTGTTGCATTCTTTTTACCAAGTGCCCTGCGTCTGTCGATGACCGGTGAGGCGCTTGCTCTTATTTCTCTTTGTTGTCTTACGTCTACAAATTCACCGTACCCCCTTCAATGAATCCGCAAATGCAGGAAGGAGGAAACTCAGGTCAAGCACTTCCAAAAGATTAATGCAAACTGTTGGTACCATAGAAATAAAAAAAATACCAACGCAACAACTACGCACTAAGTACGCAGTATGGGGTCGTCAGGAGCACCAAAACTGTATCACTTTTTTTTTCTGCCAACTGAGGTGCTCCCCCAGGGGTTCGCGAAACCCACTGGAGAACCAGTGCCCCCCCCCACTGCGTCTGCCGATGAACGGTGGGGGCGTTTGCACTGCTTCCTTAATAAGAAATGGGATGGTAACTAAGCAACGAGAGGCTGAGGGTCATCTTATAAACCTTTCTTTTTTTTTCTTCTTTTTCTTTTGAGGATGCCCTTTTTCTTTTGTGTCAAAACTTTTCAACGCAGATGAACCTGAGCACAAGGCTTGGGTTTATCGTACCCCTTTTTTTTATTTTTCTTTTTTTAGATGTGTCTACACGCGAGGTACATGCATCTGACACGCTTTCTTTTTACCTTTCTTTGTCTACTACGCACAGGGCTGATCATACAACCAAAATTCAAATGTGACGAAACACGAGAGACTTGGATTCATTTTATAAACCTTTCTCTATATTCTTACGCTGTGCGCGAGGGGGCAGGCACAACTTGCATTTCTCTGTTTTCTTTTTCTCCCCGCTTTCAATTTATTGAATGCATATATTGCAATTCTTTTCTCTTAACAACAAGCCATTATTCTTTCACCCTTCCCCCCCTCCCCCCAGGGTGTTGCAGAGAAAAAGAAAGTGGAGCGCATCCTCGGGTGTCTGCACTAATACTGCAAAGAAAAGCAAACCCCTTCAGTCTACACTAATACAAAAAAGCTTTCAAAAATTCCTCACTTAGTCGAGGGCGATAGCTTCAGCAAAAAAGAAAAAAAACATAGTGGAGTTCATCCTCGGGTGGCTACACTAATACAACCAAGTTTTCAAAAAACACAGTGGAGATTGCACAAACTGTGGCAACACAACCGAGGCAACTACACTACTCCAACAATTTATCGAAAAAATAAATAAAAGAAACCCTTCGGTCAAATCCAAAATAGGGCGTCAGACCAGAGCTTCCTCATATCTCTGTCACGCTCTTTGATGGATGGGGTGTGCCGTCTGCAGGTAGTTCGTACACAGTTGGCAGGTTCAGGTGGTGATAGCAAATCCCGCTTTGCTATCCCAGGACCTGGCAACCGTGTAGCTCCCCCCCGAGGGTCATATTTGAGTACACAACCCACCTCTTTAGCGGATAGATCGACACAACGAAAGGTCGGGCAGAGCACGCATTGCATTGTGTGTGCTCCCCTCCCCTACCTGTGGTACCCAGTGCAGCCGTTTCAAAGGCTAGGGTATTCACCCTGTGCAGATGAATTGGTATTTGATCCGCACTACCTTGACCCATTGGATTTTTGGTGATTCACGAAGGTTGGTGGGTCCCGTTTTATCCTGGGAAAAAGTGCTTTAGTGATCACGATGTCAATTTTTTGCACTTTTTTTTTTGGGAGACTTTTTTTTTTTTCAGTTGTTCGACTCTATTCGTCACTATTGTTTTTGTTTTAAAAGTTGGCAAGGCCACTATGATGCTTTGCTTTGGTCACCTAGACACAAGAAGCTGGTCTCATCTTACCAACCCTCTCTTCTCTTGCCTCGCTTTTTTGAGGCTCCCTCCACCTATTTTTTCATCCCTTTTTTCACCTTCCCCCACTTCACTTATTTTGTGCACATGGTACCTCCCCCCGCTTCCCCCCCGCTGAAAATGAATCTGCCTTTTTTTTTGTGCGGCTCATACAATGGATTCAAAGTTGTTTTATTGCTTCTTCGTTCACATCGTTCACACACTAGACGCCAAAAAGGGGGCGGTTTTTTTTGAGGTACCAAGCCAGAGAAGCTTGCCCCCATTTCACCGACCCCCTTTTATTGTGTTACCATAACTCTAACCTGTAGAAAATTAACAAACAAAAAAAATTTACTAACTTACCGTTGCTCGTGTTACATCACGCCCACAGAGTTCACCAACGAAGTGTTGAATTTTGTGTCCGTGTGTGCCACCAGTACAGCTCAAATTAGACCTGTTTTCCCTTCTCCCCCGTCCCCTACATGATTGGTGAACATACACTGTGCAAGAGGGATTTGTATTTCAAGGTGTGTTGAATACCATTGAAATGATTTCTTTTTTCGAAATGGCTTAAAAACCTCAGAGGCGAAATATATGCGCGTTTTATTTAAAACTAAGCGGAGGCTGAGGTTCACGTCGTCTTTTATTTTATTTTCTTTAAACTCTCACAAGAGTTGCTCATCAATGAAACTGAAGACTGCAACCAGAGGACCAGATGTTACTATAATGTATAATACTCCTCAGTTCTCTGGCCAACCCTATCTTTCCTTGAATTTCTTTTACTCCCAACGCTGGCACAGGAGGTGCAAGAGTGGCAAAATAGCTCAAGATTGCAGCGCCTCTCGCACACAACCCTCAAAGACAGCAAAAAAAAAAAAAGAAATTAATGTACAAAGGCTTCGGCCAACATTGAGCACAGACCCTAGGTTCCCCAAGCGGGTCCTTAGGCGATTGTCGACACAAAAAACACAGTGGAGATTGCACAAACTGTGGCAACACAACCCGAGGCAACTACCCCAGTAAATATTGGTCAAAAAACGTCGGTTTTTCGGATTTTGAAAAGCTACAATGGGGTTTTGCCCTGCCTTAGTTATTCTGGCGACTGTACTCAAAAATAACCCCGTGCACTTTGCTACGTATTCTCCGTCTCTGGCACACAGCATTGAGCTTTTGATGTACTCAAATGGCTTGGTTGATGTGCCTATAAAGGTGTACAAAGGTCTACTAAGGTCATCTCAAGGGGGATTCGTACTGTGCCTCATCAGGGTTGTGTTGCGTGTTGTAGAAGCAGTTCTGCATGGCGCCGTTCTTCGGTGCGTTTGCAGTTTTTTTTTTTTTTTTTTTTTTTTGTTAAAGGTGGTAGGTGGCGAAGGAGACTCAGACCCTTGCCAAACTTTTCTCATTTTTTTCTTTTCTTGTTTTGTTATTAGGGTGACAACGGAGGTCATCTTAACCTAGCTTTTTTATTAAGGTGACTCAGCACGAGAGGCTTAGGATCATCTTATAAACCTTTCTTTATTTTTATTGCGAAACCTAAAGGACCCCCCAGGTCCATTTCTTCTGGTGATGTATGTGCCCGTTCGGCCACACATCCTTGCCACATGATTTGCAGTTCTTTTTCTTGAGGAACCCTCTGTTTCTCCTGAACCATCGTTATGATTCTTGCAGCATGTTTAGCTTTCCAGTCTGTGTTTTTTTTTTTTTCTCTTTTTCTTTTTTTCCCTTTTTTTTTAAAACCTTTTTTTTTTCCTTTTAGGTGCCTTGCATCTGCTGAGGGCCTTCTTTTAAAAGTGGTATGGCTGAAAAAGGCATTTTTAGTTACTTCTAAAAACCGTTCCAAAAAGACAACCCTTTTGGGGTTGCGGAAAAGTAAGGAAAAGTACGGAAGTGCATCTTTCAGCTATACCAAAAAAGGAGGAGGTATTTTTTTTCTCTCTCTTTCACAAGTGATTATAGGAGAGACGCTATTGCGTCTTTTCTCTGTTTCACCTTTCCATTTTTACGCAAAAAAAAAAATAAGACAACACGTAGGTGCCAACCTTTTGTGTTTATTTCTTTGGTATAGTGGAGTTCATCCTCGGGGTTGTCTTCACTAATGCAAATTTTGGAGAAAAAAAAAATATTTTGCCCCCTCCTATTACCATACTGAACGGTACTCCCCTTATTCCCTTTTTTGTATTCATCCCCACTCCAGAACCTGAAAATAACCTGAATCCCTTTTCTTCTGAAGTAAGTAAGAACTGAAAAAAAAAAAGAGCTTCTTTTTATTCTCCCCCCTCCATCATCACTCCGGGATTTTATTGCGCAAAGACGATGCATCTCAGCAATACCGTAATCGTAAAAAAGGTTGAACTTCCAGAAAAATCCTAAGGTCGAACATTAGTACCGCCGATAATTTGTATTTGTGGGATAGCAAAGCCTTTTTTTTGTTCTGTGAATCGTGTTCATTCCTCCGAATACGGTAGCGTTTGTTTACAATAGAGTCCACGAAGACGAGCTGAAGGAGTTTTTTGTTAAGACTATCCCAAAAAAAAGGTGTTTCGACACCAATTCTCTTCAGACAACGCTATTGTTATAGATTCACAATGATCTTATTGTGAACACACACTGCCTCCTCAATTTCCCTCCTCCCCCTCGCCACTCCCTCTCCACCCTCTCTAGGAAACGGCACGCAAAAAAGCAAAAATATGCCCCCAGGCACTCCACAGAACCAGAAGAGCACGGGTCATGCTGACTTTGGTCCGACTAGCACGTATCGTGGGCGTAGGTCCTTTGCCCCTGGAGGGACCTTAGGGGCGTTTGGCGACGCGGCAGGGGACACGGCGGATGGGAGGAAGTCTTGCGCGAGGATGAGTGTGATGCCGTCGTCGCATCGTGCGGCGGCGTTGATGACAGGTGCGCCCCTTCCTGTGAGCTTCTCCGAGCATCAAGCCACCAAAGCAGAGAACAACCGTCTCCGCCAACAACTCGAGCAGGCCAACGAAAAGCTCGACGACGAACGCAACCTCCGCCAGAAAAAGGAGGACGAAAGCATTGCCTTCTCCCGCAAGCTTGCAGACGCTACACAGCGTCTTACCAAAACACAACGCGCTGCAGGACGCGCTGAACGCCGTCAAAAACGCGATGAAGACGAAAAAGCCAAGGGAGAAGAGCAAATGAAATACACCATCGACGAGCTCCAGGAGCAGATGAAGGGCATCGCAGACGACAAGGAGCTGCAGAACGCACAGCTTGCGGAGCTGTCGAAGCGGGTTGCTGATAAAGAGCGTACTGTTGTTGCCATGAAAAACGAGCTGGCAAGCTTTCAATCCGACAACGACGAGCTGAAGCAGGCCAACGAAGGGCTTGAGACCAAACTGCACTCCGCTGTCACAGAGCTTTCCGATACCTCTGCGAAGCTGGACCAGGCGGAAGGCAACAACAGCAGCCTGCGTGCAACCATGCAGGACTACCGTGCAGAAGGTGACGCACATCTCAAGGAGATGAACGACAGAATCACGAACCTCACCCTCGAGCTTGAAGACAAGACAGACGAGAACACCGAGCTACACACCCAGCTTGAGGAAGTCACAAAGGCCAAGGCGTCTCTGCAAAGCGATCTGACCGTGTCCGAGACGCACCACACAGACGCTGCCTCTTCTCTCGAGAAGGTGAACCGCACCTACGTCGATCTCGTGGCAGAGCACAGCAAACTGCAGGCAAAGTGGGAAATCGCCGAAGCAAAGATGGAAGAGCTTGAAAGCGACATTGCCGACAAAGGCAACCACCTCGGACAGAAGACCGATGCTGTCGCAAAGCTTAAGGAAGAGGTATGTTCTAGAGCTCCCCCCCCATGGTTATTAAATGTCATTCATTGCTACAACATTACCAATTTATTTAAAGAACCCAGTCTTCTGGTCTGGGCTTTTTTAGTACATACCAGATGTAAACCACGGAATGGATGTAGGACTGCATGGTTGGGGGGTCCGTCCCATACTCTCAATGAGAGGGCTTTGTATTTCAAGTCAATTTTTTCTTCTCAAATCACATTAAAACTCCCCCAGGTCACTACCCTGAAGCAGACTGTGAACGAAGTCTCCTCGCAGATCCGTATGCGGGATGACGACATCCGCGAGCTGCAGTCGCAGAAGGAGGCCTTGGAGACACAGCTGGAGGACCAGATCAAGGACAACACGGTGCTGGCGGGGAAGCTGGAGGGGGAGCGCTCGAGGGACCACCAGGCGAGGAAAGACAATGTGGCCGAGACGACGAAGCTGCTGAAGGAGGCTGAGGAGGCGAAGGAAGCCACCCGCGAACAAAAGCGCCGGGTCACATCCCTCGAGAAGCAGGTGAAGAAGCTGAAGGCAGAAGTCGAAGACGCATCGAGGGAGAACGACAACGCTGTCAAGGAGAGCGACGAGCTCGAGGAGAAGGTGGCAGACCTGGACTACAAAGTGAAGATCGAGATGCACAACGCCAAGCGTCAGACGCTCATTGCAGAGACCCTCCGCAAGAAGCTTGAGCAGAAGGAGACGGACATCAAATCCCTCCGCAAGAGCAAGAAGACCCTCATCGACACTGCGAACGAACGCCTCGACAAAATGAACGCAGAGACCAAGAAGCTTGAGGGCATCGCCAACCAATACAGGTACACTTTCTTCCCCTTCCTCCTCAGCTTTCTTAGCACTGAGATCATGGATTTGTCATAATCTCAAGCAACGCACCCTTTCTTTTTGCGTTTTTACGTCAAAACTGAAAAACAAAACTCACAAAGAGAGAACAAAAATTCATAGAAAAAAAAATCCACCCCCTCCTCCCACCTGCAGAACCGAATACGAGCTGCTGAGTGCCCGCTTTGATCGCTACCGTGCGAGAAGGTACTCTGCCGCCTCTTTGTATCACGATGCCGCTGCTGATGGTGTCGTGAACAACGACGTCACGCTGCGGGAGGAGGTTTCAGACACACATGAGGGGCGCCGATCGGACCCAGTACGCAGAGACGCGCCTGTACAGTCGCTGGAGGAGGACGACGACGCCGACGTTGATATGTCCGTTGCGGTGTCCTCCGTCATCTCCGACTGTCTCCTGACCAACGCCAAGACACCCCTCCCTATCAAGGCGCCAGTCGTCCCCGAGGAATCACCAGAACAGATCACCACTGAGCGTGCAAAGAGAAACAGAGAGACGATGGAGGAAGGCAACTCCACTGCACCAAGAGACATGGACGTCAAGGCCCTCCGCGCCATGGCCAAGGATATGGGTCTCAAGGTATGTTTTGGTTTTGGTTGACACAAAATAACCCCTTCCTACAGCACACCGGGACAAAGAAGGAGCTTCTGCACCGTATCGAAACAGAGGGAGCTGTTGAGGCGTGAACGGAGGTGATTTAGTGTGTGAACAGAAAAAAAAGGGGGGGGGGGGGTAACCCTTTTTGTCTTTTTAAAATAATCTCGTTTTTTCCCTTTCTCTCTCTCCTTTTTTTTAGATTCTTTTTTTTGGGGTGTTTTACTCCCCTCAGTATGGATACCCTAATCTAATCCCTCCACGAAAACCGAAAACCTAAAAAAACCCCCCACGAGAATACATACAGTTTTCACCTATGGCTTTCGGCCATACTCTGACAGTGTCTGACCGTTTTTCAAATTGCAAAATACCGTTAAAAAATAGTTCCCCCCAATCCCTAGGATCCCCAGGATTTCCCTCCCTTAGAATTTCTAAACAAAAAAAGCTTGAGGGAAACAAAAATACTGACAACCAGTTTTCTAGTTCCCCCTCTTACTAATTTTAAAATAACCCAACATTTTTTTTTTGTCTTTTTAAAATGAGACATTTTAGTGCACCCTATTATACCTTCTATTCAGTAGAATAGTTAGTATATGAAACAAAATGAGAATAACATTGCAACAGTTGCGCCAGAGGTTCCAAATTGTCTTATTTCTTCCAACTAGAGAAATGAGGTAAATGCTGTGCCGTCTAGTGTAGCCCTCTAGCCCTAGCCCCCTTTGGGTGACCCTAACGTTGCCAGGAGACCTATCTTTTGGGTAGGCTTGATTGTAGACGCAACGGAAAAAAGAAGAAAAATACAAAAGTAATAACAAAGACTGTCAACATTGCGTTGCAGAACCCCCCTGGGTATTTAGGCAGTTTGTCGACACAAAAAAAGGTTAAGCTAAAAAGCAAAACACTACTCCCCCATCTCCCTCCCACTAGATCCTCGTTTTATTTTTCCCTTTTTTTTTCTTTCAATTTTTGTTCATTTTTTCTTTGTTGTGGTGTCTGCAAGAGAAGGAGACTCTTTGCATTCCGACCTATTTTTTTCTTCTTTTTTTTTTGGGTTGATGAGGCTGATACACACGCGAGTTCGTAGTGTTTTGTTGTTGTTGTTGTTGTTGTCCGAAGGGTATTTTGTGCTTTCATCCAAGTCTGGTTTCGTGATAACGTCAGTCAGAGGGTGTCTGCATCAGCGACGTCATCTTTGTTTAGATACACAGTCATGAGCGGGCTTTGTATTTCAAGCAAACGTTGTTAGATGTAGAATAGCGTCAACTATTATCTCGAAATGGAATTGTAGGACTGCATGATCGGGGGTCCACCCGGTGCCTCCGGTCATCTACCAAAAGGCACACTATTCACGAGAGGGGTGTGTATTTCAATTCAACTTTTGTTTGTCTCTTCTCAACCCGTCTTCCCCCTACCCCCTTATACCTGTCTTATCTAGATTTATTGCTTGGTAAAAAAGAAATAAAATGTGTTCACTCTTTTTCATTTGGGAATGTGCTGCAGGTTAGAAAGGCTGAGCCAAGGCTAGCAGTTCTATTTATTTTCCCCCCCCTCTCCCCCCTGCATTTCCCCCCAAATCATTTCAAAGGTTGCTTTTTCCTTTTCCCACTACGAAGGACTGCAATAAGCAGTCTTTCATATCCCCCCTTCCCCTTTTTTACCTTCACGGCGACACTCATCATGACATATGACCAAGCATGTTACAAACACAAAAACGTTATGCATAACTACTTCTCGTGCTTTGCCATATCATAACAAGTGTCGTTGTACTTTTTTTTTAAATACCCATTCTTTTTTGAACACGATTTTTTTTAGACCAAGTTTTTGTACTTTGGAGAAACAAATAAAAGCTAAAATCCCCATCAATTTCATTTTCCAAAAAAATCCCCTTCGCCCCTCAACCCAAATCATTTACATTTCCCCTCCGATCAGCTCTACACAAATTCCTCATTTTTTCACACTATACACCCCCTCTCTCCCTCCCCTCCCCTACGGGTTTTTTTCCCCCTTCTCTGATCTCCCATGCATCGCGTTGTGTATAGTATAGGCGGTGCTGCGGTGGGGTTTGGGGTGATGTCGGTAGATGCTTCTTCTTCGGTTCCGTCTGCTCCTCCTGCACCGTCATTGCCTTCTGAAAACCCTTCGTTTCAGCAAGGTGCATCGGCACCGGAGGAAGGGGAAAGAGTTCGAGCAGAGCTGTGTGGATTGGGGAGGAGATTGGCAGCAGAGATAGAGAGACAGGGACGGGAGAGGTCGGAGGCGGGGGAGGTGGAGAAGAGGCGGGCTGTTGCTGCGGTGGTGCATGCGGGGGATACTCAGGTGGAGAGGGTGCGGGAGATGGCGAGGAGGGAGACTGCGCAGGAAGTTGTACGCCTTGCGCAGAATACCCCAGCGCTTCAGACGCACCTTGATGTGCACCTTAAGCAGATGCACGCAGGGATCGCAGACGCTGCGCGAACCGAGCTGCAGCACAGTGTCCGTACCTCCACATTGTACGCGGCCCTCCAATCGGAGGCACAAAACAGTGCAGAACGATACTGCGCAGAGCGTATCAACCTCTTCGCAGGGATCGGTGTTGCCCTCTATGGTCTGGGTGCGGCAACTGCCTATGCATGCCTTTCGAGGCAATGAGAGAGAGAGAGACCACGGTGCAGCACTGCCGACAAAGGCGCTCTTCCCTATCATCGCGCCACCTCGGGATGGGGTTGTATTGTATATTGTTTGTACCAAGGGTTGGGGTGGTGAATATACCTCTGGTTGATTTAAAAAAAATTCTGAATCTCCGATAAAAAAAAATCTCCGGTAAAAAAGCCTCGAATCTCCGTTTTTAACTACCTAGCTAAGGTTAGAAATCGGAAGAGAGGCAGGCTTTAAAAAAATACTCTTTTGTTTTTGCAAAAGATGGCTAGCTCCGAGGGGGAGGGGAGGGGAGGAGGAGTGCAACATTTATGCAGGGGGGAAAGTATTGCGTAACAACGTTTAATGATTACAAGACGAACGCACCCCACTCTTTTTAGTATGGAAGCGGGAGTAGCGCATATCAGATGTAAACCACGAAATGGTTGTAGGATTGCACCTAGGTGTCCAGCCGGTCATGCCAAGGTACAATGCACGGGTCTGCTTTGTAGACGATCCCGTTCTGTTTCTGGGTCTGCGTGTCTTTGTCGTTTTTCGAGTGTTGTCCTCGAACATAGTACTACACTGTTCCCAGTCATGCCTTCTTACAGGTTTTCCTGTCGTCGTACTGCCAAGGTCGCGTTGTCTTCTGCTTTCGAGCAAAATGGGGGTTCAAATAGGGGAGCAGCAGTGCAGAAAATGAGCTTATGTGTCACGTCTGCTTCTTGTGGTTCGTCTTCACATCACAGCCTCTTCGGGAGTGTGGTGGAAGTGCAATAGTGGTGTCAGTTTTGTACTCTGTTGTTACACGCCAACAGCCCACGTAATGCACCACAATCATGCAAAACAAAACAACCCACACCTCATAACGCAGTAAGAAGACAATGTATATGACCTTTGTGCTGGAAGAGTCAGGCGTGACTGCGACAGTGGAGGTGCCGTGCGAGGCGGACGTTGCAGCAGCAAAGGAGGTTGCGTGCACGGCGCTTGCTGTCTCGCCTGCGTCTGTCGAGATGCGCATCGGCTCGCAGGTGCTTGAGGGGACGTGCCGTCTGCAGGACACTGCATTTGATGCAGGAGTGCAGGTTGTGCTTTCCCGCCGCTTTGCCGACATCAAGTGTCCTGCTGAGCACAGCTTAGTGCCAACTGGTGGACTACGGCATATGCGGACGCATATACATCGTTTATCGCTGTCTCCTTGTGGAGCACTCTGCCTCTTCACACGAGAGAACTACGTCGCCGGCCTCGATACAGAAACCTTCAGCCCTGCCTTCAGGTTCAAAGTAGACTTTGAGGTGTGGGGTGAGCCTGCCATCTCGCAGTGCAAGACACGCTGTTACCTGGCGTGTGAGGATTGCCTTCTCGAAGTTGCGCTTCCAGGTGGGGAGGTGCTCCGCAAGGTTGACGGCCCCTCCTCCCCAGTGCTCGCGTGTGGCGGTGTTGTTGTCTCCCAAGGCAAAAACGGCGTCTCTGTGTATGACGAAGACCTGACGTTGCTCCGCACTCTCTCACACGAATGGTGCTGGGGCATGGCAGTATCTGACTGTGGTGCGTGGGTGATCACCTGCTCCTTCCGTGAGAAGAACGCACGTCTGTGGGATGTGAACACAGGTGAAGCTGTGGCATGTGTGACTGCGGATAGGCGTTATGTGGCGCTTTCACGGTGTGCCTCTGTCTTTGCTGTGGTGTGCTCTGACGAAGTGCAGCTCTACGACTGGAGTGGTGCGGCTCTTCGTAGCTTTGAAGACGAACAGCATAGAATTGTTGGCATGCAGTTCACCCCGTGTGGGAAGTATCTCGTGACTGAGTTTGAGTTTGAAGATACTTATTATTTAGGCTTTAATGCTGAACTGCGCCAGTATGATGTGGCGACCATGTCCTGTGTGCGTGTGATACAAGACGTATGCGGATTTTTGTTTGCGATATCGCCGTGTTCACGTGTGGTCATATGTGAATCAACACAATGTAAAACCCTTATCACAAGACATCTGTATCCCTACTGAGTGATGCAGTCCACCTTGTGGGAAATACCTCCTGTTCTTACCCTGCTAACCCTGCTATCCTCTCCAGGCAGGTATTTCTATGATTACATGCAATGCTAAAAGGAAATTGAACACCGTACCCCAACCCCCTTCTTTTTTTCTATTCTGGGGCGGGTTGGAGTAGAGACACATTTCGCCGACAGGTCGAGGTGTGTGCGTCACGAGAGGGCTTTGTATTTCAAGCCAACTTTTAATTGCAGCACAGAACGTACCTCTGGGTCGATACAACAGAACCACGTATCATTCCCAATCAAATCCGAACCTTTTCATCCACCCTCCAACCTCATCAACTTAACCTTTTTGTCCAACCCACACACCCTCCTCCACGACAGAAGGCAGCTGCAAGCATCCCCCTCCCCTCCTCCCCTCCTGTCTCCCCCCAATCACATGCCCCCCCCGCTTCCTGCCGGAGAGCAGGAACTCTCCGAGCTTGCTGTCGAGACTGAGGAGGTGTACACACAGCTCTCTGCCCTAGACAGCTACGATGTCATCCGCCGTGCGGAGACGAAACGCTGCAAGCACCCCTTGGTCATGGTCATGGGGAACTTCTCGAGTGGCAAAAGCACCTTTGTCAATTCATTGTTCCCACAAAGCGATGCTGCGCAAGATGTCTCTGCCGCTCCCACTGACGCTGGGTTCACTCTGCTGATGCGTACCTCTGGTGGGTCAAACCATGCGCAGACCATTGCAGGGTCAGCGGTATTGGACGATCCGGAGTTGGGGTTTACAGAGCTGCAAGAATATGGTGATGCATTGGCGAATCGGTTAACACTAAAGAGGCTTCCAATCAGCGATGTGGCAACAGTCTTCCCAGAAGGCACCATGCTTCTGGATACCCCCGGATTGACAGATTTTGAATCATGTGAACATGATGCATTCCCCGCGCAAACTCTGCACAACGTTTTGCTTTGGTTTGCAGAGCATGCTGACATGGTGTTATACCTCATGGACCCTCTCAAACCTGGTGGTGCAGAGCAAAAAGAGGTTTTAACGAGACTTACTCGATCTGGTCTTGACCATAAAATAAAATTTGTTTTTAATAAATGCGATGCACTAGAGTCAGTAGGAGATGCGGTGAGCACCTTTGGAACACTCTGTTGGACTCTTTCAAAATATTTACCGAGGAAGGACCCTCCTATGTTTTATACAACGTTCACGGAGACGGCGGGTGAAGGGCATAAAGGAATGGAAACATTTCGCGATGAATGCGTTCAACGCCGAGCAGAGCTTCTGAAATGCGTGAGGCAGGTACCCTACAATCGAGCAAGCACTCTAATCAAACAAACGCAAGAAGCGCACACCCGCCTCGAAGTAGCGAACATCTCCGGCACCGAACTTCTCCACCGCGCTCGACGACAACGCACACAGTACTACACCATGCTGTCCCTCTTCTCCCTTCTCCTGGTCACCATATTCTCCCACCTCTACGAGAGCGTAGAATCTGAAGACCCGCTTTCCTCGGTAGTCCTTTATTCTTTGGTTCTCATTATGGCGGTCGGGGTTATGGCCGGGTGTCTCTGTAAAATGCGACTTCTCGAATTTTATGATAAACTTCTCAGAGATGAAGGGGACGACTGTTTCCGAAGTGGCTTTGCCAAAGGGTACAAAGATGAAGGCGATTTGGAACGTCTAATTGAAGCAAGAGAACGAACCTGGCAGGCCGTGAAGTCTGGATGGAATGTGCGCGCGCGCGACCTGGCATCGATAAGTGGAGATGGTGATGAGGTGTTGCGCTGTCTCAATAGCATTGCGGAGACAATACAAAAGCTTCACGTTAAGGCGCAAGACTATCGCGATGCATTGGACGGGGCAAGGTAAGAAGGGGAGAGGACAACGTAAAGCGTCATGTGTTGCCATCTTCAGAGGAGAGATCTATCGTGTTTCATTCAACAAATCACAACGCGTTTTTGTATAGTGGAGCCCGCATTCTTTTCTAAAAAAAAAATTCAAAAAAAAATCCATTAGCCTAGCGACTTTGTGTACAGAATCCGTCTTGGACAGGATTGATTGTTGAAACTACAAAAAAAGCTATTTTTCTAGAGAGTTCCCTAGGCCCCCTCTCTGCCTGGAAACTTATGTACTGTATTACCCCCCTTTTTTTCCTAGCTTCCTTTATGTTAAGTCCTCTCTGACTCTGTGTGGTGCGGGGTTGTATTGGTATGATTTAGGTTTGTTGTACGAAAGATATGCCCAGATGTGGGAAGCATTTTCTTTATGGCAAGAAGTCGTATGAGGCTCAGGCATAGCTATTGCCAAAGGGCATGGCCACCTGGGCCACCTGTGCAGCCTTCTCATTTTCCTTCACCCCTCTCTTGCACACCACTGAGGTGTGTTTGTGTACCAGAAAAAAAAAAAATCAGAACAAAATGCACTCTTTTTTTTCATCTTCAAACCAAGCGTGTTCCAGCGCGATAATGATAGGATGTGTGTGCACGAGCTTCATCTTACAAAAAATTCTTTGATGCTGTGCGATAACAAATGTGATCAAGGTGACGAGAGGTCACAACAAAAAAGGATCCAAAAATACAACAAAAAAGATTGATGAATAACCAATGTTCAAAACATTAAGTAATCTAATCAGACTAAGCACGAGAGGCCCTTAGGTTCACCTTATAACCTGTTCTTCTTTTTTTCTCATCGTACTTCCAAAAACCCGGAATTATTCACTGGCGAACTTTTTCTTCTTCTTTTTCTTTCAGATGTAAACCACGAAATGGATGTAGGACTGACCATGGTTGGGTGTCCACCCTGGTACAGCCGGTCATTGTACCAAAGGTACACTAGGCTTTGTATTTCAAATCAACCTATTTTTTTGTAAGTGTTTTCGACACTTTTGCGGATGGCAAAATGCAGATTGCTCTGCCCCTCCCTCCCTCCCCTCCCCAACCACATCACTTCATTTTTTTCTTTCTCCATTTCACACCCCCTACAGTTTTGGTTTCGCTGTGTTTTCCACAACCTTCCTTCACCCCTGTCAGGGTAACGTATGGGCAAAGGCTCTTTCGCCCATACGCAGTGATAGGATGGACAATCAATGGCTGTGTCTTGCACCACTCCCACAACAGAAACCACACAAACACCAATGGAACTCAACATCGAGGGATTTGATGGTAAGACGTACGTCGTCGACGTGGGTGTGGATGACACAGCGAAGGACCTGCGGCGGAAGGTGGCAACTACAGCGGGGCTTGCTGAAGACAGCTTTGACATGAGATTCGGAGGGAACGGCGACGGAGAGGACATCAACATCACAGCGCTGAGTGCTGGCGACACACTCCTCCTGACGCAGACGAAGAAGCAAGAATCCCTTGCAGCTCTTCATGCATTGGGTGAAACAGACCTCACACCAAAGAGGCTTGCTCGTGTGAAAGACCCTAAGGTGGCTCAGTTGTTTCTGCAGGCAGAAGTTGTAACTGCGACACCGAAATGGTTCCTGGCAACCGCAACGTTTAGTAACCTTGATCTGAGTGCCCCGTTGGCCATAACTGCGATTGGTGACTGCTTTCTGTTTCGGTGTTCATTGAAATCAGTTGACTTGTCTGGGTTGAGCAACGTCACCCACATAGGCGAGCAGTTCCTGGAAGGCTGTAGGGAGTTGGAAACAGTCGACCTCTCAGGACTGAAAAACGTTACGACGATTCGAGATAGCTTCCTCAGCGAGTGCAAGGCGTTAGAAACCATTAACTTTGCAGGACTGAGCAGCGTCACAAGCCTTGGGAACTTCTTCTTAGCAGGTTGCACGTCGTTAACCTCAATCGACTTTGCAGGATTGAGCAGTGTCATGAGCCTTGGGAACGCCTTCTTACGTTATTGCACGTCGCTGACCTCAATCGAATTTGCAGGATTGAGCAGTGTCACACGCCTTGGCATCCATTTTTTATTAGGTTGCACGTCGTTAACCTCAATCGACTTTGCAGGATTAAGCAGTGTCGCAAGCCTTGGGAACGCCTTCTTACGTAATTGCACGTCGCTGACCTCAATCGACTTTGCAGGATTGAGCAGTGTCACCAGTGTCACAGTCCTTGGGGAGGGCTTCTTATCACGTTGCACGTCGTTGACCTCAATCGACTTTACAGGATTAGACAGTGTCACAATCCTTAGCAACTACTTCTTAGCAGGTTGCACGTCGTTAACCTCAATCGTCTGTGCAGGATTAGGCAGCGTCACAAGCCTTGGTAACTACTTCTTAGCAGGTTGCAGGTCGTTAACCTCAATCGATTTTGCAGGATTGGGCAGCGTCACAAGCCTTGGAATCTACTTCTTACGTGATTGCACGTCGTTAACCTCAGTCGACTTTGCAGGATTGAGTGGTGTGGCAAGAATCGAGGACCACTTTCTTGAAGGTTGCACTTCTTTAAAAACATACGACTTTCCAGCATGGAGCGCTATCCAGGGCAAATAGAAGTGTCTCTGAGGCACTGTGGAAAGCTACCACCCAATATGAGCTGTCAGGTGTATTTTTTTGGGGCGGAAAGCCAAACCCGCGATCTGGTGTCCGCCTTTGCGGTGTTCCCTAGCCTAGGCTGGGAGTACCAACTCCCCCTTTCATTCCAGAAGTGATAAATCAACGGTGTTAAGTCCACATACGTACCCTGACCCCTCCCCCTTAACAAAACTAAATACCACGTAACGTCCGGTGATGCGAGCGAACCCAGCACACATCGCTTAGGCACTTACCCATAATCGCATTTTCCCCCCTGATCCCATCGCGTCCAATGTCGCTTTTTCCCATCTGCACTTCGTGCGGGCTCTCTGCTCCGCCATAGCCATTGTGACCTCATAGGTCTGTGGACTCGTCACACTAGGGGCGACACGCTTCCTCTTGCCGTTCTCGGCCTCCTCCCGCTCAGGATGCCTCGAGAGGGATGGCATCGAAGAAATGCCACCAGTGGTGGAGTGGCAGAAGGCGTTTTTTGTACTCCCTTTTCTGACCTGCTCTATGAGGATCAGAAAAATATGGCCTGCCACCCTCGCCCTGAGGAACGGGTCCTCCTTCTGGACGTGATACTCCATGGCACATCCTGGTACCTGAACTGAATGAGCTCGGTAACGCACACGTACAGCCGTTTCCAATGACCGGCAAGTTCTTTGCTCTTCTCCAGTCCACGCGCCACCTTTTGAAGCTGTGACGAACTGCACCAACTGTGCCACGATGTTGCTGTGAAATATCACAGCGGAGCTCTGCGCACAGACATGAATGGAGCAAAAGGTTATCGAGCCTCCCCATTTCCACAACACATCCCGTTTTTTCTTCCAATAACACCCTTTTTTTCTTCAACAAAATTGCAGAAAAAGAGGAATAAACCACACAAAAGAACACAATGTCAACCCTCCGCTGCAGTGTTGTGCTGGCGGCTGTTGGTTTGGTTGCCTCTTCAGCAACGAGCTTTATGACACCCGACTACGTGGAGAAGTTCCACGTGAAGATGTGGAAGGACTTCAAGGGCGGCATGGGCCTCGAGTACGCAGGCGAGGGCACGCACATGAGTGAGGACCACCAGCGCATGCTCATCTTCAAGGAGAACCTCCAGCGTGTGGAGAAGCTCAGTGGCGAGGTATGAGCCCACATACCACCCCCACATCCACCCACATTGATCCATTTTTTCCACTACCAACTTTTCACCCCCCTCCCCCACAGAACCCCGGCTCTATGTTCGGCTTCACCCGCTTCACCCCTCTCACCGACGAGGAGTTTGCCAAGGACCGCTTTCATGGGAGCTTTGCTGATACTACCCCTTTGCCAAGACTTGCAACCTCCGAGGACTTGAACCGGTACACCACGGACGCTACAACACGGAAGTACGCCGGGGAGCTCGACAGACGGAGGGACCTGGCTGCGTCTCACGTCAAGCACAACGGGGAGTGCGCTGTGAGCGGCCTCTTCGCCGCCGTCGGGGCGATCGAAGGCGCGCTGGCAGGCCCCAACCGTGCAGACGGCCCTGCCATGCTGCACCCCCTCTCCGAGCAGTGGACCCTCTCCTGCGCACACACCCACACCTCCTGCACCTGCACAGACTCTACCAAATGCTCCCCCGCCTCCGTCCTCAAAGGCATCCTCCAGGCCGGCGCCATCCTCCCCAGCGAGGAGTCCTACGGCTACGAGACACCCCCTTCCAACCTCCCCTGCAAGCCCGAAGAGGAGACCCGCCAGCGGGCAAAGCTCCTGGAGGTGCTTGCCCTGCCGCTTGACACCGATTTTCTCAAGAGGTGGATCAACTTCCGTGGCCCATTCGCCGCATCGTTCACAGGGCTGGACCAATGGAAGATGTACCAAGAAGGCACCATGCGGTCCTCCTGCAACGCCGAGCAAGCAAACGGAGAAGCATCCGGCCTCGTGGTAGGCTACGGCTCAGACCCCAACGGGCCCTACTGGGTTGTCAAAATGTCCTGGGGGTCCTCTTGGGGAATGCACGGTACCATCCGTCTGGACATGAACGGAAACTGTCTTCTCAACCCAACCGCTGCAACAGTCGACCCAGTAAAGCCTGCATCCGAGCCTGTCTTCGATCCAATTCCAGAAGAAGAGGATCTGTAGAGTAAACGGGGTAAGGGAGGGGGAGGAAATGTGAACTGTACCAAAAATAGTGTGTTTGAAAATATGGGCATCCTAAGAGCGAGCTATTGTCCATAATGTGTGTGTGGGGGGAAAAGGGGGGGTGAGGGAGGGGTGTGTGTTTTTTTTTTGAATAATTTCTTAGAGTTGGGTGGAAAGGGATATCCCATCTTTGAATTTTAGTATAATTATTTTTCTTGGGGGGAAAAAAGATTATGCCGAAAAAGAGGTTCAACCCCTTTATTTTGGCTGATTTTTAGACTGAGGAGGAGGGGGGAGGGGGAGGGGGAGGGGGAGGGGGAAAGATAACACGCTCATTTCTATCCCGAGAAAATGTTATAATGGAGCTTGGGGTAAAGAGGAGCCAGAAAAAACCCCTGAAAGAAGAAAAAAAAAGGCACAAAAATTTCCGCAAAAAAAAAGGAGCTCTCTCAGAATGTGGATATGTTTTTTTTTTCTTCAAATTTTCTGCTGAAAGATCCGTGTCATCCCGTGTAGATGTGTTGTGTCTTTCAAAAAAGTGTTTTCATTTGTTGATTGTGATCAAACTTTTGTTTTCCATTTACGGCAACCCCACTTATTTCAAAGTGGGGTTGTACGTCTCTGAACTGAAGTCAACGTGACAACCGAAAGAACTTAGTGAAGAACGTCTCAGTAGTGGCTTCACTAAATCAAAACAGATTATTAAAAAACTGAGTGGAGCTCACAACGAAAAAGCGAGGTGTCTACACGGTATCAATTATTCAAAAAAAAAAATATATCATCCAAAATCTGCCCAGCCGTATAGAAAAGCCCGATTTTGGTCTGGTTTTTAAGTGATCCATTTTTCGTTAAAAAAATTGTCCGACCCCGGAATTTTTTCAGATTGCCCCGGAAATTCATATAAGCGCGTTTTCGGAGGGAAAAATTGCACCCTCGGTGTCGCAAACGCTTGCGGGCGTGCCCGCAATCATCCTCGGAATTATTAGCCCAATTTTTTTTTTCGATTTTTATTTATTTTGAAAGATCGGGTGTAAAATCGTTCAATTCCGGGGTCGGACAATTTTTTTTATGCACCTGTGGTTTTCTGAAGAAAAATCGTGAGGGGGGTGGTTTTCAGTAGGTTCCTTAAGGTTTTCCCTTACCACACCCATTTCCTTAAGGATTTCCCTTGTAAACCGGGGTTTTCCTTCTAATGACCAAGATGTTTCACCATGAAGTAACTTCAAGAAAATTTTCAATTTTTTTTTTCTTTGGAATGAGGGTTCACAATATCATTCAAATAACGCCGGTTTCGTCTCGCAGAAAATTTTTCGCTGTCACTAGTATTTGTGCGGGAAGTTGGCCCGTTTTGCTAAGGAATTTGCCTGTATTAGTACCTAATAGCCATGGTCTGGTTTTTATGTAACTTCAACTCCACTAAAGTTTTCGATTTTTTTTTTTATTTTATTGGGCGGAGTCCGGAAATGCATATAGGCTAAATTTTTTGGGCGTTTGTTGACACTTTATTTCTTGAGTCACCGATAAGAAAACGAGAAAAAACCGACACGGCCATTTCAGAAAAAAGATTTTTTATTTTTTTTTGAGATTTTTATTTCTTTTGAAAGCGCGGTTTCGAAACGTTCAATTCCGGTGTCGGACGATAAAAAATATGCATCTCACATTTCTGAGTGAAAAATATGAAAAAGTATACGGCTAGCGAGATTTTGGATGATATATCATACATTCCATGACTTTGCGTATACTTTTTCATATTTTGCACTCAGAAATGTGAGATGCATATTTTTGATCGTCCGACCCCGCAATTGAACGTTTCGAATCGGCCGGATCCAAAGAAATAAAAATCCAGATAAAAAAAATTTTTTTCCAAAAAAAATATCAAGGTGAGCGTATTTCTGTGTTGGCTCTCGGTGAGGTGGGTGTGTGGCATGTAATTTTTCCCACCCGAAAACCAGCGGAAGTGAATTTCCGAGCTCCCCGCTTTTCACCATAAAAAAAATCGACCACTTTAGTGGAGTAGAAGTCAATTTAAAGTGGCTCCATGGGTCTTTATACAGTAACGTATAGGGATTTCAGTGCAGAAAAGGGGGTCGGCTCCACCAAAAGTTGCGTACCGTGGAGTGTGTTTCCGGGCTAAAAAAATGGTCGGAATTGAAAGATTTGTCAAAAATAAATCCAAAGAAAAAAAAATCGAAAACTTTCTTCAAAAAAAATCCAATTTAGAGACGCCACTGTGTTGCTACCCAAAGAGGGGGTTTTCTTAAGGAATTCCTTAAGAAACCTGCATAGAAAGGTGAAAAAAGGGGTCGGCTCCATCAAAAGTTGCATCCCGTGGAGTGTGTTTCTGGGGTAAAAAATTTGTCCAAATTGAAGGATTTGTAAAAAATAAGTCCAAAGAAACAAAAATCGAAAACTTTCTCCAAAAAAAAATTAATTTACAAAGGTCACTGTGTTGCGACTAAAAGAGGAGGTTTTCTGAAGGAAGTCCTTAAGAAACCTGCATAGAAACGTTCCCAAAGGGGGTACCACAGCCAAAAATCACCTAACCAGCCACAGAGGCATAAAAAAAATCGTGCGACCCCGGAATTGAACGTTTTCGTTACCGATCTTTCCAAAGAAATAAAAATCGAAAAAAAAATCGGGGGGTAAAATTCATAAAATCCATCTGTCCACGGACAGTTGCATTTGCGACCCAGGTCGTGCATTGTTGATCCCCGAAAATGGGCGGAAGTGAATTTCCGGATCGATCTGAAAAAATTCCGGGGTCGCAACATTTTTTTGGCGGATTTTTTATCACTTTAAACTGGCTCCAGAAACAGGCTTTTCTATACGCAAAGTCATGGAATGTATGATATATAAAAAAACAACAAAAAACGTCTCTTAGGTGACTAACACAGTGAAGGCTTAGGTTCATCTTACAAAAAAAAATTACTCTTTTTGACAACGTTTCAAACTTCATTTTTGTTATTTTGTTGCTTTTCATCCATCAGTCTGTCACTTTTTTGTGAAGCAGTCGGGAAGGGGTGTGTTGCATCAATAACTACCATTTATTGTTATATGAAGGGGAACTGAACCTATGAATTCAGTTGTCCACTCCTTTTTTTTTTGTGTGGATCCGATGACTGTGCACGGGAGAGGCACCTTCGTCCTTCAAATATTTTCGTTTTGAAAAAAAAAATAAAATGAAATCCCCGAGGGGTTCATCCACCTTTCCACTCTTTTTCTTTTGAAAAGGTGGCTAAGCACGAGAGGCTTAGGTTCATCTTATAAAATTTTTTATGTCCGGGGTTTGTTTAACTCCCAAGGAGTGTCAGTGCCTGCGTCCCAGAGGCGTTTTGCACATAATTCAACTTCACTTTTCTGTGTACCGGAAACTATTTCTACGCGTGGCTTGCTCCTCTCAAATGTTTCTCCTCTTTTTTTTTTTTTTCGGATTCCGAAAAAGAGAAAAAAGTACTCCACCCCTCCCTCAATTTTCCTCTGTTTGAAGCGATTTTTTTTTGGTCCTGGAACTCTCCGTCTCCGGACATTGCACTCGCCCCGTCCAGTGATATGCACTTTGAACTTATCGTCGACAATACTCTCAGGGATTGTCTCCTCCACGTCGTTCTTGTTGTCTGGATCGGCGTACGTCAGTCGTTCGATTAGGACTTTGTTTAAATTTTCGGCCCTACGTAGAAAGGCCTCCTTGACGTGCCCCTACTTTTCTTACCGTCGCGGGTCACCCACACCCCCTCCGCGTCTGGTCGGGGCTGCTCTCATCGATCCAGCTGTCGGTACACCAGAACAGACACCTTCTTCCCATTCACAGTCTGACTAGCAAACGAAGAGGCGTGCTGTTCTTTTGCACTGTAAGATGGTGCGTGAGACGCCAGATATAGGTTCTTCCAGCTCGTCTGGTGTCGGCAGAGGCAGAGAAATAACTTCCCCTCAAACGACAAATTCACGAACACCACTCTGCATCTTTCGCCACCGCCATTCCACAAACCCGATCGATCACGTTGCTGCGAGGTTCGTTTTTGGCTGAGCACCTCTCCACCGATTCTCCCTCCTTCGACCATTTTGCACAAAGAAACCCTTCTGTATTTTCAATTCAAAATTTCCCACGCTTTTATCTCACCACCCCCTCACTCAACCCATCCCAGAAGCACACACCACAAATCAGCTTTATACATCCTTCAATCGTTTCTCTCCTTCTCTTTTCATTCCATCCCCTTCTTTTCCCTCTCCTCTGTCTCCCCTTATCCCCCATATGATACCCAGTCGTCCAACCTCAACTGAAAACCGAAAACCTGGTGCACGCCTTTTGTCTTCTTCACGACCCCAACCCCAAGGCTCTACCTCTGTACAGCAATGGGCGTGCCCCTTGACGGTCACCGCAGCGTGGAGAGAGACACACCCGGTACTCGATGTCGACACATTGCCTCTCCACTCTGCCCCTATTATAGGTCCGTTGAGTCCTCGCAATGTTATAGAACCAGTAGAATCTTATGAAGAGCGCGCTCGAAGCGGGGTGTCCGCAGATGAAGTAGTGTCACGCCAGGTGCTGTCCGCACAGTCTCCTCCGGTACGGAGACACGCCCCTCCTTCCCCTCCTTCCCCTCCTTCCCCTCCTTCCCCTCCTCCTGAGGTGCAGAAGGGGGTGTCTGTGGGGTCACCTAGGGGTCACGCAGAGCGGGTGTTGTTGAGAGGTGCGATGACAGTGTGGTTGTCTATCGTGCAGGCGGAGAGCAAGGCGAGGGCGGTGTTGTGTGAGAGGTATGGAGGGGTGGTGGTGGAGGAGAAGGTGCGGCCGGTGGTGACACGGCGGGCAGTAGCGTTGCTGCATTCGCAGAAAGGGAGAGAGGCTGCAGCGAAGATTGAGCGCTTCTTTTCAGAGTGCCGACGTGGTGTGCACGGAAGACGTGCTCTCCGCACCGTAGTCTTCGAGCTCGGTATCCAAAGAGCAAAGCGTCGTGCAAAAGCTGTTCGCGCAGTCCGCATCTCCACCGAGGCAAAACTCACCACCGCTCTCTTCGAGAATGAGCAAGGTCGTTTTCTCTCCGCGCAAAAGAGCTTCGCAGAAGACCACCTCGCCTCTCGCGATGCGGCACACAAAGAAGAAAGCAAAGCACGCAAGCAAATAACCACCCTTATGGTGCGAGAAAACGGGTTTGTGTCCTTGACACTCTCGCTTTCGATTCTTTTTGACCACGAAAACGCTGCCCGGGTAGAGGTGCTGGAGGACTATGGAAAGGAGATGGCAGAGCTGCAGATCGCTTCTCACGATGCGAGATTATTGGCAGACCCGAGGCACCGGAGTGCGGTTGCAACTATAGAAGATTTTTGGCTGAAAATCTGCCACGGAGGCTACGGCAGTGCAACGAGAAACAGCAATCTGCGGTTCAGCTTACGCTGTCTCCAGGAAGCACAACTGCACGACCGAATGGCGCACAACACTGAGTACGTCGGCAGCCTTCAAGCAGATCTCCTCGCTGTTCTACAGGAAGACCGTCAACAGTCTGGATCGACTACCGAAGAGGACCACACTTTAGCACAACGCTTGCAAGACGCTGCATCACATCGAACCGAACAGCAACACGTTTGGGTAAACCTTGTTGAACAGAGGGTTCATAATTTGGAGGACAGACATAGTCAACGACAGGCCGTCGTTGCAGAACGGATACGGAATAGGGGAATACCAACAACAACAACTACAACAACAACAACAACAACCCCAACAGCAGTACCTCCAACGCAAACTATCCCCTCTATTGCGCAGGAAGAGCCCAATGAGGAGTCTGCAGAGACCATAACAAAGCTTCCATCAGAATTATTCTCCGAGGCATTTGACACGCGGAGGAATTCTGCCGTGTGTTTGACGATTATTTCTACGGCACGTAATGAGGATATGGCACGAGGTGTGATCATGCAAGAAGAGGAGCGCCTGCGGAGGGGTGTAGAGGATGTGTGTGAGGAAGGCGTCTTTCTGACGGCATGGAAGGAGACAAGAGCGATGGAGGCGTCTGAGACGGCGGTGCGTGACGCCATCGCAGCAGAACACCAACAACACTGCCGCACCCTTGCAGAGATAGAATCCTCCGAACGGAAACGTCTTCTTGTTGCGCTCAGAGTATGGCATAAACAACAGAGGTAAATGCTGTAATAATGTCCAAAGAAACCATTGAACGATTGTTGATAAAATATGAATATATAGGTGACCGCCCACGGTCCCTTCGGGGGGAGATGGGAGGAGGGATTTGATGTGAGGTAGTTTTTCTAGCTGTGGGGAGGGGGCTTTTTTTGACGCAGACCATGGGTTTTCCGACTCTGTGGTTTTGTGCAATGCAGGGTTTATGTTTTTTTTTTTTTTAAAGGTGACTGAGCACAGTTTACTCCCCCACCCTCTTCGCAATACCTTTTACTGGAATTTTAAAGAAAAATGTAAATTCTGATCATGATTGTACATCATAGGTGGTGCTGCTAAGCCATTTGAGACACCTTCCTGCGTGGATTGTGGCTGATTTAATCGCAGATCCACTGTTAATCCGTTCACTCTGCTTCAGAATGATGCTGGACTTAATGTTATCCACTTATCCATTTCTAGAGGCTGTTTTTTCCTCCTTCGAGTTACCCGCCAAATTACAGCCCATTTTTTTACACAAAACCAAATATGACTGCCTCTGAACTGCAAACACTATGCTGGCGTACCCCTGGTATTTCCTCACCTGACTGGGATGAATCGCTGAAGGGTGAGGACTGGGGCGACTTGAGCGTTCTGGTTGTTGGCGCTGGGGGGCTGGGGTGCGAGATCCTCAAGGACCTGGCACTGTCGCAGTTCCGCAACATCCACACTATCGACATGGACACTGTGGACCTCTCTAATTTGAACCGGCAGTTTTTGTTCCGGCAGAAAGATATTGGCCAGCCCAAGGCGAACGTCGCCGCTGCGTTTGTTATGTCTAGGGTGAAGGGTTGTACTATTACACCGCACTTTGGACGTATAGAGGATAAGGACAACGACTTCTACAGACAGTTTGCGTGCATCGTGCTTGGGCTTGATTCCGTGCAGGCACGTATGTGGATGAACGCAAAGGTGTGCGAACTAACGGAGTGGGGCTACGCAAACAACGACCCTGCCACAGGGGAGGTGGTTGTGCACTCTACGATCCCCATGGTCGATGGAGGCACCGAGGGCTTCAAAGGGCATGCGAGGGTCATCAACATTGGCAGTACCGCATGTATAGAGAGCACGTCGTGGATGTTCCCTCCGCAGGTACGTATTTTGTATTTCTTTCTCTTACGGTACGGACACCCACGTCCCACCCCTTTGCATATGCTCGACTGAGATGCGTTTTAGTTTCACCTACTCTTTCTTATTCAAGATTTCCTCCAGATGTATCTGCATCTACGTTATATTTTAGAGTGACCCAAAAGGCTTAGGATCTTACAAAAAAACTTTTAGTTCTATTTGGTAACATAAACATCCTTGCAGATAACATTCCCGATGTGCACCTTGGAGAATGTACCGCGCCTTCCTGAGCATTGCGTCGAATATGTGAAGGTCAAAACGTGGGAGCAGGAACAGCCGTTTGGTTGTGAAGGAGGGAAGGTTGTGGGTGTTGACGGTGACGACCCGAACCACATAATGTGGATTGCCAGCAAGGCGCAGGAGCGGGGTGCCTTGCATGGTATTGACGGCATCACGTATGCGTTCACGCAGGGTGTTGTCAAGAACATTACCCCGGCCATAGCAAGTACAAATGCTATCATTGCCTCTGCCTGCTGCAATGAAGTTCTCAAAATGGCGACCGGATGTGCACCCACCCTCAAAAACTATTTTATGTACAACGGAAACAGCATTGACACCGGAGTATACGGTCAGGTACAAAGCTTCGAACCAGACGCAAGCTGTCCAACCTCGAGACCACCTATCATCATCCGTGCGCCAAGCACAATAACGCCCACCCAATTTGTGGAGCGGTATCTGCTCAACAACAATGACATAACAAATGAACGCGGTGACACCTATCCCGATCCTACGACCTTGCTCCTCCAAAGTCTCGTGCAAGGTGTGCTCATTGCCCCACAAGGCTCTGCCATTGCCAAGACAGAATCCCGTAACCTAGGAGAGCTTAACCTCGACAACGGCGGTGACAGTCCTCGTATGCTTATCGCGTCTGACCCAAAGTTTTGGGGAAGAGGGCAACTCAGGATTCTTTTGGAATGGGAATGATGGAGGAATGTGAGGGAGGGATGAGGGCTTAAGGTGAGGAGAGAAAGAGAGAGGGCATGGGGCGGGGGGGAAGGAAATAGCATTTTTTTTAAAAGAGAGATGTTCTTTTGTTAATTTTTTGTGCAGAATGGTGCCAAAAAAAGGGGGAACACCCAAAGAACAGCCAAAAGGGGGTAAGGGAACTAAATTTTGAAAATCTTGGGAGCTGGCCAGGGACCGCCCGCTTAGGGCCATTTTATAATTTTTTTCTTCATTTTTTTTGGGTTGGGTGTGTACAAAAAAATTGGGAATCAGGCAATCCTGACTTCCCGATTTGTTTGAATTTCTTACCCTCACGCCCTGTACCCACATCGAGCCTTCCCCAATATTCTAACTCGGAGGAGACAGAAATAACGTTGATTGCGCGCACACAAAATGGCAAAGCTACACTATGCCAAAAGACCAAATAGAAGCCCCCCCCTTCATCTCTCTCTCCTTTGCATTTCAACTTCCCTTTCCCCCCGTTTTTTTTGAGGCTATTTGTGGCAAACAGACTAGTGCCTTTAACTTCTGATCCACCCCATCCAGCTACATGCTCCTTTGGTGCATGCTTACCCGCACTCTTCAGTATGCCTGTGTTCGTTGTCACACACCGTTGCGAAACTGCATTAGGAATCTCTGTGTATTCACAAACGTGAAGATAGTAGGGCACGAGTTAAAGTCAGACCAGACAACACACCCGTGTTCAGGCGACGCAGAAGTCAGTTATTTTCCGACTACTTGTTCTATAAGCCCTCACACACCACATAATACTCAGGTTTATACACTTTTCCGACTTGTTTTATTGTGTCGTAATGTATTCGCTACTCTTTGTTGGGTGCGCTGTTGTTGCGCAAACCGCACCAGCACCAGCTGGTGTTAATATGTCGATCAGCATGCCCAAGGATGACAACATGACCTACAGCATGGGCAAGGACTACAACATGACTGACTACAACATGTCTTACACCGCGCCCAAGGACTACAACATGACCTACAGCATGGGCAAGGATTACAACATGACGCACAGCATGGGTAAGGACTACAACATGACTGACTACAACATGACCTACAGCATGGGCAAGGATTACAACATGACTGACTACAACATGTCTTACACCGCGCCCAAGGACTACAACATGACCTACAGCATGGGCAAGGATTACAACATGACGCACAGCATGGGTAAGGACTACAACATGACTGACTACAACATGACCTACAGCATGGGCAAGGATTACAACATGACTGACTACAACATGTCTTACACCGCGCCCAAGGACTACAACATGACCTACAGCATGGGTAAGGATTACAACATGACGTACAGCATGGGCAAGGACTACAACATGACTGACTACAACATGTCTTACACCGCACCCAAGGACTACAACATGACCTACAGCATGGGCAAGGATTACAACATGACGTACAGCATGGGCAAGGATTACAACATGACCTACAGCATGGGCAAGGATTACAACATGACTGACTACAACATGTCTTACACCGCACCCAAGGACTACAACATGACCTACAGCATGGGTAAGGACTACAACATGACCTACAGCATGGGTAAGGATTACAACATGACGTACAGCATGGGCAAGGACTACAGCATGACTGACTACAACATGTCTTACACCGCACCCAAGGACTACAACATGACCTACAGCATGGGTAAGGACTACAACATGACTGACTACAACATGTCTTACACCGCGCCCAAGGACTACAACATGACCTACAGCATGGGCAAGGACTACAACATGACCTACAGCATGGGTAAGGACTACAACATGACTGACTACAACATGTCTTACACCGCACCCAAGGACTACAACATGACCTACAGCATGGGTAAGGACTACAACATGACTGACTACAACATGTCTTACACCGCGCCCAAGGACTACAACATGACCTACAGCATGGGCAAGGACTACAACATGACCTACAGCATGGGTAAGGACTACAACATGACTGACTACAACATGTCTTACACCGCGCCCAAGGACTACAACATGACCTACAGCATGGGTAAGGACTACAACATGACTGACTACAACATGACCTACAGCATGGGCAAGGACTACAACATGACCTACAGCATGCAGAAGGGTGATGCGAGAGAGGAATGCACTGGACGCATGTCGATGTGGGGTGATGAAGAAAAGGAGTTCTGCTGTATGGCATGGGGCGTGGGATGTGGCGCGATTGCACGTTACAACTGCAACGTGACGGCGGACAACAACGGCGTGGCGACTTGGGAGGAGGAGAAGAGAGCGTACTGCTGCGAACGTGACATGGTGGGTTGCGATGGCCTTGACAAGGCTGCGTTTGACTGCACGTGGTCAGCAGCAACAATGGAGCCATGGACACGTGTGCACAGCAAGTGGTGCTGCGAGAAGGAGAACGTGCGCTGCTTGAACGCTGAGGAGCTGAAGGAGGAGCGTGAGGTGGAGGTGTGCCTGAAGCGTGAGGCTGAGGCTGGAGGCTCGCACGCGGTGCACGCAGACATGGACGAGTGCTGCAGGAAGTTCGACATTGGGTGTGTGTCGGACGTGAACTGCTTTGATGGGACAAACGTGACGACATGGGCTGAGGAGAAGCGTGCGTTCTGCTGCCGTGAGAAGGACGTGGGCTGTGCGATGCAGTGCGACGTGGCAGCACTGCGCAGAGGTGATGTGCTCCTGCCGAGCCAGCAGGACTTCTGCTGCGAGGTCAAGGGTGCGTGGTGCTCGGACGACTACTTCACGGCACAGGCGCAGACAGACGCAGAGCTGGACGAGGTGGACGCAACTGCTGGGAAGACTGTGCGTGACGTGAGCCTGCGTCTGCAGGGCGACGCTGATGTCTTGAGCAACCCGAAGCAGGTGCTGCGCCGCATCCGCTGGGCACTCCTTGCTGCCTCTGAGGAGCTCCAGATGTCGCCCAAGGACCTCATTGTGACTGTGCTTGGTGTGCTCATGGCGAACCACACGAAGCCGCCTGTTGGTCTGCCGGGGTGGTCTGTGGACGTGCCACGTTCCTGGAACGCACAGCTGCTGCTTGAGGAGACGTCGCGTCTGGCGGGCATGGGAGGCAGCGCAGCCGACAGCGACGCACGCACTGGGGTTGTGCTTGGGGACGCTGCTGTGTCGGGCAACAGTGGCTACTTTGTGGAGGCGAAGGTTGTGGGTGACACGGCCACGTCTGCGGACAAGAGGGTGGAGCAGGTGGCACAGACGATGGAGCAGGCGGCAAAGGGAACGGGACCACTGGGAGCTGGTGGGAAAGGCCCTGAGGTGCGCCCGATTGGCTCTGGTGTGGAGGTGGGCACCGCTGCTGGGGAAGCAAAGGAAGAGTCGTCGTCGTCATCGAACGGATGGGTGTGGGCACTGATTGCGTCTGTGGCGGCTCTGTGCACAGGGGGTGTGGTGGCTGCTTTTGTGGTGACAAGGAGACAGCAGCAGGCACAGGAGACAGCAATGTACGAAGAGGTTCTGAACGAACATTTCGAGACGCCTTCGCAGAAGATCGACAGCATCTGAGCACAATATTTTAACATATTCGTTTGTCCGGTGTTTTGTTCACATTTGCTTGCAAACAAAACCAACGTGCAATACATACATTACTCTTAGTCTTAGTTAGTCAATTCATTTTGACAATTGTTTCTCCCAAAAAACAAAAAGTTTGATTTCATCTGTTCTGAAGTGTGTATTACACCCATCGCTGTGGGCACCCCACATCGTTCGAGTGTGAACGCTTGCATTTTGGCAAAAGGAACTTTCATAACACACTTTATTCAGACGTGCTCTCTTTTCTTCCTTACTTCCTTCCTCTTCTTACGACCCTTTTTTCCCGTTTCGCTCGAAGTGGTCTTACCGACCACTTCTTGTGTCTAAAGCAAATATATTTTTTCGTTGCAAAGTATGCGATCTTCTTGTGAAGCATGTTTTGTGAAGCAAACTACATATTTTGTTGCAAAACTACCTTTCCCTTCAGAAGGCGAGGTTTTTGTTTTTGCTTATTCGTGTCATTATCGTGTAGAGCTGCTAGTTCTGTTTCAGATCCGGTGTCCCCAGACTCCGCCCACTGGAACGAGCTATGTTGTGTGTGTGAACGTTACGACCAGTATGTCACGACGGATGCCATGCCTGAATTTCCTGCACATCCCTTTGTGCAAAGAATTGAGCATTTTGCAACCGGTTTCTGCTTGATATGTAATGCACACATGCCACCAGCTTGATACACCTGAGGGTCACATTTTTTGCTCTTTTTTTTGTTGTTATTGATGTGTGTACACACACATTTTTTTCAATCCTTTTTTCAAGATCTTCCCTTCACTCTTCTATTCATTTCATGCACTCTGCATATTTCAACACTTTTCTCTTTGCGACGTGCCGTAATCACAGAATCTCCCTCCCCCTACCTTACCCCCTAACTTGACTACATCGTCTCTTCACAACCCTTGAGGTTTTTTTTCCCAACTCGCTTCCCCCCAAACATTCTCACCGTATGTCACACCCCCGATGTTTGAGAAGCATTTTTGTGACTCTCCCCACATCCCTTCACAAACGATCCTGCAGATTCATTTGACAGCTAAGATGAAGCAGGGCATGCTCCTGACGGGGGCACTCCTCTCCGTCACCACTGCGGTGAACGCGGCAGGGCAGCTGGGATGCTACAAGGGCGAGGCGTGCAGGTACAAGCCTGAGGCGCAGGCACGTATGGACGAGATGATGGCGACGAAGCTGAAGCTTTGGGAGGACTGCACCGACGAGCATGAGTGCCCCCCGCCGATCACATCGACCGGCCCTGCTAAGTGCGTGAACAACATCTCGTCGAACGCAAACCACGACTACCCCTGCAATGGTGTCGACCTGCTTTCCTTCGTCTCCATGAACGACCTTGGCTCGCCTGCGCGTGGAAACGACATCTGGGGCTGGACCGACACAGCCGAGACGCCCAACCGCGAGATCGCCATTATGTGCATGGCGGATGGCACCTCCTTCATTGACATCACGAACCCCACCGACCCCACGGTGCTGGGCTACCTCAAGGGTACCAACGGCATCAGCAGTGCATGGAGAGACGCAAAGGTCTTCAAGAACCACGTCTTCATTGGCTCTGAGGCATCAGGCCACGGTATGCAGGTGTTCGACCTCACCAGGCTCCGCGACAATTACGACCATGTGGGCATCGTTGTGCCCGCTCTGACCCCTGACGTCACATACGACAAGTTCGGCAACTCGCACAACATCGTCATCAACGAGGCAACCGGCTACGTCTACGCCGTCGGCACCAGCACCTTCAGAGGTGGCCCCCACATCGTGGACGTCAACGACCCCCTCAAGCCCGTCGAGATCACCGGCTGGGACAGCGACGGCTTCACCCACGACGCAGAGTGCGTCATCTACCACGGACCCGACTCGCGCTACACCGACCACGAGCTGTGCTTCCTCTACAACGAGGACAGCCTCACCATCCTGGACGTCACCGACAAGGACAACCTTGTTCAGGTCTCCCGCACAGAGTACGAGAACAACTACTACTGCCACCAGGGCTGGCTGACGGAGGACCATGCGTACCTGCTCATGGACGACGAGCTGGACGAGACCAACGCACGCAAGGAGGGACGCGAGGCTGACTACTACACGAGGACCCTGCACTGGAGTGTGGAGGACCTGACTAAGCCGAAGCACTTGGGCAGCCACGTCTCGACGGAGATGGCTGTGGACCACAACCTGTACATCCACAACGGCCTTGCCTACCAGTCCAACTACTGCGCTGGCCTCCGTATCCTTGAGGCCAAGCCTGCCAACGTGCGCGACTCCAACACACCTGAGGTTGCCTACTTCGACGTCGCTCCCTACTGCGAGACCAAGACCAAGGCCGGTGTTGAGTTCCAGGGCACCTGGAGCAACTACCCCTTCTTCAAGTCCGGCACCATCGCCGTCAGCTCCATCGAGCTGGGGCTCTTTGTGCTGAAGAGGGCGAACAACATGGGTGAGGACCACAACATGTCTTACAGCATGGGCGAAGACTACAACATGACCGATATGACCACCATGCCCAAGGATTACAACATGACTGACTACAATCGCACAGCAGCACAGCTGCTGCTTGAGGAGACGTCGCGTCTGGCGGGCATGGGAGGCAGCGCAGCCGACAGCGACGCACACACTGGGGTTGTGCTTGGGGACGCTGCTGTGTCGGGCAACAGTGGCTACTTTGTGGAGGCGAAGGTTGTGGGTGACACGGCCACGTCTGCGGACAAGAGGGTGGAGCAGGTGGCACAGACGATGGAGCAGGCGGCAAAGGGAACGGGACCACTGGGAGCTGGTGGGAAAGGCCCTGAGGTGCGCCCGATTGGCTCTGGTGTGGAGGTGGGCACCGCTGCTGGGGAAGCAAAGGAAGAGTCGTCGTCGTCATCGAACGGATGGGTGTGGGCACTGATTGCGTCTGTGGCGGCTCTGTGCACAGGGGGTGTGGTGGCTGCTTTTGTGGTGACAAGGAGACAGCAGCAGGCACAGGAGACAGCAATGTACGAAGAGGTTCTGAACGAACATTTCGAGCCGCCTGCGCAGAAGATCGACAGCATCCGAGCACAATATTTTAGACATATTCGTTTGCCCGGTGTTTTGTTCACATTTGCTTGCAAACAAAACCAACGTGCAATACATACATTACTCTTACTCTTCGTCAATTCATTTTGACAATTGTTTCGCTCGAAGCCCACTTCTTGTGTCTAATGTCAATATATTTTTCGTTCCAAAGTATGCGATCTTCTTGTGAAGCATGTTTTGTGAAGCAAACTACAATTTTTGTTGCAAAACTACCATTCCCTTCAGAAGGCGAAGTTTTAGTTTTGCTTATTCGTGTCATTATGAGCTGCTAGTTCTGTTTCAGATCCGGTGTCCCCAGACTCCGCCCACTGGAACGAGCTATGTTGTGTGTGTGAACGTTACGACCAGTATGTCACGACGGATGCCATGCCTGAATTTCCTGCACATCCCTTTGTGCAAAGAATTGGGCGTTGTGCAACCGGTTTCTGCTTGATTTGTAATGCACACATGCCACCAGATTGATGCACTGAGCGTCACATTTTTTTACTCTTTTTGTTGTTATTGATGTGTGCACACACACACACATTTTTCTCAATCCTTTCTTTAAGATCTTCCCTTCACTCTTCCTTTCATTTCATGCACCGCGCATATTATTCAACACTTTTCTCTTTGCGACGTGCCGTCATCACAGAATATCCCTCCCCTACCTTACCCCCTAACTTGACTACATCGTCTCTTTACAACCCTTGAGGGGTTTTTCCCCCCATCTCCAATCCCTAAATCACACAAACCTAATTAACCCCTACGTCTCCAATGATCCCCGCTCATCTCACGGAAGAGGAAGCGGGTGTCTTAAATGCTAACCTCAATGTGAAGCATTCGGGTCCACACCCCCCCTAGCCTCCACCACTGTCACGAGAGGGCTTTGTATTATTATTCCTACGAAGCTTAAAGGAGAAATAGTACGGTAGCCAAATCATCCCTCAAATAGGAGGATTGTGCGATGAACGAAAACAACTTTACCTACCTACCGGATCCTGCTATTTCACACATCTCTCTCTCTCTCTCATTTCTACACAATGCAGAAGAACACATCTAACGATGCTCCATATGTCTTTGATGTACCTGGCAGCGCTGTCAGGGACGGTCAATGAGAGTGATGCGAATCTGTACTTCTACGCCGTGCCTGTACCACCCGTGGTGATGCAGGAGTGGCTCAACGACGACCTCCGTCCCTCGCTCTTCAATGAGAGTGCCTGGGTCGTGGTCAACCCGTACTCGCTGGTCGGCATTGCAGAGAAGTTTGCCGGCAAGTACATCAGAGTCCCTGGAGTGGTCGGTCCCATCGTGAAGACCTTTGCCGCAGTTGAATTTTCCAACGGAAGCCACCCAGGCTACATGGTGCTGAATATGGACTTCGGAACAGGGATTTCCGATTGGATGCAGACTGAAGGATGCAAATCGACGCAGAAGGGGGTAGACTGTGAGCAGGCAAAGCATCTCAAGTTTGCTGACGGAGTGGACATGAAGACACATGACGGCAACACGATGAACGTGACGGGGATTAAGGTGGAGGACACCTATGTGGAGCAGACGTGGTTTGACTTCCTCTTGAAGCAGGCCTGGGTGTTTGAACAGGGAGGCAGAAAGGGGAGCTACACCACCAACGTCCAGGCGACACGTGCCTCGTCAGACTGGCGTGGCCAGCCCTTCACCACAGAAACCGCATCCTCGTCCCTCCTCAAGTCTCGCTACAACTGGGACCTCGATATCGACTGTTCCCAGTCGGGACGTTGCTTCTACCTTGAGGAGCTTAACTTCATCGCAAACACATAATTTTTTTTTTTGTTTTTTTTATATAGCTTTTTCATGAAAGGTAAATGATGATTTTGTTGTTCCCATTTGTGTTTTTTTTTTTTGTGCATGTTCTCATATGAATTGTGCACGTCAATTCTATTTTATGTTCAAAACCGAGTGTTTTTATGTTGCTAGCTTCGTATCCCTGAATGTTTCTTTGGCACTTTAGAGGGGTTTGCTAAGACTTCCCTCAGATAACGTACCATGTGTCAAAGGGGGAATGCCTTGACCTGTCGGGGGGTATAAAAAAGCTAGCGTGTATGTGTTGTTTTGTTTGAAACGTGCCTGCGTGAAAAATATTCCCCAAATTTGGGTAAAATGTCCCCGAGGGCGATTCGCGCGCCCACAGTTGTTGCAGTTTCACACTTCTGAGTTCGAAAAAAAAAAGGTCTGTTGTGTTGTGTTGGAGTTACTATCCATCTTTATTCTCTATCAAAATAACAATAATTTAATTTCACCAAATGAGAGGTCATACGGTCCACATTGGTGGCCATTTTTTTTTTTCTTTTTGTAATCAAATTACATGACCAACCCCAGTCCCGTGCCCCATAGTAAAAAGGTGATACACATTTGAGATGTTCTCCCTTTCTTCCACGATCGCTGAGTGAGTGCTCACAAGGTTCACCTTACAAAAGAGTTTATGGTTTCCCCCCCATGCAGTTTTGTTGCACACCGTTCGAGGTCGATTTAGCCGAGTCATTTGCAATAAATGAGCAGGCTTCACGTCAACATCGTGCATCACACATTTTCCAAAACACCCATTTTAGCACATCTTTTTTATTTTTAATATCTACTAATTTCCTCGTCTGATAGTGGGGCAAGTAATCTGTGTAGTCATAGTACCCACACAACGCCTCTTTCCCTCTATTTACTCGCGATGAAAAAATAACAAAAACAAAGGCATTTTTTACTTACAGATTGAAGAAACCCACACCCAAACCTACCCCAGATTAAAACACAAAAAAAAACACTCCTTTTTTTGTTTCTCTTTTCTGTTTTCTTTTTGTTTTTTTTTCCCCCCTCAATGGAGCACCTCCCACAGTCTGGGCTGCCGTCGCACGGAAGGAGGGCAGGGAAGGCACGTGTCGTGGAGAGTACTACCGCTGCGGCACCGGTGAGGACGTTGGCGGCAGAGTTCCTTGCGGACCATGATGTGTGTCAGGACGCGCACTGCGATGATAAGTCGCCGTCCTATGCAAGCAAATGCAAGGGTGGCTGTGGGTTCTTTGGGTCCATCGAACGACAGGGTTTCTGCTCTTCCTGCACGACACCAGAAGAGATGAGTCGTGAGGCCGATCTGATACTACCTGCCTCTGCAGCAGTCGCGGACTTCCGTGCACAGCATGGTCGCAGGTCGACTTCGACGTCCGATGTCTCAGTGTCGGACTCACTATAAAATATTTGGAAAAAAAAGAGGAAAAAAAAATTGTCGAAAAAGATTGACATCTTTGAAAAAATGACAAACGCCCCCTTTTTTTTGTTAGACCATGGAAAACAGAAGATCTTACCTCAGATATGGAAGAAAAAAACCTTTGTTTTTTTAAAAGATCTTGTTGGGGTTGATTGTTTAAGATCGAGAGATAAAACATTTCCTAAGATAAGACGATGGGGTTTTTTGGGAATATGCCCCACTAAGGAGGTTAGGTGAAGATCGTCTGTATACTAAATGAAAAAATTAATGAAAACCGCAAAAAAGATTTCTAAAAAACACGGGTTGCCTACGATCGTAGTACGATCTCTTACGATCGTAGCTCTTTTTTGATCGCACTACGATCGTACTACGATCAAAGTACGATCGTAGTACGATCGTACTTACGATCGTATTATGATCGTACGATCGTACTACGATCGTAAACGATCGTACTACGATCGTAACGATCGTAGTACGATCGTACGATCCTCCTTCTAAGGTGCTCGCTCTCCATACCTAGACCCTCGAATTTTTTTTTTTTGCCCTCTTTTGGGCTAATTTCGACGATTTGAGGCCATTAAAAGCAAAATTTGGCACTTTTGAGCATCTAGGGGGGTCTAAAACGCGGTTCCGCGAACCCAAAATTTCGTGATTTTTACCAAAGACAAGTCGATTTTTGAAAAAATCTCAAAAAAAAAAATCCCAATTTTTTTTTTCACAAGTGTTTTGAGGCCTGCTCACTACACCCGAGGTACCCTTCTGGGACCAAAAAGTCAAAAAAAGCAAGAATTGGGCTGTTTTGAGCATCTAGAGTTAATTCCCCAGTCATTTTCTGTACCACCAGTGCATTTTGTATGGGCCAGCGCCTTGTCAAAAAATCGAAAAATCTCAAAAAAAAAATTTTTTTTTTCGGGAAAATTTCGACCCCTGAGTTGGGTTTTTGGGCACCAAAAAGTGCAAAAAAACGCAAAAATCGGGTGTTTTGACGATCTGGGGGTAAACCATATGCACTACTGCACAATATCGACTTTTCCTTAGCAAATTCCTTGGAGCAAGGATATCTCTAAATCCGTCCCTTTTTGGCCAAATTCCGAAATCCCAATCCAAAAAATTCCCTGTTTTTTTGGTTTTGTTTTTGGGCTGTTTTTTGACTTTTTTGTGGGGGGGAAAAAAAATTTTCCCGATATGTCGTCAGGGCTCTCGCCGGGGTCATTTGGGGTCCCGAGCTTTCCCCCCGTAAAAGCGGTCGCTGCGCGCGCTTCGCGCGCGCGACTCCCTGCCAGTGCAGGGAGGCGTGGCGCTTTCTCCCCTCTGATGCACAAAGGCAGGTGGGGAGGGGTGAACCACAATCCGTAGTGTGTCAGCCTTATCAGTAACCTCGGTACATTTATGAAAGAAACGGCAGTCATGGCACCCAAAGGTTCCTGGCGAAGCCACGGTACGCAACATTTGAGATCTCCTCCGTCTTCCAACCCTCATAATTGAATGCGATTGACACGTCTTCTCCTTCTTCTTGTGCACAACCTCAAATGTCTCTGATGCTGGATGCTTGCCTGCAACTGACGTGAACATCCGCACCCACAACTACAGCAACCGCCTGCAGAGCCAATTTTTTCCTCAAAAATCCGGGACTTTTTTTTTTTCCTTTTCCCCTTTTTTCGCTTTATTTGATCGCGTTGATCGATCGCATCCCACAGGCGAAACTCTCTGGGGGTGGGGTGGAGTAGAATATACCTGAAATTGCTGTAGGGAAAAACAGGGAATTTTTTTCAGGGAATTTTTTTATTTTTCCGAAATCCCAATCCCAATCCAGAATTAGAAAAATCCCTGCCTTGGAGTATTGAAACAAATAAAAAAAAGGATAATACCCAGTGGGTATTATCCTAAATTATTTTGGGTATTATGGGTACTGGGTACTGGGTACCCAGAGAAGGCACCTTGACAGCAGCGAAGGCGCAAGACAAGGTATGTAAATATGTTTAACTTTCTGGTGAATATTCAACAAAATAAGGCCGTCGACTCGTATTTCCTCCAAAAAGTCTCCATAACAATATTTTACACCCTCAGGCCAACTTATTTTTTAAAGAAATCACCTTCTTTAAATTCCCCACCACTCACAACTTCACTTTTAAACAGGTATCGCGAGTGCAACATCGAGAACCAACTGTGCAGAACGAGCGAACATATGGGGTGGAAAGGGGAGTGGGAACACTCTGTCAGTCACTGCTATAGCCATTAACCCAGGGAGCATAGCTAGTGCAAAAAATTCGACTTCGGGATCCGGAAAGTCTGTCCTCTGCTTGCGGAGGACTGGGCACAATAAAATATTGCGTTCCCCCAGAAAACTAATTTTGACACAGTAATTTTTGCCCAGGGCATGCTCTTGAAGCATGGCGGCTTGGTGTGAGAAGGGGCAGTGTATTGTTTTGTTCTAGATTTCAACGGTTGTTAGAACGAGTCAAGTGGATGCTTATCTAAACACTGACTTTAGTACAGACCCGAGAGATCACACATGACTTTGAGGAAAGAACAAAGCAATGCATCTGTACCCGCACGCCAGGTTGTAGTTACTTCAGGATTTTCTTAAGTTTGCATGAAAGAGAAGGGGGCGAAACCTTTGTATACGTTTACGACGAAGGTAGTAACCTAATGACAACCATGTGGTGGCTGTAATTCACATCCCTTAGAATTACCAGAATTCAGCCTTTGTTGAAGTAACGTGCATACTTGTATGTGCGTGTCACGCTTCTCCACCCTTAAATGGGTGCACCGCTCGGTGAGCAGTGGTAACCCTTCTCGACTAGTGCAAACTTAAGAATTTTCTGCTGGAACTTACCAAAATCGATTTTCTTTCACCCCAAACACCCGCAACACCCCACCTGCTACTTCGGTAGCCTGTGTTGTTGGGAGTTGGTTCTCATGTTGATCCCCAGTGACTGTCTAGCACTGCTTCTTCTGAGCCCAACGTTGTTTGGCCTGTCGACGTAATAAATACGAAGACAGGGCGGCGGTGCCAACAATTTTCCAATGATGTAACGTTTTATCTGATTGATTATCGTTTGATATACCTTGTGTGTGCTTCATGCACACCATGCAAGGAATATCGAACGGTATTTCAAGCGATATTCGTTATTTCGTTTGGCAAACGTACTACGATCGTACTACGATCGTAATGATCGTACTACGATCGTACTACGATCGTTTACGATCGTAGTACGATCGTAGTTGATCGTAGTACGATATTTTACGATCGTTACGATCGTTTTTTGGTACGATCGTAAACGATCGTACTACGATCGTAGGCAACCCGTGAAAAAAAATTATAAAAAAAAAGCAAGAAAACTATTCGGAAAAAAAAGGAGAACAAAAAAAGTATAGTGGAGCACACTCTAGGGTGGCTACACTAATACAACCAAGTTTTCAAAAAAAAAAATATGGTCACACTGCCTCAATCTGCCCCTCAATTCCCTCTCTCTCTCTCTCCCCACCGTTAAACGATGCTCTTCCTTTTATTGTTATTTTCCCCCCTTTTTCTCCTACGATAAACTGTTCATGCACTATTTTCACTATTTTTTTTTTTTCTTATTCCTGCTTTAAAGGAGAAATAGTATTACCGGGTACGGTCGTCAAATCATTCCTCAAACAGGAGGATTGTGCAATAAACGAAAACAACTCTACCTACCCGATCGTACCAGTGCTCTCAAGATCCTCCACGTAGGGGAGGATATTTCCTCCAGGGGCTTTTTTTTTTTTTTTTCAGGCTTTTATGGTGGAGGATTTCCTCCATTTTTTTTTTTTTTTTGGCGGGCTCGGGTGGAGGATTATCCTCCTAGGGGTTTTATAGTGGGGAGTCACTTTGTCTCCCCCGAGGGAGCCAATATTTTCCCGAGCCTGTATGCACCGTCCAGGGCTGCACCTTAAAAAAAATTTGCCTGCGGCGCCATTTTCATTTTTTGCTACTCAAAAAAAGGGTTCGTTGAGTGATTCTGTGGTGTAAAAGGAAGCATTTTTACACCGTACCCTAATTTTTTTTCGCCTGCGGCGCCATTTATATTAATTTTTTTGCTCCGCAAAAAAATAGAGTTGGCAATGTCTTTGGATACCCTTGCATTTTGCAGCCAAAAAATACAACTTGACCAAAGCTGCAAAAAATTTGCCGTTTTTTTTTAAATAACCCGCCGTTGCATCAACCCCTGCTTCTGGAAGACGTATTGGTTTTGTACGGTTCGTGGAGCGTATGGTGCAAGAGAAAGGATTAGATTTCCGTTTTTTATTATCTCGCAAATTGACCCGCCTCTCCGCTCTGTGGCTGTCAGGGAGGCGCGCGCGAAGCGCGCGACGACCGCTTGTTGCGGGGGGAAATTTTTTTTTTTTTTGGGGTTTTTTTTTTGCAAAAATAAAATCCTCCTCATTTCGAAAATTCTGCTTTTTTCGTGGAGGATCTTGAGAGCCCTGGATCGTACTATTTTTTTTTTTTTTTACGCACACTACTTTGTGAGCGGAAAGTGTCACGTCGTTCACTCACCCAACCGTGCTCCGCAACACCACCACCCAACAGGTGATTTTTTAGTGTGTGTGGAAGCGTCAACGCATCAAACAACTACAAGAAGGGGGGTGAGGGAACGACAAGTGACACTTTTTACCCCAGATTTTTTATTCAAAGAGGAGACTCTGATGGACAAAAAAACTCCATCTTTTGATTGAAAAATATTATCTTGTTCATTTTACCCCAGGCGAAGTACAACATCCTTCTGGGCAACAATAATTGCTCATCAGACATCATCTGCCTCGTCAAGTGATTTTGTCAAAACAAGAACACGAAAAAAAATTTTCTGGTAGTGCACCTACGCAGGCCTCTTGCGTTCATGAAGGCGGAGCCCAAAAACAAAAGAAAATCTGCTTTTCCAAGCAGGAAAACCCCATCCTCTGTGACAATTTATTTTTTTGTATTAGACGGGCGAGCAAAAAAAATAATTGAACAGGGCAAGGAACAAAAAAACCATTTTTTTTAGTTTCCAGAATTCCAAAAAAAAAAACACGCCTATTGTTGATCACATTGGTTCTCCCTCCACCCCTTCTCCCTCCGTCACCATTTTCCCCCCTGTTGCGCTTTTACAAATATTTACAAAAAAAAAAAAAAGCAATAAAAAGGATACCTGCCAAACAAAAACCCACACACACTCTCTTTCACTCTCACTCCTCTTTAAACCCCCCCTCCCACACCGATTTTTAGAAGAACCTTTTTTTAAAGAAAAAAATTCAAAAAAAAAAAAAAATGGATCTTATTCTGCAACCTTGCGATGACACGCAGGGGTTAGTGGAGCGGTTGGACTCGTTAAATGTAAAGGGAAGTCATCAGTACATCGATGCATATCGTGTTGTGCGTACTTTAGGAAAAGGGACGTTTGGGGTGGTGAAGCTTTGTCAGGACGCTTCGGGGAACAACGTGGCTGTCAAGGCGGTTTCAAAAGGTGATTTGAAAGACTGTCCGGAGGATCGTCGGCGCACTGAAAACGAAATTGCGATTCTTCGTACGGTTCATCATCCTCATATCTGTGCACTACGTGATTCCAAAGAAACGGATGCCATGTACATCATGATCATGGAACATCTGGAAGGTGGTGAATTATATGACGTCTTACTAAAAGGCGGGCGGCTGAGTGCTGGGGATGTTGGGTTGTACTTTGCGCAGACGTTATCGGCGGTGCTATATCTTCATAGAAATCAGATTTATCATCGCGACATTAAACTCGAGAATTTGTTGTTGGATGGAAACGACCGGGTGAAATTGTGTGACTTTGGGTTTGCACTGCGTGTCTCCTCTCCCGACGAGAAGGTAGTATCTTCTTGTGGATCCCCCCACTATGCTTCCCCAGAGGTGACCAGCGGTGTGCTGCATCACCCGGCACCAGCAGAGGTTTGGTCGTTAGGGGTGCTTCTGTTCACGCTCGCTACAGTGACGCTGCCATTCGACGGACCGACCCCCGCAGTGACGCAAGCCCGCATCCTCGCCTGTGAGTTGGTCTACCCATCAGACATCCCCGCCAAGCTGGAGACACTCCTCAAACGCATGCTGGTCCTCATTCCTTCGCAGCGTGTCCGTCTTGAAGACATAGTTGCTGACGAATGGTTTCGACAGAAGTTGCTTCGACTTCCAGTAGAAATAAAGCAAACATTGGAGGTATAGATTCTTTTGCTTTTTAAAAAAAAAACCCAGCATTGGGTGATCTATGAACGGGGAGAGATTTTTTCACTAGCTCTCAGTAAGCTCTCACAGGCTCTCACAAGGTCTCACAGCCTGTTACGTGTCTCACGGAGACGATCATAGATCACCCAAGCATGGTGTTGCTATACGATAGTGAAAAATAATGATGTGCTTTTTTAATTCTCTAGGGGAGCCTATACCGGTAATTTTGGCTCCTTTTGATTTTAAATTGAAATTTCTAAGTCTTTTTTGACCTACGACCCCGGCAATGCATTTTTTGGGACTCTGTGGACGCAAATGAGCAAAAATTTAAACAAAATGCTGCCCGTTGGCACATTTAAACGCACATTTTGTTGAAAATTGTCATTTTGCACTGGATTTGCCTTTGCCATTTTCGATTTTTTTCGATTTTTTCAAAAAAAAAAAATTTTTTTTTTGAGCCCAAAACACCCCCACAAGGCCAATACCACCACACAGAGGTGGTTTTTAGGTGTTTTTGTGTAAAAAAACACAGTTTTTTTGGTATGATTTTTTTCATATGTTGCAGCTAAAAAGTGTCCTTTTTAACCTGGGAGTGACAGGTACCTACTTAAGAAGTAAAATTCTGGCACTTTTCAGAGGATGTTCACCAGTCGCCTACTCAAAAAGTAAAATTCTGGCACTTTTCAGAAGATGTTCACCAGTCGCCTACTCAAAAAGTAAAATTCTGGCACTTTTCAGAAGATGTTCACCAGTCGCCTACTCAAAAAGTAAAATTCTGGCACTTTTCAGAAGATGTTCACCAGTCGCCTACTCAAAAAGTAAAATTCTGGCACTTTTCAGAGGATGTTCACAAGTCGCCTACTCAAAAAGTAAAATTCTGGCACTTTTCAGAAGATGTTCACCAGTCGCCTACTCAAGAAGTAAAATTCTGGCACTTTTCAGAAGATGTTCACCAGTCGCCTACTCAAAAAGTAAAATTCTGGCACTTTTCAGAGGATGTTCACAAGTCGCCTACTCAAAAAGTAAAATTCTGGCACTTTTCAGAAGATGTTCACCAGTCGCCTACTCAAAAAGTAAAATTCTGGCACTTTTCAGAAGATGTTCACAAGTCGCCTACTCAAAAAGTAAAATTCTGGCACTTTTCAGAGGATGTTCACCAGTCGCCTACTCAAAAAGTAAAATTCTGGCACTTTTCAGAAGATGTTCACCAGTCGCCTACTCAAAAAGTAAAATTCTGGCACTTTTCAGAAGATGTTCACCAGTCGCCTACTCAAGAAGTAAAATTCTGGCACTTTTCAGAAGATGTTCACCAGTCGCCTACTCAAAAAGTAAAATTCTGGCACTTTTCAGAGGATGTTCACAAGTCGCCTACTCAAAAAGTAAAATTCTGGCACTTTTCAGAAGATGTTCACCAGTCGCCTACTCAAAAAGTAAAATTCTGGCACTTTTCAGAAGATGTTCACAAGTCGCCTACTCAAAAAGTAAAATTCTGGCACTTTTCAGAAGATGTTCACCAGTCGCCTACTCAAGAAGTAAAATTCTGGCACTTTTCAGAAGATGTTCACAAGTCGCCTACTCAAAAAGTAAAATTCTGGCACTTTTCAGAGGATGTTCACCAGTCGCCTACTCAAAAAGTAAAATTCTGGCACTTTTCAGAAGATGTTCACCAGTCGCCTACTCAAAAAGTAAAATTCTGGCACTTTTCAGAAGATGTTCACCAGTCGCCTACTCAAGAAGTAAAATTCTGGCACTTTTCAGAGGATGTTCACCAGTCGCCTACTCAAAAAGTAAAATTCTGGCACTTTTCAGAAGATGTTCACCAGTCGCCTACTCAAAAAGTAAAATTCTGGCACTTTTCAGAAGATGTTCACCAGTCGCCTACTCAAGAAGTAAAATTCTGGCACTTTTCAGAAGATGTTCACAAGTCGCCTACTCAAAAAGTAAAATTCTGGCACTTTTCAGAGGATGTTCACCAGTCGCCTACTCAAAAAGTAAAATTCTGGCACTTTTCAGAAGATGTTCACAAGTCGCCTACTCAAAAAGTAAAATTCTGGCACTTTTCAGAAGATGTTCACCAGTCGCCTACTCAAAAAGTAAAATTCTGGCACTTTTCAGAAGATGTTCACAAGTCGCCTACTCAAAAAGTAAAATTCTGGCACTTTTCAGAAGATGTTCACAAGTCGCCTACTCAAAAAGTAAAATTCTGGCACTTTTCAGAAGATGTTCACAAGTCGCCTACTCAAGAAATAAAATTTGGGTACTTTTGGGAGGATGTTCATTGGTCACCTACCCAGGAAGTAAAATTTGGGCACTTTTGGGAGGATGTTCAGTGGTCACCTACCCAGGAAGTAAAATTCTGGTACTTTTGGGAGGATGTTCAGTGGTCACCTACCCAGGAAGTAAAATTTGAGTACTTTTGGGAGGATGTTCATTGGTCACCTACCCAGGAAGTAAAATTTGGGTACTTTTGGGAGGATGTTCAGTGGTCACCTACCCAGGAAGTAAAATTCTGGTACTTTTGGGAGGATGTTCAGTGGTCACCTACCCAGGAAGTAAAATTTGAGTACTTTTGGGAGGATGTTCATTGGTCACCTACCCAGGAAGTAAAATTTGGGTACTTTTGGGAGGATGTTCAGTGGTCACCTACCCAGGAAGTAAAATTCTGGTACTATTCCTTGAGGAACTGTACGGTTTATGTGGCGCTGTGAGCCATTTTGCTCTATTTTTTGATGTTTTTACATCTAAAGGTCGAAAAATGGCTCAAAAGTGCCTGAAACCCGGCGGAAAGTGATTTTTGGTGTGGAATATAGGGTAGTTTCACATATTTTTGGGTTTTTTTGCCGAAAGGCGCCAAATTTTCCGAGCCAAATGAAGGAATAGCCGGTGCATAGGCCCCCCTAAATTCTCTCAAAAAAAAAAAACTATCAAAATCACAGAAATAGAAGAACGCTAGAAAATGAGCGAGCGGAGAGGAGAGGGGAGGGGAGGAGTGTGTGGGGGGATGGGGGAGGGGGGTAGGTGACAAAAGTGCAATAAGCCCTTTTTATTTGTGTGGATGCTGCAATGCAACACGATACTTATCAACACGAAGCGACACAAGTAACATTTTTCGTTCCATTCTTTGGTTCTTTCTTTCACGGTGACTACGCAACGAGAGGCTTAGGGTCATATTATAAACTTTTCTTTCTTTTTGGTGTGGCAGAAAACATTGACCTAAAGAAGTACAAAAAAAAGAAGAACTGACGTTACACTTTATTAGATGTGCACGAGAGAGGCACACATTCATCTTTCAAGTCTTCTTCTTTATTTTTGCGGCTGCGATAAACGGAAAAAGTGTTTTCTTTATTTCATTTAACTGTCATATCCTGAAGTCGTTTTCTATTTTGCGGCACAGCCACACCATTTCTTGCGTTGTTTTATAGGGTAGTATTAACCTCCCTTCAGCTCCCCCTTCTGCTTGATGACAAGAAGGGTGTCAATACATGATACACATTCATTGCTTCCAGTTACTTAAATTTGAGGCGTTTGCACTTTCAACTTCTTTTCGTTGTTCCTGCGTCAGCAGAGGGGGTTTTTTTTCTTCTTTTTTTCACTCTTTTTCAACTTTTGGTTTGGTTTCATTTGATATCTAGCTCATGCTATCCGGTGCAGAGCAGAAGTTTACACTTCTTCTTACGCATCATCTCTTTCTTTTTTTTGAAACGCACATTTCACTGCCGTTGTTGCAACCTTCGGCCTTCCGAACATCATTCCCCACCACTCTTTTTTAACATCGTTTTCAATTTTTTTTGTGTTTGTCAGTAAAACCAGGGTTTCCGCGTTCTTCCGGTGTTTTCGAAGGGGGCGGACGAGTTTTTTTCCCCCCCAAAAAAAAATTTATTGCCCTGGTGAAAATTTTTTGCACTCTATTATGTACCCTCCACCCCCACTTTATACAACTCTACTCACTTTATGGTCACTCCATAAAGTAAATTTTTACTCCATAAAGTGATTTTTTACTCCATAAAGTGATTTTTTACTCCATAAAGTGGTTTTTTCACTCCATAAAGTGGTTTTTTTACTCCATAAAGTGATTTTTTCACTCCATAAAGTGATTTTTTCACTCCATAAAGTGACCCATTTCCAGCTATTGTGCCCCATAGAAAGGGACTCTGCAAAATTTTTTTTTCGCCTATTTAGGGCTAATTTCGACGATTTGAGGCCATTAAAACCAGAATTTGACACTTTTGAGCCTCTGTGGGGGTCTAAAACGCGGTTTTGAGTTTCCAAAAAAATTCCCCCCATATACAATGCTGTGGTGCAAATAATTTCACTCTCGAATCGGTGAGTGCTCTTCGAGTGCCCGAAGGGCACGAGAGGGGGCACAACGGATTCTCGAGTGAAATTTTGGCCCAATTTGGGGTTACTATAGTGGTTTGTGGGGGTGTATTTTACTTGAGGCTTGATTTCCCCTATCTCGACCCAATAAATAACGCCACCTATACCATTTCCCCAGAGAAAATGCGAAAAAATCACACACCACAACACAAAAAATGTTCCCGAAGAGGAAGAACGACCCGATGTGAGCATAATTTTTCTGTTTGAGTTCGGGTTGTATCCCGTTCAGTACTCCCCCTGGGATGCTACTACTATGCTGCGGTAAACTGAGCATTGCTGGGTTGCTTTTGCAGTGACACCCCCGGAATTTCACTTTTTTTCTGATTTTTTTACACTTCGCCCCCGATGTTACACTCCCATCCCCTCCTGTCACCCTTTTTTTGCCTGTTTGTGGTGTTTTTCAGTCAGAAAAACACAAAAAACCCCTGTTTTTGGGCCACAAAGTGAAAATACACCCCATAAAGTGAAGATACACCCCATAAAGCCACTTTATTTAACTCCAAAAATCAAGAGTGCTCAAAATTTTCACCACGGGCAATAAAACTACCTTATCAACTCCAAATTGGGCCATAATTTCACTCTCGAATCGGTTCGTGCCCCTCTCGTGCCCTTCGGGCACTCGAGGAGCACTCACCGATTCTCGAGTGAAATTATGACCCATTATTTGTTGTTAATAAATAGCTATTATTGCCCTGGTGAAAATTTTTTGCACTCTATTATGTACCCTCCACCCCCACTTTATACAACTCTACTCACTTTATGGTCACTCCATAAAGTAAATTTTTACTCCATAAAGTGATTTTTCACTCCATAAAGTGGTTTTTTCACTCCATAAAGTAAAATTTTCACTCCATAAAGTGACCCATTTCCAGCTATTGTGCCCCATAGAAAGGGACTCTGCAAAATTTTTTTTTCGCCTATATAGGGCTAATTTCGACGATTTGAGGCCATTAAAACTTTCAGGCCGACCGTGTACAGCCGGGTAGAGCTTGACAACGCCAACAGCTGTGGTCCAAGGAGGTCCCCAGTGTTGTCTGCCAATCCCCTTAACCCAACAAAAGACTACAAAATAAAAACAATCTAGACAAAGCCGCCCCCATCCCCGTCCAGGCAAAATAAAAAAGTAAAAGAATGCCCTTCCTCAGTCCGGAAGTATCACCTCAAAAAAAAAAAAAATAACTATTTATTCACGTGAAATAAGATTCCCTTTATTTCACGCTCCCGGACTGGAGTCACAAGTGGGTTAATTTTCACGAGCGTAGCGAGTGAAAATTATGAAACGCGTGTCTCCAGGCCAGGGAGCGTGAAATATGAATCTTATTTCACATGAATACAATATTTTATTCAGCGTTTGCGGAGGTCAAAGTACAATTTCTACAGGGGGGCAGTCAAATAGGGTAGGTGTTATGAAAAAATATACGTGTTTTGTCTACGGTGGTGTTTGTGACGGCCCAAAAAGCAAGTTGGAAAAGTCCTGAGGCAGAATCGTGGTTTTTATGCACATAGTATCTCACTTTTTTTGGTGACAAATGGAGTGTGCGTGCTAGGCAGCTTCACTCACACACGCAGTTCGCGGCACGCTGTAGCGTGCACTCACGACCCTGTTTTAAAACTGGCTGGCACCTGTGAACAAACACATCAATACACTCACAAATCATTCCGGTCAAAAATATGCATTTCTGAGCGCAAGTGACCCAATCCCACTCCACTGGTGGTAGTGTGTCGCAGACACATGTTGCCTTGTATGCCGACACAGTCACGCCCCCGTGTGTCCGTTGCAGTGATCAATCACAGTGCACTCCGTGCAATTCGGGTACCCCGCAAACCCAGCAGCACACTCGTCGCACGTCGCACCAGCAAAGCGAGCGTTGCACGTGCACGAGCACTCCGTCTTGTTCACGTTGTGTGTCACAGCACTGCTGTGCGAGCTGCAGTGCACGTCGTCTGTGGTAACCGATGTAGCCCGCAGCACACTCGCCACAGCTTGCGCCAGTGAATCCGGTCGCACATGTGCCCACACAGGTCGACTTATCCGCGTTGTGTGTCACAGACGTGCTGTATTCACTGTATTGACACAAAATAATTCATTTTTGGACTTTTTTAAGCCAAAAATGGCCTGAAATAGTGGTGTATTCTGAGCGGAAACAGTGCGTGAAAATAAAAGGATTTTATTTCACTTTATATTCACGCAAAAAAAAGCTTTATATTACTGTGAATAAAGTGCGTTTTCGCGGCTACTCCAACGTATTTCTCTGCGTGAAATAAGGCTCGAGTGAAAATAAAAAACGAATAAAGGCATCTTATTTTCACGCTACGGCTATTTTACGACCAAAACTTTATTTCACGTGAGTTGAATAATGCCATTCTTATTTCACTGCCCCCTGTAGAAATTGTACGTGACCTCCGCAAAAAGACGAATAAAAAAAAAAAAAAAAAAAAAAAAAAATTAAAACCAGAATTTGACACTTTTGAGCCTCTGTGGGGGTCTAAAATGCGGTTTTGAGTTTCCAAAAAAAATTTTCCCCATATACAATCATACAAGTATAACGGCCGTCACGACGGGAATAAATTTTTTTTGTCGGGGAGGTCACGGCCGTGAAGAAAATCTGAAAAATTTAACGGCCGTGAAATTTTGCATTGATCACGGCCGTGAAATATTTCCACGCTTTTTGCTTGTTTCTTCTTTTTCGTTCGTAGACAGGGCCAGCCGCCGCCGCTGCAGCCCTGAGGCAGCGTGAGGAGGAGGCGAAGGCCGCTGCTGCTGCAGTCCTCAAGCAGCGTGAGGAAGAGGTGAAGGCCGCCGCTGCTGCAGCCCTGAGGCAGCGTGAGGAGGAGGCGAAGGCCGCTGCTGCTGCAGTCCTCAAGCAGCGTGAGGAAGAGGTGAAGGCCGCCGCTGCTGCAGCCCTGAGGCAGCGTGAGGAGGAGGCGAAGGCCGCCGCTGCTGCAGCCCTCAAGCAGCGCGAGGAGGAGGTGAAGGCCGCTGCTGCTGCAGCCCTGAGGCAGCGTGAGGAGGAGGTGAAGGCCGCCGCTGCTGCAGTCCTCAAGCAGCGTGAGGAGGAGGTGAAGGCCGCTGCTGCTGCAGCCCTGAGGCAGGAGGAGGAGGTCGCCGCTGCCGCAGCCCTCAAGCAGCGCGAGGAGGAGGTGAAGGCCGCTGCTGCTGCAGCCCTGAGGCAGCGTGAGGAGGAGGCGAAGGCCGCCGCTGCTGCAGCCCTCAAGCAGCGCGAGGAGGAGGTGAAGGCCGCTGCTGCTGCAGCCCTGAGGCAGCGTGAGGAGGAGGAGAAGGCCGCCGCTGCTGCAGTCCTCAAGCAGCGTGAGGAAGCCGACGCTGCTGCTGCAATCCTCTGGCAGCAGGAGGAGGAAGCCGCCGCCGCCGCTGCTGCAGTTGCTGCTGAGAACGCCAGGCAGCGCGAGGGGGAGGCTGCTGCTACTACGGCCCCGACTGTCGCAGTGCCCACTGCAGCGCCCACAACACCCGAGATGCAGATGGCGGATGAATTGTTGGACACACTCCCAGACGGGAATGCCGAGGACGTGATGTCACCGGAGCCCGCAACGATGGCAGGTAAGCGGATACGTGCGGGAAATGGGTCCAGTGAGGTTGAGGAGCTGAGCCCGCGCCGCAGGAGGAGGAGGGCTGACACCATCCGTGGAAAGCCGGGGGTAGTCGTAGAAGTCGCCGAAGCACGGAACCCTTTCCCATCCCTCCCAAGTCAGTCTTGGGGGGGTAAAAGCAACATAAAAAGTGCAAAAAAAAAATTGGCCCCACTGCGATTGGGAAGCTGACGACACGAACGAGCACTTATGGTGGTCCTGCCCTGCCTGCAATGCTTTACGCTCAGATCCTAGTTTCCACTCCGTCACAACTGCTGGCAGGTCGCCGTGGCCTACTGTGTGTCGAACTGTGGAGTTATCCCTACTGCCCTGAAGGACAGTATTGATGCTACCTCCAGCGTCTGATGGGGAGCATCCTCATACACCGGTTGTCTCTGAACAACAGCCTCCGTATCAACAATCTGCCACTCACGCCTGGAGAACAGCTCAGCTGCAACCTTTGTTCCGCCCCACTATGACTTCGACCGGATTCCACTCTCACAGGAAATGGACTTATCCAAACCATCACCTGCGTGCCCTGCGCTCCTGGCTCTCCTCACTGCGCTGGTCTCCCGCTGCCCGCCCACGTTTTTACCCCACTGTTCATTGTGGTTGGAGTGTGGCATTTCTGAGCACTTGTACGTGCTCCGGGTTCTTCGGAGTGGCATATTTCTCGTGTTTCAGCACTTGTAACCGGTTCTTGAGCAAAGTACTCTTCTCATATTTGATGGGCTTTCCGTTGTGGAGCGCACAGCAATACTGTGAGACGAACCTCATCTGTGTTGAACCATTTGCAGTGTTCTTCAGCTTCCAGTGCAAAGTCTTCCGACAGAATCAGCACACCATTGAACAACTGGTCACGCGCACTATCCTCCGTCTTTTTTGTCGGAAAATAGACCGCATCACGTTCTGGACACCTCTGGATCTTCTTCGCTACGTTGGCGAGAAACGCGCAGAGGGAGGGGTCCGCCCTTTTGCTCCCGTGAACTTGTACTGTTTGTCCGATGTTTTCTTTCAGGTAGGGTTAGGTCCTGGGCTGTACCTTAAATTGCATCCGGGGGTCTGTTCCTCCAGAAACTCTATGAAGGTGTTGACCGCTCGAACCGATGTCTCCTACCTGAGAGATTACAAAACAGGAGGCGAGGAGGGGTATGCGGGGCGTTTTTGTGCCTTCAGGGTCTTTTTGTTTTTCAGCAACCCTGCCTCTCCTTTATCACCAGTGCATAGCCTTTGTCTTTCTGTTGGGTATGCGGGACTTCCCCTAGTCCTCAGGGTCTAAACGCCCCTGCCCTCTTTTAAGCAAGTTCACCCTGGCAGGGTAAATAAATGCTGGGTCAGGCTGGCCCCACTATGCTATGATGGGTGCTCGCACCCGGAGCATAAATGGCCAGCGGTCAGGCCAGAGTCGCTCTGCGGAGTCTCTCTGCCACGCCTTTGGGTTACGGTGTGCTGCCTGTAAGGACGTCCATGTATATCCCTAAGAGAAAGGGTGAGGCCCAACTGTCGGTACAGCATGGGGCGCCAAGAGAGAGATGTTGTGACCCCCCCGCCCACCCCTTTTTGTGTTTTTGGGTTTCTGCTCTCTTGTGTAGACTATCGTGCATCAAGCGTTGGGTGCAGCGAACTGCAGTACCTGTAAGCTCACAACTCTTCAACGGAAGGTGGGCCGCCGGCTGACGAGCGGTTGTGAACCGCCCTCGTTCTCTTACGGTACGGGTAGTTTTACTTAGGTTTCCTTTTTACATCTTCTGTTGTTGGCCGCAGGGTACTTGTGCTTTCATCCGGATGGCTGGCATCATAAGTGGGTCAGTCGGAGGTGCCTGCATTAATAACTTCACTTTCTTTGGCACAAGAGTGATGAACGGGGTTTGAGTGAGTCCAAACACATCCTTCTCGGGCAAAGAGTAATAAGAGGTTGTGAGACGCTCGGGACGCTGAACTGAAAGGCAGTGTTGAAACCAGAAGATTACAGATGGCGGGTCAGATGCTGTGTCACTTACCCCATCAGGTAGATGAGAGCCAGCACCTTCAGAGCAGTGAACACAACACACCGTGGACACAATACATGTGCCAAAAGGCAACAAGACCCTACAAGAGTACCCAGTACCCAGCGCAGTTTTCTGTGCGATACCACTTAACCGGTCCTCTCCTGCCCTACCCTCCTTTTCTTCAGGGGTAAAAATCAGGTGGGATGGTTCTTGAGTGGCGCTTTTTCTCATATTTCACTGTGTCTTCCTTCAAAGACTTGTACAAAAATTTCACGGCCGTTGTTTTTTTTTAACGGCCGTGAAATTTTTGTACGCTTTTTTTTCACGGCCGTTTTTTTTTATTTTTCACGGCAACGACGGCAGTGGGTCGAGCATTTTTTTTTCATTTCCGTGACGTCCGTTTTACTTGTATGTACAATGCTGTGGTGCAAATAATTTCACTCTCGAATCGGTGAGTACTTTTTTTCTGATTTTTTTACACATGTTACACTCCCACCCCCTCCTGTCACCCTTTTTTTGCCTGTTTGTGGTCAGAAAAACACAAAAAACCCCTGTTTTTGGGCCACAAAGTGAAAATACACCCCATAAAGCCACTTTATTTAACTCCAAAAATCAAGAGTGCTCAAAATTTTCACCACGGGCAATAAAACTACCTTATCAACTCCAAATTGGGCCATAATTTCACTCTCGAATCGGTTCGTGCCCCTCTCGTGCCCTTCGGGCACTCGAGGAGCACTCACCGATTCTCGAGTGAAATTATGACCCATTATTTGTTGTTAATAAATAGCTATTTTTACTAGTTGGGGTGTTCCGGGGTATGGAATTTTGGGAATTTTCATTTCAATTCACAACTCTTCACAACTTTTCACAACTCTTCACAAAAAAGTGCGTGTGAAGAGTTGTGAACAGTTGTGAACAGTTGTGACGTGGCGAGGTCTGGGTGGTGCCTGGGCACCCACCTACCCAGGTAGGTACAGGGCACCTTGGCGGACGTTGTTTGGCAACACAGGCGGTTCTGTGTGCAAAAAGTGCTTAAAACGGTGTGGCTGACCCGACAATTTGGGCCCTTTCGGGCCACGTGTTTTTAGGTGTTTTTTTTCAACTTTTTAATCGGTTTGCCTTTTTGGGATCCGCCCGTGCAGTGGTGGGGTCAATGTTGAAAATTGGACAATTTTATGACCACTTAAATTTTTGGAAAATATGAGCCCGGTCATTAATAGGCGGGGCCATTTTCGGATAAAATTGTCCCCAAAATCCGGTTTGGCTTCAACACTAAACGAGGAGCACTCGTCAAGCTCTCGAAACTATGAGGAGGGCCCTGGAGGCTCTCGACCCAAGGGAGTTGACAGGTCTTGTGGGTGGGCCTTGGGAGCGTTGAAACCTTCTTTCCCCTCTGACAAAAAACTGGGGACAGCAGCAAGGGATCACCCACTTTTCGAAGTGGGTGTCGTCGTATCTAGTATAGTCTCCCGTTTAGACCCCAGCTCAGAGCAAGCAAAACAGGTCACCCCCTGGCAAAAATAGCACCAAAACTTTTCTGGCGAAGCCAAGGTGCGCAACATTTCGGGTAGACCTGCGGGCTACCACTCGGAATTTTTAGCTGCGCCGCAGGCGCACGGTACGCTACTTTTTTATGAGTTGCGAACATGTTGAAAAAAAAAGACAACAAGCGAACTAGCCGCGGACTTCCGTCGTCCTCCTCGCACAGGGGGTGGGGTGGTACGGCCAACTTGACCCACGGACCCACGCTAGCTAGCCCTGTGCACAGCACACTTGACCTGACCAGTCCTGCAAAAACCCCTGGAAAAAAAGCCCCCCTTTTTTTTAATCCAATTCACAACTCTTCACAACTGTTCACAACTCTTCACAACATCTGTGTTTTTTTCATCCAAATTTTCATTTCAATTCACAACTCTTCACAACTTTTCACAACTCTTCACATAAAAATGGCAAATACTATGTTGTGAAAACTTGTGAAAAGTTGTGAAAACTTGTGAACGTGCCCAAAATTCCACACCCCGGAACACCCCACTAGTGCTTAACACAATACAGGTCGAGCCCGGCGCGCTTCGCGCGCCGGGTCGGGGGCCTCCGGCGGAGTTGTCTCGCCTCACGGTCTTTCGTGAGACACAACAGGTGAGAAACTCACGTTACGAGATACTAGCGTGGCGGGTGGTGGTTGAATGAGTAATGGGTGGCGCAGGGTTCTGCAGGCAAAACAGGCGTTTTGGCCAAAACCCCGGTTTTTCAGGCAGGTAACCGGGTTTGCGGCTTGGGAAACGTACCAGCGAGCTGTGAGAACCATGCGTGGGGCACACTCGGCACGAGCTGCGTTTGGTAACCACACGATACGGTTAACGCGTGCATCGCATATACATAGCGTTGTGTGTATCGTATACGAAGACCGTTGTGTGTAACGCATGTGAAGACCGTTGCGTTATCACAACCACACGAGCCAGCGAAGTGTCTCAGCGGCGCAGGTGTTGCGTACACGCGATGGCGTTAAACCCGTAGCATGCTTTAGGTGCACACGAACGGTATCGCTTATGCATAGCGTTGTGTGTATCGTATACGTAGAGCGTTACCTGCAAACCATACACAGACCGGTTGACACACCAGCCAGCGAAGTGTTTTCAAGACCGTCAACTCAAATTCTGTTTGGTGATTTCAGTAGGGAGTGGGGTAGGTGGGGGACAGGGGATGCCAGGGGAATGATAGAGGGGGATACCATAAGTGCGGCCGCAGATCTGCGCGACGCCAAAGAGGGGAGGCCTTTATTTTTCTATACGGGGTGGGGTGCGTCCCCTGCGGGGCCGCACCCCACCTCGTCCACTTTACAATGTACCCCGGGCCCTCTCCCCACCCATTTTTCCCACTCCCCGGATGAACTTCGTCCGGACGAACTTCGTCCGGCAGTTTTTTTTTTTTTTTTTCTACCGGACGAACTTCGTCCGATTTTTGGGTCGCGGAAACACTGCAGTAAAACAATTTCCACCCCACAGAGTATCATCACTCCACACCATACACACCACCCTTTCCTTCAAAATCACAATGTCCCTGTCTGATGTCAACGCCATCGAGCTTGCCACACGCCTTGTCGAGCTGCGCAAGGCGAAGAAGAGTACCGAAGCATGCGAACAGTTCATCATCGACAGCACAGTGATGGACATCCCGAGTATCATCGGATCCAAGACCTACAAGGGGAAGGAGAAGATCCTGAAGAAGTGGTTGAAGCAGGACAAGGACAACCTGAAGATTCTCAACGAGGAGCCTTTCCGTCTTGTGAAGCCTGGTGTTGTGACACGCAAGGTAACGGGAGAGCTTCTTGTCCTGAAAGTTACGGCGCAGCAAACAGTCACCTTCAACGCTGCAGGGAAGGTGACTACGTACATAGTTAAGAAGCTGTAGATGCCCCGTTGTCGCAACTAAACTGTCTTTTTTTGCACATCTTTATTGTTTTTGCACTTTCATATTTAGTACTCTATTTTATCTTTACCACGTGCATTCTGTCAACGTGAGTACTCCCTTCTCCCTTCTCTTTCTTCTTGTTTTGTTTCTCGCATCTCTTAAACACTGTTTATTTACGGAACTATGGCCAGTTTGTCTGCCCTTATGATGATATCACTCTAGTACCTATGTTCACGGACAACCCAGTGTTTATCTTTGGATACGCCCTTTTTGCTTTGCATGTCTTGCAAAGCTTACTACCTCTTACTTCTCTGCTAACTTTGCCTTGATTATCCTTCTTTTTTTCGTTTTACATTTTTATTGATTCCTCTTCCTATGCTATCAATTTATTGATTGCATAATATTATGTTGAAATACTTACGTTTTATTTTTCTTTCTTCGTTGCTACTTGAAGAGCTGTGCACCCAGATATATAAAAAACTGTTGCGCAAGTGAAGAAAGCATACTACCGTCCCCTCTCTATTGTTTGCAAGTGACATCACTTCCTGCCAAGTCAGTGAAACCTGAGCCCATCTTCACAAAACACCCACCCACAGAGTATCATCACTCCACACCATACACACTACCCTTTCCTCAAAACCATAATGTCTGCAATCAACGCCATCGAGCTTGCCACACGCCTTGTCGACCTGCGCAAGGCGAAGAAGAGTGCCGAAGCATGCGACCTGTTCATCATCGAGAGCACAGTGATGGAATCGCCTGGATTGCTTGGGTCCAGCACCTACAAGGGCAAGGCGAAGATCCTGAAGAAGTGGAAGGAGCAGGACAAGGACAACATGAAGGTCATCAGTGAGGAGCCTTTCCGTCTTGTGAAGCCTGGTGTTGTCACACGCAAGATAACTGCAGAGGTTTTTATCATGACGATGCAGGTACAGCACACAGTCACCTTCAACTCTGCAGGAAAGATCACTCACATGGTGGTCAAGAAGCTGTAGAGTTGCACTGTTTGCAGTGTGCTGTTTGGCATTTTGTTTCTTCGAATACGGATGCCAAGAACAGGCCAACTGAACCATTGCATTCGTTGTTGCCGCTCTCCTTTTGTAGGTTCTTTTTGCACCTTCAACTTGTCACGGGTAACCAAGCACGCTTGGCGGATGCTCTTACTTCCTTATCATGACTTTAGCTTTTACAAACCTTATTTAATCCGCACCACGTGCACGTTATTAACTTCCCTATCCTTCTTTTTCTTGGTTTGTTGCCTCTGTGTGCAGAGCAGTTGCATCTTGCCATGCCATTTTTACTGTGCATTTCACTGGCATTAATTTGAACGACTTTGCGTTCGCAGAAAACGTCAGTGATTGCTCGGAGCTGTCTTCACTGCGTCATCACTGAGCTGTGTCATGAGTGCGCAATTGCACACATGACAGCATTCACATACGCACTGTTGCTTGCAACTCCGCTGGTGTGGTTTGTGTCTTTCTTGGTTGGGTGCCGTGCTGCACGTTTGTCAAGAAAAGGATACTGCCACACTGGACAGTTTTGTTATGACCCTTTGATCCATGTGCACATACAGATGTGTGTGCCCTGCATTCATCACACCCCATTGATACATCGTTTGTTTGTTTGCACTTCTTGTGCAGAAGCCTTTTCTCTTACTTCCCCTAGCCTATTTGTTGCTTTTGTTTTGATGGGTGTGCACAGCAAGGCACTGCAGGTCTCATATTTGTTCATCAAGATCTGTTGCCTCTGTCTGTGCAGACTTTGTCGCTTTTCAACTTTCTTATCTAGATGTTGTGCACGAGAGGCATATTCACCTTGCAACTTTCACTTCATTTTCCTTCTTTTTTTTGCTGTCAGCTATACAGAAACTGCCACCCGCATATACAAGAAAGGTGTGCACTTGGAACAACGCAAATAGAACCCCCTCCTCCCCCCGCGCTGTTAGAATTTTCATACACGATTGGGTGGCGTGTGTTCCTCCGCATCCATGCTGCATGCTCGCCTGTCATCAGTTTTCTTCGTACAGACTTCATTCATATATTGTTTCTCTTGAACAGGTCATATTGACGGGACTTTACACAGCGTCGTCACTTTCCTCTCCTGAGGTCTTGCTGCGTAGTTGAACCGCCTTTTTGAAACCCGTGCCTTTGCAGTTCTTCCCGACGACGTCTGCTGCGTTGGCCGATGCGCCGTTGTTGTTGTAGCTCCTGCCTGTGCAGGTTTCGTTGCCGTTGCTGCTCCTGCATGGCGTGCGCTGGCAGTCCATGCCCCACATCGGCGGGTTCGTTCCCACCACCCAACGCCACCCCGTCACTTCTGTTTGGTCTGCACATCCATTTCCGCATTCGCGTTGCTTCTCACAGCAGCACTGTTGTACAAAGCCTATATGTCTGGTGATGCCCAATGCCAAGTGATTTGCGGATCTTCACAAAACACCCACCCCACAGAGTATCATCACTCCACACCATACACACCACCCTTTCCTTCAAAACCATAATGTCTGCAATCAACGCCATCGAGCTTGCCACACGCCTTGTCGACCTGCGCAAGGCGAAGAAGAGTGCCGAAGCATGCGACCTGTTCATCATCGAGAGCACAGTGATGGAATCGCCTGGATTGCTTGGGTCCAGCACCTACAAGGGCAAGGCGAAGATCCTGAAGAAGTGGAAGGAGCAGGACAAGGACGACATGAAGGTCATCAGTGAGGAGCCTTTCCGTCTTGTGAAGCCTGGTGTTGTGACACGCAAGATCAAGGCAGAGGTTCTCATCATGAAGATTACGGCGCAGCACACAGTCACCTTCAACGCTGAAGGGAAGATCACTCACATGGTGGTCAAGAAGCTGTAGAGTTGCACTGTTTGCAGTGTGCTATTCTGAGTAACTCGACAGAGCCTGTTGTCATCATCACGTACCAGTCTTCGTTCTTTTCCATTTTCACACCACTATTTATCCCCACCACTCCCACCTTTCTTTTCATGGTTTGTTGCCTCTGTGTGCAGAGCAGTTGCACCTTGCCGTTTCGCTGTTTATTTACGGAACCATGTACAGTGTCTGCCTTGTGGCATCACTCGAGTACGTTGGTTCTCAGAAAACGTCAGTGTTTGCTCGGAGCTGTCTTCACTGCGTCATCACTGAGCTGTGTCATGAGTGCGCAATTGCACACATGACAGCATTCAGACAGACGCACTGTTGCTTGCAACTCCGCTGGTGTGGTTTGTGTCTTTCTTGGTTGGGTGCCGTGCTGCACGTTTGTCAAGAAAAGGATGCTGCCACACTGGACAGTTTTGTTATGACCCTTTGATCCATGTGCACATACAGAGAGCACGTGTTTGTCAGATGTGTGTGCCCTGCATTCATCACACCCCATTGATACATCGTTTGTTTGTTTGCACTTCTTGTGCAGAAGCCTTTTCTCTTACTCCCCCTAGCCTATTTGTTGCTTTTGTTTCTGGCGCCTGCATCTCAGGCGTTTGCACGTTCACATTCTGAATTCTTTTCATTTTTTTTTTTTTGCTGTCAGCTATACAGGAAGGCCACCCCCACATATACAAGAAGGGTGCACTTGGATGAACGCAAAAAAGAACTCCCCTCCTCCCTCCCACCTTCATTTATTTACACAAGGATTCTTCGCCACAGTGCGCATCATGGGAGGCCCTTTGATGTAGCTGCTGCTTGGTGTTGGAATTATGCATATTTACCACCCCACAGAGTGTCATCACTCCACACCATACACACCACCCTTTCCTTCAAAAGCACAATGTCCCTGTCTGATGTCAACGCCATCGAGCTTGCCACACGCCTTGTCGAGCTGCGCAAGGCGAAGAAGAGTACCGAAGCATGTGAACAGTTCATCATTGACAGCACAGTGATGGACATCCCGAGTATCATCGGATCCAAGACCTACAAGGGGAAGGAGAAGATCCTGAAGAAGTGGTTGAAGCAGGACAAGGACAACCTGAAGATCCTCAACGAGGAGCCTTTCCGTCTTGTGAAGCCTGGTGTTGTGACACGCAAGGTAACGGGAGAGCTTCTTGTCCTGAAAGTTACGGCGCAGCAAACAGTCACCTTCAACGCTGCAGGGAAGGTGACTACGTACATAGTTAAGAAGCTGTAGATGCCCCGTTGTCGCAACTAAACTGTCTTTTTTTGCACATCTTTATTGTTTTTTTTTTTGCACTTTCATATTTAGTACTCCATTTTATCTTTACTACGTGCATTCTGTCAACGTGAGTACTCCCTTCTTCCCTTTTTGATTGTCGCTGTCTGCGTGTTTTTAATTGCTGTTTATTTACGGAACCATGTACAGTGTGTCCAGTATTGCCATTACTCGAGTACATTGTGTTCTGAGAAAACTCAGTATTAGATTTATGTGTCTTTATTGCATGACCTGCCGACAGATGGCGTTGTTTGTTCCTTCACGTTTCGTTTTGCACGTTGTGTGCAAAGTGTCTTTTCTGCTTACTACTCTGCTAACTTTGTTTTGATTTTAGTTTGTCGTTTTCTACCCCTTTTTTACGTTTTTGTCCTTTTTTGAGAGAAAGTACATGAAAACAGTGTTATTTGCTTCTTCTCGAAGAGCTGTGCACCCAGATATACAAAAAACTGTTGCGCAGTGGAAAGATGTAAAAGAACCCACCTTCCCCTCTCCTTTTCCACGTCTCTGTGCATTCCAAGCATGTCTACCATTGGGGGGAATAGGTGAAGACCACCTCAACTCTGGTTGCTTATAGATGGGGAGTGAAACCTGAGCTCATCTTCACAAAACACCCACCCACAGAGTATCATCACTCCACACCACACACCACCCTTTCCTCAAAACCATAATGTCTGCAATCAACGCCATCGAGCTTGCCACACGCCTTGTCGACCTGCGCAAGGCGAAGAAGAGTGCCGAAGCATGCGACCTGTTCATCATCGAGAGCACAGTGATGGAATCGCCTGGATTGCTTGGGTCCAGCACCTACAAGGGCAAGGCGAAGATCCTGAAGAAGTGGAAGGAGCAGGACAAGGACGACATGAAGGTCATCAGTGAGGAGCCTTTCCGTCTTGTGAAGCCTGGTGTTGTGACACGCAAGATCAAGGCAGAGGTTCTCATCATGAAGATTACGGCGCAGCACACAGTCACCTTCAATGCTGAAGGGAAGATCACTCACATGGTGGTCAAGAAGCTGTAGAGTTGCACTGTTTGCAGTGTGCTATTCTGAGTAACTCGACAGAGCCTGTTGTCATCATCACGTACCAGTCTTCCCAAAGTGCACTTTTGCACGTTCTTTTCCATTTTCACACCACTATTTATCCCCACCACTCCCACCTTTCTTTTCATGGTTTGTTGCCTCTGTGCGAAGAGCAGTTGCACCTTACCCTTTCGCTGTTTATTTGCGGAATCATGTACAGTGTCTGCCTTGTGGCATCACTCGAGTACGTTGGTTCTCAGAAAAATCAGTGTTTGCTCGGAGCTGACTTCACTGCGTCATCATCTGAGCTGTGTCATGAGTGCGCAATTGCACACATGACAGCATTCAGACAGACGCACTGTTGCTTGCAACTCCGCTGATGTGGTTTGTGTCTTTCTTGGTTGGGTGCCGTGCTGCACGTTTGTCAAGAAAAGGATGCTGCCACACTGGACAGTTTTGTTATGACCCTTTGATCCATGTGCACATACAGAGAGCACGTGTTTGTCAGATGTGTGTGCCCTGCATTCATCACACCCCATTGATACATCGTTTGTTTGTTTGCACTTCTTGTGCAGAAGCCTTTTCTCTTACTCCCCCTAGCCTATTTGTTGCTTTTGTTTCTTGCGCCTGCATCTCAGGCGTTTGCACGTTCACATTTTGAATTCTTTTCATTTTTTTTTGCTGCCAGCTATACAGGAATGACCACCCCCACATATACAAGAAGGGTGCACTTGGATGAACGCAAAAAAGAACTCCCCTCCTCCCTCCCACCTTCATTTATTTACACAAGGATTCTTCGCCACAATACACGTCATGATAGGGTTTTGTATGCCAAGCCTGGTTTCACTTATTTGTACGAAACTTCTTTATGGTCTTCTCCTGAACCACGAGGTTCTCATATGCCACCGTGCATCAAAACAGTTTGTTCTCAACCATCCCTTCACTAAGGCTTCGGAGATTTCCCATCAAAGCACCTCACAGAAGAGACTCTTCTCTCACATCCTTCCTCCCCCTTTAAAATGTCTGAAATCAACGCTGTTGTGCTGGCAAGCCGTTTGGTAGATTTACTGAAGGCGAAGAAGAGCTCGCAGGCTGTGTCCCAGTTTATCACTAACCAGACTATCATGGAGGTGCCCGGCATGCTCTCGTCAAATATGTATAAGGGGAAGGCGGACATCCTGAAGCGATGGAAGGCTCAACCGAATGACGGAATGAAGGTTCTGACAGAAGAGCCGTTTCGGTTGATACGCCCTGGTGTGGTGACACGCAAACTGAGGGCAAAGTTCATTCTCGTCAAACGTGACATGCAACACACAATAGAGTTCAACCCTGCAGGTCAGATAGTCTCAATCCTTCTCGTCGAATGCGAAGCGCAACTCAAGGCGTAGGTTTTCAACGCTACAAAGTTAAAAAATAGTGGAGATTGCACAACGGCAAACACAACCGAGGCAAACTAATTTATCAAAAAGAAAAAAAAAATCCCCGTGCTATATTGTCTTTGATTGAAAAGACGTACCAGTGTGGTTGTGTGACATGAGGGTTATGTTATCCTTTTGTCTGGATATTCTGTCATTTTATTCTTTTCCTTTCCCCTGAAAACGGCGACGGGGTGTGGCCACCCTTTAGTTTGACATCTTTTGTTTCGTGATATGGAGGTGTGTGCACGAGAGGCACATTCATCTTTCAAGTTTTCTCTCTCTGTTTCGTGTGACACGTGCCCCTTTCCCCTTTTTTTTCTTGTCAAAAAAAAAAAAGGGAAATATGGGGAGATCCGGGTGCCCGCAACAACAATATTCACAAGCAATCACAAAAAAAAAATCCTCTTCACAAAAAATCACAAACAATCACAAACAAAAAATCTTATTCACACAAAATCACACAAAATCACAAAAAATAAATCCTATTCACAAAAAATCACAAACAATCACAAAAAATAAATCCTATTCGCAAAAAAACACAAACGATCACAAAAAATCACAAAAATCACAAAAAATCACAAAAAAAAAATCCTATTCACAAACAATCACAAAAAATCACAAACAAAAAATCTTATTCACAAAAAATCACAAAAAATCACATCCACTTTTTGTGATTGTTTGTGATTTTTTGTGAATAGGATTTTTTTTTTGTGATTGCTTGTGATTTTTTGTGAATAGGATTTATTTTTTTGTGATTTTGTGTGATTTTTTGTGAATAAGATTTTTTGTTTGTGATTTTTTGTGATTTTTTGTGAATAGGATTTTTTTTTTGTGATTGCTTGTGATTTTTTGTGATTTTTGTGATTTTTTGTGATTTGTTGTGAATAGAATTTTTTTTTTGTGATTTTTTGTATTTATTTTGTGTGATTTTGTGTGATTTGTTGTGATTTGTTGTGATTTTTTGTGATTTTTTGTGAATATTGTTGTTGCGGGCACCCGGATCTCCCCAAAATATTCATATTGGAACCGAAACTTTGGGGAACCGGTCATTTCGGAACCGGGAACCGGGGAACCGGGAACCGGTTCCCGGGAACCATACGGGGGGAACCAGGGAACCGGTTCCCGGGGACCGGTTCCCTGGTTCCCGTGTGGTTCCCCCTGTGGTTCCCCGTTACTGGGTACTGGGTACTGGGTACTGGGTACTGGGTACTGGGTACTGGGTACTGGGTACTGGGTACTGGGTACTGGGTACTGGGTACTGGGTACTGGGTACTGGGTACTGGGTACTGGGTACTGGGTACTGGGTACTGGGTACTGGGTACTGGGTACTGGGTACTGGGTACTGGGTACTGGGTACTGGGTACTGGGTACTGGGTACTGGGTACTGGCAGAGAAGGCACCTTGACAGCTTACAGGTTACGGTGAAGATAAGGTATGTAAATGTGTTTAACTTTCAGTTACTTGTGTAGATTCAACAAGACGTCCAGTGGTTTGCGGTATTTTTTTAGTGTCTGTTTTAGTGTGAGTTTTGAAAAGGTTCTGTAGTACAACGCTTTCGTACGCCGTGTTTCACCACTTTTTTCATTAACCTAACTACTTCTACGTTTGTACACCATAACTTAATCACACCCCACATTTATACAGGATCGTGAAATATGACTGTATCTGCGATTGCGATGAAAGAAGCTTCGCCTCGTCCGACATTCAACAACTCAAAATTCAACGGGTGTTCACCCGCATCAGTCTATTCTGGTTTGCGGGTGAAATACCTGGGGGTGGAAGGGTGGGGGGAACATTTTGTCAGTCACTGCTATAGCCATTTAACCCAGGGAGCATAGCTAGTGCAAGAAATTCGACTTTGGAAACCTTCCGGAAAGTCTGTCCTCTGCTTGCGGAGGACTAGACACAAGAAAATATTGCGTTCCCCCAGAAAACCAGTGCACATTTCACACTCCTTGTGGGTGGTCTTGTTGCCTTTTCGTCATAGTAATTTTGGCCCAGGCATGTTCTTGAAGCATGGCAATTTAGTGTGTATGGGGCAGGGTGTTGTTTTGTTCTGAATTCTCTTTGTTATAACATCTAAGTCAATCGCGGGTGGTGGTTTGTGTAGCGTGAGGCACTCTTTTTAGCAAACTTCCTGCGGCTGCTAAAGTGTTATTTCTTCGGATTTAACAACGTACAGCGTAACATAGTGGTTTAGCCTGGTCGACACAACCTTTGATAGATATGGGATAACCAACCCCCTTCGACCCCTCGTGGGTTCACTGAACAAGCCCTAGTGGTAGTTAAACGCGATTGACATTTACATTCCTAGAGATGAAAGAACAAGATAACACTTCTGTACCCGCGCATCAAAATTGTGGAAAACTTTGCACCCCAAACACCCTCAACAACGCCCGCCAAAAGGCGCCCCTTGTTGCTGGGAGTTGTTCTCATGTTTGATACCTGCACAGCGGGCATTCCTCTGAGTCCAACGCATGTTTGGCCTGTCTGCGGCGTTGTACTTCAGGTGCACGAAGACAGGGTCTGGTGGTAAATTTTGCGTAGTACTGCGACGTGGTACTGCGTGGGTCTGGGAATTTGGGTACCTGGGTACAGGAAATTTGTTGTGGAAGACATCAACCACCATGCATTGAGGAGGGTAAGACAGTGTTCGCAGTTTCTACCTGATAGCATTACAACATTTAACTTCTCCACGGGGGTCTTGGGCCGTTCACTCGGTTCTACCTTGACTACCGGAAGATATTCTTGAGGCCTTTTTGGTCTCTAGAATATCCGGTCTTCCCGAACGGAGGCACACTTTGTGTGTTACCACGACCTGGCAATTTCCAGCAGTAGGTTAAGTAATCTTTCTTGTAAATTGTTGGATCATTATCTCCTCAGTGCATGCATGCCCCACGTGACTGGACACTTTTGTGTTTGTCATGTGGAGCTGTGGTTGCTCTTTCACGACTTTTTTCCTGTTCCTGGACCTGGACCTGGGTACCTGGGTACCTGGGGAACCAGGGAACCAGGGAACCGGTTCCCTGGTTCCCCCTGTACGGTTCCCGGGAACCACAGGGGGAACCACACGGGAACCAGGGAACTGGTTCCCGGGAACCGGTTCCCGGTTCCCCGGTTCCCGGTTCCGAAATGACCGGTTCCCCAAAGTTCTGGTTCCAATATGAATATTTCCCAAAAAAAAAACATTTTGACCACTTCTGGCGCAGGAGAGTGTCGCGTTGTGCATCGCTGCTTGCAGTCATATTATATGGGCACCATATTCCCCGAGGATAACTGCATCAAAAGGAGATAAAATTAAGGGGTAAGGACATTCTGGTACCCCCAAGTTTGACTTTTGGACAATTCAGACCCACAAGGTCTGAACTGTCCAAAGTGCAAACCTTGTGGGGTTGAACTGTCCAAAATGCAAACCTTGTGGGTCTGAACTGTCTTTATCGTAAACCTTGTGGGTCTGAATTGTCTTTATCGAAACCTTGTGGGTCTGAATTGTCCAAAAGTCAAACTTGGGGGTACCAGAATGTCCTTACCCCTAAAATTAATGATGTGAAGGGGGGGTGCTATTTTGTGCTATTTTGTGCTATTTTGGGGTCGTCGGCCACTCCAATTAAGTGTGTTTGTGACCCCGCTATTTCGTAGCACGTTTGGTGCTTTTTTTTTTTGAAGGGCGATTTGTGTGATCGAAAAGTAGAGTGAAGCCATCTTTATAACACGACAAAAAAACACGCCAGAAAAAGCGGGTTTTTTTGTATGTCTGACGTTGCGAAGACTTCATTGGATCACATCGTTTTTTTTTTTTTGGGTGCCCAAGAAAGAGAGGCTTAGGTTCATCTTGTAATTTTATTATTATTATTGGTGTGGCTGAAAGGGGGTGCTATTTTCTGCTATTCTGGGCATCTGGATTTTTTGGTGCGGCTGAAGGAGGTGCTATTTTGTGCTACTTTCTGCTATTTTCTGCTATTTTGGGGTCGTCAGCCACACCAAATTATTATTTGTATGGAGATGAGCGCACATCAACATTCATCTCGTCAGGTTTTTTTTCTAGAGATGCGTTTTAGCACGTTTCAACTACTCTTTTCTATTAAATGTGAGGTTTACCATGGATGTACAAAGTACTTGATTACTTTTTTTTACTTTTTTTGGTCTACTTCAAGTACTTGATCGATTTAAAAAAAAAGAAAAAAATATTTTTTTCTTGCTTCAAGTACTTTTTTTTCTTCAAGTACTTTCACTTTTTTTGTACTTGATTACTTTTTTTGTTGCATCAAGTACTTGAATTGGCAAAAAAAGTAAAAAAATTGGAAAAGTACTTGAATTTATTCAAGTACTTTTCCATTTTTTTGCCGAATCAAGTACTTCATGGATGTAGAAAGTACGTGACGAAAAAAAAGTACTTTTTTTCCAAAAATCGGGTTACGTGATACTTCACGTACGTGACGTTTTTTGAAAAAAAAATTTACGTGATTTACGTGATTTCAAAAAAAAAACGAAAAAAACACGGGTTGCCTACGATCGTAGTACGATCGTTTACGATCGTACCAAAAAACGATCGTAACGATCGTAAAATATCGTACTACGATCAACTACGATCGTACTACGATCGTAGTACGATCGTAGTACGATCATTACGATCGTAGTACGTTTGCCAAACGAAATAACGAATATCGCTTGAAATACCGTTCGATATTCCTTGCATGGTGTGCATGAAGCACACACAAGGTATATCAAACGATAATCAATCAGATAAAACGTTACATCATTGGAAAATTGTTGGCACCGCCGCCCTGTCTTCGTATTTATTACGTCGACAGGCCAAACAACGTTGGGCTCAGAAGAAGCAGTGCTAGACAGTCACTGGGGATCAACATGAGAACCAACTCCCAACAACACAGGCTACCGAAGTAGCAGGTGGGGTGTTGCGGGTGTTTGGGGTGAAAGAAAATCGATTTTGGTAAGTTCCAGCAGAAAATTCTTAAGTTTGCACTAGTCGAGAAGGGTTACCACTGCTCACCGAGCGGTGCACCCATTTAAGGGTGGAGAAGCGTGACACGCACATACAAGTATGCACGTTACTTCAACAAAGGCTGAATTCTGGTAATTCTAAGGGATGTGAATTACAGCCACCACATGGTTGTCATTAGGTTACTACCTTCGTCGTAAACGTATACAAAGGTTTCGCCCCCTTCTCTTTCATGCAAACTTAAGAAAATCCTGAAGTAACTACAACCTGGCGTGCGGGTACAGATGCATTGCTTTGTTCTTTCCTCAAAGTCATGTGTGATCTCTCGGGTCTGTACTAAAGTCAGTGTTTAGATAAGCATCCACTTGACTCGTTCTAACAACCGTTGAAATCTAGAACAAAACAATACACTGCCCCTTCTCACACCAAGCCGCCATGCTTCAAGAGCATGCCCTGGGCAAAAATTACTGTGACAAAATTAGTTTTCTGGGGGAACGCAATATTTTATTGTGCCCAGTCCTCCGCAAGCAGAGGACAGACTTTCCGGATCCCGAAGTCGAATTTCTTGCACTAGCTATGCTCCCTGGGTTAATGGCTATAGCAGTGACTGACAGAGTGTTCCCACTCCCCTTTCCACCCCATATGTTCGCTCGTTCTGCACAGTTGGTTCTCGATGTTGCACTCGCGATACCTGTTTAAAAGTGAAGTTGTGAGTGGTGGGGAATTTAAAGAAGGTGATTTCTTTAAAAAATAAGTTGGCCTGAGGGTGTAAAATATTGTTATGGAGACTTTTTGGAGGAAATACGAGTCGACGGCCTTATTTTGTTGAATATTCACCAGAAAGTTAAACATATTTACATACCTTGTCTTGCGCCTTCGCTGCTGTCAAGGTGCCTTCTCTGGGTACCCAGTACCCAGTACCCAGTACCCAGTACCCAGTACCCAGTACCCAGTACCCAGTACCCAGTACCCAGTACCCAGTACCCATAATACCCAAAATAATTTAGGATAATACCCACTGGGTGAAAAGGAAAAAAAAAAAAGTCCCGGATTTTTGAGGAAAAAATTGGCTCTGCAGGCGGTTGCTGTAGTTGTGGGTGCGGATGTTCACGTCAGTTGCAGGCAAGCATCCAGCATCAGAGACATTTGAGGTTGTGCACAAGAAGAAGGAGAAGACGTGTCAATCGCATTCAATTATGAGGGTTGGAAGACGGAGGAGATCTCAAATGTTGCGTACCGTGGCTTCGCCAGGAACCTTTGGGTGCCATGACTGCCGTTTCTTTCATAAATGTACCGAGGTTACTGATAAGGCTGACACACTACGGATTGTGGTTCACCCCTCCCCACCTGCCTTTGTGCATCAGAGGGGAGAAAGCGCCACGCCTCCCTGCACTGGCAGGGAGTCGCGCGCGCGAAGCGCGCGCAGCGACCGCTTTTACGGGGGGAAAGCTCGGGACCCCAAATGACCCCGGCGAGAGCCCTGACGACATATCGGGAAAAATTTTTTTCCCCCCCACAAAAAAGTCAAAAAACAGCCCAAAAACAAAACCAAAAAAACAGGGAATTTTTTGGATTGGGATTTCGGAATTTGGCCAAAAAGGGACGGATTTAGAGATATCCTTGCTCCGAGGAATTTGCTAAGGAAAAGTCGATATTGTGCAGTAGTGCATATGGTTTACCCCCAGATCAAAACACCCGATTTTTGCGTTTTTTTGCACTTTTTGGTGCCCAAAAACCCAACTCAGGGGTCGAAATTTTCCCGAAAAAAAAATTTTTTTTTTTGAGATTTTTCGATTTTTTGACAAGGCGCTGGCCCATACAAAATGCACTGGTGGTACAGAAAATGACTGGGGAATTAACTCTAGATGCTCAAAACAGCCCAATTCTTGCTTTTTTTGACTTTTTGGTCCCAGAAGGGTACCCAGGGTGTAGTGAGCAGGCCTCAAAACACTTGTGAAAAAAAAAATTGGGATTTTTTTTTTTTGAGATTTTTTCAAAAATCGACTTGTCTTTGGTAAAAATCACGAAATTTTGGGTTCGCGGAACCGCGTTTTAGACCCCCCTAGATGCTCAAAAGTGCCAAATTTTGCTTTTAATGGCCTCAAATCGTCGAAATTAGCCCAATATAGGGGCAAAAAAAAAAAAATTCGAGGGTCTAGGTATGGAGAGCGAGCACCTTAGAAGGAGGATCGTACGATCGTACTACGATCGTTACGATCGTAGTACGATCGTACGATCATAATACGATCGTAAGTACGATCGTACTACGATCGTACTTTGATCGTAGTACGATCGTAGTGCGATCAAAAAAGAGCTACGATCGTAAGAGATCGTACTACGATCGTAGGCAACCCGTGAAAAAAGTACTTTTTTTTTTTTGAAAAAAAAAAAGTACTTTTTTTTCCACGTGAAAATCAACGTACGTGAAAATATTGGAGCGTTTTCGGCCATAAAAATGCCCGAAAACACCCGCATTTGCATTTCCGGAATCCGCCCATTCTGTGGTGGGGGATATACAGAAAAATGGACAAAATTTTAGTGACTAAAATTTTCACGAAATATGAACCCACACCCAAATGGGTAAAAAAGTACTTTTATTCGTCTTTTTGCGGAGGTCACGTACAATTTCTACAGGGGGCAGTGAAATAAGAATGGCATTATTCAACTCACGTGAAATAAAGTTTTGGTCGTAAAATAGCCGTAGCGTGAAAATAAGATGCCTTTATTCGTTTTTTATTTTCACTCGAGCCTTATTTCACGCAGAGAAATACGTTGGAGTAGCCGCAAAAACGCACTTTATTCACAGTAATATAAAGCTTTTTTTAGCGTGAATATAAAGTGAAATAAAATCCTTTTATTTTCACGCACCCCAGAACCACTGTTTCCACTCAGAATACACCACTATTTCAGGCCATTTTGGCTTGAAAAAGTCCAAAAATGAATTTTTTTGTGTCAATACAGTGAATACAGCACGTCTGTGACACACAACGCAGATAAGTCGACCTGTGTGTGCACATGTGCGACTGGATTCACTGTCGCAAGCTGCGGCAGTGTGCTGCGGGCTACATCGGTTACCCTGCGTGCACAGAGTGCACAGACGACGTGCACTGCAGCTCGCACAGCAGTGCTGTGGCACACAACGTGAACAAGACGGAGTGCTCGTGCACGTGCAACGCTCGCTTTACGTGTGACGTGACGAGTGTGCTGCTGGGTTTGCGGGGTACCCGAACTGCACGGAGTGCACTGTGATTGATCACTGCAACGGACACACGGGGGCGTGACTGTGTCGGCATACAAGGCAACATGTGTCTGCGACACACGCTACCACCAGTGGAGTGGGATTGGGTCACTTGCGCTCAGAAATGCATACTTTTGACCGGAATGATTTGTGAGTGTATTGATGTGTTTGTTCACAGGTGCCAGCCAGTTTTAAAACAGGGTCGTGAGTGCACGCTACAGCGTGCCGCGAACTGCGTGTGTGAGTGAAGCTGCCCAGCACGCACACTCCATTTGTCACCAAAAAAGTGAGATACTATGTGCATAAAAACCACGATTCTGCTTCAGGACTTTTCCAACTTGCTTTTTGGGCCGTCACAAACACCACCGTAGACAATACACGTATATTTTTTCATAACACCTACCCTATTTGACTGCCCCCTGTAGAAATTGTACTTTGACCTCCGCAAACGCTGAATAAAATATTGTATTCATGTTAAATAAGATTCATATTTCACGCTCCCTGGCCTGGAGACACGCGTTTCATAATTTTCACTCGCTACGCTCGTGAAAATTAACCCACTTGTGACTCCAGTCCGGGAGCGTGAAATAATGGGAATCTTATTTCACGTGAATAAATAGTTATTTTTTTTTCAAAAAAAAAAAAGTACTTTTTTTTTCCATTTTTCGTCACGTACTTTTTTACTTTTTTTTTAAAAAAAAAAGTACGTGAAGTACTTTCTACATCCATGGTACTTGATGCAAAAAAAAAAGTAATCAAGTAAAAAAAAAAAAAAAACGGGTCAAGTACAGAGCTCGCGCTAAAGTCCATCCCTCATCCCGGGATTTTTGGGGGTTTTGGTAGGAACGTTTTTTTTTTGCAGTACGGGGATTTCATTAAGAAACCAGAAGTTCTAATATTGTTGAGTAAGACCACCACATAGTGGACTTGCATATACATGTGACCCCGCCGTGGAACGCAATTGGCTCGGAAAGTCAAAAGAAAGAGGAGAAAAAAGAAAAGGAAAAAAAAAAAAGTTGGTTACCGTGCGCCTGCGGCGCTGCCTGTTCCCTTCCAGTTTCTACAGGCAAACACTTGCCCCCTTTACCTTACACTGACGGGTTTTGACCAAAACCAAGAACTTGTCCATTTCGGCAAATTGACCCCACCACAGAACGGACGAATTCCGGAAATGCAAATGCCGGTGTTTTCGCGCATTTTCATGTTGCAAGACGTCAGGATCAGGGAGAGAAAATCTGGTTGTGGGATTTACATTGGCCCTCTTTACCCTACATGGATTTTGACCAAAACCAAAAAATTGGCCATTTCGGCAAAGTGACCCCACCACAGCGCGGACGGATTCCGGAAATTCCAATCGCGGTATGTTTTGGGGCTGAAAACCCACTGATTTTCAGGAGAAAAATTGCTTCCAAATCTCGGAATTTTCCGAATTTTCCTGAAAATGACCCTTGTTTACGAGTATGGGTTCATATTTTGCGAAAATTTAAGTCACTAAAATTTTGTCCATTTTTCCGTATATACCCCACCACAAGCCGGGATTGGCCCGGAAATGCCACAAAACGGGGTTTCCGGGCCTCCCCAGCTAACCTTTTCAAGGAACGTTTTTCCGTACCCGAAATCCATTTTTTCCCCATTTTTTCCCATAATTAGCGCGACCACTGGTCAAGTACTTGAAGTATCAAGTACTGGGATTTTTCTACTTTTTTTTACTTTCTGGAAAAAAGTACTTTGTACATCCATGGTTTACGTGTGAAAAAAAAAAAGTACTGCCAAAAAGGTCTTCACTATCGGGGGACTTTCATTGATGTTATTTCCCCTCCCTCCCATCCTGCTTCGCTTCAAACTGTTCAAATTCTTCAATTGCATTTTCTTTTTTTTATCATTTTTAGCGTTTTTTTTCCCCCGGGTGCAAAAAAAATAGAAACGGGACCTTAGAACATGGATGTCCAAAGTACTTGAAGTATATCAAGTACTTGATCCCCCAAAAAATCCAATACTTGATACTTCAAGTACTTGACACCCTATTTTTTTTTCTAGTACTTTTTTACTTGTTCTCCCTCTGTCAAGTACTTTTTTCACAAAAAAAAACGTCAAGTACTTGATCAAGTACAAAAAAAAAGTGGGTACTTGATCAAGTACTTGACGTTTTTTTTGCGAAAACAAGTACTTGACAGACTCTGCCAGAGGGTAAAAAAGTAAAAAAGTACGAGAAAAAAAAATAGGGTATCAAGTACTTGATTTCTGTCAAGTACTTGATCAATCTTCAAGTACTTGACTGTCATTTTGAGAGGAAAAAAAAGGGGGGTCAAGTACTTCAAGTACCATAAAAATCCGAAAAAAGTACTTCAAGTACTTTGGACATCCATGTTAGAATGGTGGAGGAATAAAAATAAACAAAATTCATTTTTGCATTTATCTATCCACAAAGTTGTTGTCTTTGTTTTTCCTTCCCCCCCGCCCTATTTGTGAAATGGCCAAAACAACCTTTGTGGATACTCCTTCCCACTTTTCTATTTCCTTCAATCAAATTTTCTGCAAAAAAAAAAATCCCGAGACACCTTTTTTTTAAGACGCATGCATGAGAGAGGCTCATGCAGCAAAATAGTTTCGCCCCCCTTTTTTTCTTTTCTTTTTGGTGCTCCGGGAGGGGTCGATATTGACAGGTCGTTGACAGGTCGCTGACACAGGGGCTTTATACACACCCCCCTGATATTGACAGGTCGTTGGCCGACTTCCGGAAGCACCACTTTTTTGAAAAAGGTTTTCAGTGCCCCTTTGCGTTCCGTAAGAAACGTGTCGCACTATTAACTTAAAATGAATCAACGACCGTCCCGCTCACAAAAGGGCAGGATAGGAATCCATAGCGATTCCTTTGTGCGTGACGTTCGCGATTCACTGTAGTACCTTCCTCTTCTTAACTCCGCGCTAACCCCCCTTTGAGCCTCATTCTGGCAAAAGGGGAACGAACTTAGTGATGTTTTTTGTGCACACCGACCCCTTCCTTCCAGGAGTCACAAAAAGCCTCAATTGATTCAAATTTTTTTTTGATAATTCGCTCGATGTGCTAGGTGAATTGATATTCACTCAACCCCCCACGTCTTTCCCCTGGCGTTTGTACTATCAACTTGACTTGGTTTGGATCCGCTTCATTGTCTTACTTATATCCATTTTTATCAGACTAATTTATCTTTCACCAAAAACTGTTATTTTATACCTTCTGCTGTTGGCCGCAGGGCATTGTGTTTTCATCCATGACTGGCATGGTGCGTGGTGCCTGCTTCAATCACCATTCTCTTTTCTAGATGGTCAAGCATAGAGTTACTTTCATCTTACCAATGTATACAGCGTTGTTCCCCATTTTGATGTAGCGTAAAAGATAAGGGCGCTGTGAATGGCCGAGGTTTTCAGTTTTTTTATTTAAAAGGGTAATCAAGAGGCTTGGATGAGTCTTTATCAACGTTTCTTTTCGAGAAACTACTCTTGTTTTCCGCGAGTTCAACCGTTTTCTATGTGTGTTTTTGTTGTTGGGTTTATTCTTTAGCCCCTTGTTTTGCTTGGAGGACCCCAACCAGACCCTACATCACGCAGACTTAATTAACCTGCGTCTCCAATGATTCCCGTTCATCAGGCTGATGAGAGGAAGCGGGAGTAGAGCATATCAGATGTAAACCACGAAAATGGATTGTAGGACTGCATGGTTGGGGGGGTCCAGCCAGGGTTTTGTATTAGTCAAATTTGTTTCTCGCTAACTTCCTCTCTCTTACTTTATTTTTTGGCATCGCGTGGGTCAGTCGGAGGTACCTGCATCAACAACCACAGTTTTTTTGGTTGGAAACTGGCTCCGGCAACAGGAGCGTGACCACCCTCGACAATGCAAGGCAACTATGCATCTATCAGCTTTTCTTTTTGCATCACACGGCAACTCTGTCTGATGCACGAGATAAATAAATCAAAAAAAAATGGAAAGAAAAAGAAAAAGAAAAATAACTAGTGAGCACCTGGGTGTTGGCTTCGCATGAGGTGCTTCATTAAAACATAAAACGGCCGTTGTGGAACAGCACATTATTTCAAAGAGTTTTGGGATGACGGGGGTGTTATGGTGTTCTCAAGTCCAGAATTTTGTTTTCTTTCCGCTGCAGTACAAAGGGATACAAGCCATTAGGTTTCCCTTTACATCTTCTGTTGTTGTGCCGTCATCCATTGCTAGAATTCTAGCATCGTACGTGGTCCAGTTGAGGTGCCTGCATCAATAACTTTCTTTCTTTCTTTCCCTGAAGGTGCATGCGTACAGTGATCAAACGCAATGGATTGAGTGTCAATCAAGTAGAGTGTGCTGTCGAAGTGCCAAAACAGAAAAAAATGGACACGGTTTGGGGGCATACCTAAACCAGTAGATTAATTAAAGCAACCTATTTCGCACATGGCAAAAGGCAGCGGGTGCTCTGTTCAGCAATTTTAAAAAAATATTAAAAAGGTGCGTTCTGCAGAATATCAAGCGAAGGGGAACGCCGATCCCACCAGGCGATGGTGTGTCTGGGGACCCCAAAATCGCACCAAAACGCCCTTTGTTAAAAAAAAAAATATAATTGCACTCCACCACCCAGCAACAATTCCTTGCCTCCCATGGAAAAAAATTAACGTGAATTCCGTGTGTCTTTTTTCCTTTCACAAGAAAGACAAATTCATATACTTTCAAATTTTATTTGAAAGTATATGAATTTGTCTTTCACGTTTTTTTTTTATTTTTCTCTTTTCAAGGTGGCTAAGCACCGAGACTTAGGTTCACCTTGCAAACCATTCTCCATGGTTTTTATTTCAATTTAAAATGTGTATTGCGCGTGAGGCATATTCATCTTTCAATATAGGTAGTGGACCACTCAATCTTTCTTTAAAACGAATCCGAACCCGCAACGGGGGCATTTTTATTGATTTTTTATTTGTACAAAGTGTGCTTTGATTGTATGACTATCATGCACAGATACGTTCAAACAGGTTTTGTTTAGGTGGCTCAGCATTGCGAGGTTTGTTACCTTCCTCACTTTTGTTTTTGCTTTTGTGCTTTCATCCAGCTGGCAGCGTACGCGGGTCAGCGGAGAGGTGCATCAATAACTTCACTTTGTTGGCCACCCCGGTACAGCCGGTCATTGTACCAAGGTACACTGTTCACGAGAGGGCTTTGTATTTCAACTCTACTTTGTTTTCTATGATTCCTGCCTATTGTTTCTCTGTTTTTTTTGTTTTGTTTCTGTTTCTTTTGCGTTAAAAAAACACGATTCGGAGAAAAGTACTTTTTGAAAGAGTTGGGTACTTTGCTGAAAGAAAAAGTACATTTTTTGTTTCCCAGGTCACCTAAAAACACAGTACAAAATACTTTCCCGAACCGTGTTAAAAAAAAATGTGGTAAAAAGTAAGCGGCATGAGTAAAAAACTATTTCAAAAAAAACCTCCCTTTTCTGCCCCTTCCTTGAGGATGATGCATTTTGCTTTTGATGGGGAGGTTTTTTTTTTTTGATAAAACAACTTGTTGTCAATCCTAAAAATATTGGAGGCAGCGCTGCAGGGCAAACAAAACGGATTGAAAAAGACAGAAGCTCGCTTGTTTCTTTTTGAGTACTCAATCAACCATAACAACCGTACTTCAGTTTAACACATTTTTTTTCGCTTTTTTGTTTTCCCGGCTTTGAGCGCACAAACAAAAGACCCGATCTTTTTTTTTTTTGTCTATTATTATTTCCACAGACTAGCCAGGAGGACTACATCATGAAACTACATCGTACCGACTATGTGCTAAACTAATAGTGTTACTGGTGCAATACTAGTCATAAAATAGTAGTTATTTGGGTTAGTAAGACTACTAGTAGTCCCCTCTGGCTATAGTCTGCCGTGTCCTCCCCCTCCCCCTCCCATCCCCTCACCCTAAGTCGTTCGGCATTAAGTCGAACCGCCTTCACTCTCACATCGCTTCAGATGCAAGATCACAAGGCAAGGTCGTGGCGCTCCTCAAGAGGCGTCTGCCACCTCTCTTCCTTTCTTCCTCCCCCTCATCCGACAACGTGCCCTTTTCTGTTATTCTCTAGTTTCTTTTTATCCTTTTATCCACACCATGTTTATAGCACCCATAGTGAAAGCATCTCCCCCTTTTTGACAGTTCCGCATATTATAAGGGGGTGCGATAAAGTGCTATTTTGGGATACGTCAGAGCCACATTAGCAGTAGATTTCGTTGCAGTGGTCGAAGGGCGGCATGCTGGCCTATGGTAGTATGGGTAATCACAATGTTCGATGTTATCTGAGGTCAATACCTGCTTTGTTCTGTCCACATTCCCCTCCGCCACGTGGACGTGACAACCGTGTATAGCATACCTTACCCCATCATTTAACCCAACCCAAATAGGAAACACACAACACTATGTACGCAAGCGCAATCCTCACGACCTATGCAGGGTTCTCGCCTCGCGATGTGTACAAATTTCACTGCGAAAAAGGAGGCGTCCGCGAGATTGGGTTGATCCGTGATAGTCTTCCTTCTAAGGTCGACGATTTCGCGAGCGTTAAAGAGATGGACTTGTCCAGCACACTGTTAGGCGACAATGGAGCATATGCGGTTCTCGAGACTGTGCGGGCTTTATATAAGCTCGAGGTACTTCGGTTAAATGGTTGCAACGTGACAAACGCGATTGTGAAGATGCTGGCGCAGGTCGCGGTGTCGCATCCTTCCTTGCAAGTAATCGATCTGTCTGACAATGAATTTCTTAGTGCACCGTGCGGAGAGTTGCTGTTAGAGGTGGTGAGGAAGGCGCCAGGGATCATAAGGGTGTCTATGGGGAAGACTAATGTGCCTGGGGATTTGATGAGAAAGATTCGAACGCAGTTGGCGCAGAATGTAAAGGGCTTCTTGACGACGTCAGACCCGGAAGGGGTGCACAGCTTTCTCCTGGAGGCGGCGATAAGCGAAGTGCTCTCAGACTCAGAACGGTTTCTCCTCACCAAGACCGTGCGCACACAGCGACTAGACAGCGTGCTAAGGGACGCTGCCCCGCCCGTTGTAGGGCTTCTCCCACAATGGGACCTCCCGCAGCTGACAAGAGACGAGATGGAAAGGGCGGAGGATTGCTTCAGGAAGGAAGACCCAAATGAGGCGTCGGTTCTAGGGTTGTCCAGAGTTGGTATGGGTTTTTGTATTGACAGTAAAAAAGCGTATTGGTTGGTAGATTGATTTAGTGAGGTTTGGGGGGGGGAGTTCTGAAGATTTATGAAAAAAAATTCAAAAAAAAAAAAAAAAAACCCCTACAGTGGACTGCCTAAAGAGCTATGGAGTGACCGGAGCGGATCAGGACGACGTTTTTTTAAAGCACGTCTTTGAGAAGCTGAACACCGCAGAGAATGGGTTCATCTCGACACGGGAGTGGCTTATTTTGCTGCGTAATGTACTTGCATACGAGAGTGGTGTGTACAAACAGAACCACGCACGGCAGCTACGCATGGCCTACGACCTTGCGGGGACTGGCAGCGACACGACGGCCCTCCACGCAAGCGCTTGCATCAGCAACCTCAGCAACATCACCGGACGCTCCCTCCCTGATTCCCTAGAAGACAAAGTGCAAAACATCCTTATCGCCGCCAGCGGCCTCGCCACCATGGACGAAAGCCTCATCCCAATGAGCCTCGAGGTCTTCTCAGAAGCAGAAACCGTGTGCGAATGTCTCATCAACCGCACCCTCCGTGAGGCCGTCCTCCACAACAAACTCTACGTTGAGGATATCTAAATTTTGAAAACTCGGCTTTTTTTCTAAATCGTCACTTCTTTTTTTAACCATATTTTTCGCCCCCCTCCCCCCACCGTTAACATGGTGGAAAGAGGCAATCAAACTAACAAAGAACAGCAACTTTTCCTCTATCTTTCCTTCTCCTCCCTTTTTTTATCAGATTTCCACGAAATGGATGTAGGACTGCATGGTTGGGTGTCCACCCCTGCCCGGTTATGTACCAAGGTACACTGTTCACGAGAGGGATTTATATTTCAACTCTACTGGTGCTCCGGGAGGGGTCGATATTGACAGGTCGCTGACAGGTCACTGACACAGGGACTTTATACACCCCATTGACATGTCGCTGACCAGGTCGTTGAATCGTTGAATCGTTGCATCAGGAACAGGATGAAAGGGTCATGCGAGAGAGGGTGTTTGAGCCGCTGGATGTGGATGGGTTCGCGAGATTGGGTCGCAATGACCCAGTTCACCCCTGAGCGCTGGACACCCATCTACCTTTTCTTTTTCTTCTTCTCGATTGAAAATTAATCATTCTTCTTCCAAACCTACTCACTCATCTTCTCCAGACAAACACCCTACACATTTTTTAACCATGAAGACACTCCTTCTCTTCTCCGTTCTTTCTCTGCCTTATTTCTGCAACGCTGATGATAGCATAACCACAACTGAGAGCGATCCAGATTCTTGCAGCGATCCTAAGACATGCAAAGCTGACGGCAAAACCAAAACACAAAAAGACACACCCGAACCTTCAGAAGTAGAGCTGAGGGAGATTGAAGAGGGGCGGAAACGACGTGGCGACCATTTGTTTTTGACGGATTATGTTTTGGAGCATGCACAGAAGGTGTGCCGTGCGGTGTCGTGGGGGATAGCGAAGAGGGCAGGGCTCAACGTGAAAAAGCGGTGTGAGTGGTTTGTGGATATCGTGGAAGAGTTTATAGGCGAAACGTTGGATCAAATCATGCACACAGTGGAGCACACAATGCTCTCAATCGTCGACAACGCAGCGCACAGTGCAAACTACCACGACCTCATCCGGCATCTCTCCAAAACAGCAAAGTTCACCCTCGACAGCAATAAGACGCCAAAAGAAAAGGCCATCCGCTCCCGTCTCAACGAAGCACTCCATATGTGGGTCATCAACGTTGTCACAATGCAAAAAGCAAAGGGGCAAGACACGCTGCCTCCCTCTGCCTTGAAGTATGGCATTTTTTCTCTCTCTTTTTCTTATGACTCGCCCCACAAAAATAGCAACTCAGTTACTCTCATTAAAAACTGGCGACTTTATGTTGCCTATCATCAAAGCCTTTCGACAACGAATGTGATCAATGTGACTAAGCACCGAGAGGCTTAGGATCATCTTATAGCACGGATACTGCCAGATCTGGCCAGATATGGGGAGCGAAGTCCCGGATATGGCTTGTTTCCCAGATTTGAAATCTGGTTCCCAGGCCAGATCTGGAAGTATCCGTGATTTTTTTTCAACTTTCCTTTTCATATACTTTCAATTCTGTGAATTGAAAGGATATGAATCTAATTTATTTTCATCTTCCCTCACAGACAGCTGCGTGCACAGGGCATCAACGTTGGCTCTGTAGAGGATGAGCTGTTCGACCCTGAGGACTACGGCAAGGAAGGATGGGGACACCATGCATGATAGGAGGTGTTCTGCAGAAGTGGTTTTGCATCCTATTGCGACCTACCGATATCGACCAAAAAACAAAACAAAAACGTCTATACCTTCCGTGCAAAGGCTTCGGCCAACATTGAGTACCGACCAGAGTTCTCCCACATGGTGGGATTACTCGGCGATTGTCGACAAAAATGGTTGTGCAGCGATGTGATGGTGTGCACCACTATCATAAAGTGGAGGCAAACCAACCACATTTGCTCCCACAGTCTTAACGTTTACACCCTCAGAATCCGCTCCCAGATCCATTCCTCACAGACGCTGTTTTTTGTGTTTTGTGAGACTGAGGGCGCCTTCACTCCCCGAAAAACGATTACGGAAAGGATGTACACTCACATCCAATATTTTTTTTCCTCCAGCACCGTCCGGTGTACGGTGAGGCGTTTGCACTTTCGACTCTTTTCCCTAGAAAACGACTCTCCTCTCCCTCCTTTTTTTCAGATGTCATCCAGCCCCCTATACCCACACATCCCCTGCAATACCAACCCGAGCTCATATAGTATTATATCGTACTGGATGACGTGCACCAGCTTATCGCGGCTTGTTCCTTGACAGGGAGGGCTCTCAGGGCACGCACACTTCTCCTTCTTGATGCGTCTGCAAACGCGGTCACGACGGCGGGAAGGTATTTCTTTAGGCACGAAGCTGACGCCGAGAGGCCGCACATACTGCACCGCAAATATGTGTGTTCAATAATGTTGCCCAGGTTCCGAAAAACACAAAATTTTGTTTCCGGACCCGGGTTTGGGAAAGCTCTTAGCTCAGTTATATGCGTAGCCACGCATGCATCTTCCTCCCTCCGTCCCCTGTGGCCCACCCTCTTTTTAAGCGTTTTTAGGAATGTGTTTCCCCTCGTGGCCCAGGCAGCGCACTTCGCGCGGTTCACCTCAGCCCCGACCTCGTCCGCCCAACTCAAGAAACCCCGAAGCCTCGCAGACGCCTGATCTTGTGCGCGTCGTTATCCGCGTACCTTCCGAGAAGATCTTCGTTCAGCATGCTGTGGCACCGTGCGATTCTTTCGAACTGATGCGAACACGATGTGTTGTGTCGCAGTCGCGTCTTACGTCACCGGTACAGCCGGTCCATCTACCAAGGTTACACTGTCACGAGAGGGCTTTGTATTTCAACCTTTTTTTTGATAAATTGTTGGAGTAGTGTAGTTGCCTCGGGTTGTGTTGCCAGAGTCGTGCAATCTCCACTGTTTTTTTGTTGTACCAAAACCCTCTTTTCTTCATTCCATTTCACATATTTCCCCCCAAATAATCCTTCCAGAATCCACTCCCCCAACCCCCCCCATAACCCCCACCCACCCCACCCCCCCCCAAAAAAAAGCTTGGGTTCATCAACCAAATGGCGTCAGAAGGGGAGGTGTTGGCGTTGGGGTCTTCCGTGCCGTCGTCCTCTCCGCCACCGTCCCCGACACAGCCGTTGCAATGCAACGAGCCCTTCCCCACGGTCGATGGGGACGACGACGACGAGGTCATCGTGGAGATGGGTACCCCCCCGTCACCTTCCTCCTCCTCACCCCCGCATGGGGTGCCTTCAGTTCCGGTACCACGCCCTTTGCATCGTAGGGGACTGCCAACCAGCCAACTCGCTAAACTCCAAAACTCCTATTCAGGCGCAGCTCTCACCGGGGGATCGAAAGAGCGAGAACGCTGGGACAAAATCGCGGCCCAAGGAGGTTCTCCCTCTGACTCAATAGGGGTACGCTTCGCGCAGGATCAACAGGAAACACCTCATACTCCAGTTGCGTTGAAGAATGAGCGAATCTCCGCAATCACTGCACAGCTCAGCGCACACCCTTTGGAGCCAGAAAAGAAGAGTGAAAGGGAGAAAGAGAAGGCAGCAGGGGCGCCGTCTTCTTTGAACAACAGTCAAGATCATTTGGATAGATCAACCAGCAGGGCGCAAGAGGAGGTAGCTGAAGAGGTGGTTGAGGAAGGGGGTGAAGTGCCATTGCGTGATGCGTGGGTGGCGTTGTTGCTGTTAGTGGCAAATTTGTTGTATTATTTGCTGTTTTGCGCAGTGCCAATGGGAATGCGGCTAGCCTTAGAACGTCCAGATGGATTCCGCGATGGAGAGGATTACGAACGCAGTGCAACCCTCGTTGCCTGCATCTCCGCCTGCCTTGTTGTGGTTCTTGCCTTAGCCTTGATAGTCCTTCTCTGTCTTGTATACGTAGCACACACCCAGCACCTCTCCTCCCATACCCGCTATGTGCAGATCATCTGGGTGATATCAGGGTTGTTCTGCTTTGCAGTCGTCGCCACGCAGATGGGGATGTGTCTGGTCTATCATTTTTTGTGGGATTTGGAGATGTACAGGATTTTTAGACATGATGTGACACCGCTTGGTGCGTATCAACTGGAAACCTGTGGAAGGGTGATCGGAGCGATCGCGTTGTGTGGGGCTACAATAATCTGTTTGTTACGATGCGCGCGGAAGGTGCAAGGCAAGCAGTTTCCATATGTCCGTGGCTGGGATTTCTGGGCACTGCTTACTACTGTTTCTGCGACCTTTCTTCTCAGTCTCTTGGCAGGGTGCATACCTTCGTGTCTTAGGGTGAAGGCGCGCGCAGAACTGCCATCACAACTTCAAGAGGAAGGGTTCCGGTCGCCAAGCTTTGCGCATCAAACCGAGTTCACGCTTCTCGCTATCGGATCTGCTTTGGTAGCGTTTAGCACCTTTTCGCTTGCAGTGTTGACGTTGACGCTGACGAGGGTGCGGTTGTTCATTTCACATAAAAATGCGGCAGTCATTTTGTTGTTACTTCTCTTCGTGGGGATGGTTCTGGAGGTAGCAGGAAGGGGGTTGCTTCTGGCGGATTTGCGTGGGAATGAGTTAGTTGGGAACCGCAACGCTGACATCGCGGAGGCCTTCCGTATTGAAAAGGTGGGAGTCCTGCTGGGACCGTTTCTCTTCTATGCTGCAGCAATGAGCATAGCCTATGCGGACATCCTTCACTCCAGCACCCCAATCGATATGTTCGATGACGACGACGACATGGACTTCCCCGCGCCCTCCAGAAGCGACGTACATGAACCTAGAGGTGAAGCGAAACGACTTCGCCGAGGGACCGAAAATACTGGATAAAGGGGAGGGAGATATAAGGAATGAAATTTGGTGTGTTTTTTTTTTTGATTAAGGGGAGGGAGGGAGTGGGGGCTGGGGTAGTGGTGGCCGTATTGCAATACAAAATACACATCACAATACAGTTGTACTCTGATGTATGTATTCCTAAGGCTTGGGATTGGGTATATTTTGAGGTGAGGGTTCATAAGGGAGGGGGAAGATTTTTACAGAGGGCTGTGCGGAGGCTGGTTCATCTCAAAAAAAAATGCCTTTTTCTTTTTATGTACACCAAGGGGTTGTATATACCAAGATTCGTTTAGATATATGTGTATGTGTTATGTGTGCTTCAAGTTATCTTTTTTTGTATCTAGCTAACCCCAAATGGGGAGGGGTTTTTATCATACCGTAGAGTGTCTATTCCAAGGCACAAAAAAAAATGTGGGGCGGGAAGGGGAGAGGGGAGGAGTTTGTTTTTGTAGCCTGGGGTGGGGTTTTTTTCTTCTTTTTCAGCGCCTGCTTCCGCCGATGAACGGTGAGGTGTTTTTTTCTTTTTTTCCTTCTTAACCTCCTCTTCTGTTTCTTTTTCCACTTTTTCCCCCTCTCTTTTTATTGGTAACCAAAAAGCAAACACGGGCGAAAGGATTGAACCATTCCTAACCATTTTTTTTCTCTTAATAGGGGTGTCCACCGTAGAGAGGGCAGATTCACCAGGGGTTTCTCTGTTTCTCTGTTTCTCTCTTCCTTCGTCCGCAGAAGCCTTTGACTCCCCCCTCCGTTTCTCGTAGTTTGTTCGACAGGCAAACCCAACGGGATTTTTTTTTCTCTCTCTCTCTCTCTCTCTCTGATCATCGTTAAGTACTGTGGGATTTTGCGTTAGATACAGTACCCCCCCTCTGTCCTGGATTTCCTTTTCCCGGGAAATTGGTCTGCAAAAGACAAGAGGACTTTTTCAGAGTTTCAATCCATGCATGGAATATTTCACAACCCATACCAACAGGAACATCCCCTAATGGTGGCAGTATTGTGATGGGAGCCCATTGGAATACGCAAAATACATCAAAATACATCACAATACACGTATTGTGATGTATTTTGCGTATTCCAATGGGCTCCCATCACAATACTGCCACCATTACCATCCCCCCCTTTAAAAACCGCGCTAAGCAGATGGGATGCTTAGTTCTATGATCGTCTTTCCAATTTTTCCCCCCCCCCTCTCCCTTACACATAGTGTTACTAGAAAAACCGGAATAATGTCGTTTTGATCTGATACTCCCCCGTTTAACCTTTGCGTCAAATTCAGATGACTGTTTAGATGCTTCTTAACGAAAATAATTTTCCCTTTTATCAAGATCAGGTTGTGAAAGTCCGGTGTTTTTTGGTCTCAAAGAGGGTTTCCTCTTCACGGCCCAGGTAGTCAGGTGGGGAGCGTATTGTAATAAAAATAACACCACAGCATATTTTATTACACACTTTTACGCACAAACAAACCTTTGTATTTCGTTAGCTTTTTCGGGGCGATAAAAATTGTGTTTTGTAGGGCAAAAAAACGAACCTATCCGTACAGGAGGTACACTGTCTCGAAAGGGATTTGTATTTTCAAGTCAAAAAATTGTTTTTGAAGTTATGGTGTAGTGTTACCCCCTTTTTTTTTTGCCAGCGATTCTTTGACCTAGAGGTTACGACACTCACCCCAGACAGCCCCAGCGGAACTTTCCTTCTGACGTGCCACGCTATGTACCACTGAAATAAATTTTTAAAAAAATCAACAAAAAATAAAAAGCTACTTTCCAGAGGACGATGAGGTGTGTCTATATCTCTTAAGTACAACAAAGCCTTCGGGCAATATTGAGTACAGATCCTGCACATAGCAGGGTGATTGTCAACAAAAAAAATACCCCCCAAAAAAAAAAAATATTGGTTAGATAGAGGACACAGCCCTATGTGCCACTCATCCTAAAATATTTTTTTTCTGTGAATGCCAACAATGACCCCCCAAAAAAGCAAGGCTATTGACCTTGTAAGTAACGTTTTTTTTCTGACGGGCATTCCATAGCTTACAACATCACGTTTTCCGAGCCCCCCCCCCACTCCCTGAACAAGACCACCTCAGTGCAAAATAGCAGCAAAGGCACAACGCTGCTTTTCAGCTGCATTTTCATTGAGCGTGACCATCAGAATTTGATTTTTTTTTTTTATTTGTTGACTTGTTTGACAACCCACCCCACCCCACCACCACCACCATCAAGGTGGATGAGAACTGGCGAAGGAACCTCCATTTTACAGTACCCCTTTTATAAGATGTCTTTTGTGTGTTTCCGTGCACACATCATAATCTTACCAGGGTGTTTTTTTCTCTGTCTTTTTATGGTGTGCGAAAATAGGTGGTGACCTACGCCGGGAATTGGACAGCTCTTTTGGAATTTTTCAAACATTCAGCGGGGGTACCAATATTTTACGCACCATTTTGCATGCGCCCGTCAGGGAGCATTGCAATAGCAGAATAGGGCAAAGGGAGAATCCCTCATAAGATGTGTGTGCCCCGTGAACCCCTCTCATCTCTCAACAGCTCTTTTTTTGTGCTTTCATCCATGGCGGCATCGTATGTGGGCTAGTCGGAGGTGACTGCATCAATCAACTATTCCCTTTTTCCCCCCCTCTTCTTTTTTTAAAAAATGCCTTGCGGTCCATCCTCTCCCCTAGGCTGTTTTGGTCTGGTGTACTGCACCACCCGTCGCTCCTGAAGGATGTGGAAGGTGAGAAAGAGGCGGAAATCGTAAAATTTTGCATTACGTATCATGCATTTTCTTCATTAGGTGACTGAGGGCTTAGGGTCATCTTATAAACTTTTCTTTCATTTGCTGAAGCGTCGTGTAATCCACTCAATGAGAAAAAGGGGGGGGGGGGGGGGGGCGCTTTTTTGATGCTTGCATGAGACACATGCCTGAGTTCTATCGCGAGTAACTCCGCATAATTTACTATGGCTTCAATGCAGTGCGTGTCAGAGGCGTGGGTGTGCATGTATCTCGAAGTCAGATGTGTGTGTGTGTGTGTGTGTTTTGCAGGTAGACACACCTTTTCAAATTTTCTTTTTCTGCAACCTTAAGGTTGGATGTGTGTGTGTGTCGTCCTTGAGCGTAGGAAAGACTAGAGGACGAAAGGCGCTATTCCGCAATCTTTTGTTCGTTTTTTCCCCCCCTTTCTCGTTCTTGTCCACCACAGGTGACTACAACCAATTTTCAAAAAAAAAAAAAAACGTTTTTTATTTTTTTGCATGAGCTCGACCAAGCTGCGTTTTTAGCACGTTTTCAACTACTCTTTATTTTTATTTTTCAGTGCTGCTGTCTACAGACAGACTTTTGCACCAAAAAATTCACTTTTTTTTTGTGACCCACCACCTCGACTGCAAATTTGGGGGGTTTTTTCTTTTTGCACAGTTTATAAGTTTTTTTTTTCTCTCTGCAGTCTTTTGTCTTCCCATTCACATCAAATCTGACCACAATTCAATAGTTGATGGGGGAAAAGTGTGTGTTTTTTTTTTTTTAGTTGCAGATTTCCATATTTTTATTGCGCTCTCTCTCTCTTTTCCCCCCCTATCCCTTTACTCATCCGACCTCTCGTTTCAGTTTACGGTTCGTTTTCATCTCTCTACCCGCGTTTGCTCGCTCCACTAAAACAAGACACCCAGGCTTAGGTGTCCTTGCACCCCTTCATCCACCTATTCGTTTGTCTTACCACCGTTTTTTTACGTTAAGGTTGCATATACGTCATGTAGGCGCCTCTACGCTGTGTGCACACCCGTTGTGTGTTCTTTGTGGGTAAGATCTTTGATCAAAAATAATAATAACATCAAGCAATCGATTGATTCTATGGCTTTTAGAGGAAGACGGTTGTAATTTTTTTTTGTGTTTTGTTTGTGCTTCCGAAGGGCATTGGGTCAGCCGAGAGGTGCCTGCATCAACTCTTTTTTTTATTTTGTATCAATTTCCCTGAAATGGCCATATTCTTTTTGTCATTGAGCGTTGCATTACCTTTTCGGCAACACCTTTTCGGTCCCACAAATGGAAACCACCATTCCTTTCTTCAAAAAAAACAAAAAACAAAAAGGACACCTGAAGGCGCCAACAACACAGTTGCATAAAAGTACAAAAAAAAAAAATTCTCTTTTTTCATTACTGGGGGGGGCCGAATAGTAGATCCCCCCTTTGAATAGTAGATCCCCCCCTAAATTTTAGACTCCAATTTTTTTAACCCTATTTTAGGTGCTCGAAAGTGGAGTCTGACCCCCATGTCCAGATCACAAAAATGCCCGATGAGTCCAATAAAGCAACAGATTTCATGTTTTGAGTAGTTGTGGTAATATGTGGAAAAAAATTTATACAGGGGGGATCTACTATTTAGGGGGGATCCACTATTCGGCCCCCCCCAGTAACCCCTCCTCCCTCTCTCTCCTTCTCTCATCGCAATTTTTTTTCCAGGAATTCCCTTCCCCTACTCTACCCCTTTCTCCCTCTCCCTTTCTCCCTCTCCCTTTCTCCCGCTCCCTTTCTCCCCCTTTCCTAAAATGGTGTCGACCAAAGTGAGAAAGCAGACAATTTTTGTGAGTGCTTGCAGACGGAGATTGAAAAAGATGATGATTGAAAACGGTGACGGAGCAGATGGTGAAGAACATGTCAAGAAGAGCCCCTTCCCGCAGATGGTAGAGCATTTAAGGGAGTGTATGGACTCCGTGAAAACACTTCGCGCGGAGATAGACAAACTGCGGAAGAAAAAGGACGCTGCCGCTGCCACCAAACGTCATGAATACAACACAGAAATCCATCGCGCCAAAGGAATTTTACGCAAAATGCGGGAATCTCTTGCCCCACTGCAGAAGGAGGTGCAGAAGTTGGAGTCCAAAGGGAAAACTTCGTCGGAAAAATATATTGCAAAAAAGCGCGATTTTAATCACAAAGATGAGCTGATTATTAATATGTACACTGAGTTGGAGAAGTTGGAGTTTAAGGATACTGAATTTTCTGCGAAGGAAGCTGAAGTGATGGATGACGCAAACAACATGGTGAGGCAGGTTCGTCGCGCTCGACGCGAGGAAATGATGAAGGGTGCATTGTGCAACGATGACGCCGGACCCCCTCCTCCCGAGGAAGAAGACCCAGACTTTGACGCAAAACAGCAAGAAATCGCGCAGAACCGGAAAGAGCAGGAAATTATCCTCGGAAGAATCCTGAACGGGCTTGGAACACTAAAGGAGCAGGCGTTGAACATTGGTGACCAAATCGACCAAAGTAACGAAGTGCTTGAGACAATGGATAAACGCGCAGATGTCGCAACAGACGGCCTGCAAAAACTCAACAAAGCGACCCTCCGTGCACTGCAGGAGGCCTCAAACCAAAGCTGCTTCACTAACATCGCATGCTTCTTGCTTTTGATAGCCCTCGTGGGGGTCGCAGTGTATTACCTTGATTTAGTGTAATTTCGCGGAGCAAGAAAAATAAAATCGGCTTTACAGATCTGTGGTAAGACATTCAGGGTGATTTTTGAGGTGTTTTTTTCCAACTATTGATATACCATAGATCCTCTTATCAATATGTTCTTTTTTTAACTGGCTGCAATTTTTTTTGAGTTTTTAGGGTGGGTTTAGGATGGGGATTTTGTGTAAAACAATAGGGGTTGTTTTTTGTTTCGTTCAGTTTTGTCTGTAGATTTATGTTTTTTTGAGGGTGGTGTCTGGGGAGGCGTTTGAGCTTTCAACTTTCTTTGTTTTCCCTTTGACAAATAGTGATGTGGGTAAAAGAGAAGGTGAACCTTCGCACTGAAGTGGCAACTACACTGTGTTTCAACACATTTTACAAAAAAAGAATTTGTGTCAGGTCGTCAAGGCTAGCGTGGGGTCCAATCGCGGGCGGCTCTAAGCAGCTTGCAGATGGACAACGCGTTCAGTGGCGGCCATTAACAAGCCACGGAAAAGGATTTATTTTGCTTCACTCACCTTCTCCCCCACAAAATGGGGAACAGAAACCCCCAACAAGACTGCCGTTGTCTTGGGATAATGTTTGCTGTGTGTCTTAGCGTGGCTCACGTACACTCACCTTCCCACCCCAGCACTGCTTTTTTCCCCTCTGATCCATAAGAGGTCTTCCACTTCAAGAAACACTCTAGCGTTTATTAGTGTGGCCCTTTTTTTGTGTCTGGGTGAGTAGGTGATCCACCAAAGGTTTTTTTGTATTGTGATATTATTGTGTTCCAAAATAGAGAGATTGGTCGAGAGAGTTGAGAAAACAGGTGGAATTTGCACGAAATACATTTTTTTGGCCATAACTTTTTATGGCACAAAACGGCACACCAAAAATCTAGCTGCCAAATGCCATGGTGGTCCATAAGGGGGTCCGCGCGGGCCACCGTGGCGCCGTTTGCCACTTTTAAAAAACAGATAGTGGAGCTCATCCTCAGGTGTCGACACTAATACCAACTTTTCAACAAAAAAAAACTCTTTCGTTACGTTCTGGTTCTGTTTTCTGTTTGAACACGGCGTTGTTTTATTTCTTTCTGATGTGTTCAAGAGACATTGATCTCAATGATCAAGGCTGCGTCACACTCATTAGGTTCATATGAACTTTTCTTTGTGAGTTTGCACTTTCAACTTTCTCTTTCTTTTCAACAATTAAAGAAATCACATGCACACCCCCCCCTCCTTTAAATCAGTCTTTCCTTCGCTCAAACTGCCATATCTTTGCGAGGTGACTGGGAAGACGTTTTACCCTCCCTCACCACTGCATATGCTCAACCCCCCCTTCCTCCCCTTTTGCGAAGACATCACTATTCTGCGACACAAACCATACCCACCATTGCAAACACCCCCCTGCAATGTCGTTCTCCCCCCTTACCCCTTACCCCTGACCCTCTTCTAACCGCACCACCAGGGCGCCATGCGCACACCCGCACGAGAAAATGCCGTGGGGTACGACGTCAGCCCTGACGTGCTTGAGGTGCCGTTGGACGACGTCGAGCAGGTCCGCCAGCTGCGTCTGCAGTGGAGCCACCACAAGGAGAAGCTGAGGGGCATGGTCGACATGGTGGACACAGCGCTGCCAGCAGGTGTGGTCGACACTTCGGCTACCTCTGCCACCTCTGCTTCCGTCACCTCTGTCACCCCAGTCGAAGCGCCCGTCTTCGACGGCATCTTCTCGCCAGCCTCCCCAACAACAGACGAACGCATGCGTGCCGACATGCTCCTCTCAGGCCTGCCCTCCCCAGGCCCCCCGCCAGCACCCCTCCGCCTCAGCCCCATAGGGCGTACCTCGGTGGCGGCACACCCAAGCAGCCCGTCTGCGTCGGCGATTCTACACAACATGAACACGACGTTGAGCACGTTGCAGCGGAGTGTGGAGAGGGAGAGGGAGGCATCGGTGCAGCTGCCGCAGCCGCTTCCACAGCCGGTTCTGCGGGGTGTGGGGAGGCCGCAGCAACATCAACAACAACAACAACCACAACCACAGCAGCAACAGCAGCCACATTATCAACAACAACAACCACAGCAGCCACCTCAACAGCAGCAGCAGCAGTCCACCCGCCGCAGTGTCTCCCCCGAAAGAGTCCGCATGGCCGTCAAAATGGCAGAGAGCGGCTACTGGCACAACCACGCCAGCCCATACCTTACCCCCCAGAAGCGTGGCAGCCGCGTCTCCACCCCTACCGACGGAAGGACGCACACACGCCCCGAGCGCAGCCTTGCCCAAGCACTGTCGCCACCTTCACCTGAGGAGGTCATAGAGGAGCGAGCACGCTTCAATGAGGGGCACGGTGCGGTCTTGGGGTTGGCCATCAAGCATGCACAACAGAAGCAGCGGGCGCAGGCAAAGCGTGCACAGAAGGCTGCGAAGACGGCTTCTAATGGCGAAGCCAACACTGCAAACGAACGCATCAATACAGAAAACACCGACAAAGCCTCAACAACCTCCGCACGAACCCCCTTATCCGACAAAGCAGCAGAGGGAGACGAGGCGTCGGGCTACGCCACCCCCACCTCACCCGCCCCTTCGTCTCGCACCGAACAAACAAAATCACCCAAATCACCCAAATTACCGCAACACGACCGCCCAAAGAAGAAGAAGAAACACCGCCACCCCTCCTCACCTTTGCACCACGCTGCCTTTACGACGTTGAGCACGAAGAAGACGAAGGTGAAGAAGGGATACGAATTGCCGGAGAGTGCGAAGCCGGTTCCGAAGAAGAAGGTGAAACGGACGCCACGGGTTCCTATCGAGAGTGCTGAGGAGACGGCAGCGGGGACAGGACGGGGGGAGAGTGTGGTGCGCAGCGAGGCTTCGACACCTTTGTACCCTGAGCTGCATTCACCTCTGTCGGTAGGTCGTGTCGGGCCTGTCGGGGTAGCAGTAGGCCACGACGAGCTCGCAAACGAAGGCGACACCATCAGCGACAGCAACGCCTCCTCAGGGGTCTACGGCACACCCCCAGACGAAGAGCTGGCAGCTGTGATGGGCGAGGCGAAGGGGCTCATCACACCAGAGGTCCTTCCTGCAGAGCCGCCGGTAGGTCAGGTATGATTCATGATTATTTGCAGTATTTTTAAATCCTATTTACTGACAGCCTTCTACGCCCCCATCCGAACCAGCCCGCCTCCACAGCCGCTCCCACGAACGGTCGCAGTCCTCCGAAATGCGTCTCCCAGCTGCCCCTCTTCCGGACCGCTCTGTGTGGCCGCCCTCACCACTACACACTGCAGACACCCCAGTACGCTCCCCGATACGCTTTGAAGGAGACCCACACCATGATACCCGTAGTCGCAGCCGGACTGCCTCCCCACACCAACCTACTTCCCCGATTCTTTTCAAATCGCCGCCAACAAACCCAAACTCTCCTGTTAAAGTGCGACTCGCAGAGTCGCGGGGGTGGACGGAGAAGACGCCGCAGTGGAGTGGGCCTGAGGGGGAGGGGATACCACCGCAGACAAGCGACTCTTTGGGGGGGACGATACCGATGGAGGTCACGTCACCTTCTGGGGTCTCTGGGGTTTCTGGTGTGGTGGCGGCGGCACTACAACAACAACACCGCCGCCCTTCTGCCCCCGGCACCGACATACCACGCCCTCCTACAGCCGCTGGACGTGGAAAAGGATATCGATCGACGGCACAACATCCCATACCTCAACCACAACCACAACCTCAGCCTCAACCACAATCTCCCCCCCTCGGCTCCGCCGACCCCTCAGCCACCACCTTGGTGATGACAAAACTGCCAGAATATCAGCCACTCACAGACCTGGAAGGGTCGTCTCTCCCTGAAGCGGTGGTGGCAGAGCACGATGGGCTGATTCTGTGCAACAACGTCCTCGAAGGTGTCGGGCTCAAATCCCCTGCAGAACGGAGCAATGCGATGTGCGTTGCTGGCATGCGTCTTCTCTTTGTGAACGGGAAGGCCATCCCCTCCCCTACGGAGACCAGCGCCGTATTGGATGCATGGCAAGAAGGTGACATCAGTCTCGGCTTCGTTCAAACCTCTTTGGTAGTCTCAGAGACAGGCCTTCCGGAGGTGGATGGTGTGTACTGCAGCACCTCGCTCACCTCAAGCGATCGGTCCTCCTTTGTCAGAGCAAAGTTCGTGCGGCTGGGAACCGGAGAACGATCCAATGTGATTGACTTTCATTTCATGGGATTCGGGTTGTGGAGGATAAAGCCGGAAGGGTCTGTTAATAATAACATTTTTACCTCAGAGAGATTAATAGGGAAGTGGATGAAGAATTCGCAGAGGGATCCTGAACAGAACGCGGTGCAGGAGGCATATCCGATGGTCACTGCGCCAGAGGAATTTATGTTTGTTATTCAAAAAAACGCGCGTCGTGAGGAATGGCATATTCAGGTGCGTCCTTCAGGAATTCTTGCAGGGTGTGGGCCTGTCTATCAGCATGATCTAGCGCCCTACTTCGGGCTCCGTTTGGTACGTTGTAATGGCCTCCCGTTTCACCAGAACGTCATCGCGTCGATGAAGGATCTCGACAAAATGGAAATGGTTTTCATCCAATGGGATTCCATCGAAAAGAAGCAGCCGCAAGGGGGAGGAAGTCCACGGCGTAGCTCTGAAGGTGGGACCCCTCCACGGTCTCCAGTTCACACCGACCCCGTTCCTGATTCCGCGCAGAGTAGTCCGCAAAATAGAGGAAAAACTTTGGCAAGTATGCGTGGAGTGCAAGGGGCTGCAGGAAGCACACCAGCAGGGCGTGGGGCGAAACGTTCTGAGCCAAAGAGGAAGAAAGAAGGGTGTTGCAGTACACAATGATTTTGGTGCAATCAAGGTGAGAGGAGGTGTGGGTTTATCTTAGAAAACGTTTCTTTATTTCTTGTCACCTCATGAAATGAAGGAGGAAATAGAAACAACGCACTTTGAACACACTTTTGCGGTTCTAGGGACGAACCGCGCTGCAGAGCCACTCCTCACCCAAACAGGTCCAGGTGTGTGTGTTTCACTACAACCTCTCCTGGTTTTATCGTGTGATGAGTGTTAAGTTTCTATTGCTTTTTTGTGTATATGTGCGTAATTTCAAATCTTCTTCCAAAAAGATTAGTGCACACATTCATAGTTCAAAGTTTTCTTTACTATTTAAGGTGACTATGAGAGGCTTAGGGTTATCTTATAAACTTTTCTTTTTTTTGGGGTGGTGTTTTTTTTGTATTCGGTCATGATCCGATAAAAGTTGATTAAAAAAGCTGTGAGATCTGTGTTGTAGAGTACCTATCCATTTTGCATCGGGTTTAGCTGATTAACAGAGGAGCTGATGCAAAACAGAAAACAGAGGGACTCTCTCGTATTTGTAGTTGTGTTTGTTTTTTTATCAAAAAGGGAAAAAAAAACCCGCATTTGCGTTGATGCATATTACATCAAACAAACAAAAAAAAATGACAAAAAAAACAATGTTGTGTACTTCGCTGTTTCCCACACCCCCCTCTCCCACAGTTCACCCTTCCCCTTGTAGATACCAAAAGAATGTTCTCCCTCTTCTCGTTTTTTTGTGCACCAGAGTCCTATTACCCCAAGATTTGTCGATGTCGATTTTTCCAACCTTTGCCAGAGGTTTTGGGGGGAATTGTTCTGTGATATTATGGTCAACTGCATCTTCCCTTCTTCACGTGCAGTGTTTGTGGTAACGTACTGGGGTGAGCTTCATCAAAAGTCACATAATTCTGCAGTGAGGTGCAGTTCACGGTCGCCGCAAGTTCTCTTCGCGCAGGAGTCCCAGGAATGCGATTAGGAACTGTTGTAGTCGTTCTTGCATTTGTGTCAATGCTATTCAGCATTGAGAACCTGCTCCACAGTGTAGATCCTTTTTTCCCTTCTGACGTCAGCTAACGCTGAGTTCCTTCTTCCAACGTATATATTCTCACCGCTCTGTCTACCTTCCCCCCGGTGTTTTTGAGAGTGCAGTGTCAGTTGACACCCACCACCCACCTGCACACAACAGATTCCACATACACAAGAAGACTGTCACAACATGAAGACGTCACCCTTGATAGTCCTGAGCATGTGTGCTGCTGTGTCGGCGAGTGGTGGACGTCCCGACTGGGATTACGACTTCAGCATTGTTGAAGGTGACATCCAGGTGCCTGTGGAGACTGACCGTGCTGGGAAGGTGCTTGGGGCCACACCGCTGACACGTGCGTCGCAGCTGTTCCCTGTGGGTGAGGCTGTGAACTACGCTGTCGCATCGTCACTCAGCTCCTCTGATTCACGTATTGCAAGCGCAGTGCGGGATTGGGAGGCGAAGACGTGCTTCCGTTTCAACCAGTGTGCCTCGGACGCATCGTGCCCACGTCCGTACATCCGTTTCCAAAATGGAAATGGGTGCAGTTCGCCCATCGGTACTCGCTCAGCAGGTGTCAACAGTATTAACCTTGCCAGCGGGTGCTCAACGGGATCGACGATTCACGAGATCGGTCACTCCCTGGGTCTTTCGCACGAGCAGTCGCGGAAGGACAGAGACAACTACGTTACGGTCGACCTCTCACAGGTGCAGCAGGGCATGGAAGGCAACTTCAGAAAGAACAGTGCCAGTGGACGTGACCTGGGCAAGTACGACTACGGGTCGATCATGCACTATGGGGCTAACGGCTTCAGAATCGGACGTCAGCCAACAATCATCTCGCCACAGCCAATTGGGCAGCGCAACGGGCTGAGTGCAGGCGACGTGGCTGCGATTGAGTTCATGTACAACAGCTGCTCAACACGGTTCGCTGCACCCCGCTGCATTGCCTCACAGAGCGAGAGCACCACACTCGTGATCCCTGTGGGTGAGGACTTCAGTGTCGACTTCAACGCACTCTACACCACAACACGCTCCATGCGTGTCACGTACCCAAACACAAACGCGCCCAACACACAGCTCCTGACACCCTCCGGGACAACCATCACCGACACAGGCTACGCAGGCCTACGCTACACACCGACACGCAACGACGCGGGCCGCACGTTTGTCTTGGCTGCAACCTTCACAGCATCCGACGGCCCTGTCTCTGAGTGCCGTGTCAGCGTGCGTGTTGAGGGGGATGTGGTGGGGACAGCAAGCCCGCCTCCCGGGACAGCCCCTCCTCTGAGGACGCCAACCCCGCCAAGCCCCCCGAGCCCGCCTGTCAGGACACCAACCCCGCCAAGGACGCTCAGCCCCCCGAGAACGTCGAGCCCACCTGTGCGCACACCAAGCCCGCCTGTGAGAACACCTGCACCACGCACAGTACCATCTCCGTCGACCTGCAACGGACGAACGCTGCAGGTGTCGGACAGCTGCCGCTCCTCGCCAGACTGCTGTGTATCGGGCACCACTTGCTACGAGCTGAACTCACGCTCCGCAAGGTGCATGACTACATGCAGTGCAGGTCGCAGGAGGTCGTGCCGTGTGCTTGGGGGTGGTGCTCCCACGACACCCACGACACCCACGACACCCACGACACCCACGACACCCACGACACCCACGACACCCACGACACCCACGACACCCACGACACCCACGACACCCACGACTCCAACGACTCCAACAACACCGCCAACACCACCAACACAGTGCAGGAGCAGGCTCCGCGAGTACCGTTCGTGCATGGGGCAGGAGTCGTGTTGTGCATCTGGAATGAGGTGCGTGGGCAACAGGTGGTGGAAGTCATGCAGGAAGTAGGACCCTCCTGTGTGCCATTTACTTCATCGTCTTAGTTTCCAGATAAATGGTGGTCACCTCAGGCATGAGTCAAGCATTCATGGTTCGCCACCCGAAGACTGTTCGCACTTTACTGTCTGCGAGTCTTGTGTTCTCAATTGTCGCCTTTGAATTTTTTATTCCCAATGATTTCAGTTCCCCACCCTCGTGCCTTGAACGGATATAGAATATAATCCAGGACGTTTCCCCATTCTCTTTGTTTATAGAACACCGGCCCAGCCGGTTGTAGCCACACACGAACAGCACACAATATGACACTCGGCTGCTGTGGTTGGACGGGGACCCGTTGTTCTCTGACCAGAACAGTTCTTTGTGTCTTGGCAGTGTTGGTGTGGTTTTTATTAGCGTTTTTTGTTTTGTTGTGAATTGAAGAACTGAACAGCACACTATATTGCACTTTCAACGTCACACATCATTATTTTTTTGGGGTTTGTGCACCGCCCCCGTTCACACACTCCCCTTTCAATTTTTCCCCCATTTTTTTTTTGTGTCGTGAAAGAGGTTTCTTCCTCACGGCCAGGAGTCAGTGGGAGCGTAATTGTGAATAAAGATATCAACAGAATAAACATTACACACTTTACGCACAATTTTGACACCCGTTTCATTCAACAACTGTTTGTTTAAATGAGTTTTCCTTTTCATATACTTTCAATTCTGTGAGCTGAAAGTATATGAATCTAACTTTTTTCCTTATTCCTTTTTCATTTTCTTACATGCCCAACTTACTCTATCACCATTAGCAAAACACCTTTGTGCGCACATATCTATCCATTATTATACAATCCTCACTCTCATATTTAGAGTGACGAACGAGATACGCGCTGTACAACAAAGTGTCCACAGCAATGGTGCTCTATATGTTTCTTGCTGTTCCCCTTTTATACGTCCTTCAGGGCAGTACAGAGCAAGAACCCCTTCACTCTTATTCCAAAACCCCCAGTTGGTGATACGCCCTGAGCATATTGCCACCCTATCACTTTCGTTTTTTGCCTTTTGTTTCTTCTTGGCTAATTATGACGAACAAAAATAACCCCACAAAACAGCCCCACCACTTCATTTTGCTTTCATCCATCATCGTACGTGGGTCAGTCGGAGGTGCCTGCATTAATAACGTCACCTTCTTCTTCGTGCATACGTCAAAATTCTCGTCATCCTTGTCCATACTGCGTAAAGGAAGAAATTGGGCAAACCTAGTCCCGGGTGTAAAGCTCAGTCAATTATATGATCTCTCTATGGTTCGAAGTCTCCAGGCAACCTCCGCGATCAGCTCCTCGGCGAGGGCTGCAGGTGGGGCAGGCCTCCCGTTAGAGGCCGAGGAGGCGGAGTAGGTGCGTTGCCTCACTGGCTTCTGGCTTGCGCCCGCCCTGAGGCCAGCACCCCTTCGTCCAACCGCTCTTGCTGAAGGTGTACGTACGCACAGTGGAAATCACGGAAAATAACGTTCGCTCAGTGGACCCCTGTCGAAATCAACCCAATCCAAGAAGTTGAGTGGGCCAGTCGGAACAGCATGTTCCTGTCGTGCACTGCAGCAAGCTTCTGCTCAAACAGCAATGGCGCGGGTGCAAGAGGGGCGACGTCGTAAGGGAGGATCATGCACAAAAAGTGCGGTGCTGGAACGGTCGTAAAAACGTGGAGCGGGTATTTCTTCCAATTTGCGCGCAGGAGGGAATGTAGGTAACTTGCGGTTAATCATTGCAAGTGCAAGCTCCATCACAAACGTCGTCAACCGTTCCCCATCTGTGAACGTTATCCTCTCTGGGGAGACGGCCAACTTCTGCAGCACTTACTTGCATCATGCCAGCAAGAACCCCTCCTGTTAGATGTGTATGTCTGGGATGTGCTGTATGTCTTGCACGCTTTCTTTGTTTTTGATATGAGAAATCGGTCAACGACCTCTCAGCTACCTGCCATCAACCCCCCTCCGGAGCACCAGTGTTGCTTATTCATGAGGCTTCGTATTCTCTCTCCCCACTCTCTGCTCCCCCATCCACAATTTCAGGTAGAAAAAAAAATTTAATATGGGTCTTTCAGCGGATGAAGCCTTTTTGAAAATCGAGGCGATTCTTGAGGAGGTGACGTGCAGCACTGAGAAGCACAGTCTTAAGGACATGCTCCTGGAGCACTTGGAGACCCACAACGAGGACCCCTACGACGAGGTGGTGGACGCCATCCGCGAGCACCTCCGGCAGAACACCGACATTTCTGGGGAGGCAGCGGACGAGAAGATCACCTTCCCCAACAGCGGAGAGTTTGCAGGCAACTCTGCGCGCGACTCTCAACACGTTGACTCTTTCCTTTACGACGACGACACCCTTGAAACGCTTGCCGACGAGGGGAAGTTCTCACACAACTACTGCGACGACTGCGGCTCGCGCAATGTCAAGCTCCTCAACCTCCACTCCCACTCACTTCCACACGAGGCCAACCGCTTCGTCTTTGAAAAGATGCTCAGCAAATCCGAGACAAAAGGCAAGAAGCTTCTCGACGTCGGCTCCCGCACCGGAGCAATGCTCTACACCGCCGCACTCTACGTAAACAACGCAGTTGTCCCCGAAGGCGAAGAAGGCGACTTCTCCGGAGCCAACAGCTTTGCTTCCATCAAGGGAATCGAACTAAGCGGGTTCTATTGCAAACTTCAGAAGCAAACTGTAGAGCAGTTCGGCATGTCAAAGCATGTGACCGTGATGCACGATGATGTGTTTTCTGCGGCAGGTCTCGCAGAGCTGGGTTCAGCGGATGTGCTTATTTTCAACAACGTCTTTCAGTTCTTCGCAAGCGAGGAGGACCAGAAGAGTGCATGGGAGAAGGTGCGTACGACAGTCAAGAAGGGTGCCATCCTCATCACCGTGCCCTCCCTCTCGGAGACCCTTGAGCTCCTTGGCATGGAGAACACCTGGGCAAAGCAGGTCCTCTTCCCAAAGCCATGTGAGCCATCAGATGAAATCAGCGCTCTTCACAAATACATCAAGATGTGAGTAGTATAGCTTTTGAATCAGTTTTGAATAATACCATGTGTATTAAGGTATCTGGGGATGGGGGGGTGGGGGATTGGGGCAAAAGAAACGTCAATCAAAACACAAAATAGTTGTGATCATCATATATGAATATCCTCTTTTTCTCCCCTCTGTCCCAGTTTTTTTTCATTTCAATCATGTTGTGTTTCGATGCTTCGTTTCGGAGGGGAAGTCGCTTCGAGCCCTCTGTTCTTGTGAGTGACCTTTCTTACCTTCCTTACCTTCCTTCCGCTTCTTCCCAGCGCCAGGCTTCCGCCGATCAACGTAGAAAAATGCGTATGCCACGCAAAAGAAAGGTGCCAACGGTGTCGAGGTTGTAACGCTGGAGACCACAGCTCGTTTTATCAGCAACTTTCGTGACTGAGCGTCTTGACAACAAAACTGCATGTGCCGTGGTGCGTGCCCTTACGATTCCAAAATCGCTCTCGCAACCGTTGTCGTCCGTCCTCAATGTCCCTATCATCCTGCATGACACCAAGACAATTCGACCTTTTCCTAATGTCTGCTTGACCCTTTGTCAAGCGGAGGGTGGCAAAATGCAATTAGTTTTGTTAGATTCCTCTTCCACCTCCCAGTGAGTCAGGCTCCCACACCGACAACAACAACACCTCTCAGATTTGACATATCCCGTAAAACACACCCTTTTTTGTTTCTTTGAGAAACCGTTTTTTTCTTTTTCATTCGTTTTTCCTTTTGTTGTTTTTTTGTCTGCGGAGACACGAAAGGAGAAGGGACGAGGACAATGCTGCAACCTGCAGCAGTCGCGATGGGGCTGCTCCTCTCACTCGGATGCGTGTGTGCGGACACAACCCCTGCGGTGGTGTTCGACCTTGAGCCCGGTGCCGCACCTACGGCCTCTTCTGCAGCGTACTGCGGGGGGTTCCTTGTTGTGGGGCGTGCGCCGCTGCTGACGCTGGCTGCGTACCACAAGACGGCAGGCGGGTGGACACAGTGCGGTGCTGTGTCCTCTGGTGCAGAGATGTTTGGTGCGAAGGTGCAGTGTCTTGCTGGCTGCGAGGGTGGTGGTGCGCGCATGGCAGCGACCTCTGCTGCAGGTGTACACACTGTGGCCATCTCTGCGGACTGTGTGCTGACTGAGGTTGCCTTCACTGCCTTCCGTACGGCAGCCCCGGTGACGGCCTTTTCTGCTTACGAAGGCGCCTTCGCGACAGCACACCTCGACGGCCACATCGAACGCAGCCTCTACTCAGACGTCTGCTCCGGGACTGCCAACACAACCGACGAAATGAGACAGCTGAGTGCAGACTCGGTTGCCATGGTGGCCGGGCACGTTGCTGCACAGAGTGGCGAGGAGACGGTGCTTGAGGAGGTTGCCGGTGGTGTGACGTCGACCCGCCTGGGGATGTCCTGCGAGGGGTTGGATCACCTCCTTGGTGTGGGACTGACCTGTGTTGATGGGGCAGCAACATGGTCGCTGTGTGGTCTTTCGAGTGGAATGCACGCAGCATCTGTATCCACATCCACATCCTCGGACAGCAAGGATGTGACAGTGACGTACACTGCAAAGGGCGCAGAGCTGCGGACAGCGAAGATCGGTGACGATGTGTTGTTCACGGATGGGCAGACGCTTGCGACGTTGACACCACTGTCCTCGCCGAACCCACCGGCTGTGGCGTGCAGTACTGAGCACGGTGGGGTGGTTGTTGTGCGTGGGCAGGTGTTCCTTGTGTTCCCCCCTGCACAGCACGGAGGTCTGAGTGAGTTCAGTCCCTTCGGGGCCTGCAGCAATGCGTGCGGGTCGGGGACGATGTCACGCACACGCACCTGCTCCAACCCCACGCCGATGTACGGCGGGAACACCTGCGCGACGGCAGACGAGACGGAAACGGTGGCGTGCACCTCGCTGCCGGCAGACTGGCACATCACGGCCGGAAACTGCACCTGCAGTGGCACACAGACACAGGCGGCGACATGCCTGCTCTGCGACGGGACGGTGTCGACGCTGTGCTCTGAAGCAGACCGTCCCCCAACGGAGGTGGCGTGCACGCCGCAGACGATTGACTGGCTGCCGGTTGGGGAGTTCTCGGAGTGCACGACGTCTGTACAGAAGAAGTGCGGTGTGGAGGGGGTGCAGACACGCAGTGTGCAGTGTGGCGATGTGTGCACCCTGGCGGTGACTGGTCTGGACGAGTGCAGCCCCGAGACACAGCCGCGTGCAGTGCAGGCCTGTGTTGGGGAGTGGCACGAGTGGACTGCAACGGAGGTGTGTCTCGAGGCACCTGGTGCGACGTCTCCTTCGTCGTGCGAGGGTGTGTCGCAGATGGTGTGCCGTGCTGCGTGCTCGGGGCTGACTGTGGGGGAGACACACTGCGCGGGCCTGGAGAAGCCGGAGCTCCCCTGCCAGCGTCGTGTCTTTGGTGTGACGCACACGAAGTACGGCATCTGCGACAACATCTGCGGGGCGGGCTCGCAGTACCGCCAAGCCTTCTGTGTGGACACATGCGAGACGACGCTCCCCAAAACCCCCTTCAACCTGGCGCAATGCGGCACCTCTGAGGCCGAGCTGACCCTCCGTCGCGACTGTACCTTCTTCGAAGGTGGCTACAAAGCAGACCGCCCAGGGACCTGCAGGCCCACTTGCGTCGGTCGTGCTGGAACGCAGACGATGGGCTGCACCAGACAGTGTGACAGCGTGCCCGTCGCGAGTTCCTTCTGTGGTGGCGCGAGCACCCGTCCCTGCACAATGCCTGCCAATTGTCCCCCGATTAACATTGGCCCGACAATAAACACTAATGGCTGCTACCCTCGCACGGCAGAGCTTCTGACACGGAATGGGCCGAAGGCGGCAGCGGACGTGACGTCGGCAGACGAACTGCGTACCTGCACTGCGCAGGGTGTGTGCACATGGTCGACGATGCACGGTGTGCACCACCACTCGCATGCAACCCCTATTGACATGACGCGTCTGCGTCATGGTGCAGGTCTGCTGGTTGTGTCGCCGGACCACTTTGTGTACACAACTGACGGCCGGAAGCGTGCGCAGGAGGTGGCTCTGGGTGACGTCCTGCTTGTCCATGAGGGTGAGGGTGAGGGTGAGGTGTTGGTTGCATCCCCTGTGACGGACATTGGTGCAGAGACTGTGGACGGGTTTGTCTCGCACCTGACACCCACCTCGACGCTTCTCATCCGCAGTGACGCGAAGGGTGCGTGGACACTGATCTCGGAACACAGCAGCTACGACTTCTCGGCAGAGGTGATGGACCTCGTGTACCTCCCCTTCCACTTCCTGACGACCTTCACCGGCGACATCGACTCTCCGCAAGAGGCGGGCCTCGACCACCTGCACTGGTGGGCAAACGGCCTCCTCTGGTGTGCCTCTTCCTTTGGTGGCGGGGAAACCGACCTTCGTGCAGCACCACGCGCCCCGACTGCATGGGAAGGGCTTGTGGTGCTGGGTGTCTTTGCGCTGTACATTGTGCTCCATGCGGCTGTGGTTGTGTGTGGGCTTCAGGTTCTGTTCACGGCAACAACAAAACCAGCAAAGACGACTGCGACGACAACACACAGCAGCAACCACATGTGGCTCGCAGCGTTGGTGTGCGTGCTCTGCACAGGAGCTACCTCGGTGTCGGGAGCAGAGGTGACGCACCGTGACCACCCCCTGCACAGCGAGGTCGACTACAGAATGCGCATCAAGAGCAAGACTGAGGTGAAGCACCACTCCGCAACGACGGTGTCTGGAGGAGTGCGCTGGGCGGACTTTGACCTGACTGCTGTTGGGGCGTCCTGCCATGCGGTGCACGTGCGCTCTCTGTTCGAAGGCGTGGCAGGTTCGATGCCGCAGCAGGTGGACACGGCGGTCCTCAACAAATGCCTTCTGCATGTGTGCGACGAAGACTCGCCTGCTGGTCCGGCCTTCCGCAGACACAGCGCAGAGTGCACAGCACCTGAAGCCCTTGAGGTGATGCTGATGCTGCGCCCCCTGACGATGTGGTACAGCTTTGGGAACGGCACTGCAAAGGAGGAGATGCAGCACGCACAGGGCAAGGTCTCGCAGCACAGCCACACCCTCAGTGGGACACATGACGCGCACGGACTGAAAACAGTGGAGATCTGCACGGACGCGACGACGCACGAGGACCACGGACATGGGATGGTCAGCAGAACATGTGCGACGCTGTCGCGTGAACGTGCGACCCCTGCGACAGCTGCACGTACAGCAGCAGCAACCTCAACCCTGCTGACACGCGTGACCCTCACGGAGGCTGCGTCGAAAGCACAGATTCACACGCACGCCCACCGCAGCGCTGCAGAGCCTGAGGAGGACAGCCTTGCGCCACGTGTGCGCCACCTGGTCACGGGAATGTCAGACTCGCTGGAAGCAGTGCACGCTTTGATGGAGCTGATGACGCACCGTTGGGAGGAGGTTGTGGTTGTGATTGAAGAGGAGGAGTACCTCTCTCGTGTGGAGCACGAACACGAGGACGAACACAAACAACAGCACGCTCGCCACATGCGGCGTGTTCTTGATGCACTTGCCTTGGCAGGGACAGTGGAGGCAACGGCGAGGCTGGAGCAGTGCGTTGTGGTGCGGTGTGCGGATGTGAACGTGTTGTCGGCGGTGGTGTGGCAGGGGATGGCTGCGCATGCGGAGGGTGAGGGTGTGCCGTCGCTGTCGCGTGCACTGCTGAGCGCTGTGGAGGAGCACGCGAGCACAGCTGCGGGGACAACAACAACAACACTGGAGGAGCCACACCTGGTCGGTGCGGTGATTGCGAAGCACTCTGCCGCGGCAGACCAGCAGGCGCACGCAGACACGCTGCTTGCAGTGCTGAAGGGCCCACACCGTGCTGGGGTCGACGTGCTGCGCAGCCTGCCGATGCACACGGTGCGCGACCACGCAGCGCAGTTCGCGGATGCACAGTGCAGCAGTGGTGGGCTTGGCTGTGGTGCGGCCCTGCGTGTTCTGTCCCGCGACACAAAGAACGCTGTTGTGCGCGACACACTGGCACACCATGCAGTGACCCACCCACACCCGGATGCACGCGCGACTGCACTGTCGCTTCTGCACAAAAGACATGACTTTGGGTGCAGAGAGGCTGGGATGCTTGCAGGGAATGTGACTACAACAACAGCAACAACAAGAAGAGGACACGTGGACGAAGCAGAGAAGAAACTGGTGCGTCTGCTGGCTGGAGCACGCTGTGGGCGGACTGCAGATGTGCAGGAGAGTCTGCTGAGCTTCGACAAGACCTTTGGTTTGCCGTTGAAGTTGACGGAGAAGAAGCTTGGTGGCGGCCCTATTGTTGTGACAATGGGCTTCGAATACGGTGTCTTCGCGAAGCTTGCGGCAGACATCCTTGGCGGGTTCTTTGAGTTTGAAGCGAAGGCTGTGGCGCACGCCTTTGCGGAGCTTGAGGTGCTTGGCTTCACGTTCACGATCTTTGACGCAGACTTCCGCCTTGGCAAGTTCCTCTCCCTGTCGGCACCGCCACTGGGGGAGGTGATTGACGTGATTACCGCACTGACGGAAGGAGACGAAAGAGAGAGCAACGTACTGGCTGCAAAGAAGAAGTCTGGATTTGAGACCCCAAGCAAAACAGAGACCCTTACTGAGGCACAGATCTGCGCACAGCTGAAGACACGTGGGTTTGAGATTTCTTCTTCGTGCAGCTCGGTGAAGGCGACAACGAAGGACTATGTGCAGGCAGTGAAGCTGTTCAAGGCAATTGTGCAGGGGAAGCGCTCTGTGGAGGAGCAGAGCTCGACGCTGAGTCCGAAGCTGCAGGGGTTCCTGAAAAAATCGTCAAAAGCGATGTGGCAGCGGGCCTCTGGGGCAGACTGCCTGGACCTTGCGTCAGGCGCACGCGAGACACACCTGCGCTCAGAGGCACAGGACGTGGTGGAGGGAATTGCACAGCAGCTCTGCGACTTCTGGCGTGCACGTGGCTCCGGGTCGCTGCCGCGCATCGGTGCGGCATCCCCGCCACAGGGCGGGTCGTACCCGTCGGAGGCAAAGCCCCTGCACGGTACTGCACACCGGACCGGGTCTGACCTGACGATTGAGGGGATCCCGCGGTCGTACCAGGCGAAGGGGGGTGCGAAGCCGTCTGTTGCGGAGGCGATGTTCCATGCTGAGGCAGCGTTTTGGCTGACGCGGGACAGTGCTGTGTCGTATGTGACGTACGCGCCCTGGGAGCAGACCTGCATGATGGTGCATATTCTGAACTTTGCGCAGAGTGAGGGCGGTGTGGAGGCGGGTGAGCTGGACGAGGAGGCGGTGGAGACGTTCTTCACGCATAACTTTGAGCTTGCGGCAGTTGTGGCACACGAGTCTGCGCGGTCTGCCTGTGCTGCGTTCGGGGACGTGTCGGCGTACCGTACCTTTGAGCGGAGTGCGAGGGGCGAGGACGGGAACTGGGCGGCGAAGGTGCGCTACGCAGACGGGGCGACGGCAGACCACTACACACTGGTGCTCGACTTTGGGAAGTCGGTTGGGATCGACCTCCCCTTTGAGGTGACACAGGAGACGCTGAACAGACTGTCGTTCGAGTTCGCCGGGCAGTCGATTATCGACAGACCTGTGATCTCGGCGCACGAGGCGAGTGCGCTTGCGGAGCTTTCTGTGACGAACGACATCCCCGGGAAGCGGATCCTGCTTGCGCGCGTGCAGACCTGCATCCTGGTGGTGTTCTTCTGTCTGGAACTGAGTGCGGAGGCGACGCTCGAGATTGGGGCGACCTGGTCTGTCGGGCTGAACCTCCCCGAGAAGCAGCTGACTGCCGGGCTTGGGCCGAACGTGCGTCTGCTGGTGACGGCACAGGCGTCGATCTCGCTGGTCATTGCCAAGGTCGGGGTGGAGATCCGTGGTGTGGTGATGGACGTGACGATCCCTGTGACGGCTGGGGTGGACTTCAGCAGCTTCCCGCTGGCAACGAGTCTGTCTGTGCCGCTGGAGCTGGTGCCGTTTGCGATTGAGGTGAACGCGTTTGTGGCGTACATTCAGGTGAAGATTGGGTTCTTCTACGTGCGGGTGAGCTTCAAGACGCACCGCTTCACGATCCTGCGGTTCTCTGCAAAGTCGCGCCAGCTGATGCTCTTCAAGCGTGAGTTCCCGACAGCGACGCCGGAGGCACCACGCGCGATGCCGCAGGTTGCCCTTGGCTCGAGTGCGACCTTTGTTGAGGGTGGAGCCTCGAGTGCGATGCGGACGAAGCAGTGGCCGGGGTCGAACACACCTGTGACAAAGTACTGCGGGCGCATGCTGGGTGCGGACGGGAGTGCCTGTGGGGCGACGACGTGCAGCACGGTCCCGACCTTGGACGTCCCGACCGTGGGCTGTTCGGACGGGTGGGTGACGGTTGAGATGAGTGCGGAGGGGTCGACTGGGCGTGCTGCAACGCAGGCTGGGCGGCAGATGTACGTTGTGCAGGGGCCGCCGGTGCCTGTGCTTGACACGACTGCCGACGTCCCGAAGGATGCGGACGGCTGTCAGTACCGTACGGACGCGGCGCTGCTGTGTGTGCGGTGGACCGAGTCGCGTTTCTCAGCCAACACAACTGTTGCTGTGACGAACAGCAGCGGGGATGTGGTTGCGTCTGCGTCTGGGCAGCTGGGGCGCCGCTTCTGCATCAGGGACGTCGCACGCGAGCTTCCCGACGGCGAGGCCTACAACATGACTGTCACGACTGTCGGCGTTACTGGGCTCTCTTCTGAGGACAGCATGTGTGTGCGCACTGACTTCCGTGTCCCGCAGGTGACTGAGGCGACTGCGACCTGTGGTGATGACGTCACCTTTCAGACTGACCTGCGTCGTCTCTGCTTCTCTGCGCGTGTTGGGAACGTTCCCTTTGGTGGTCTTGAGGCGGAGCCAGTGTTCTTTGTGAAGCTTGCGAACGGGAGTCTTATTACAGGACGTGGTGTGCTTACGCCTATTGCTGGTGGTGGTGAGATGCGCTTCACTGCCTCTGTTGTTGTGGAAGACACTGCAGCAGACCTGCCTGTCGGACGCAACTACGCAGAGGCAACTGTGAAGGGGAAGGCAGGGAGCTCAGCTCGTGTGCCTCTGGGCAGCTTCTTCACCTTTGCGACACAGGCACCTGAGAGGGTTGCGAACCCGGCCTGTGTGCTGCCGTCGGGGCAGGTCTGCGTGACACTGACAGAGCCCGAAGACTTTGGGTTTGGGCCGACACGGACACTGAGCATGCGTCTGTTTGATGGTGAAACTGCGGTGGAGGCAGCCTTGGCTTCAACCTCAGAAGCAGTTACATTTGACGCGCAGCAGTGCTTTTCGATGCCTGCGTCGCATGCCGAGGTGGGACTGCGTGTTGGGGTTGCTGCGACACAGATGGGACAGGCGTCTGCGTTCACTCTGGGGAATGTGGTGCGGGTGACGGCGCTGGCACCGGAGTGTGGTGTGTATGTTGGGGACGCGACGGGGCGGAGGGAGGTGTCGCGCTTTGCGAGCAAGGTGTGCTTCATTGCGACGGCGGAGGGGTGTGGTGTGCACGGTGCGCAGGCGACGCTCTCTGACGCCTTTGGTGCGACGCTTGCGACGGGCCCTGCTGTCCTCGGCGCCCTGCACTGCCTCCCCGTGGACGCAGCGACGCCTCTCGACGACGGAGCAGAGTACACCCTTGCCTTCACCGCAACCGGAGGCAACCTGAAGACCTGCCTCACTTCGCACCGCTTCACCGTCGACCTCACCCCGCCAGCAAACAACGTGACCCACCCTGTTGTGGTGCACGCAGGGAACGAGGTGACTGTGTCCGTTGAGCGTGTCTCGGACGACACAGCAACGGAGACGCTGACGGCGTCCCTCGGGGAGGAGCTGCTCTCGGTGACCTCGGTGCAGGACGCGGCGAACAAGACAGTCTTCACGTTGGAGACCGGGAACTTCAGTGGGAACGTGCAGTTCTTCTACGCAGCGACGGATGCGGCAGGGAATGTGCAGCGCGAGTCTGGCCGCATTGTTGTGTGGACGCCGCCGGAGCTGAGTGCTGGGGACGTTGTGAACGGACGCTACGCGCACGACGCTGTGGTGCCGCAGGACAGACTCACTGTGACGTTGTTGCCGTGTGTGCGTCGTGCTGATGCGACTACTACTGCACTGGGCGACAAGGTCGTGGTGACGGGTGTGTATGGCGCAACGACGGTGCTGACGAGAGCTGCTGCAGAGGAGGCCATGCGCCGCTGCAGCGACAGCGGCCACCGCCTTGTGCGCACCAGTGCCGCGACTGCTGTTGAGGTGATGTGTGAGGGTGGACGTGTCCTGCTTGCGGTCATTAGTGCGAACACCACAACAACAACGACAACGACAGTAACAGCAACAGCAGCACGCAGGATGTGCCAGGACACAGCCTGGGGCCTGCCACCCGTGAGCGGGAGGGGACGCATCATCGGCGACACTGGCTACTGCTCGGCCCTGGTGCGGTCGCTGCCCCTGCGTGAGGTGCTCTTCACGTCACCCGGGCACTCGGACGTGCAGACTGTGGGGAACTGCATTGGCGGGCGCACGCTGGACGCAGTGCTGAGCGGTGATGCTGAGGAGACAAGGTGCGGGACGGGCCGCTTTGGCGGTGTGCGTGGGCACCCTGCTGTGGACGCAGACGTGCTTACCTTTGGTGGTGCGGGCATGGTGGTGCGTGCGACGGATGCGGCGGGGCTGGGTGTGGACGGGACAATGTCGGGACTGGCAGTGGTGGGTGGTGGAGCTGTGCACAACACGTACCTGGCGGTGTGGGGCGTGCCGCAGGCGGTCGTCGACCACGACGGGACGTGCCCGATCCCAAGCCGTTTCGAAGAGCTGCAGTACGCCTGCTCGCTTGCGGTGCTCGACGCGGAGAACACCTCAGTGGTGTACCACACAGGCGCACTGCTTGCCGGCCAGCACAGCGTGACGGTGAACCTGACCGACTCTGCGTCGGACGGCACCTCGGTCGTGTCCCGCGTGACCTGCTCCGACGGGACTGGGACCTATGTCTCTGCCACGTCCCCGCCCTCTGTTCTGAACAGCCAGTGCTCTGGCGAGGTTGCCTTCACACAGCGTGCCTACCCCGACGTGGCGAGCTTGGCTGCGACAGTGGACATCCCTGCCTATGACTGCGTGTCTTCTGGCGGCTGCACGCTTGAGTACTGTCTCGGGACGGCACCCTTTGACTGCAGTGTGGTTGCGACGACACAGACGCAGTTTGCTGAGACGCTGGACTTCTCGAACGTGACGAACGTGACTCAGCTGAGCGAGGACACGCAGGTGTTCCTCTTGGTGCGCGTGCTGAAGGATGGCCTGCCGACGTGCGAGCTGCCTGTTGCGACGGCGGATGTGGACACGACGCCACCGAAGGCGGCAGTCTACGTGGACTGCGGGTGCGGTGCCTCGAGGGGGTATGCCTGCAGCGAGGACGAGAACGTGACGTGCACGGTGTTTGTGTCTGGGGACGAGCCCTCGAGCGATGCGGTGGACATCACGCTGACGATCGACGGTGGTGCTGAGGTGTTGTTCTCGCAGGTCGGTGTTGCTGTGGTGCGTGAGGGCTTCTTCGCGAAGACGTACTTTGCGCGTGTGACGACCTCGCATGCACAGAAGCTCACCGTGACTGCGTTTGTCGAGAACGGCGCGGGCCTGTCTGCGAAGGTGTCGCAGTCGAAGATTGTCGACACCACCCCTGCGGCGCTGTCTGTTGCCGTCAACGATGTTGCGATGACTGACTTCATCTCGGACGAGGATGTGCCGGTGATGCTTGTGAATGCCTTTGCGCCGAACGGGTGGTGCGTAGAGTGGAATGCGACCCACGACCTGGGAGATGTCACCCTGCGTGCACGTGTTGAGGATGCGGCGGGCGCTGCGCTCCCACTCCCAGGCACTACTGGTGCAGCACCAGAAGGGACAAACACGACAACGCTGTGCTTTGGAAACGAGTCGCGTGGGAATGGTGGTGACGGGGACGTGTGGGTCGGGCTTGTGTCGCTGCGTGTGGTGAGTGGGCAGGAGCGCACGACACGCTACCGTGTGACACCGGACTCTGTGCACCCGGCGGTGCTGGTGGCAGTTGCGGGTCTGCCTGCAGAGGGGGCGGCGAACAGCTCTGACCTGTGCGTGGACACGACGGCGACGGACGACCACAGCGTGCGCTCTGCAGAGCTGACTGTGCGTCAACAGGGCAGTGTGATTGTGGAGACAGCAGCCGTGGCGACAAACGCACAGTCGCAGCACTGCCTGAAGCCGCTTGCAGACGGGCTCTACGTGGTCACCCTGACGGCAGTCGACATGGTTGGGTTGGTGTCCTCTGTGGAACAGGTTGTGCGTGTTGCAACGGCGATCCCCGCATTTGCAGTTGAGCTTGGCTGTGAGGAGGGGCGTGCGATCCTTGAGGACGGGAAGACGCTGTGGGCACATGCGACGCTGTGTGTGTCGCACGAGACGCACGACTGGGTGACCTACGCAACGGAGGTTGAGGACGCGGATGGGAAAGCGCTGCCTGCTGGCTTCACTGCGTGGGAGAACGCTGTGCAGTACACGGTGCGCGTGGTGGCGACGGACAACTACGGGTTTGGGCTGACGTTCACCTCGGACGTGGTGTCCTTTGTGTTTGCGGAGGGGCGGACGGAGGTTGTGCATGCACTCAACTTCACTGCGGGCAGCAGCTACGAGTCTGTGCACCACGTCTCTGCGGGGGAGGTCTGCGTCGACGTCAGCGGCCTGGCACCTGCCAGCGGCGAGACACTCTCCTGCGGCGTTGTCGTCACACCGGACGTCGCGTGCGAGCCGCAGAATGCTGACCAGACTGCAGCACAGTGTGCTGGCGCAGTGACAACAACCTTTGCTGCAAAGAACGACACGCTTCTCGACGTTGTCTGTGTTGCGCTCAGGAAAAACGACAATGTCACCGACAGTGAGAACGCGACAGTAACAGCAACCCTCCCCGAGGGAACCCTGCAGGCAGTCGCACAGTGCAGGGGGCCACGTCTGTCGGGCGAGGTCGCTGCCGGGCTTCTTGTGAACGAGGTGACCCGGCCGCTTCTCCTTGGCGTGAAGACGTACGACGTGACGCCGGACGTTGCAGGGCAGATGGTGCGTGTGGCGATCAACACTGTGTACCCGGGGAGCCTCGACGTGACTGTGCAGAACAGTGCTGGGGAGACTTTTGCGGAGGAGAGGAACATCGCTGTGGACACAGAGGGGACGAAGGAGGGCGCTGCAGACGGCACACGCTCCTTTGTTGCCGAGTTTGCGGAGCCTTTCGAGTCTGGGGTGTACAAGGTGGTGGCGCAGTTCAGGACACATGGTGGGTTTGCTGTTCTGGGGGAGACCTCGTTCCAGTCGGTCCCTGTGGACCACGTTCCCGTGATTGAGGTGCTGAGCAACGACACCGAGAACGAGAAGACAGTGCTTGCAGACGCACTGTCGCACGCTCATGCCCCGACGGTGCGCAACGGTGTGCTCCTTGTGGACACGGTGACAGACGAGAGCCTGGACGCGAACTACACAATCACATACCTGACACAGAAGGACAACATTGTGCGGTTCCGCATCTCCTCTGAGTTTGCGGTGCGTTCTGTGGGGTTCTCTGCAGGTCGGGCAGGACCTGGGTCGGATGTTGTTGCGGTGACCTGGCTGCCGCTCTCTGAGGAGGGTGTTTACGAGGCGGAGCTGACGACAGTTGTGCTGGGGGAGGTGTTTTTGACAGCACACGTGTGTCTGACGGAGTGCAGCACAGCTCTGTTGGGGGTGTTCCAGTACGACTTGACTGCACCGGTGAAGGTGGAGGCGGAGGGGCTGCCGGTGCCGGTGTATGCGGCACCGAGCCTGGGGCAGACTGTTTATTTCAACACGACCTTTGAAGACGACGAGACAGACCTGAGCAGGTTTGTGATCTGCATTGCTGCGTCTGCAGAGGCAGCGGAAGGTGGCGCATGCACAGTGCGTCTCGACACAGAGATACCACAGTACGAAATGCTGCTGCCAGCGACGTTCCCCGCGGGCCCCGCAGTGACGTGCATCACGGCGCACAACAAGGCAGGCCTGACGACCCAGGTCTGCAACACGACGACCGTCTCCCTGGACTCGCCCGACGTGGTGGCGAGGTTCGGGTTCGGGAGTGCACCTCTGCAGGGGCGTGTGAAGCCTGGCCTTGGTGTGACGCTGAGCTCTGGGCTTGAAGAGGACACTGCGGTGCCGCTCCTGCACTGCCGCTTTACGTTGACGGTGAACGACGGGCTTGCGGACGAGTCTGAGAAGATTGAGGCGACCATGTTCCCATTCCCGTTGGAGGTCGCTGGCGGGGATGTGCTGGGGGCAGAGGTGTGCTGCACGCTTGCGAACCAGGTGTCTGCGTGCAGCACAGCGACGTCTGTCGTGCTGTCAGACGCAGAGGTGTCGGCACTGCTGTCGGAGGGGAACACCCTTGCGGACTTTGGGAGTGTGGATGTGACGCCGCCGGTGTGCAAGGACAACTTCACACAGATGTGCTCCGAGGTCGACGGGGAGGAGGACTGCTCTAGCGAGCGTGTATTTGTGACGGTGGGGCGCAACGCCACGGCTTCGTGGGGTGGGTGTGCGGACGCGGAGTCGGAGATGCTGTACAACTGCACGCTGTCTGTGCTGAACGACGACGGGAGCACGACCATCGCAGAGGTGGTGACGACGTCCGAGGCTGGGTCCATCTCCTTTGAGAAGAAGGCGACACCTTCGACCCGCATCACCTGCACTGCGGCCAACCGCTTTGGGCTCAACGTCACAACCTCTGCCGAGGCTGTCTGGGACTTTGCGCCGCCAACGATCAACACGCGCAGCTACTCGCAGGGCTGCATCCACCTCGCCCTCGAGGACACGATCTCTGGTGTCGACGTGTCGACGCTGTCCATGCAGGTCGGGGAGGAGGACTGGACAAGCCGCTACAACGGCAGCCACGTCTGCTGGACGACTGACGAGGTTGAGAACTCGACGATGCTGGTCAAGGTGTCGGACTTTGCACGCAACGAGGCGAGCGCCTTGGTGGCCCTGCGTGGGCCCACCTCAACCGAGACCACCTTCCACAGCATCGGTCTGTGCAGCGGCAACACCCCGACACTGTGCCCAGCACGCATGCCAGAGACAAACGAGGTGCACAGTGTTCAGTTCGTTGTCGACGGCACGGCGACACCCAAGGTCGACTTTGACGGCTGCATGGAGAGCCGCTTCTTCGCGACCCTCTATGAGAAGCACGGTGTCAGCCACGGCTCCGACATTCAGATGCGGTGGACCAAGGTCGACTCAGACGTTCTTGTCACAGAGTACTCATGTGTGTCTGCCCCAACAGTGCGCAGTGTCCACAAGAAGGACAATGAGGACAACGTTGTGATGATTGTGCTTCTTGTTGTTGCCGTTGTGGTTCTGCTGCTTGTTGTCCTTGGGCTCATGGTGTACACAAAGAAGCAGGACAAGAACACCACAGCCCCAGTCGGGAGTACAGAACCCTGTCAACATGACGAACATGTCTAAAATTTCTTGGTTTTTGGTTTTTGTTTTTTTCCAGTCCAATTTCGAGAGGGAAATATCCAGTGTTGAGAGAAGAGAGAGATATTTCTATGCATTCAGTTTTTCTGTTCGTTTTCTGTTTTCTTTTTTTCCACGTTTAGGTCATTTTTTGTTGTGAGGATTGTTGGCAAGCGGAGACATCTTCGCACAAAAGATGCCGCAACCCTTCGTAACAATGTGTCCCTTTTTTTTTCTTCCATTTTCCAAAAAATTGCGTGCGTTGAAATACCATTCCAGGGTTTCACTGAAGGTGGCTAAGCACAAGAGAGGCTTAGGTTCATCTTTGTAAATCTTTCATTTTTTTTTTTTTTGGTTTTTATTGTTGGCGTTATAGTTTGTGCGGCTACCTCTTTTTGTGAGAAACATTCATTTTCACAATAGAGCAAATCCACACAATACAATATCACTATGTTACAACACTCTCCGCACTGATGATCACTCCCTCCCCATGACAGTTCCCCCCTTTTCATTAACTGTCTTTCTTCCCTTTTGAGCGTTTGTTTCTTGTTTTTTATTTGCTAATTTTGTGCGGCAAGAAGGCTGCATTCAGATAATACTTTATGTGGGGTAGGGGGGCGAGGGGATTATTGCATCTTGTCTTCATTTATTATCTCTTTTTTTTGAGGTGGCTAAGCACAGAGAGGTTTAGGTTCATCTTATAAACCTTTCTGTTCTTTTTGTTAAATGCTCGTCATTTGTTGTTTCTTTTTTAATTGGTTCAAAAAGGAGTTTTCCTCACAACCCATTTTGTTTTTTTTTGAGATGTGTACAGGGGTGTCGCTAATTCGGGTCCAGGGTCCCGACTTTTTCAAAACCCAAAAAAAAATTTGCACCCCTAGTAAAATCTGTGTAGGAAAAAAAAAAATTGCACCTAATACAGGGTGGGTTTAATGTGTTAACAACTTGTTCTTTTTTTTAGTGAGAGGCCACCGTGAACTCGGTTGTGTCAGAACGTTCCAAAAACGAGGTTTTTGGGGGTCAGGGAAAATCCCCAGGTGCCGCCCTCACCCCGCGAAGATTTTTTTTTTTGTGGGTGGGATTTCCAGATTTACCTTACCCTTTTTTTTTGCAAACCAGGGTTTCCTTAGTAAAGGTACCATAGCGTGTTTTTGCGCACATGTGACCCCACCGTGGAGAGCAATCGGCTCGCGCAATCAAAAGAACGCAGAGAAAAAGGAAAAGACAAAAAGACAAAAGCTGGGTACCGTGCGCCTGCGGCGCTACCGTTCTCAGTCAAGAACACCACAATTTCATCTGAAGCTGTGTTTTCAGAGTTGAACATGACCCTTGTTTACGAGAATCGGCAGTCTCGAAAAATGCACGGGAAAAAAAAAATGGTGAAAACTTAAATACCGAAAACTCGTCCATTTTTCCAAAATGACCCCATCACTTTCTGCAATTGCACCGCATCGGACGATGCAATCAACAAAAACGCCCAAAAACGCCTCCCCTTTTTTCGTGATCTGGGAACATGCTTGCAAGGGTTTCCTTGCTAAAACCAGAGAATCTCATACTTCATAGTAAGGGTACTTTAGCGTATTTTAGCGCACACATGTGACCCCACCGTGGAGAGCAATCGGCTCGCACAATCAAAAGAACGCAGAGAAAAGGGAAAAAGAAAAAGACAAAAGTTGGGTACCGTGCGCCTGCGGCGCTACCTACTGTTCTCAGTAGTGTCAAAAACACCACAATTTCATCTGAATTTGGGTTTTCAGACCTGAAAATGACCCATGTTTAAGAGTATGGGTTCATATTTTGTGAAAATTTAAGTCACTAAAAGTTTGTCCATTTTTCCGTATATCCCCCACCACAGCCTGGGATTGGCTCGGAAATGCCACAAAACACTGTTTTTTCGCCCCCTGGTGATGGAAAAAAAATCCCCACGTAAAAAAAAAATTTTGCACCCCGATTTCAGATTTTTCAATAATTTCCCCAAAATTAGCGACACCCCTGGATGTGTATGTACTGAGGCATATTCATCTTGCAACCTTGTTTTTCTTCTTCTTTTTCACCTTTTTAGTAGTTTTAGCGTCTTAGTTGGGTTTGGTGGTGCTCTTACAGAAGTTGGCGTAGGTTATTTACAAAAGGAGTTTTTGCAAATACACCAGCCGATGCATGGTTCACTTCTCACCCAGAAATCCTTCTCTCTTGAGGGGAAATGTGTTTTGCGCTTTTCTTTTTCAATAAATTGTGAATTTGTTGTTTTTTTATTCTTGCAGCGGGAGAGCATCGTCGAGAAGGAGAAATTAGACAAAAAAGGGGTTAGATATCCTTATCCCCCAATTGTATTTTCCGAAATTTTCTTCTGTTGACTACGTGCTTCAAAACCCTGCGCAAAAGCAAAAAAAGCAACGAAAGGACAGTGCAACTGCTTGCGTGGCAGCTACACTAATCGTTTTCTATATTTTTTGACATTTTTTTAGCATTAGTTTTTTGCTTTTTTTTTGTCTTCTTTTCTTAGGGGCTAGGGCCTCCCCCCACCCCTCCACAATAGTTGTAGTTGTATTCTTCAAATCTCCTCGCCCTCTATAATTTGATCCATCACACCCCTTGTTTGAATTGCATCCTTCTGCTGTTTTATTTGTTCTTTTTTGTGGTCATTTTAATCAGTGCCCTTGCGTCCGCCGGTGTACGGTGAGGCATTTTTGCACTTTCAACTTCACTTTTTTAGTTTTACGATCAACAGAAGCACTGATGGCCACATCCTTTTTTGTTCTTCCTGTTTCAAGGCGACTACAGCAACGGGGCTGAAGTTCCTCTTTAACAAAGCCCCTTTTTCTCCCCTTTTCGTTGAAACAATGAATGAAATTCATTCGTTTCCTTCAACGCTTCCACAACCTACAATGCTCTCTTTATTCCAATATCCTCCTTTTTCTTTAAAAGAGCCAAATGCTGTTAAAAAAAAGTGAAAAATCTACATAAAAATTGAAACCTATTTTTCAGCACCACATCAAATATCCCCCTCCTCTCCTCTCTCATGTTCCACACAAAATACCAGGGTGGAGTGAAAAAAACACACCGCACCAAACAATAAACCCATCAAAAGATGGCAACAATCTGGGTACGGAAAAGGGGGGACGCAGAGCACTCTGAGATTAAGCTGACGTTGGACCGATTTGGCCATATAAGCGACGTGCTGACACAGAGTGCCGAGGTGCTGTGGTTTGGTGGACAGAAGGTCTCCGCAGGTGCACTTCAGGCGGAAACCCCTGAAGGCCGGCCTCTCAGCAACAAAGAGCCGGTAGGTGCGCACGACGGCCGCTCGTTGATTGTCTCTGAACGCAACCCTTCTCAGTACAGCTCCTCTCCACACCTGACACATCAGGTACCCCCTCACGCTAGGTCCAACAGCGGGCAAGGACACTACCATTCCGAAGCGTCAACCTTCAAAACCATTGGAGATGCGGGGCGGAATGAACAGATTCCTACAGGGAAGCATGTCTGTGCTGGCTGCGGAAAGCAGATTTTGGGGTTGAAAGTGGTGTTAACGCTTCCAGGCAGTCCGACGTCGGTGGATCTTCACCCAGAATGCGAGGTGCAGTTTGAGCGTGCGAATGCGTTGTCGTGCACCTACTGTGCGGATCTGATTCTGGATAGATTGACGACATTAACGGGGGACTTCGGGACAATCAATTTGCATCCTCAATGTGTCGATCCTTATAAAAGAACGGCAGGGCCTGGGGTAGGGATTGTTCCTGCGGGTTCCGTAGCGATAGCTTCGGGGGGAGGGTTTTCTACCGTAAATGGACAAAGCTCGCACATCCACAGTGGGCAGTTCTCCGCCATCGGTGGCAGTGGTGGGGTACAAAACATTGCACCCGGGGTGCATACATGCTCGCTCTGCAGAAATGGGATTGAAGGGACCAAGGTGTCGCTGAAGCTGCCAGGGTTTAACCATAAAGTAGACCTTCATCCGCAGTGCGAATACACCTATGCAGTGAACAATGCGCTGCGCTGTGATCACTGTACACAACCGATGTTGGACGGAATCACAGTGCTTACAGGGAACTTTGGGGAGGCGAGGAGCAAACAGCTCCACCCGTCCTGTGTCACGGCGTTCAAACAGGCGCAGTCAGGGCACGGCAAATCTGCGATCAATTGGCACCAAGAAACACCGTACATGCCTGCGAACACACAATGGAAACCCATTGCCGGGGCGCCTGCGGCGAGTTATGGAGGGGGTGTCAGATGGGCGCCGCAGTGAAAAAAACTGAAGGAGGAAGAGGAAGAAGAGGTTTTGAGACAAAAATAGTAATGCATTCTGTCTTTTGAGATTTTGTACGAGTTTTTTGCGTGTACCCTTTTTTCCCCCTTATCTTGCAGTTTATTTTCAAAAAAAACAAAAGAAAAGAAAGTTCTGTTTTTGTTCTGAATCCCATCAGATTGCTCTGTATTTTCTTAAAAAAGAGGGAAAGGGGGTCCTCTTGAAATAAAATATAGTGGAACTCATCCTCGTGCTGTCTACACCTTTACCAAGTTTTTAAAAGGCAAAAGAAAAAGACCTATGGTGGAGCACACTCTAGGGTGGCTACACTAATACAACCAAGTTTTCAAAAAACCACACTCACATCCGATTTGGGGTACCTTCGGAGCGTAGTTAATCCGCTCTTCGTTTCCCCCCCACTGTTGTAATCTCCCCTATTCCCTCCCAACCCATTTTCCCCTTTCCCACCCCATGTAGAAAGTCAATACAAAATAAAAAAAAGAAAGGCAAGAAGTGCCTAGAAAATTTCAACAAATATAAAAGGGTACGTTACCCCCACCCCATACCCCCCGGGTTTTTCCCCCCTCCCCCAGTGGTGTTTTATTGAAAGATTTGTCAAACAAAGAAACCTAGTTTGGGTTGGAACAGAGCTCTTTTCTTTGGTCTACAGGGTTCTTTGATATCCTGTGGACCAGTGCCTGCGTCCCAGAGGGTCAACTTTACCTTTTTTGGTGTTGCCGAAACCGTAGAAAAAAGGGGGAAAACTTTTGTGGTAGAAAAGGCTTCGGCCAACATTGAGTACAGACCCAGAGCTACCCCAAATAAAGTGGGTACTTCGGTGAGTTGTCGACACAAAAACAAAGTGGTGACGTGATCCTACATTGAAGAACCATTATAATAGGATAGGCAAGGTGTACACTGTCAGGCTTTTTTTGTATTTCATGTCACATTTTTTTTTTTTTTTGGAGAAAAAAAAACTTATAGTTGGAGACAGATTCATTCAACTTTGTTTATCCTTTTGGGTAAAAGGTTGTACTTTGCCTTTGTTGTCAAAGTTATGTTATTGAGGAATTTTGACACCAAAAAAAAAAAATACAAAAAAATGTGGAGAAAGAGGAAGGTTAAGCCGTAAGGACAGCCTTGATTGACACCTTAGCTAGGGTACTATAGGGAACGGCAAAGGCCTTAGTATAACGATCGCCTTTATTGAAAGGCACGTAGCTACTACCTGAGTACAACAGAAGAAGAAGAAGAAGAAGCCCAACGACAGCCCTTTCCCCCCCCTCTTCTTCTCCTCTTACTATGTAATGGAAACGTCACCTCCCCCCCCACACTCTGCCCTGCTACCTACCCAACCCCATCCAAGGTGGCAAAAAGAGGGACAAAAAAAACAAGATAAAAACATAGCAAAAGAAGAAGCGCTCTCATTTTCTTGTTTTTTTTTTTTTTTTTGGTTGTTTTGTTACGCAAGGTTTAGGTTCGTTTGCACAGCGTTTTCCCCTCTTCTCCGCGATGAAGCGGTATTTCTCCTCTTTGCTTCTTTGCTGAACTTTTCAATGGCATTCGTTTCTGTCCTGTCATTGACTTCTGCACACATTACACCCCTCTGCACGAATATAAAGCGACCACGGAGTACTTTAGCAATATCTATGCTACTAAAAGAACCTAATTCCTATATTGGGTTTTGCCTTCCAAAAACACACCCCAAAACAGGATATAAAAAAATCTAAAAAATGCAGCTTAAGATGCTGCTTTTGGCTGTGTCGAGTTTGGTAGTGAGCAGCAGTGCCCTTGGTGTGAACGGAGGGACCGGCTGCGCTGCGTGCACCTTCATCGCTGCGATTGTTCAACAGCGTGAAGAGGAGGCGATTGAGAAGATCTGCGGGACTGGCATTGAGGGGGAGGCGTGCAGGCTGCTGCTGAAGGAGGTGTACCACCTTCTGCAGGAGGAGGGTGTGTCACCCGACGGGGTTTGCCACACCATCGGAGAATGTAACTCAAACGATGGAGGGTTCTGCCACCTCTACCCCGAGCCTGCTACTGCCCCTAAGGCCCGCAACGCTGACGCACCGCCTTCGTTCTGCACCCTTCTCCCTCTCAAGCCTATCTGCGACGCTGTTGAACGCATCATCGGCGGATCCCACATGGCCGTCGACGACATCGACGAAGATGGATTCTCCAAGATCGAAACCCTCCGAGGAACCTCCTGGAAAGGCAGAGACTGTGCTGATGTCATCAAAGAGATCCACCCCTTCAAATCAGGCGCAAACAGCTCCTTCCTTGGAGACGGAAACTGTAACGGAGTGCTTTCAGAGTATGAACACAAATTCTGCACCAAAGTGCAAAAGACGAAGGGTGTTATCGCCATCGGAGATACCGCGATGTCTCACTTCCATATCCCCCCTGCTTGGGTCGATCCTAACGTGCTTGATTTCAGCAACGCAGAGTTTGTGTTGGAGAATGAGTTGTCGTTCCCACAGCATTCTTGGGCGACGGGGTGGAAGAACATCTCTGATGAGTTTAATATGACGATTTCTGGTCCGGTTCGCTCGATTTATGAGAGGTTGAAGGATCTGGACAGATGCGCGCACCGTTTCTACCAGAACGTTGGTGTCTTCGGAGCACGCTCCGGAAATGTGATGGATATTGTGAAGACAGCGTCGATTACACCGGAGGACGCTCCGTCTCTTATTACCTACTCTTTGGTCGGAATGGACGTCTGCAACGCCAAAGCTGAGAAGGACACCATCGCCAACATGACTACCCCCGAGGACTTCGTCGCCAACAACCTTGCCGTTCTGCAATACCTTGACAGCGTTCTCCCCGAGGGTTCCTCTGTGTTCACTACCGGTCTGCTTGACGGCCGTATTCTGTATGACAACCTTGCAACCAGGGTTCATCCGATTTCGGGTATCGATGGGATCGTGAAATATGCGGATATGTACACCTATCTGAACTGTTTGCAGCTGTCCCCATGCGTTGGGTGGATGAACACAAACGAGACCCTGAGGAATTTTACGAGCAAGCGTGCTTCCGATTTGGGGGCAGCATGGGGTGCGAAGGTGGCAGAGGTGGACGGAACCTTCAAGAACATTCGGGTTGCATACGGAGGGGACTTCCCGGTTGCCGAGGTTGTGACCAAGTGGATCGAGCAAGGAGGAGAGGCCTGGCAGCTCATCGAGCCGGTCGACGGCTTCCACCCCAACCAACAGTACCAAGCCATCGCCTCGGACCTGCTCTGGGACAAAATGGTCACGATCAACCAAACCATCCCAGGATTCCTCCCCACAAGAAACCCGCACAACGCAGAGATCGAAGCCATCTTCAAAGACCAGGGGGGCTACTAGAAAAAAAAATTTCCCTCAAAAAAAGAAAGAGTGTGAGAACGGAGAAAAGGAGAAAAGCTTGTGTGTTTTTGGTTCTACCTACTCTCCTCCCCAGTTGTAATCATAATTTTTCTCCTCCGTTGGTGAAAGAGAAAAAAAATGGAGGAGCGGAAGGGGAGGGGCTCTTGTTGCGATTTATTTCGTAGGGTCAATCCCTATTCCTTAAAACTGTGTTTCACAGTGGGAGAGAGGAGAGGGGGAAAGCTATGGTGTTTGTGTCCGTGTGCTCTTGTTGTGAGGCTCTCAAGCTGTATTCTCTTTTTGATTTTTTTTTGGTCAAGGATGACACCCGTTAACGGGAAACGGTTGTAACGGGTTTGGAATTGCGTTACCGGACATATAAACAGTACAGAACTAAAAGATGTGTCTGTAAGTCGTTTGTATCCTGCTCCCTTCGAGTGCAGCCCGGCCTCTTGGGTTGGGTGCAGGGTATTAGGGTGGTTAAAAAAACTGGTTTTCAAAAAAAAAAAAAAAAAAACAGAGAAATCTGGAGGGGAAAAAAAACCGACACTTTTCACCAGGCCTTTCTGTAAATGTCGTCCCCAGATTAGGGCGGACTCGATTTTTTTCCCCGCATTTTTTCCCCGCCTGGTAGAACCGTGGTTGAACCACGGGAGTGCCTTTGGGAAATGGCTGTTCCTTGAAATTTTTTTGCCTGCGGCGCCATTTTTCATTTTTTGCTCCGTAAAAAAGGGTTCGTTTGAGTGGCTCTGTGGTGTAAAAAGCTAGATTTTTACACCGTACCCTCAAAAAATTTCGGTGGAGGTTTTCGCCAGAAACACTAGTTTTTGCCGCCCAGGAGTGAAAACCAGAAAAACCAGTTTTTTCCGGGATTTTGGATTTTCACCCTAATACCCTGGTTGGGTGATAGATTGATGTAAAAAAAAATACCCCGGAATGTCTTTTCCCCGTGAACGAGAGGTGTCATCCATGAATAACGCTCGCACTCTCATCTTTTCTTTTAAATAACTTCCCAACCCCAACACATACGACTATTTTATTTTCGGGCAGGTCTTTGTACACACGAAGGTCCGTCTTCTTCCCCCCCAGAAAAAATTTTTTTTTTGTGAGTCGTCGGAGGTGCCTGCATCAACAAAGACAGTTTTTTTTTGTAGTCGACGAACGTTTTTTGACAAACACAGGAACTGAATGGGGAGGGCAGGTCATGCTAAAAGGCTGGCGAGATTCTAGCCACCCCCCTGCTTCTTCTGCACCCTTCTTTGCCCGGTTCTCTGTCTTTCACATTTTTTCTATTTCCAGTGCATTTGTCTACCGGCATTTCCCGGCAATCCGGTGTTCTCCACTTTCCTAGAATATGTTTCTTCAATGGAGGGGAGCCAAAATAAAGACAACGTATAGTGGAGTTCATCCTCGGGTGGCTACACTAATACAAACCAAGTTTTCAAAAAAAAAAAAAAAAAAACAACGTTACATTATGTACAGCAAACACAACAAAACAGCCTCCACCCCCTTAGACATACTTGGACCCTCATATGGGGAGTGGAAAACATACAATGCAACGAGCCCTAAGCCCTGAGCCGGCCTTCGCAAAGCCGAATCGGCCTCGTTAAGGCCAGCTCAGGCATGGCTGAGGTGTGATTGTAAATTAGTACGCCTCAGATAGGTTTTCCAGACATGCCTATTTTCAGGCGTAGTGTGTCCTCATCCCGATATTCCCCCATATTCCCACTGAAAATCCCTCTTTTTCTTGTACAGTAATATTAACCCTACACTCCACAACAGACTCCTCACCTACACATTGTCGACAGCGCTTTCTTCTACTCCATCACACAGTTTCCCCCGTGGCTAACCCTTTTTTCTTTCGCATTTACATCAAGAGTTTTTGAGAGGTTTTTTTAATGAAGCTATCCTTCCCTGCAAAGGTTGTTGTCGGGTTTTCTATTGGTTCCTTTGGTGATATGACTGGACAGATTCTGCAAAGGCGAAAATCGGAAGATCCAAACCACCCGCTGAACTTTAAACGGACGTTTTTATGGGGAAGTGCTGTGGCGTGCCTTCAGGTGCCTATGTTCCATTTGTGGTTTGGGTTTATTGATTCAAGAATTCCTGGTAAAGGGGTGGTAGCTGGGCTTAAGAAAACAATGCTTGAGGGGACAACGATAGGCCCGTTGTATCTGTTGCTGGTGAATCTCTGGGCAACCTTTGTTATGAAAGGTGGGTTCCAAGAGGAAAGGCCGTTGCAGGTGGCGCGGGCTAATATAGAGCAGTCGTTTGTGCCCTCAGTGATGACGGCCTGGTGTACGGTGTCGCCGGTGCAGTTCCTCAGCCACTCCTTCCTGCCGCCGCAGTACAAGCTCATCTTCCTGAACGTGGTCTCCATGATCTACAATGTGCTCCTTTCGCAGATTGTCAACCCAAAGAAGATAGAGGCTGATGCTTCTACGGCATAGGGGCTTTGTTGGGGAGAGTTTTTGGTGCTTCACGAGAGGGTTGTTATATTTCAAAACATTTTATCCTTTTGGAATCTGTGTATGCTGGTTTATGTTTTGATAAATTGTTGGAGTAGTGTAATTGCCTCGGTTGTGTTGCCGTTTGTGCAATCTCCACTTTCCAAAAGTGTTTTGTTGACCCGACACAAACCAGGCTAACCAGGCAAACTCCAGAATCTTTCTTTGGGGTTTTTTTTTTCGTGTTTTTTTGGATGCAGAAAAAAAAGCGCAAAATAAATGAAGGGCGTAGTAGCAGGCGTTCACGGGGATAGGTGAGGAGATAAGGTGGCGTGCTGCGTGCAGACCACTTTTGTGTGGTCTGACCGTTTTCAGATTATCAAATGGGGAGGGGGGGTTTTTTTTTTCGTTCTCTTACGGTACAGGTAAGTCATTAGGTTTCCTTTTACATCTACTGTTCGCCGCAGGGTATTTGTGCTTTCATCCGGATGGCTGGCATCGTACAGTGGGTCAGTCGGAGGTGCCTGCATCAACAACTACAGTTTTTTTTTGAGTATGCGAGGATGTATCTTGCAGTGTGTTTTCTTTTTTTGGATTTGACATTATCCCCGACAGCCCTTTGTGCAATTCCATACAGTTGATGCTGTACGATAATAAAATTACGATTGTGATCAAGGTGACTAAGCACCAAGAGGCTTAGGTTCATCTCATAAGTTTTTCTCATATTTTCCCATCCATTTGCGGGTGGTCGTGCACCAACCTCCACCCGATTTTCTTTTTTTCTTTTTGCATGAAAGATGAACACAGTTCCTTGCAAAAAGAAGAAGAAAAAGCTATGGGGGGTAGGGCCTCTTCGGTACTATCGTGTGGTATTGTTCTTATTGTTTTCACTTCACAACTTCACATTTTTTTTTGTGTGTTCTCTGTACATTACAATTCCATTTTCACTACGGTTCAATTCCCAATATTTCTCTCTCTCTCTCTCTCCCCCCCCCTCCCTAGACATACAGTGCATCCAACGCCCCTTTGACTGCCCCCCCCCCTGAACGCCTTGATCGCAAAAAAGAATAATTCTTGGATACAACTTGGATGCACTTGTCCCCCTCCCTCAAGACACCCCACCAATCCCTTCTCCTTCTCCTCCTCTCCTCTTCCTCCTCCTTTTCTCAACTCTCTCAGAAAAAAGGGGGGCAATGTCTGAAGTCAAAGTTCTTCACATCGACGTTGGTGATGACGACCCGATCACCATGCGGTGCAAGCCTCATACCACTGTCGGCGGTGCGGCCGCAAAGTGTCGCCACCTCTTCGAAGACGAAGGGGCAAGCACTGTAGGGGTGTGGCTTGAACATAACGGGGTGCGTCTTCCTGACGGCCTGCAGACCTCCGCGGTGTGCGACAGTGCGGTGTTGACTCTGGTGTTTGCGGATGAACAGCGGGATGAAACGCAAAATTCTGCCCCCTTAAGAGAGATTGCAACAAACTTTCCGAGTCTTTCTGTTCGCAGTGGAAAGGTGATGACCGAAGAGAGTGCACAGTCAGCGCGTGCAGAGGCAAAAGCAAGGCGTGCACAAAAGACCCGCCCCGACCCAGTAGCAGATGGTGATGCTATGGTGCTGCGTGCCCTCTCGCAGAATCGGTTGGACGCAATCCCGGTCGCGGCCTTGCAGAAATTCCTGATAGGGCGGGGTGTCAGCGCGATGGGGACCCGCAAGGCGCTTCTCGCAAGGATCGAAAAGCTTGCCCCAGTCATTGCCCGTGCAGAGGGGTTCCAAGAGCTCTCGACAGCGCCGATGTTCTAAACGGAGAGTATGGAATATCAGAATTAGAAAAAAGTGGGGGAAAGTAAATGCCGTCTTGGGGTGATGGAACAAAAATAATAAAAAAGGCTGCAAAGGCAGGAAAATTCTGTCAACATTGAGGAGTTTGTGCATCAAAAAGCAAAGCTGTCGTTAGGTGATTGATTGGCGGTGCAACCGCTTTGGTAGATGGCAGAGCAAATAATATGAGGATAGACTAGAGAAATGTTGCAGTGTTTTTTTCCCAAAGTATTTTCCAACTTTCCTTCAGCCGCAGCAGGAGGTCTAGGAGGGTGGGTCCCCTCATATCCACAGCACACCCCGTTTTTTTCCCGATAGCAATTGATTGTTTTTTTTTTCTTCAAAGTTTCCCTTTTTTGTTCATCTTCGGAGGTGTACGTTAGAGTTTTTTTTAGAATATATTTTCCAACACCTCAAATCGTTTGGAGTGTTGAATCACAGTTTTTACCAAAGGTACACTGTCACGAGAGGGCTTTGTATTTCAAGTCAACTTTTTTTATCCTCTCCCGCTAGCGCTGGAAAGCCATTCCCCCCCACAACCTCCCCATCTACCCCTTAGTTGTAAAATAACCCCCCTTCCTTTCCCTCATTTTTTGATTCCCCATATGTGAACCCACTCCGCCATCCCTTCATTTTTTTCCTTAGTGGAATTCTACAGGATTGTTTCTGTTGTCAATCGTGTACTGTTTCGACACTTCGTAGGGTTTTTCTTTGTGAACAACAAAATGGATGTAGGTCCACCACCGATCATTGCACCAAAAATACAGCGCTTTTGTATTTCAAGAAACTTCTTTCCCCTGTGGATACAGTTTCCAACCCCACCACAGAAAATTCGGGGAGTCAGTGTGTTTAAAAACTCCCAGGGTTTTTTTAGCTGTGCTTCGCATTTTCTGTCACTCAATTCAAAACCCTCCTTTCATTCCTCTCCCCCCTTCAGGAAAGGGTGTGTGGTACCCCCTTTGTTGGGGTAGCAAACCAACCTTCAAAAGGGTTTTTTAGTTTGCCCCAAACACACTCCACAAAGCCCCACGCCCCATGCACCACGCTGAGAGGGAAGAGGTCAACCACCGCAGCCTTTCCCCTTTGCGATCTCCCGGGCGGCTGGGGTACAGCAACGTGCAGCAGAAGCCACGCTTTTCGTTTCATACACACACTACCGGGCCGTTACCTGGCGGGAAACCGATGACTACAACCTACCAACAAGAACAGCCACATATGGCAGAGCGTACCGTTTCCCGGGACGATATAATGAGCGTCATTGACTCCAATGTGAAGAAGTGGTCGACGGCAACACCACAGCGTTCGGTAACAGCACAACAGACGCCACCGACAAAGCGGTCGGTGCACACACCACAGACCCCGGCATCTGCGTCGAGGCAGATGAGGACACCAGTGCAGGAGGATGTGCCTGCTGTGCAGGAGGAGAGGGAGAGAACGGCGGAGGATCGCTCCGTCTCCCCTTCGGTGCCAAGCAGCTCCTCCACACAGCCGCTTCCTGGGGAGCGGAGGAGGGGAGGGGGAGGAGGGGGAGGGGGGATGAACACTCAAACCACCACAAATTCATCACACACTGTCGCAAATGATGATTGGCGTCGTACAGCAATAGTCGGTCCGCGTCGTGCGGTGTACTGCCACTTTTCACATACATCTGCTCCGGTGTTTGGTCCAGAGGGGATCACAGATCCAGACTTTGGGAGTCTGCATCCACAGCATGCTGCAGCGGTTCCACCAAGGCTGCCTTCGTTTTCGCAGGGAATGCAGCAGAGTGTGCAGCGATCGTTTCCGAGGATGCGTAGAGGTGGAGGAGGAGGGGGAGGAGGGGGTAGCAAAGACAACGAAGTGTTCTGCACAGGGTGTGGCGCTGCGGTGCAAAAGAAGGACAAATTTTGTAGGGATTGTGGGGAGGTGCAGGGGAAAGGGGTGGGGAGTAGTGCTTCCAGTCCGAGGTCGTCGCATAATAACGTGGCGTCACAGCATGAGATGGAGCAGCAGCAGCAGCAACATCAGCAGAGCCAACAGCAGCAGCCCCGGCAGGAACCGAGCCTGCCGCAGCATTCGCTGTCCCCATCCCCACGCCAGGCGTACTATGAAGACGCGGAGAATTATTCGCCGCAGAATGACAGAGAAGGCAGCACCTCGTCGCATCTGGTACCAATCAACCCTTCGCGTGGGTTTCAAGGGAATGGGGTGTATCCAGAACCGTATGGAGTCGGGCTTGACGGGGAGCGCCTCTACACGGAGCAGGAGGTGCAGAACCGGGTTGCGCGGATAGTGACGGAGAGTGGTGGCGACATTGCGCCGTTGTCAGCTCTGGAGATGGCGCTGTCGCAGGATCGGTCTTCGCCGCGCACTGCACGGCGGGTAGAAGGCATTCACGGCGTCGTTCTGGAAATGCCCAACGACCGTGTCCCCGTAGTACCCCTCGAGGCACAGACTACTCGGGCACAGCTCTGGAGGCATCACCCCGCATCAGTTGTAATCACCTCTCTTCTGGCCCTCCGAGGTGTACACCACGAAAGCCACCCTGAGCTTGTGGACCGCCATATGACCCGCCCCTTCTTAGACGCAATGGCCAGAATGATGAGCGGAGCGTACTTCCTCCACTTCTCGCGCGATGCCGCCACCAGAGAGCGGTGGTGCACCATATCGATGCTGCAGAACAACCTCGACCCTACCTTAGGTGCCCTGCCGCACTTCTGTCTCGCGTCGCATGCGCATTCGACAGGGTATAAGGAGAGGTACTGCCTGTCGGAGCTGGTTGGTGTGCAAAAGGACAACTGCTCCCCAGGGTTCCAGCCTAGTTTGCTCAATAAGGACTATATCTATTCGCCGAGTATGACAAACAGAAAGCAGCCTGTGCTGGCAAAGAATTGCTTTACGTTGTGGTTTCTGACAGCGAAGGGGGTGCCCCACCATGTGGACCTTCTTAACCAGCATGTATGTAGTGTGTTTTTTTCTCTTTTGTGTGAGGAATGATCAACCAACCAAAACAGGAGCACGTCTTTCACACCTGGGTGCACGCGATGGAGGTGATCAGGTCGATCAACACAGCAGACCGCAACTATGAGTTCAACGCGTATCGGAAAGGGGTATGTATTATGTATTATGTGTTATGTGGTTTGGGGAATCGGCTAGCGGACTATGCCTGCCTACAAGCAAAGAAGTGGTACCCTTTTGATACGATGCAACATCTTTATCTCATGTTAATTTTTTTGTTCCACAAATCACAATTCTTTACAGGAAGGCCGTTCGCAGTTCGAGGCTCTGGACCCGCGGGTGCAGCAGAGGCACCCGCATATGTCGTCTGGGGACATGTCCATGCATCAAGAGCAAGACCATGCGAGGACTGTCGTTGCAACAGGTGGACGTACAACGTCTCAGAGGTATGTACCATGTGTGAGAGAGTTGCGTTTGTGAGGCGTAAATCCTATCTTTTGAGTGTTGTTTTCAAAAAAAAAAAATCTGTGTGGAGTTCACACAAGAAAAAAGCGAGGTGTCTACACGTCATCAATTTTTCAATTCTTCAAAAAACAAAAACAAAACTTACCACAGTCCAAAGCGGTATCGAAGCAAAGTCGACGTCACAAGAAGGTGAGGAGTGCATTCCGAGATTGTACTGTAGTATTTTATTGTTCTTTTTTCCTGGAGAGCCGGGATGTGTACACAAAGGGGGACAGACGCTTGTTTGTACGCAGACGACACCTTTTTGCCCCCTGTTTGTTGATTACTTCTGTTTTATGTTTTTTTGTATCGCCATTTTTTGTATTGCTTCTATTTGCAGCTTTTCTTGCCCATTTTTTTTTACCTTAGATTCCAGGCCTATTCTGTGTTCATTTGTTGTGCTGTGCTTACTCTCTGCACTCCGTAGGGGCTCGACCTTCCGTTAAAAAGCGCCCAAAGTGCCTTTTTCCGGTAACACACCATCAACACAGAACACAATGACAGATCGGTTTTGCTGATACTGTTTGCCACTCTCCGTTTAAACCCCTCCTTTCTTGAGCCTAAATAAAAAGTATAGAATATTTTACCATATTTCCTGCGATAAGCGCGGAGAAGCAGTTCGTCTGTGTCTGGTAAGGTACATCGTTCTATGTTACGAATGTTCGGCTGCAGCGCAGCCGTGCGGTCTTTGAGAACGCCCAGGAGGGCGTCAGTGTGGTGCGCCTGCTCATCACAGAAAGCGCTCCACTGGGCCCGAGACCGAGCCACGGACTCCGCAGTGAGCTGCTTGGGCTCTTCCATGAGGGTGTCATCCGCCCCCTTCTCTTTTCCCCCCGTGTACCCCAAGAGGTTGTGCGCAACGTCACTCTTTCCTTCTCCCATCCCTCTCTCCCTTATCCCCCTCCTGCAGTCATTTTACAAAAATAAAATGTTCAGCATCTTTGGTGGCGACACCAACCATGACAAAAGACTGCTGGAGCTGGGGTTCACCAAGGGGGCCCACGTTGAGCTGGGGGGGCTGAAGAAGCAGGACTTTTTGTTTCTCAACGGGCAAACCGCGAAGGTACTGGGACTGCAGGTTTCGAAGACGGGGATGGAGCAGATTTTGGTCAAACTGAATGATGAGGGGAGCAACAGAGGGCATGCTTATGCGTTGAAGGCGGCCAATGTGTTTCTTGCGGCACCTTTAGGCGACCAAACGACACAGTTCAAGCCGAACACCTCTATGCGCCACCGCAACGAAAAGCCCACCCGCTCCTCCGTCCACTTCAAGAGCGACGAGCCCATGAGCGCCAGCTCCCGCAGAACCGCGTCCCCCGCCGAGATCATCTCAGACGCAAGCTTCCCCCCAGAGGGCACCCCGGTCGAGCGCCGCCTCTGGCTGTTCTTCTTCCTACTCAACGTCGTGCTCTCCGTCGGCGCGATCTGGGTGCTCCAAAGCAGAACCATGAGCCAAGTACAGAAGAAAGCCCCGCCACCTGCAGGCGGAATGTCTCTCATCCGCGAAGTCGCCTTCGCGAACGCCTCTTCAGAACAATTCTATACCTTGGGTGCACAATTTGTGGAGCGTGCTAGGGTCGTTGAAGTAAGAGCGTTGGAGGTTGCGGATAAAATACGGAATGGAGGGTCTCCTGTTTTGGACTTTTATGTGTTGGATAAAAACCAATTGGATGATGTGGTGATACGGAAAAACTCTGGGTGCAAATGGCTGCCTACTACTATGTGCTCCCCATACGGACATGGACAGAGCAAGCAGGGACGGGCCTGCGACGAAAAAATCTCTGTGATCAACTCCGGGATCTGCTTTTGCGGTGGGTCTTTGATTCTCGGGAAGGCGTGCGGTGGGCGCATGCAGCAGGAGACGTTCACTTGCTCGGAGATTTGCGAGGAGCGTTCGAGGATTTTAGAATGGTCGTTGAACTCCAACGCAGACCCTTCCTCTGCAGACTTTGCTCCAAAGGTTACAGAACGGCCTGCATCAAGCAACCAACACCACAGACATCCTAACCTTGCCTCAATGATCAAAGCCGCAGAGACCGGAGGAGGTTCGATCCCGAAGGTCGCAATGGTGACGATCATCATGGGCACAGAGAACCCGATCATCTTTTTCCGCACCATCCGCCAGCACTACTACCGTTCGCACAACGACAAACACGCGCGTCGTGTGTTCGTCTTCATGCCGCCAGACTCCAAGGTGCAGGCCCTGCACGCAGACCTGATTGACAGAATCGAGAAGGGGCAGCTTTTGAAGGAGATCTCTGATCTGGTCACCTTTGTGCCCATCGATAAGAAGCATTGGGTTATGCCTGCGGCAGGAGAAATCCCGGATCCGGTATGACCAAATTTGCAATTTCCCCCCTTTTTTCCTCATCACCGACGCAAAGAAAGGCACACACAACCGACGTCTTGTATCATAATTTTATAGCCTTTTTCATTAGATTTGCACTGAGTAAAGCCTATCACTATGCCATATGGGAATCCCAACTCCTTAGGCCACATCATTACTCCACTTTATACAATTTGAAAATTTAAATCGGAAACGACAGCATACCTACTAACACCCTTTTTCAAACCCACAGGCCCTTCGCGATGCTGTGCTGGAAGGCATGCGTGACACACCATTTAAGCTGTCCCGCTTCTTCGCCTTCTTCTTCCAGAACTACCCTGTTCTCGACCAGTTTGACTACTTCTGGCGTATTCACGAGCTTAGCATTCTGCTCTGCGAGATTCCGTACGACCCTATCCGTATCCTCCGCAACAACGGAAAGCTTCTGGGCTTCAACAGTATGGGGAAGCTTCCGAACCCCTCCGTCGAGGCGCTGTACAAAGACCTGGACGGGATGGCAAAGAAGGACACTGAGCTGTACAACTCCTTCCGTCAGAGCAGCGGGATGTGCAGCATTGACCCTTCCTTCACAGTGGGCGACCTTTCCTGGATGAGAACAGATGAGTACACAGAAATGGCGAGCACCTTCTCGCTTTCAACGTGGATGGCAGCCTCTTGGGGGGATGGTGCGTTCCTCAGTGTCATGGCCTCCCTTAAACTGCGTAGAGAACAGCTGCATCTTTTCGAATCGGTTGGAACAGCGACGGCAAAGACAATAGTGCACATCCCGTCGGACCCTTCGATCTGCCCCTCCCTCAACACCCCAACCAGAATGGAGGACTCCTGCATTGATGAATTCAATACTCTTTCTGCATTGTAAAATCCGGAATTTTTCACAAAAAATAATTAAATTGGTATTAGAAAGGGGGGTGGGCGGAATGAGAGTTCATTTTTTTAGGTGACTAAGCACGAGAGGCTTAGGATCATCTTATAAACTTTTCTTTTTTTTTGAAAATAATACAGACGAGAAAGAGAAAGAGAGAGAGAGAGGTGACACACCAAAAATTTCGAAAAGATGTAGTGGTGCTACTGTAAAGGAGGGGGGGGTGTGAGGGGGGGAAAGGCAAGTCTGATATTTTCGCTGGGGGGAGGGGAAAAAAAGTGGGGGTAAAGGGTTACAGAAAAAAAGCTATGGGGCAAAAAATAAGAAAAGAAAAACTCTAAAAAGAAAAAAGAAAAAAAAAAAAGAAACTTCTTGGAGGAGATATGTCGTCTGTGAAAGCCTTCCCTAGCCTTCAGGGGTGTGCCTTTTTTTTTTTTTGCAAAGGTGACTAAGCATGAGAGGCTTAGGTTCATCTTATAAAATTTTCTTTTTTCATGATAAATTGTTGAAACAATGTAATTTTGCTACTTACGCAAAATCACCCTTTATTTTTTTTTGTACAGACATGGGTAGTATCTGGATCCAGTTCCAGGTGATTCCAGGTTTCTCAGATTTTTCGTGAAATTCCAGGTTTTTTCCAGGTATTCCAGGTGATTCCAGGTCAATTCCAGGTAATTCCAGGTTAATTCCAGGTAATTCCAGGTAATTCCAGGTGTATTCCAGGTGGGTTTAAGCAGAAATCTGCACGCAACACAAACGCACATTCCGATCTGGGAGTGTGGACGATGACAAAACACTCGGTGGTGCTGTCGCTGCCACTGACACTGCTGCCGCTGGAACTGCTGCTGCTGTCTACCCTCTTCCTTTTCTGTCCCCTCTGTGTATTGAATAGGAAGAGAACTCGGGGATAGAGGGAGTGAGCGCTTCAGCGACAATGGCAAAGACTAAAAAACACAAGGTTTTTTAGAATTTCCATCACATAGTGTTCCGGAGGGGGGCAAGATTGACATGTCCTTGACAGTGGGGGGTCCCATTTTATAATTTGTGTGAGTTTTTTGGCCGGGAAAGAATATTATGCGTCGTCCAAAAACACCAGCATTTGCATTTTTGGAATCCGTCCGTCCAGTAGTGGGGTCACTTTGCCAAAATGGACAAATTCGGGGTACATACGTAAATACACACAGTCACCAACAGTGCAAAAAGCCTAATTCCAGAAAAAATCCAGATCTGGAATACCTGGAATTTTTCTGGAATTTTTCTGGAATTACCTGGAATCTGGATCCAGATACTACCCATGTACAGAACCTGTTTTTTTGTTGACAATGGTTGATTCACTTTTGTCGATACTTCAAAAAAAATTATTTCAAAAAACAATCAAGAACAGGGAAACTGTCCTCCCACTGCCTTGAGTGGTGTGGAACCCCTGCCACGTAGCACAACAAGAAAAACGTGGTCAGAGGCAGTATCAGGGTTGAAATGCATTAAACTTGCACTAAACCCGCCTACACTGTAGGAAATCGTTAAAAAAAAGAAGAAAAAAACAAGCAGCAGGCAGTCTCACGGGGGGAAAGGGGGTGGTGTGTATGGTACTCTTTTTGTTCAACAGGAAGGGGAAACCCTGTGTTTTTGTTATGGTCTTTTTTATCAGACGTCAACCTCAAAAATGGATGCTGCATGGTTGGGGCTCCAGGTGTGCACCAATCAATGCACCAAAGGTGCACTCTGTTCACGAGAGGACTTTAGTATTTCAAAGGCATTGTTTTTGTCTGCTTTTTGTTACGCGATTTTTAGCGTTAGGGAACTTTTAAAAAATTGGAGTGGTGTTCACACGAGAAAAAAAGCGTGGTGTTCCACGCTCAATTCAATTATTCAAAAAAAAAAAATTCTTTTGTATGAAACGTTGTGGAAAAGTGGAGATTGCTGCTCCAATTTTTTCAAACAAAAAAAAAAAAAATAAAATGAAGAAGAAACCGACCGGCAGATCGCTGCTGGTCAGGAGAGGGAAAAATCATTCTTTTTCAACCCCCCCAGCTTTTGGGAGTTCCTACTCCCATCGCCCATCAACACCGGATATCAGGGGAATGTACCGGACATTGACCTGTACACCCCCCCTCCCCGCCCCTGATTTTTCGTTTTAGTGCTTTACACTTTCTTTGTTAAGTATTGTAGATTTTCATTTTTTCGTAGTGTGTGCTTTGTGCACTACCCAAGGTAGAAGGGCTGTATTTAGTACCGTCTATAGGGTTCGATAACTCCCCGCGGAGAACCAGTGCCTGCGGTCTCCAAGAGGCTTTTTTTTGACTTTCAACTTCACTTTCGAGTCAACCTTATTTTCCCGTTTTTTACCACAGAAAAAGTTGGGAACATTTTTTGATTCCGCTTCCTGTGCTATCAATTTATTGAATGCATGACATTGTGTTGGAATACGCTTTTGCAATGTTCCTGGTTTGCCCTTGGTAGCAACTTCCGCTAAACATCGCCAAACTCGGGTCAAAAATTAGGGTGTTCAACGAAAAAACACTCATTGTCTTTATAAAGAGATCAGTTGGCGGGTATGCTCCAAAATGTGTTTGACCCAAAACAAGGCGCCAAATTACCTCAAAAAACCCCCCCGCCACTTATTTGGACTTCTTTCTTGGAGTGCTGAATTACACGACGGTGAAGTATGTTACATTACAAGTGAAAAACCGTTACAAGTGGCACTTGTAACGGTTTGTGTAATGTTACATGTAACAAGAGTTACTTGTAACTCCACTTGTAACGCCCGTTACTTCACCGTCGTGTAGGTGTTGTGTCGTATTGGTGAGCAGGATCTTCTTGCCAATAATTTTGTTTTTTTTTTTTGTTTTTGAGATGGACGTCCATCTTTCGAGATTTATTTTGTTGTGTGCATTGTGTTCGTCCCCCAAAACCACGTTCGAGTCGGTGGAGGGGAGGGGGCCGGAAGCTTCTTCTCTCCCCATCCCATCTGCTCTTTCTCTCCCATTCCCTTATGGTTAGTATATTTATTATGTTCAAACAGCGTTTGCTTTTTCCTTTCAAATATGTATGTACGCGAGACATCCATCAAAATATTTTCTTTTTTTTGTAGGTGACCAAGCAAAGAGAGTCTTGAGTTCATCTTTAAATTTTGGCATCTTACTCTGCTCATCAATTCCACATCTCTTTGTGTGGTTACAACCCCTTTTGCATATATGCTTGGACAGAAAGCATGGCAAGAAAGGGGGTGTTCCCACATACCTCCCTCTTTAAAAAAAAGTGAGATTCGCGGGAATAAAAAAAACAAAATTTCAATGACAAAATTAGAGTCTCTTTTAAAACAGTGCAAGAAGATGGGTGTGATTTTCCCTGTGGTATACACAGGATGCCCAAAAGTAGGGTTTTGGGGTGGGTGAATAGTGGGCCTATTTTTTTTTCTAGTTTGCACGAGCCTTGTTCCCGTATTTATGTTTTTTCATTTGGTGACTGAGCAGGAGGCTTAGGGTCATCTGATGTTAGTTGTTGATCTTATTTCAAAAAAAAAAAAAACAAAAAAACCAAATAATACTGCCACAGCAATTCGCTGTTACGCAGCTGTACAAAGGGGTGGTGGATATGGGTGGGGGCAGGGGGGGACAATGGAGTGAGGAGAGAGAGAAGAGTCGAGGGTAGGATGATTAGAGGAAAATCTGTCCCACTTTTTCCGGGTGGGGAGGGGAGGGGGGGAATTGAAAGAAAAGAGAAAATTGAGAGAAAAAATAGGCGCAAAAATTGTCTTTTTCTCCCCAGGGTGTGACTTAAGGCGCGAGGGCGAGGCTTAGGTTCATCTGATAAAACTTTTCTTTTCTTTCGTTCTTCCCCCCCCCCCCCCCCCCCTTTCTCAATGTTGTTTTGGGATTTTCCCCTCGTTTTTCTCTCCCCTCTTCACTCCACGTTCTTTTCTCTGCCACAAAAAAAAAAGCAAAAAAGCAAAAAATGAACGAATTGGAGTCACTTCAAAATTAAAAAAAAAAATACCCCCCCCTCTTTCCTTTTTCATTTCACTTCACACACTTTATGCTTTCCTTTTATATTCCACCCTCTACCTTCTTTTCGGTAGAAAAGGATGTATAATATGAAATAACTTTTACACCACAAAACTCACCCTCACCCTCAAAGAAGTACACAATAAAAACTGGGGTACCTGAAGCGGGGGTGATTCGCATTTTTTTTTTTTGCGTACTTTGTGCACCACCCCCTTCTCCCTCCCTCCATTCAAGAACTTTACAAAACGATGGTCCTTTCGCTTCTCTATTCCGCAGTGTTGTCTTCTTTGGGGACGGCGTTGTTTCCAATGCCGCTGTCATTGCGGAACACTTCTTTTGCTGCAGAACCGCGAAATGAGAGTGTTTATTTTCCTTTGGGGCCGGCAGTAGCGGGGTCGGTGTTTAGTGTACGAATTTCTCCAGAAAGGTTGCCTGCGTGGAACTATAGTGGCGGTGCTTCGGTGGAGATAGTACAGGAGGTGTCCTCTTGTGGAGGCCGTGGTGCGACGGTTCCAGACTTCGGCTGGGCGTGGTCTCCCCACCACACCCCTTCCTGGATAGCCAGCTTTACACCCATCCCACGCTACCTTTCCTCCCGCACTGTCTACCTCTGCATCGGCACGCAAACCCCCCAATTTGGAACAATCTACTTCATCTCCACCCGACCACTCTTCATCCACCCGACGTTCCCTTCCTATATTGTTACCCCCCTCTCTCGGTATATTTCTCCAATAAAAAGCACCGTCCATTTAAAAGGTGTTCAAATTCGAGACACAACCGAACTCTATTTGCTAACCTTAAATAGGATAGGAGCAGAAGGGGTAATACCATGCGATGTCTTGGCGGTACCGGACATTGTAGAGGTGCCGGTGGAGGAGGGGAGGGATTATGTTCGATTAGAGGCAAATCTGAGGAATAGCTCTGGAATTTATGAGGTGCCAAGCACGTTTCTTGAAAATATGCATGACGGAAGAACAACCGCTGAGGTCTTCATCTGCCTCACGCTTGACTCAAAACGGACCTTCACAGCACTCCCTTACGATACCAGCGGTGTTTCAGAAAACACCGTTTTTTCTGAAAAGGACTACACAACGACGTTCTACGCGGATACCTTAAACAGCTCTGTATCCGGCGCAACCTTACGCTGTCCAGGGGTGATGATTGCAGGGCTGCCAACCTCATGCTCTCTTCACTTCATGCAGAATAATTCAACAAATTTCACTCCCGAAGCCTTCACCCTAGACACCCTACGTGACGGAGATGGAACCGAGATATGTCCAAAACCGAGTCTCATCTACGCCTCCCCAATCACCTTTTCATTTACTCCAATTCACCATGGCTCTTCTGGCGCAGTGTCGTTTCGATATGAAGGGATACCCATTGTATTGAACCTTTTACACAACCCTTGGTACAATGAGACATATCGGAACAATCTGTTTGACTATGAGTTTACAGTGTCTCCTACATATATGGATGCAGACACCCTTCTTGACGAAATTCTTCTCGACGGAGGATACGAAAACGGCGGCTCCGACGGATCCTGGACAAACACTACTGGAGTTCTTCCATTAACTCCAAGGCAGTTTCGAGAGCAATATTTGGATACTGCGATATATAAAAGCAAGCCGCTTCCTGCTGCGGGGGGTGCGGAGTGTATGATACCAGACCCAGAGGGGACAACCGTTTTTTCGCAATCCGCATCATCAATCGAAGTCACCGAAGCGCTCAATCTGCAGATCAGCTTCTCTTACGCTGCCTATTATGATACGTACCACGCAAAGTACCTCTCTTCCGGCAGCCTTGCAAACTACGACACCAAAATGACTATTAGCTACTCCTCCTTCGCCACCACCGTCACCTCCACCATCACCTTCTATCACACCTCCAGCCAATTCTTCGTCCAAACCGCTATGTACGGCGACCCAAATGGGGTAACAACCAAGGCGCTATCATTACCAATGGATTGGGAAACCTTCAAATATGTACACACCGAGGAGTTAGTATATGGCGGTGTAAAAATCGATGTACGGTCCATCGAGGTAAAGGTTGAGAGCATCGGTGGTCGAGGGTTTGTCACAATGTTTGATTCCTTTTCTGTAAAGAATATCGAGTTGCGTTTGACCGATGAAAAGGAGAAGGTCGTATTGGAAGAAATTTATCGAATGTCGTTAGGAGCTTCATGGTTTGCGGCAGACAATTGGTTGACTATGGATCCTTGTAGAAATCATTGGCGTGGGGTAGGATGTATCCCAATCAATGATAAATTGCGTGTAGTATCGCTGATCCTCCCGCAGAACAACCTTAACGGAGACTTCCCCGAGCTTTCGCCTTTAGAGCATCTGAACACCTTGATTATTTCTGGCAATCGAATTTCCGGACATCTGAACAACGTATCTCATACAATACACACTCTAGATGTTTCACACAACTCTCTTCAAGGCGTTTCCTTCTTCGGAAGCAACGGAGGGAGCAATGCACCTCTTGTGTATGGCAATATACAGCGAATCTGTGCCGTAAAGGTTGATCTATCATATAATGTGCTAACAGTGCTCCCTTCTGCTTTGTTAGGTGATATAGAGGAGGTGGCGGAGGTATACCATTCTGAGCAGAGTCTGCGCAAAGTGTTTCTCGAGGCTGGTGTTGTAACGGTACGCACTGTGGAGCGGAGAGTTGAGGTGTTAGATGCTTCCCATAATAGAATTGGTAATGTGGTTGGAGGTGTGGTGCGTACGTTCCGTGTGCACGCGGCTTTGAGGGTGTTGTCGCTTAGTCATAATGCTTTGCAAGGGGGTTTGCCTGAAGCGATGAATACGTCTCTACCTTTTGCGTTATCAGTGTTGGATGTTGCAAATAATAGGTTTTCTGGGGAGGTTCCTCCGTCTTACAGTCAGTTCTTGGGGTTGCGGTTGTTGTCGTTGGCGAATAATCAGTTGGAAGGGGCGCTGCCAGACCTTTCGCTTCTCTCTCAGATACAACGTGCGCGGGTTTTGGCAACATCAAACAGCTTTTCAGGATATCTCCCAGCATGGACGGTGCGGACAGCTCTCATAGATGTTAGAGGATGTGGTTTTAAATGCCCGCTCCCAAAAGCACCTCCAGGGGTGATGGTGCAAGGGTTTGATGCAGGGTTGCCAGGTCGATGTGATGCAGGGTGAAAATAGCGGGGTGGGGGTGGGGTAAAAAACACTTCAATTACACTGAAAATAGAAATGTGAGTTTTTTTTTTGTCAATTTTCTTCCCCTAAATCCTCAACAAAAAAAAACAGAAGAAGAAACAAAAATGCCCCCAAAAAAACCGGAGAAGCCGAAGGGGCAAACCACCCTGGCAGGGTTCTTTGTGAAGAAGCCTGCCCCGAAGGCGGCAGCAGCAGCTTCACCGAGTGCATCGCAGACACCGGAGGTGACGGTGGTACCGAGTGTTAAGGCCACGCCAGCAGCACCAACGCCAGCACCAACAAAGACAAAAGAACAAAGGGAACGCGAAGTGTCGAAAGATGAACCTGAGGCAAAACGTAGGAAAGTGGCGGCCCCAGCAGCAGCAATACCGGTAACACCAAAACCCACTGAAAAACCAAAACGGTCGCCAAAGAAGCCTTCACCAAAAGCGAAGGCCACTTCACCCAAAAAAGCAACGCCCGAGAAGAAGCCCGCCCGCACCGCCAAGCCGTCCCCAAAGCAAGCAAAGAAGCCTGCAGCCGATATGACCGAGGAGGAGATCAAGACTGCAGAACGGCGACGCTTCTTCGCATCGCGCGGCACCTACGACAACTCAGCGTTGGATAAGGGCACCAAACCCACCCCCAGCGGACATGAGGAATGTCTCGCAGGGTTGACCTTCCTCGTGACCGGAAGGCTAGACGCATTTGACCGTCCAGACGTCGAGGCGATCATCAAAAAACACGGCGGAGCCACGAGAACCGGAGTCACAAAACGTCTCTCTTACCTCGTTGTCGGGGCAGAGCCTGGCGAATCAAAGATCAAGAAGGCGACTGAATGCGGCACCACAAAGCTTTCAGAAGACGAGCTCTTGCACCTGGTTGTGGACCGTTCTGTGGCGAAGGGGGTGGATCCTTGGAAACACTTGGGGTCGACTGTTGACAGGGAAAAGTGGGGGGCTGCACAGTTTGCGGCGGTTCCAGGGGAAAATGAGATCATGGATCTGGACGATGACGACGACGACGACGACGTGCAGATCACCGAACCAAAGGCAACAACAGTATTCCAAACAGTACGCGAGCTTGTTTCTGGTAAGGCGCAAGCAGCTCCAGCTGCAGCACCAGCACCACCAGCAGCAGCAGCACAACCCGCCCCACAGCCCGCCCTCTCCGTCCCCTCAGACGAAACCCTCTGGGCAGACAAATACGCACCTAAGAAAGTCTCAGAGATAATAGGGCACAACGCTAAGGCAAATGAAATCCGCGACTGGCTCAGGGCCTGGAAGTCGAACGCAAATCTCTACAAGGCAGACCCGAAGATGAAGACAGAGTGGCGGGCAGGGATCCTCATTTCTGGCCCCCCGGGTATTGGAAAGACGACGACGTCCACTTTGGTATGGTTATTCTTGCCCCCTTTGTTGCAGAACACCGTGTTGAAAACCAAATCACAACCTCACCACAACACAACAACATAACGCAACGCAACACAAAGGGCCATATTCTGCGCAAGAATTACCCTCACGAGGCATTACTACAATGCAACACAACACAACGCAACAGGTCGCAAAGGAATGCGGCTACGACGTTGTCGAGATGAACGCATCTGACAACCGCACGCAGAAGAGCCTGAAGCAGACCATCACCTCCACCCTAGGGTCGCGCAGTGTGCTGTCGATGATGAAAAAGGGCCAGCAGAAGGAAAAGGACATCGTGATCATCATGGACGAGGTCGGCGGGCTCGACCGTGGCGGGACGACAGAGATCATTGCGATGCTGAAGCAGGCACGGACTCCGCTGATCTGTTTGTGCAATGATAAGTATCATCAGAAGCTGAAGTCGTTGAGCAACCATTTGATGGATATGCCGTTTAGCCGTCCGCAGAAGCAGTCGGTGGCAACGAACTTGCGGAAGAAGCTGCGTGAGTGCGAGGGTGTCGACATCCACGAGCAGGCACTCATCCACGTTGTCGAGGCTGCAGGGAACGACCTCAGAGCCACGCTCAACAACCTCCAGATGTGGGCGCGCACCTCCAACCAGCTCACCTACGACATGGTGATCGCAGCCCAGGGCACCGCCAGCAAGGACACAGACATGTCGCCCTTCGCCGCCGCACAGCAGCTCTTCTTCTCCAACCTGACAATCCCTAAGATGGAGTCGCTCTACTACGGCAACGATCTCCTCGGACTGTATGAAACCCTACACCATTTGAATCACTCTTTTTTACCCCAATCAATCTCCACAACCCCCACAGCTTCGTGCAGGAGAACTACGTACACAGTGGCGGGCACATGGGCGAGCATCGTATCGAAACGCTTGCCCAGGTGTCGCGGTCGCTCTCCATCGGCGACACAATGGACACGATGGTGCGGCGAGAGAACAAATGGAGTCTCGGGCCCTCCGTTGCCTTCAACACCGCAATCTACCCCGCACGCGCCATGGGTCGCTGCAAGATGCAGAGCTACCTGCCGCCTGGGGCGAGACAACACCTTCCCGCATTCCCTGGGTATGCATCTCCACCACTTTCTTACCACAAAACACCCCCCCCCCTCCTAGGGGGTCCGACTGTGAGTAAAATTACCGTACAAAAAACTCATTATTAAACTTCTGGTCATTTCCAAGGCAACTGCGGGTGAAAAACACCCTCAGAGTGGGTCACAGGGGGCCTGTGGGCCGAAAAACGACCCAGAAGCCACCCCAGAATACAAAAAAATGGAAAAAAATAGTGAAAAAACGGCTTTTTTCAGGTTTTGGCCATATTGGGCAAAATAGCGATTTTTCAAGAAAAACCCAAAAAAACGGTTATTTTTTGACATCACAAAACCTCCTTTGGCACAAATATACCCCAAAAGTGGCCCGTGAGTCCATTCCAACCTGTTTTGGACATATTTGACACTTTTGGAAGTGTTTTTTTGGTGTTTTTACGTCAAAAAAAATACCCTGGCAATACCCTGACCGCGCTCCGGCAGCATTCCGGCATGCTGTTTGACCCATATAGGGGTCAAGAAATGGCCAAAACCCCCCGAAAAAGGACCCTGGGAGCCCAGATAGTTCCAAATTTCCACCACATCCCCACCCAAACACTGCAAAAACACGACAGAAAATCGTCTTAAAAAACACACTTTTTTCAAAAAGGTCATTATGGAGCCTGTCTGACGATAGCGATTTTTCAAGAAAAACCCAAAAAAACGGCTATTTTTTGACATCACAAAACCTCCTTTGGCACAAATATACCCCAAAAGTGGCCCGTGAGTCCATTCCAACCTGTTTTGGACATATTTGACACTTTTGGAAGTGTTTTTTTGGTGTTTTTACGTCAAAAAAAATACCCTGGCAATACCCTGACCGCGCTCCGGCAGCATTCCGGCATGCTGTTTGACCCATATAGGGGTCAAGAAATGGCCAAAAACCCCCGAAAAAGCACTCCGGGAACCCAGATAGTTCCAAATATCCACCACATCCCCACCCAAACACCGCAAAAACACGACAGAAAATCGTCTTAAAAAACACACTTTTTTCAAAAAGGTCATTATGGAGCATGCCTGACGACCTTTTTGAAAAAAGTGTGTTTTTTAAGACGATTTTCTGTCGTGTTTTTGCAGTGTTTGGGTGGGGATGTGGTGGAAATTTGGAACTATCTGGGCTCCCAGGGTCCTTTTTCGGGGGGTTTTGGCCATTTCTTGACCCCTATATGGGTCAAACAGCATGCCGGAATGCTGCCGGAGCGCGGTCAGGGTATTGCCAGGGTATTTTTTTTGACGTAAAAACACCAAAAAAACACTTCCAAAAGTGTCAAATATGTCCAAAACAGGTTGGAATGGACTCACGGGCCACTTTTGGGGTATATTTGTGCCAAAGGAGGTTTTGTGATGTCAAAAAATAACCGTTTTTTTGGGTTTTTCTTGAAAAATCGCTATTTTGCCCAATATGGCCAAAACCTGAAAAAAGCCGTTTTTTCACTATTTTTTTCCATTTTTTTGTATTCTGGGGTGGCTTCTGGGTCGTTTTTCGGCCCACAGGCCCCCTGTGACCCACTCTGAGGGTGTTTTTCACCCGCAGTTGCCTTGGAAATGACCAGAAGTTTAATAATGAGTTTTTTGTACGAAATTTTATACACAAGTCTATTAGGAGTCGGACCCCCTACCCCCCCCTCCCAGATACCTTGGCAAGCTTTCCACCGCAAACAAGAACGTCCGCCTCTCCGTCGAACTCTCGCGTGAGGTCAACGGCAAGGAGAAGGGCATGCAGGGGAGCCGCTTCAGCGTCGTTGGGGAGTACCTTCCGGTTCTCCGTCGTCGTGTTGAAAGTGCGTTGCAGGCTGCCGACCCTGTGGGTGCAGCAGACATCCTTGCAGGTTACGGCCTCTGCCGCCCAGACTGGGACTTTGCTATAGACTCTGATACGTTCAAGAAGCTCCGCCACAGCTCTGTGCACCCAACCATCGAAACTAAGGTCAAATCTGCTATGACCAGAGCACTCAACAAAGTGACCGATACTGCGCAAGCCAAAATGCGCCGTGGTTCAGTTGCCGCACCCACCACAGAAGTACAGCGTGATGAAGACGACGACGACTCCGTAGAGGACACCCAAGCGGATACGCAAACGTCCACCAAAGCCTCCGCAAAGCCAAGCAAAAAGGCCTCCGCAAAAGCATCGGCAAAACCTGCGAAAAAAGCTGCTGCCAGAAAACGTGCTTCAGAAGCTAAGGAGTCTGCCCCTAAGCGAAGGAAAAAGGAGGATTAAAAGGAGAGAGAGGAGGAGGGGATGAAGTGGGATCTTCCAAAAAAAAAAATTTCTAAAAGAATTGTGAGTCTGTTGTGCCAATCTCAGGTTACTCTACTTGGGGAGGAGGCAGCATAGAGGAAAGTATTAAAAAAAAATATCAAAAAAGAAAAAACGAAAAGAAGCCGCTTGTTTCTCATCCAGGTGGTTTCAAAAAGGAAAAGAGGGGGGTAGGAAGAAGGGAGAAGGGAGAAGGGAGAAGAGAGGAGAAGAGAAGAGGGCAAAAGAGAAACAGAAAAAATGTGTATTAAGATTACCCCCCCCCCCCCAAGCCTCTTGTTGCCTGAGTCGCTTTGAGAGAAAAGGGAGGGGGGTTTCTTCGGATGATGTGATTTGGTACAGCCAGGTCATACCAAGGTACACTGTCACGAGAGGGCTTTGTATTTCAAGTCAACTTTTTTTTTGTTCATTCTATCTCAGCATATCCTTTCGGTGCGCTATTTTTCCTTTTTTTTTTTTAAAGCTAATAAGTTGGAAGGTGCTTCGCGCGCACACACAACTGCCAAAGTTAAAGGAAAAAGGGCGTTCCGAGGGGTGTGGTGTTATTCAGCACCAAAAAAATAAAATCGCATTTTATAGTGTTGCGCACTCTAGGGTGGCTACACTAACCAAGTGTTTTCAAAACAAAAAAAAAAAATGGGTGTATAGTGGAGTTCATCCTCGGGTGGCTACACTAATAACCAAGTTTTCAAAAAAAAAACGAAACACATTTTTTTTTATATTGAGATGAGTTCCCTTCTCTGTGGCGGGAGGGTAAGGAAAGAGAGGATCCATCTTGCCATTTTTCTTTTATTTTATTTTATTTTGTGCCTGCTGTCCGCCGATGCACGGTGAGGCGGTTGCACTTTCACTCTCTTTTCGTAAGTTGTGTGCACGTGAAGCACATTTATCTGACGATTTTCTTTTTTTTGCTATTTTAGATGTGTGTATTGTGTGTTGTCCCTCCTGGGACTCAATTTTATTTCAAAAAACCGTTTTGTGTCGATTTTTTTTTTTTGGAGGGTGTTGAACGTAACAAATTTAAAACAAAACAAAACAAAAATCCAAACTGTACATAAAGAAACCTCCTTCCCTTCCCCATTTTTTTTATATTTCTACGAAGCTTGCTTTAAAGGAGAAATAGTATTACCGGGTACGGTCGCCAAATCATTCCTCAAACAGGAGGATTGTGCAATCAACGAAACAACTTTACCTACCCGATCCTACTATTTCAATAAATACCGAGCCAAATGCCCTACCATAACCTCAGCTAGGGAGATCTGCAAACTCTGCACTCATTTATTATTCTTCAGGTGGCTCTGTGTGAATAACTCATCTTCGGAAAAAATTCTCAAAAAAAATACACTCCTCGTCTACAATAAACCACGTTTTCAAAAAAAAAACACCAAAACAGGGGGCAACAACAATGCCGGTGATTGAGGTCTCAAGCTCGAAATGGACGCCGGCGGTGGCGGTGTGTGGGTGTACTGGGGTGATGCTGTTTTTGGATTCTTTGGAGAATTTTTTGGTCGAGCGATTGACGACGTGGCAGGTGGCGTGGTTTAACTACGCCTTATATGAAGAGTGGCGGGAGAACATCACGCTTCTGAAGGCAGCACTGACAGGCTTTATCCCTAGCGTGGCTGTCGGGGGCTGTCTATACCCAATGCGCTTTCTGCCCAGCCTCTACGCGATATCCCTCCTGCGACAGCCCGTCTTCTCACCAGACCGCCCCTTTACACCAGACAGCTTCAACACATTCGCAAAAGGCTTCCTCGCAGGGCTTGCTATCTACACCTGCCTGCCGAACACCGTCGCGAACTCCCTACAAGCGTTGTTAATGCATCGTGGCGAAGGGGGCAGCCACGGCACCGTAGTGGCGTAGAGGAAATGGCGGAGAGGAGGGATGAAAAAGGGATGTGAGGGGGAGAGAGAGAGTGTGTGTGTGTAGCAACTCTTTTACCTTTTGCGTTCATTTTGTGTGTCTTTTTTTCACTCCGTTTGAAATTTTGGTTAGTAGAGTAGAGTAGGGTAGGAGAATTTAAAAGGTAACCAGGACTTTTTCTATTCGTGACGGGGCTTATTTTTGAATCGTCGTGTTTTTTAGTTATACTTTGAACGCCCCGTCTTTTGAAAAGAGAAAAATAATTACAACTTCTAGCTAACAGAGAAGTCGTCAATTTTTTTTTTTGCAAAATACAATACAGTGATTTTTTTCCCATCTGATGATGCATACAGTCTTTTTTAAACCATTACGGTGGTCACATTTCTATCTTTTTTTTTCAACCGCTTCCTTCCCCACCTTCTCTTGCAACCCCTGACCCTGCAACCTTCACCTCCAACCACATTTTGTTCCGTTCATTTCCCCACCCACCACCCACCACCCACATCACCCCTAGACACCCCACCGCCCTCCCTCCAATGGAAGTAACAGTCATCGCATACGAGACAGGCGCCTCTGAAGTGTTTGAGGTGCACGAAAGCGAGACCCTCGCAGAGTTTCGCAGCAGAGTGGCGACACAGCTGTATGATGGATGGGAGGGGTTGATCCAATTGGAGGTAGGGGGTGACAGGCTTGGCTGCGACGCAGAATTCCTCCGCACACAAGGCTTGAGCGCTGGGGACGAGGTGCGTGCACGTCTCTTCAAAGGCATCAAAGCGCCTTTTGTTTATGACTGCAACAGCCGGGTACACGCAGTCGCAGTCTCACACGATGGGCGCAGGGTGTACAGCTGTTGTCTCGACAAAATCATTCGGGTCTGGGGTACCGAATCTGGCAAATGCGAGGGAGAGCTGACAGGGCATACTAACGCTGTGTCTGGCGTCGCCGTCGCGCCAGATGGACGGAGGGTTTACACATCAAGCCATGACAGCACCGTCCGCGTCTGGGATCCAAAAACGTTATCATGCATTAAAGTGCTTCAACAACACACCCAACCTGTTTATGGTGTGGTTGTGTCTGCCTGTTGTACCCGCCTCTACAGCTTTGCGGACGATGAATCCGTTTTGGTGTGGAACACTGCGACGCTCACTGTCGACGCAACCTTCGACCGCCCCTCCAGCATCGTTGCGGTCACAGAGCTGCCAGACGGCAGCACGCTCTACAGTGGGCACGTTGACGGAAAGGTCTGTGTATGGGACCTCCAGCTCCTTGAGTACCGCGGTGAGTTTGGAACCACTCACGGAAGGGTTCATGCTCTGGCGTCAACCAGCGATCTTGTTTTCACTGGAGGTGCTGATGGGAACATCAGCGTCTGGGGAGCAGAGAGCTGGGACCTAATGCGCACCCTCAACGCTCATAAAGGCTGGGTAGGCAGTCTCGCGATGTCACCCAACTTCGAGACCGTATACAGCTGTGGGAGAGATGAAGAGGAGGAAGGGATAGTATACGGGCGGGTCCGTGCTTGGGGCACCTCCGATGGTGAACGCAAAGGGGACATTCGTGTAGAAGGATGGCTCGAAACCGTGGCAGTCTCAGGCTGTGGGCAGTTCGTCTTCGCAGGGTACCACAGTGGAACCGTGCATGTGATGGGTGTGGACTCAGTTATGACGGACGAATCCGATTCAGATTCAGACTCCACATCTTCTGGGAAAAAATGTCTCATTTCGTAGGGAGGAAGGAAGAGGGAGGGGGGAGGGGAGGGGAGGGGAGGGAGGGGTAAAATCTCATCTGAGTGCGTAAATTTCAGTGTGGAGCGAGGAAAAAGCGTGTGTATGTGTTTGATAGAGAATAAGGGTGATTCTTGTGTAGAATATGTCCCCAATGTGTGTGGGGGCGGGGGGGGTGGGTTTGAAAGGGATTATTGGGAAGATGCAAAAAAGTGCGTGTCTTTTTTGTTGATTTTCAACTTAATTTTTGTCCTTGGGGTGCTCGATTTACCCCTCCATGTCAGTGCGTGTTTTTTATCGGTTCTTTTTCTAAAATATTTTTTTTTGCAGTGTGCGTCGAGACGTTTGCTCTTTCAACTTGTTTGCTGTCACGAGAGGGCGTTTGCATTTCAAGTCAACCTTGTATTTTTTTTTTTGTTGCAACCCCTCCTTTTTCTATTCAAGGTGACCATACACGTAGGTTCATCTTTTTTAACTTTTTCTTCTATTTTATTTTTTGGATTGTTGTGCTATATCACCCCAGCCCAAGCTTTTCAAATATCTCCCCATTACATGCTTCAATCAATTCCCATCTGTTGCCGCTTCACGTCTCATCATTTCCCTCTTTTCCCCTTCATGATCTGAGATTGTAGTTGGCATGACGGGCGCCCTTTGTGATACATAAATAGCCGCTCGGGTTTCTTTTTTCAGTTGGTGGCGTGACGCGTACTGCAAAAAAGAGAACATAATTGATAATTGTCTTTCCTCCCCTGCGTTTTGTTTATTTCATTCTAAAAAACAAAAAAAAGAAAGGGTGCATGTGTTCAGGCCTCTGGGTAATTTTTCGGCCGATGTTGGCCTTGGAGGGTGGGTGGTACCCCCTTAGCATACCTTCGCAAATTTATGACGTAGCGCGTAGCGGGGGGGGGACTAGGGGAGGGTCACTGTTACCAAATTTGTGTATACAAACTCATTTTTCTCGAAATTGTTGAAAACCGTATTTTTTGCACTTATTCGGTACCATAACCCCCCAAAAATGACTTTCCGCCCGGTTTTGGCGACTTTTGAGCACCAGAAAATACCTAATTTAGGTTTTTCAATGTGGTGAGACAGAACTTGTACCTGAGCCCCCCTTTGATACCCTTGTCAATATGGTCATTCGCTTTCCTCCTCATTGCTGGAGCGCAAAGGGTCGACAACAGCGCTCAGTGCCCCAAAAAACACTGTGTCGCAAGTCTGGAACACTAATTCTGTCGACTTCGAGCCCTTGTTGCTTTGACATCACTTCCAAATTGACTCCCTGACGAAGCATCCTGCATGGGTGATCCCAGTGGGAACGTCCCATTACTACAATTGTATATCCAGAAGGGGCACGTTCTGCTGTGAGGGCACTGCGCGGTTCACCTTCTTCTTGCCGATCCTGGAGAGGTCGGATATGTCCTTGTACTTCTTCCCCCTCAAGTTTGGTGCACTTGTCGCTAGATTTATAATTTATAGTACCCCGATGGGGTTGGGGTAGTGCCGGGGGCACCGTGAGCAGTGGGGCGTGAGTGGAGAGAGAGAGTCGGGACAGAGAGGATGAAGTGAGAGTCACAAGCGGGAGTCACTGTACGAGCAAGAGTCCCAGTCCCAGCAAGTTTGAGCAAGAGTCACAGTCCTCCAGCTCCCTGCAACATCGTGCCAAACAAGACCCCACAACTGGCTCCCCACACGCTCTGTACCTTATCCAAAGGCACCTGACACATAGGCAGCTTCCAAATAGAAGGCCTCGCAACAAACTTAGCCGCAGTCTCATGCGCGTTCTGGGGATTTTTCACACCCCGTGGCATTTTTTGGGGGGTTTTGAGTGATTTTACACCGGAGATAGACCGCATTTAGGTTCGATGAATGGAGGGGTGAAAAGGTTCAAGTTCCGTCTCGGTGGGTAGGTACAAGTTCTGTCTCATTTTTTCAAGAAGCTCAAAAAAGTAATCTCTGGGGTATATAGTGGGTCAAAACCGGGCGGAAATTCATTTCCCACACCCCCAGGGTCCGAATGTATGGTTTTTTTGTACTTAGAACGGTCTAAATTTAAATTTCGAAAAAATGGATTTTGTTCACCCAGTGACCCTCCCCTAGGCATACACTCGATGCGAGTCGCATGCGATAATCATTATCGCATTATCGCACACCATTATCGCACCATTATCGCATGCGATAATCATTATCGCACACGTAGAGGATTTTGGTACAAGGGAAGGCCTGGCCTGTGTTTCGTTTTTGGGGACATGTAGTGTCCAGGGAAAGTTTCTGTCGCAAAATAGATGAAGTAACCCCATTTTCCCGTATCCCCAACACCGCTGTGTACTGTGTACTGTGTACTGTGTACTGTGTACTGTGTACTGTGTACTGTGTACTGTGTACTGTGTACTGTGTACTGTGTACTGTGTACTGTGTACTGTGTACTGTGTACTGTGTACTGTGTACTGTGTACTGTGTACTGTGTACTGTGTACTGTGTACTGTGTACTGTGTACTGTGTACTGTGTACTGTGTACTGTGTACTGTGTACTGTGTACTGTGTACTGTGTACTGTGTACTGTGTACTGTGTACTGTGTACTGTGTACTGTGTACTGTGTACTGTGTACTGTGTACTGTGTACTGTGTACTGTGTACTGTGTACTGTGTACTGTGTACTGTGTTGCTGTGGGTATATGGGCGTCGTGTTTTGTTGAAAATTACAGGTTTTCTCCTCGGGGGTCTCCCTTACAGTTAAAAATGACCCGAAAACATAAAAAAAGCGTTGAGGGAAGTGTATTTTCCACGTACTTGACCACGGAGAACCGTGCGAGAACGTGCGATAATAGTGCGATAATGTGCGATAATGGTGCGATAATGTGCGATAATGAGCGATAATGTGCGATAATTGTGCGATAATTTTTCGCCAGACCAGAGTTGTGCGATAATGCGATAATGCGACTCGCATCGAGTGTATGCCTAGGGGGGGGGACGCAGCGCACACAACGTACGTAGCGTAAACGTAAACGTAAACGTAAACGTAAACGTAAACGTAAACGTAAACGTAAACGTAAACGTAAACGTAAACGTAAACGTAAACGTAAACGTAAACGTAAACGTAAACGTAAACGTAAACGTAAACGTAAACGTAAACGTAAACGTAAACGTAAACGTAAACGTAAACGTAAACGTAAACGTAAACGTAAACGTAAACGTAAACGTAAACGTAAACGTAAACGTAAACGTAAACGTAAACGTAAACGTAAACGTAGCGTGCGGATATTCGCCCTATATTCGGCCTATATTCGGATCCGAATATAGGCCGAATATGGCCCAAGAATTTTGGATCCGAATATAGGCCGAATATCATATTCGCTTTCTAGGTATGCCTAGGGGGGGTCACATCCCATATGGGTATCCTCTTTTTGTGCAAAGATACTACTGTTTAAAAAAACGATATTTCCCCACAAACTCCCTTATTCTACAACGGCATACACTTCACCCTGCCATCACCCTCTCTTTGCTACCCTCTTTCCTTCCACACACCTTTCTCTCTTCATGCTGAAGTTAGTCAGATCTTCACCACACACGACACCACACACCTGAATAGGCAGCTGATTACACATCCCCACCCTTTCTCTTCTGCATCAAAATCCAAGAGGTCTTGTTATGTTGAAGGGTTTTTCTATGCGATTTGTGCGCGACAGAAGGATGATTCGGTTCGGTCGACGCTGGAACACCACACATGTGGCGAGTGAAGTGCCTGCAGCACATCATCACGCAGATGAGAACGGGATGACTGCGTTGCACTGGGAAGCAAAGAAAGGTTGTCCTGACGTGGTCAAGTCGCTCGTTGATGCAGGTGCAGACATCGAGGCAAGGAACAGCTTGGGTCGTTCGCCTCTGCTTGTGGCTTGCGAGAACGGGAATTTTGCAAAGGCGAAGATGTTGGTCAAAGCAGGTGCGTCAGTGCGTGCCACAGACAACGAGAGAGAGACGTGCCTTACCCTTGCAGCACATCATGGACACAAAGAGACTGTGCGCTATCTTGTGGGCTTGCCAGAGGTGGAAGTCAATCACGAAGGACTGAACAAGCACACTGCGTTACACAGTGCACTGCTGAAAGCACACTCTGATGTGGTGCAGGTGCTCATTGATGCAGGTGCAGACATCGAGGCAAAGGACCAGATTGGATACTCCCCTGTTCACTTGGCTTGCCGTTCAGGAACACTCGCGATCGTGAAGATGTTGGTGGACGCAGGTGCGGGAGTGCATCTGAGGGACAACGAAGGTGGGACGTGTCTTATGCTCGCGGGAGACTCGGGGTACACCGACATTGTGCACTATCTTGAGAACTTGTCGCAAGTGGACGTGAAGCAGACAGATAGGTTAGACAACACTGCACTGGAAGCAGCGCCGGAGCAGGGCACTGCGACAAAGGAGGAAGTGAAAGCACTGCAGGAAATGATGAAGAGTGTTATGGACCAGCAGAAGGAGATGTTGGAGGCACAGAAGGGTGTGCTGGGGTCGACACCGACACAGCAGACGGCACCGGTGTCGGAGCAGCCGCAACAAGGCGGCATGGCAGAGCTCCGAGCGGTATGTGCTGAGATGAGGGAGACAGTGAGGCAGTGCAGCGAGCACAACACGAAGCTGGCAGAGGAGTGTAAGCGGCTTGCGGAGGAAGTAGATATATTGTTCAATCATGTTCCGGCTGCGAACTGGGGGAGACTAGCAAGAAATCTTTTTAGATAGTGGATCTCAACCTCGGGTACACTAAATTCTTTACCACAGAAGGGCAGTGTATGACATAACGTCGCAGAAGATGTGCAAGTGTATAATTGAAAGAATACGAATCCAAATTGAATTTCTTGGAAGTGACCCCACCACGTTTCCGCAATTAATTGTGTGCGAAGGTGGAAAGACGTGTGTGAAGAAACCGAAAAGGGAAAGGGCGGAAATTGCGATCATGAAACGCACTGTGCCCATGTGAGGTAACAAGGAAAGTGTGATATTACTCAAGTGACAAGCGAGAAGACGCCCCGGACATTTACTGGGGCGTTCCAGTATGTAAAATGGTAACAATACTGACATGCTAAGTAACATGCTTTTGCATCAAATGCAGGTAAAAAATCCTCGCTTTTTAGAAGAATTTTCGGGGGGGGGAAAAAAAATGCTATGCCCCCTATGACTGGACCCAACTCCCCTCACCCTTTTTTTTTCTCCATTTTTTTCACCCAAATAGCCGGTCAAATTTTACACACAAATACACAATCTTACGGACCCCCTAACCAACCTATTCCAAAAGTGTATTCAAAAAAACAATGACTCGACAAAAGACTTTAAGTGTTCATGTTTTTACTTTTTATTTTAAGCCCTTGCTCCTTCTGATGAGCGCGGTCGAAGGGCACTTTTCCTGGTCAGGGAGCAGACCGCCGAAACCAGTTTTTAACTTTTCCTTTTCTTTTATTTTGAAAAACACGAAAAAATATTCCTGAAGACCAATTGGTCATGGATCCAAAACACAAAAGCAACAACAAAACAAAAAAGAAAATACCGTCTTTTGAAAAAATATGGACCAGAAATAACATGGACCAGAATAATGATGGACCAGAACAATTATGGACCTTTTGGGATTTTTTTTTTTTATTAACCTATTTTTCTAGTCCATAATTTTTCAAAAGACGGTAGCACATCTTTAAAGACCACCAAAACAAAAAGAGCACAAAGCAAAAACAACAACTTTCATTCAAACCCCCTAACCAACCCTTTTTTTTCACAACACCCACCATACAGCCCCCCGTACCCCCTTCTTCTCCCACGGGGGGATTTTCTTTTTCACCGTGGTTCATTTGCTCAGGCATACCCTCTCCCCTCTCCATCCCGAACGGAATATCACAAAATGCGATCTAAAACACAAATGAATGTTCTCACCCTTTGCCTCTGCGCGCTTGGAGTAACTGGAGTGGACCCTTTCTTCCCAGAGCGAGCACGGCACAACGCACTGGAACGAGCACAACGTGAATTAGAGTGGAGTCACCCCTATCATGATTGGACCGATGAAAACTCAGCACGAGACCGCGCCGCCCTCGAAGCTGTCTGCGAACAAGCAAAGGTCCCTGGACAAAGCAAAACCCTGGGCCTCCTCACAGACTGGGAAACCTGCCTGGTTCGTGGCCGGGCAATGTCGGAGGCGATGCAAAAATATAAAAAAAGGTATTCGCGGGAAGATGTCCTCCGTTTCGTTGATCTGGTCAACAAAAAAGCTGCCGACTCTTATGCAGTCTGGGTTCGTGTAGAGAAAGGGCAGGTGGTTGACTTTCGGGGAATGGGGCATAAGAGGAAGGGGTTTTTTCCGTTTCTTTCGACGCACACTACTTCACATATGTTGTCTTATCTTACTTTGGTGCAAAAGCTTGGTGCAACGTTTACGAATCAAACCTTTGAATTCATTGGCCACATCTACGATGAGTGTGTAGGCGACCCTCTCAGAGCGAACAACTTCCCGCCAGACCGCTTTTACTCCGAAATGCCGATTCTCTCCTATTCAGAGTTCGCGACCTGCCCTCATCTGATCGTCCCGATGACACCCTGGATCAACACTTTTTCAGCAAAGTACGAAAAACACCCGGAATGGGGTTCCCTCGACGAGCGCGCAGTATTTCGTGGGTCATGGTATAATATACAAAGGGTGTTAGTGTCCACAGCGTCCGCAGCAAAGGTTATCCCGAAGTTGACGAGCAAAGTGCATTGTGAAGGGATAGACTATAAGATAAATTGCCGCCGTTTTTTGAAGCATTTTAAAGGAAAACAACTTAAGGAATACGCCGATCGGATCAACGAAGAACAGCTCTGCGAGGACTTTGACAGCCACGATGAAGCCATCTGCTATCACCACACCAAACACCCACGATACAACCAACTGAAACATAAATACCTTCTCGCCATCGACGGCGTCGGCGCTTCAGACAGACTGTACGAATATTTTTGGGCCCCTGGGGTGGTGGTCGACATTTCGACTGATTTCAAACAATACATCAACTCCGATGCTATTCCTTATTTGCACTTTGCACAGACAGAACGTGGCATAGACAACATCGTTGGATCTCTCAACCACACCCTCACATGGCTTCGTGAGCATGACTCTGATGCAGCTGGCATGGCTCGCCTCTCCACACAGTACGCCGCACGCCACACCGGCAGCCGTGCAGTCGCCCGCCTCTTCCAGCTCTTTGCAGTGCTCTGGTCCCTCCGCTGGGAGGAACACCCAGACCAACAAGCCACCTCCTTCTCTGCAGACCAAGGCCCACCCATCAACCATGGCCACCCCACTAAAGGGGGCTACGTTAACTGCACCAGTCTTCGCTCCCATTTCGAACATTACGGGTTTTGGGACAAACGGTGGTATGGGAATGGGTGCGGGGCAGATTCTGAGCTGCAGCATTTGAGCGGTGGTGATGTAGTTGGGGTGCAAATTGCGGCGGTTCCTTCTACAGCCTCGCCTGAGACAGAACGGCCTGCATTGCAGAGCAACACGCTGACACAACAGAAACAGTCTGCAGTGACTGAGGCCATTGCAGTAGAGCTGGGGGAAGAAGTGGAGTCCGTGCCGGTTGCCCCCGTCGCATCATCCCTACTGGGTGTAGGTGTCGTGAAGAGTGTGCTCCACTGCGTGACCCTCGTAGTTGTAGCCATGGTTGTGCGGAGAGCCTCTTCTCTCATGGCAGTGGTCATCATAGTGGGTGGCGTGGCTGTTACGACCTTGTTGTTGCAGAATTGAGGTGTCTTTTCATTTTATTTTATTGATACACTGTCACGAGAGGGCTTTGTATTTCAAGTCAACTTTATTTTTTTGTGCTTTCGTCGGCTGAGATTCCTCCTCTTCTCTCCACATATTTTTTTTTTGCTGAACAGTACACGAGAGGCACATTCATCTTTCAAGTAGTTCTTTGTGCACACTGTCAGGAGAGAGGACTTTTTTTGTATCTCAATTTTTTTTTTTTTTTCATTTTGTTTTCTTTGTATACACACACTGTTATTGGAAAACTGAACATAGCTCAGAACCAATAGATTTGTCTGTAGTCAACGACAAAGACATAGTAAATTCGTAAGGACAGATCAGTTGGTTTTATGTTATTGTTCTGCATTTGGGGTTTCCTCGGAGGCTTGAGGCATTTTGCACCCTTCGACCTCCCCCCCTTTAACGGTTTTCCTTTCTCCCCCCCTTTGTTTTAATCTTACCTGCAATGCAAAAAAAAAAAAAAATGCAAAAATTCATCCCATCAAAGGTAAAGTGAATTGGTCGTCGCGAATGGGGTTCCTTTTCATTCTTCACTTCCTTCATTTACCTTTTTTGGTTTACGTTCCCGTCTTATTCGTTAAAAAGAATTCATAAAAAAAACCCCCCCTTTAAAAAGCAGTACCAGGACTACTTCCTATCACTCAATACACTTTTTTTTTTAACCATTTTCGCCCCAAAAATGTATTCTAACTTGTTTTGACGCAAAGTGACACTGAAGACACTACATCAGTGTGTTCCATATCCTCTGATGCTGTGTGATCACAGCGCGCCTTTTTATAAGAACTGTGCATCAAATATTTCAAATAATTTATCCTGTTTTGGGTTTTTACCAATTTTTACCGTTTTTTTTTTTGCTGAATAATTTGCCAATTTTTCTGGCTCAATACAGCACCAGTGTAGACTGCTTGACATTTTTTATTTTATCTTTGTGTTCATTGAATTAAAACTTCAAGACACATTTTTTATTTTGCGTGGCTGGCTTCCCCCCTGAAGATAGCACACACAACATAAGATCTCTTGAGGAAATGCAACCCCCCAAAAAAAAAGAATAATTTCAAACACGACACGATCTCCCATTGCGACGCATAGGCGCAACACACACATCCCTTGAGGTATCCGACTGCTATGACTACCTCATGGTGACGTGCGTCTATTTTGTACATTATACATACTTTCGCTCTTTCACAACGCTTTCCTTCTTAAGATATGTGCGCACGAGAGGCATTCATCGTCAAGCTTTGTTTCTTCCTTTCTTTTTAGGTAGGTTCATCTCACAAAACCTTTCGCGAAAGAACTGTGTGTTCCCACACGATTGATAAGTAATAAAGATAAAGTGGGGAGATCTGGGTGCCCCCCCAACAATTATTCACAAAAAAAATCAAAAAAGAATCACATCCACTTTTTGTGTTGTTTTGTGATTTTTTGTGAACAGTTGTTGGGGGCACCCGGATCTCCCCATAAAGGGGCTTTTTTTTTGCAAAACACTCTTGGACACATGTCCTCAAGGGTGTGGCGACTGGTGTGGGAGGTAGCTTTATTCCACTATCTCGGGTAGGCAGTGCGGTACCCCGTACTCTATTACCATAATATTTGCGACAACGAAAAATCTTCTTTTTTTTTTTCCCCCCAACATGGTGAAAGCAATCTTGGCAACCGTGTTTTCTCTTGTTTTCCTCCTCTCCCCTTTGTTCCGTCGATGAAAAAAAAAAAAAAAAAACAAAAAACAAGCAAAAACTTCATAAAACCCATTTAAACCCTCTGTTTCTCCCCCTTCGCAGTTCCCTTGCAAAATCTCAGCAAAAAGAAAGATGCATTTTGTATCGTTGCAGAAAAAAATTTACTTCGGATGGACCACACCTGACCCGCCCAACGTGTCATGTGCACGCTCGCTCGGTAGGTTGTCTCTAGGGTGAAAAACGTTTCACCATTTTTTCCGAAAATACATTATAATGTGATCGAAGGTCGCAGAGGATACATCGCAAAGGCTTTGTAAAAGACTTTGCAAAAACATTTTGCGCTCCGATCACATAATGTAATAAAATCTACTGTAGCGACTCTGATTTTTTCCCTTCTTTTTGTGGTTTTCGACGCAACTGCACCTCTCCTTTCCCTGGCTGCTACATTTCGACTTTTCTTTTGTCGTGTGTATGAATGTCTGAGAAAAAACCGTTTCCCCCTCTCTGGTGGCAGTATTGTGATGGGAGCCCATTGGAATACGCAAAATACATCAAAATACATCGTGATGTATTTTGATGTATTTTTGCGTATTCCAATGGGCTGCCATCACAATACTGCCACCATTACCCCCTCTTTCCACTCTATCATTCAGTGATTAAAACACTGTACGATGTTTATGTTCATCTTGACAAACCGGTGCTGTCTCAACCCCCATGTCGTTAGGCGGTTCCAATTTCCTCTTTTTTTCGGTGTTCTGGTCTCGCACCAAGCTACACTGTTAAGAGAGGGCTTTTTGTATTTTTCAAAAAGGTACATTCTTGCATTCTTCTTTTTGGGCTTGCACCTGAACAGGTTGCCTTCATTTAGATCTGGTTTGTGTTCGTATTTGTCACCTCTTTGCCATTTTTTTTCTAGTCCTTTGTTCGGGCACTACGAGGGGTGAAGTTGATCTGACCAACTTGTCTCTATTTTTTTTTCAGATGTAAACCACGAAATGGATGTTGGGGGTGTCCACCCCGGTACAGCCGGGTCATGTACCAAGGTACACGAGAGGGCTTAGTATTTCATGCCAAGTTTTGGAAGTGCGAACAACACCTCCAAAAAATAACAGGAGGGTTTCAGTGTCTACGATCGGTGTGGCGTGGAGATGGTTGCTGTTGCTGCGCACGATTTTTTCCAAAATTTCATAAAAAGAAAGGACATGCGATTGTGCAGTTTTTTCCACCCGAAGTTGGGAAATCTCAGGCACAATCTGCGTACTGTTATCAGGAGCATGGGGTGTGAAGATATTATCTTCGTCAGACATACGAAAAAAAAAACGAATACTAGCTCCGAATTTCATCTTTGCCACGTTCTCTGTCGGGTATGAGCTTTGGCGTCAGCGCCTTAGCTGTTCAGGTGGCATTTCAGGATGGCGTGTCAAATAACCTCTGCGTACCAGAGGCGTGCACTATCAATTTCACTTTTCTTTCTTTTTCTTATTTGGACAGATTCGTGTACTTTCAATTCTGTGAACTGAAAGTATACGAATCTAATTATTTGGGGGGGCGCCTAGGTGACTAAGCACGAGGCTTAGGTTCAACTTTTTTCTTCTTCTTTTTTGCATCTAAACAAGCTCCTCCTCCACCCCCCACCTTTTCTTCCCCTCCTCCCCCCTTCTCCTCTCTCCCCTCCCCTCTCTTTGCACCCCCTTTTTCACCACAGACAAAAATGGGAAATCGTGCCTCAAAAGACCATATCGCACACAGCAGAGTGGGGAAGGACTGCCATGATAACTGGGGCACTTATGTGCATCAGATGTTTATGAGAGTGACGATGACAGATCTGAAGAAGCAGCGGGCAAACCCATTGTATGTGCTGCGACTGCGGAATCTGAATATGCGAAAGGAAGGCGCGGAGTCGATTTATCTTGCGTTGCTGGATAATAAACGGGTGACTGAATTGGATTTGAGTGGGAATGGGTTTGGGAAGGATGGGACCCGATATTTTTCGGAATTATTGAAAATTAGTAAAACAATTCTTGAGTTGGATCTTGCTTCAAATCTGATGGGCGACGAAGGCGCGGTCTCTTTGGCAACATGTCTACAGCGGAACATTTCATTAAAACGCTTGGACCTGAGCCACAACTTCATCGAATCCTCTGGCTGCAAAAGCCTTTCCTTAGCCATGCAATTCAACGACTCCCTCGAAGAACTCAATCTCTCCCGCAACGACATCGGCCGCACAGGATGCAGACACCTCGCAGAAGGTCTTCGCTATACACATACCCTCAAAACGCTTATCGTCGAAAGCAACAATCTCGATGACGGCGCCTTAGTCCAACTTTCGAAAGGAATTCAAAGAAACAAAAGCCTTTTAGCTTTGAAGCTTGCAAAAAATCGGTTTACTGGAGAAGGGGTCTTTCATTTGATGACGGCCTTCAAGGCGGGGGCATTGCAGCTCAGGTTGTTGGATCTCTCGAACAATGAGTTAGGCGCTATAGGGTGCAAACAGTTGTGCCTGCTTCTACCGGCATGCTCATCTTTGGTAACATTACTGCTTCGGTCGAACCGCATAGGGGACGTAGGCAGCAAGCATCTCAGTGAGACCTTAGGTGGCCTAGCAGGGCGAGGCATGGTGCTCCGCTGTATAGACGTCAGCGACAATGGTATCGGCAAAAAGGGTGTTGAGGATTTGGCAGGTGTCCTCGAAGAAGGCTCTTCTGTCACCTCCGTTGACGTTTCTTACAATGAAATCGGCGCCGAAGGAAGCGAAGCCATCCTCAACATGCTTTCAAACGAACAAATCAGGGACTGCCGGGTGAAGGGGAGTTGTATGGGGGCGGTGGCGAGTCAAAAAATTCGGGAGAAGGTGCAGAAAAACCGGGCGCTGCTTTCACAGCAGGACTTCAGCGATTCTGACGAAGACGAATTTGATGTGGCGCGGGAGTACAGCAACGACAACGACGCGACCTCATTGGGGCAAAGCGTTGCGGTGACATCCTTTCATATGGGGCGTCCTGCGTCTGGCTGTTCCGGGGCACTGAGACCTACCTCGGGAAGGAATCGTCCTCGATCTGGGCAAAAATCTGCACATAGCCGACCACCATCAGCAGCACGCCCGATGTCTAGTAGTGGACGGCCAAATATACGACCCGTGTCAGCCGCAAGAAGCGCAGGGTCGCGCCCAACATCAGGCAAATCTAAGTCCGGAGGAGGTTTCACCGTTCCCGTGCTAGAGAGGCATCAGTCCGCAGCAGGGCCGTCCATCTCACTGCGTTATGACCGAAGTGTTGCAGATATGAGGAAGTTTGGCGATCCCGACGTCGAAGATGCAAAAACCTGTGTCAACCCGGACCAAGTCCGCGCCACCCTCGCACGCCTTCAGCAGAATGATAAATCACTCAAAACGGTTTCCCTTCCGGGGCAGCGAATGGGGAATGGAAATGCGTCAATTCTCATTTCAAAGTCGCTGTTTTCGTCGTTGACGTATAATTGTATTTGTTTGGTTTTAGATTTGACGTGCAACAATCTGGGACCTATTGGTGCAAAGATGTTGTCAAAGGCGTTGGCACCAAATGAAACAATCACAGAACTTTCGCTTTCTGGGAATGCAATTGGCCCTCGTGGGACTGCTGCGCTGTCGCATTGCCTGGCGATTAATAGGACGTTGATGACGCTACGTCTCGACGACAACGCGATAGGTGATTTAGGCATGCGTTTCCTTGCCGACCAATTCACCCAATTTGACAACCCCTCTGTGACCCACCTGGACCTGCAATGGAATGGAATAACAAAGAACTCTGGCCCGCTTCTGAACAGATTGTTGTGCCAAAACGAAACACTTCGCAACCTCAACATATGCGGGAATGCCATAGGGAACAACGGCCTGCTCGACTTCTGCGAAGACGAAATCACCGGAATCTTTTTAACCAATTCGCTGCGAAGGCTTGATGTCAGCCGCAACTTCATTGGCGACAAAGGCGCCCTACAGCTTCTCAGCGCAGTCACCCTCAACGAAGGCATCCTCAACATCAACCTCGAAGGCAATGTCATCTCCCAATCCGTTCTCGACGCTTTTGCCGAACTCAATTCAGAACGTCTCAGCCTCAAAGCACGCCACATGCGTGAAGACGTTGAACTCAAAAACTCCCACCGCCCCAGCGTCCCTCACCCCGCAGAGCAGACAACCGGCAAGCCACTTGCCGAAGAGGAAGGTGACGAGCTCCTTAACACCAACCTCTCCTTCCCAGCACCACCGGACAATGAGGACATCGAGGAGGACAACGAAGACGAAGAAGACGAAGAAGGAAACCTTGCCACAGAGCCCCAGCAGGACAGCGAGGTTGACGAGAAGGGTGTGGTCCACGACCCCTCTGAGGGCGCACTGCCATCCCCCGCGAGCAGACAGAGCTCTCGGAAGAGTTCACGGGCTTCTTCTCACTATTCCAAACAGTCGAGAAAAGGGGATGACAACAACAGCTCAGCACCACCCACACCACGGGCAGAGAGTGAACACAATGACAACGAACCTCATATCGAAGCACCACCACCAGAAGCAGAAGAACCAGAACCCGAACCCGAACCCGAGCCAGAACCAGAACCAGAAACGCCACCCACCCCACCACCACGCCCTATCTCACCGAAGGAAGTGGTGTCCGAAAAGGTTGCTGAAAAGGCGGCTGCGTTCGGTGACGTAAAGAAGTTCAAACCACTCAAACTTCTGAATCAAGACGTCCAACAACCAGACCCCAAGCCCACCCCTGCAGCTCCCGAAGCACCAGAAACCTTTGGCTACAAAGAACCCGAGAAGTACAACCCAGACAACGTTCCCAGACGGCTCGACGTCAACAGGTTCAAGATGTTTGGTGTTGCGAAGACCGTGGCACGCACGGTACCTGCAGTCAGTGATGCGCCCACCACGGAGCCAACCGAAGCAACGGAATCAGAACGGTCTGTTTCACCTGTCCCTTCACCACGCAAGGAGGCGCAGAAGGAGGTGGAGGATGTGGTGGAAGAGGACGCCCCACCGCCACTGATAGAAGCTTCGGTGCCAGTGCCGGTTGTCGAGGAGAAGCTGGTGGAGAAGAAGGAGAAGGCAGTAGGGAAGCTCAAAGGATTGATCTCCATCTTCGAAGGCGGCGAAGACGAAGAAAAGAAGGAGAAGAAGCACAAAAAGGAGAAGAAGGATAAAAAGGAGAAAAAAGAGAAGAAGGCAAAGAGGGCGAAGCTAGAGGACGATGCGGGCAAGGGCAGTGATGAGGCAGTGCTTCAGGGGGAAAGTAAGGTATGAACCATAATGATATTGAAATCGATGTGGGGGAGGGAGGAATTGTGGCCGAATATGGGCCTCACCTAAGTGACCGGGCTCATACTTTCCAAAAATTTAAGTGGTCAAAAATTTTTTTAACAACGACACCACCATAGGGTGCGGCCACACCAGTGCGCAGTGAAGATGCAGACGTCCCTCAGGGTGAAGCGACTCCCGTATGCAGCGAACAAGCAGAGGGATCGCAACCACAGGACGCTGAAGCTGAGGTCGAAGCCACCTCACTACGTAGTGAACACGACGCGCAACACGACGGCACACCACACAACGAAGTCGATGCCAACAATGGATCAGCACCGGGAGCTGGATCATCGCGCACTGAACCTGACGTTGTGGACGCTGAACCCCAACCACAAGAAGGCAGCGCTACAACAGAACACGCAAAACCCCCCCAGGAAGACGTCACACCGCGAAGCGAAGGTTCTGACTGCCCTCTGGAAGCTGAAGCGACATCAGCACAAGGAGACGCAACACCACGCAGCGAAGCAAGCGATGCCAAGGACGGATCTCCACCGGGAGCTGGATCATTGCACAGTGAACCTGACGTTGTGGACGCGGAGCCCCAACCACAAGAAGGTAACACTACAACAGAACACGCAAAACCTGTCACACCGCGAAGCGAACGTTCTGACAGCCCTCCGGAAGCTGAAGCGACACCAGCACAAGGAGACGCAACACCACGCAGCGATGCCAAGGACGGATCTCCACAAGGAGCTGGATCATCGCGCACTGAACCTGACGTTGTGGACGCTGAACCCCAACCACAAGAAGGCAGCGCTACAACAGAACACGCAAAACCCCCCCAGGAAGACGTCACACCGCGAAGCGAACGTTCTGACTGCCCTCCGGAAGCTGAAGCAACATCAGCACAAGGAGACGCAACACCACGCAGCGAAGCAAGCGAACCCCAGGAAGACACCACACAGAGAGCCACCCCGCCGCCACTGCACGACAACACGACACCACGCAGCGAGGACGTCGAAGCCGACGTCGTTGTGCGCTCTGTGTCCGGCGGGACGAACCCACCGACACCAAGCCACACCGCCACACTCAACGTGGATCCTGACACCGCCAACAAATCAGGCGTCACCTGGGTGCAGAACAGCACACCCTCCGACACAACCCCCACGCACACGCACCGCCCCGACACACGCGCCTCTGAGGACCCCACTGCGATGGTCCTTCCCGTGGACGATCTGTTGAATGCCGAGGTGGGTTCGAAACGTGCTTCAATACTCTCCGAGGACACTGACGCGGTTGGAGAGTTGGTTGTGCCTGTAGAGGACACTGAGAAGAAGACAGACGATCACAACGAGGCAGAAGGAGACGACCGCTCTGTGGACACTGTGCCTGTCAGTGAGAGTCCTGAGGAAGTGAAGCAAGACGACGACGATGCCGATGCCGATGAGGCTGTGGAGGAAGGTGGAACCTGGGGTGGCCCAGTGCAGCCTAGGCCCGTTGTGAAGGATGTGGCGCAGTCCTCTGAACACATGGTGGAGCCACAGAGGCCACAGACAGCACCCTTCGACGACCCTGACCTTGCAGGTGGTATCGGCACACCCCTCGTTGCACCCATCCGCCCGCAGATGGCCTTCGGTAGTGGTGAGCAACCTATCCTCGACCAAGACACACCAAAGCCTGGTACTGTCAAGAGAAAGAGTCTATAGAGTGTTTTGGAAAATGAGAATTTAACTTTGTGTTCTGACGCGAATTTATCTCTCAGGTTTGCCAGAGTTGCGTCGAGGTTTTGTGGTTATTTTTAGCTTTCCAAGGTGACCAAGTGGCCACTGGGCTTCGGTTCATCTGGATAAGCATTTTTCTTCGAGAGTTGTTTTGCTATGTTATTGATTTGCCTGCCCAGATGGCCTCTTGTCTGTACCCATCCTAGCTCTGTTTTTTGTATCAAAACCGTGTCTTTTTTGACAAAAATACGGTATGATTTATTGGGTTCGACCACAGCAACAAATAGATGGTGAAGACTGTCTAATGGCTGGTTCACCCAGAAAAAGGGGGAAAAGTGGCACGAAGTTTCCACTTCGGAATCGCCGCATCGACTTCATTTTTTGCTGAGGTTTCCCTCCTCATTGTCATGTGGAGATAGGGGGGTTTGAGGTACGTCGTGATCAGTTTGAAAAGTCAGTTCCTCTTCTCCCTTATAAAATATACCAAATGATTTGCGGATCTTCACAAAACACCCACCCACAGAGTATCATCACTCCACACCATACACCACCCTTTCCCCCAAAACCATAATGTCTGCAATCAACGCCATCGAGCTTGCCACACGCCTTGTCGACCTGCGCAAGGCGAAGAAGAGTGCCGAAGCATGCGACCTGTTCATCATCGAGAGCACAGTGATGGAATCGCCTGGATTGCTTGGGTCCAGCACCTACAAGGGAAAGGCGAAGATTCTGAAGAAGTGGAAGGAGCAGGACAAGGACGACATGAAGGTCATCAGTGAGGAGCCTTTCCGTCTTGTGAAGCCTGGTGTTGTGACACGGAAGATAACGGCAGAGGTTTTTATCATGAAGATTACGGCGCAGCACACAGTCACCTTCAACGCTGAAGGGAAGATCACTCACATGGTGGTCAAGAAGCTGTAGAGTTGCACTGTTTGCAGTGTGCTGTTTGGCATTTTGTTTCTTCGAATATGATGCCAAGAACAGGCCAACTGAACCATTGCATTCGTTGTTGCCGCTCTCCTTTTGTAGGTTCTTTTTGCACCTTCAACTTGTCACGGGTAACCAAGCACGCTTGGCGGATGCTCTTACTTCCTTATCATGACTTTAGCTTTTACAAACCTTATTTAATCCGCACCACGTGCACGTTATTAACTTCCCTATCCTTCTTTTTCTTGGTTTGTTGCCTCTGTGTGCAGAGCAGTTGCATCTTGCCATGCCATTTTTACTGTGCATTTCACTGACATTAATTTGAACGACTTTGCGTTCGCAGAAAACGTCAGTGTTTGCTCGGACCTGTCTTCACTGCGTCATCACTGAGCTGTGTCATGAGTGCGCAATTGCACACATGACAGCATTCAGACAGACGCACTGTTGCTTGCAACTCCGCTGGTGTGGTTTGTGTCTTTCTTGGTTGGGTGCCGTGCTGCACGTTTGTCAAGAAAAGGATGCTGCCACACTGGACAGCTTTGTTATGTCTTTCTCACCTTTTGCAGACGTCTGTGCCCCGTGATCGCGAGGTGCATTCATCACACCCCATTGATACATCGTTTGTTTGTTTGCACTTCTTGTGCAGAAGCCTTTTCTCTTACTTCCCCTAGCCTATTTGTTGCTTTTGTTTTGATGGGTGTGCACAGCAAGGCACTGCAGATTTCAAATCTTTCATCAAGATCTGTTGCCCTCTGTCTGTGCAGACTTTGTCGCTTTTTTTCAACTTTCTTATCAAGATGTTGGCATATCTTCACCTTGCAACTTTCACTTCATTTTTCCTTCATTTTTTTTGCTGTCAGCTATACAGAAACTGCCACCCCTCAATATACAAGAAGGGTGCACTTGGAACAACGCAAAAAGAACCTCTCCTCTCCTCTCCTCCCCCCACACTTTCATTTCACTTCTAAACTTTTCCTTTTCTCTTTTTTCGGGCCCACTCCATACGTCAAGAGGTCCCCTTCACCGCACTTCACTCACTCCACGCACCTCCCAGCCTCCCCCATCCCCTAACACCCCACAATGGGAGGAGGTGGCAGCAAGGACACACAGGGTGGTGTCAAGCGTGCTGAGGGCGACGCATGGGAAGAAGAGGAGGTGCAGGGCGCTGCCGCACCTCTGCCCCCAACCACTGCAGACGCGGAGGAGGACACACGACCTACCCCTGAACCTAGCCCCGATACCGCGGCACTGCCAGATGCTCCTCCTCCTCCTCCTGGTAATTCTAAAGCTGCGTCTGAAGAACGGACAGAGGAACGTACACGGAATCCACCAGATCGTAGACCTACGTTGCCCGGTGCAAAAAAGGTGGGGGTGATAGGGTTGGATGGGGCTGGGAAGAGCCGTCTCGGGGATGCCTTTGAGAAGGGTGCGGGGTGGTGTTTTCAGAGCTTGGGGAGGGCGTGGGAGAGGCGTGCGGTGGTGCATGAAGGGGTGCAGTTGGATTTGTGGGTTGCGAGCGGGGTGTCCGAGCACCGTGCACGGTGGCGTGAGGTGTGTGCTGGTGCGGAGGTGGTGGTCGCAGTGCTGGACCTCTCCGATCCATTGAGACTCCCGCTCGCGTGGTCAGAGCTCCTCGCGTTCGTGACCGCCGCAACCCCACCACGCCTGCTCATCCTCTGCACCACCCTCTTCCCGACACAAGGCAACGCAGCCACGACCCTCCCCCTCCTCTCCTCCTCCTTCCACAGCCTCCCCTCAACCCTCAAGTGGACAGCGAAAGACATCAACTACGCAGGGACGAACGAAGAGGTGTCGGTTGCGGTCAATGCAGCTTTTGCTTGGGTAGGGACGCCGTGAAGGGAGGAAGAATGGAGAGGGGTTGTCAGGGGTGGCGTGATCTTTTGCAAAAGATTCTTGAAAAATGCAGTGTGATGTCGCAGGAAATGATTGATGGAGAAATGAGGATTTGTTCAAAGTGGCCATCGATTCTGCGAGAGTCCTACAGAATAAAGGAAGAAGGTGTCTTGCTCCTTCAAAGACGTTCAAACCTGCGGGTGGGCTGTCTTGAAAAAGACGTGTTAGATAGAAGTATACTAAAAATGGAGGGAATCTGGGTAGGGTGGGGTGGGGTGGGGGAAATAAATGGATACTTTTCACCTTCATTTGGGTGGGCCTTTTCCTTTGGCCTCTTCCTTTTTTGTTACCTTAGAATAATTGCGTTTCGTTCAGTCTGACCAAACAACCAACAACTATTTCCCCCTCTCTTTTCCCCCCCACACCAGTATTTCTTATGAGCCTTTACATCAAGACCACTCTATCAATGGTAATGGCACCCTGTGAGTAGGTTCCTTCATTGGTGCCGAAAGCGTCAACGCGTATACCATGCGCACGAGAAAGGGTCGACCATCGATGTTACTGTGAACAAACTTCACACCTGCAGGGCTACTAGCACCTCCGAAGAGCCTCGTCTTTTTGTGTATCCAAACGCTTTACGCTTTGCATTGTGGCGAGGCTTTCCCTACACCCCACCCCATCTTCTCCACACCGCAGGGGTTGAGGGGGGGGTGACAAAACCCGTCTACACTACCACACACCCCATACCCATACACCTTTAAGCACCATGCGACGCCAGCAGCCTGGCAATGTGTTCTACATGCTGTTCGCTGTTTGCCTTGTCGTTGTTATGGTATGCACTTGACCCCCCTCCAGGTCTTCCCCTCTTGACCCCTTTTTTCCCGCATTTCAACATTCCCTTTTTTTCAGTTCTCCTACACCAACCTGTTCTGGCGGCTGCAGTCCTTGGAGGCAAGAGTCAATGCTATGACCAAAGAGGCGAGGGTGCAGTCGCGTGCTTTGCCGCCGATTCTAACGTCTGTGATAGAAGGGGAGGCGTCGCTTCCTTTGAAGAAGGCTGGCGTTGATACTACGGTGAAGAAGGAGGAGAAGAAGAAGAAGAGGAAGAGGAGGAGTACTGATGTGCCCGCGACAGAAGCTGCTGCTGATGATGAATCCTCGGAAGACAGTGAGGCATCGGTCAGTGAGGACAGCGATGAGAGTGGCGTCGTTGTTGCTGATGCTGACGCAGACCTGTCCTTCCTCGGGAAGGACCAGATTCGTCTGCTGTCGCAGTTTGGCGTACTTACTGCACAGAATTTTTCAAAAAAGGTGAAACGAACGTCAAAAACGACGCGCATCCATACCCCAGACACTGCAGACCGCCCGCACTACTTTTACGGTTATCTGGACAACCCAGCGAGGTTCTCGCTTTTACGCAACAAAAAGTTTAAGAAGGGCGAACTGGCAAAACCCATTTCACAGAAAAACCACGAATTCTTCACACAACGCGAGAAACGCTATTTTGAGGGCTACAAATACCCTTCACCACACCCTTGCCCTGGGCAGCCTTACGAATGCAGTGCGCATGGCGTATGCGACACGACACGCGGTGTGTGCACCTGCATCCCCCCTTGGACGGGCTGGCAATGCAACCTTAAGATGAAGACCGCCTCTACTCCACAGGTCCCTGGACGCTTCACACAGGATGATTGCACCGACCAGGTTATCACTGCGCCTGCTGCTGAGAAGTGGGACGAACGGACCGAAAAACGGTGTCGTGGAGACGCTGACTCTAACGGGATGTGGTTAGGCCTCACGAAGAAGATGACGATGATCATTGCGCACTCCATTGTCGACACACTAGGCATAGAGAAGGGGGACAAGGTGCTTGACATAGGTATGGGTTGTGGCACCATCTCAGAAGGCGTCAGAGACGTTGTGGACGCAAAGCTGTTCGGCATAGACTATTCGCAGGCCGCAATAAAATACGTCCGTGAAATCATGAACGGCGTCTTCTGTGTCGCTGATGTACGCGACCTTTCGTTCATCCCCGACGCTTCTATTGATTTTGCCTTTGAAAACGGGGTCTTCTCCGTCACCCGAGACAAACACTGTGAAACCTATAAGGACGTCATCCGCATTCTCAAGCCAGGTGGCACGCTCTTAATCATGCAGACATACACCGATTGGCACAAAGTACGGTGCTGGCAGAACATACGCATGCAAAGTGTCGAAGGCTGTCTTGCCGACCTCGGCCTCCGGATGGACTACGTGCTCACAAGAGATCTAACTCGTGGTCAGTATGATTCATATTGTGCTGGTGAAACGTACTCCTTTTTCTTGAGGAAGCCATTGTAAGGCAGAACGGTGGGGTTGGGAGGGGGGGTGTTTGGGAGAAGGGGGTGTAAAAATCACTTACACTTTTGAAAAATTGAAGCCGAGTGTGAAGAGCAGAGTATCTCATTTGCGGATGCCTGTGCAAAACAAAGGAAATTTCAACGAGGTTTTGGGTTTTTAGAAAGAAAAAAAGAGTGGAGGTCATCCTCGGGTGTCTACACTAATACAACCAAGTTTTCACAAAAAAAAATGCGTTCTTAGAAAATGTGGGTCTGCGGTGTGTTGCGTATAACCCCCCCTAAAAGAGCGTTCCCCCGCTTAGGCAACGAATCCGGCGTTCATAACCCTGTAAAAGAAACAAAACGACAAAACCCAATTTTTTTATTTGTTGTTTCAAAAACAAGCCATTCCTTTTCTGTTATTCATGACGCGTCCTTACTGATGTGCCACCGTGGAGCGTCATCGAGGGGTGTGTTCTGTTCCGATGTGTAGACTTCTGTAGAGTAACAAGAAAACGTGGTCTTTTCCACACGGTGTCCTTGACAGCCACCTGTGGAAAAGACACTACAAAAGCCCTCTGGTGACAGTGTATCTTGAGAGAAGGTGCTTATATTAAGACTCAGTGTACCCAACCAACCCACCACACACCGCTAACAGTCTGCTAAAACCAACAAACAAACAACTAAAATGAGAGAGGTGATCTCGATCCACATCGGACAGGCCGGTTGCCAGGTGGGTAACGCCTGCTGGGAGCTGTACTGCCTTGAGCACGGAATCCAGCCTGATGGTGCCATGCCGTCGGACAAGACCTGCGGTGTGGAGGACGACGCCTTCAACACCTTCTTCTCCGAGACTGGTGCCGGCAAGCACGTGCCCCGCGCCGTGCTGCTCGACCTTGAGCCCACGGTGATTGACGAGGTGCGCACCGGAACCTACCGTCAGCTGTTCCACCCCGAGCAGCTGATCTCGGGCAAGGAGGACGCCGCCAACAACTACGCCCGTGGACACTACACCATTGGTAAGGAGATTGTTGACCTGTGCCTTGACCGCATCCGCAAGCTTGCTGACAACTGCACTGGTCTCCAGGGATTCCTTGTGTTCAACGCCGTCGGAGGAGGAACCGGATCTGGTCTGGGAGCCCTGCTTCTGGAGCGTCTGTCGGTGGACTACGGCCGCAAGTCGAAGCTCGGATTCACCGTGTACCCGTCCCCGCAGGTGTCAACTGCCGTTGTGGAGCCGTACAACTCCGTGCTGTCGACCCACTCCCTTCTGGAGCACACTGACGTGGCATGCATGCTCGACAACGAGGCGATCTACGACATCACCCGCCGTAACCTCGACATTGAGCGCCCGACCTACACCAACCTGAACCGTCTGATCGCGCAGGTGATCTCGTCGCTGACGGCGTCCCTCCGTTTCGACGGAGCGCTGAACGTTGACGTGACCGAGTTCCAGACCAACCTGGTGCCGTACCCGCGTATCCACTTCATGCTTTCGTCGTACGCCCCTGTGATCTCTGCGGAGAAGGCGTACCACGAGCAGCTCTCCGTGGCCGAGATCACCAACGCCGCGTTCGAGCCTGCCTCGATGATGGCGAAGTGTGACCCCCGCCACGGAAAGTACATGGCGTGCTGCCTGATGTACCGTGGAGACGTTGTGCCGAAGGACGTGAACGCGTCTGTGGCGACCATCAAGACGAAGCGCACCATCCAGTTCGTCGACTGGTCCCCCACCGGATTCAAGTGCGGAATCAACTACCAGCCCCCGACTGTGGTGCCGGGAGGTGACCTCGCCAAGGTGCAGCGTGCCGTGTGCATGATCTCGAACTCGACTGCCATCGCCGAGGTGTTCGCACGCATCGACCACAAGTTCGACCTGATGTACTCGAAGCGTGCATTCGTGCACTGGTACGTCGGTGAGGGTATGGAGGAGGGAGAGTTCTCCGAGGCACGTGAGGACTTGGCTGCCCTTGAGAAGGACTACGAGGAGGTCGGAGCTGAGTCCGCTGACATCGAGGGAGAGGAGGATGTTGAGGAGTACTGATCGTGAGGTTGGTGTCCTGACGCTTCTACGAATTTGCTGTTGTTTGTCGTTCCAAGAAAACAAAAGTCAAACAAACCGACACAAAAAAGTCACACACAAAAAGCCGCAAAGAAAGGCACCTCCGTGCTGATACGAACAAGAAGAAGAACAAGACGCAAGCAAGCGAGCACGGACGGACGGACGGACGGAGGTGGGCCGAAGAGGTCACACGCTGTTTAGATAAGGAGATAACACAAAGCACACCTTATATGGGAGTCCCCTGCCCCCTTGCTGATGAGGAAACACCCCCTTCATGCCTTCCGCAAATGCAGATGCATACTTGTGACTGCCACCCTGTGGCAGCCCTGAGTGTGTGCTGTTGCTGTGGTGGTGTGGTTTTTGTTGTTTTTTAAACCCCGCGTTTCTTTTTGCCCATCCCCCCTTTTTGGGCACACCCCACCCACCCACCCGTAGGAGCGCTTCTTGTGTCGGGCCGTCTTTGTGCTGAGCAGATCAAAACCCACCACACCGCAGCACTCCGTCCACCCTGTCACTTCACGGGGAGGAAAGAGCCTTGTCTGCTACACACCCCCCATTTTGGTTTCTGCCACGCTCAGCTGTATCTTTGGCGTCCCGACCGGAAGCACAAAACGATAAAAAACTGTAAATGACCCCCCAATAATACAAAGTGACCCGCATTTTTCCTTCTTTGTATACCCCACTGCTGCGACCCCACCATATCACCACCCCACCATGTCGCCACCACCAGCTCACCCACAGAATTCTTAGTTTCTTCACCTGTAAAAACAAACAATGAAGCAGCAACTCCTGCTGTGCACAGCAGCAGCACTGTTTGCGTCATGCACTGCACACAAGGTCGCAGTGTGTTCATCCACAGCTGCTTCACAACCGGGAACTGTGACGTTCTGGTTTGGGACGTACTCACACGGATTCAGCCAAGTCCTGAGTGGTGCACGTGGCCACATCAAGGCACCTACGGGAGTGGTCACAACTGCGTCGTTTGCGAACAGGTGTGATTTTGCGGCCGTGCCGTCGTCAGCTGGGATGACGGTGTCTGACCTGGCAGAGACCATTGAGGACAACTGCATGCGCTCCCACGGGCAGACCCTGCACGCCTACCCGGCAGACAGCACCCTCACATGCTATGATGCAGGCAGCGTCGAGCTCTACGCAGTCGGGCGCACTGGTTCCGATGAGCCGCATTTGTGCCTCACACAGGGACGCAGCGTGGCAGACATTGCGACGTGGTTCCCCGTGGTTGTGGAGAAGGCTGTGTCGGGCTCGTACGAGGTGTGGACGACAAACACGGGAGACGTGCTGGACCCTGGTCTCGGGGTGGACCTGCCCGACCCGTGCTCGATGGACGACAATCGCCACTTCTTCCTGCCGCTGAGTGTCGCTGCAGGGAGCGCAATGTGCACAACACAGCCCAACGTGCCTGCGAATGTCGTGCCGGCCTCGCTTCTGCAGTGCAACGGGGCGGAGCACGACATCGCTGTGGGCATGCAGTGCAATGCACAGTGCCAGCCAGGCTTCATGCCTGTGGGAGACCTTGTGTGTGAGGAGAACCCAAACAACAGCTCCCTTGCTGACTGGTCCACGTCGTTTTCCTGTGTGTCGCAGACTTGTGCCCTGCCGGACACTGGGAACAACCAAGCCATCTCGAACCTCATTGTCGGTGTGTCGCTGCCGTGCACACGCTTCACGCCTGCTGGCGCAGAGTGTGAGTTTGTCTGCGTGTCGTCGGGTCGGGTCGGTGTCGGATACATTGCCTGTGACGGTATGGGTGCCTGGCAGCCTGGCTCCAACTACTCGGGATGTGTGCTGCCGACGAGTGCACCACCTGCATCCACACCAGTCCCAGACACGGACACACCTGCACCCACACAGTGCACCGCCCCAGACACGGCACCGCTTGCGTGTGAGGCGACAGCATCACACCAGTGTGCATGGCGTGTGGTGCAGTCTGGCCGCCTCCTGGCTGTTGGGTTCTCTGCAGACGGGCGCCGTGTTGCAACAGGAAGTGACGACGGGGTGCGTGTGTACGACAGCACGACTGGGGTGCAGGTGGCGAAGCTGGCGTGTGCGGACTTTGCGTCGTACGATGTGACGTTCTCGAGCGACGGTGCACGTGTTGCTGTGGGTGGTGCCGGTGGGCGTGTTGTTGTGTGTGACGCTGTGACAGGTGCGCTCGAAGTGACGTTGATGGACATGAGTGCAGCAGGGAGTGTGCCGGTGCGTCGTGTGCGCTTCACGGCAGACTCACGCTTCCTTGTTGTGAGTGGTGGTGGGAGCGACATGCGCACACGTGTGTTTGACGTGATGTCTGGCTCGCTGGAGCCGGAGATTGTGATCCACAAGCACGCACGTGAGGTGGCGTTCTCTGCAGACGGGGCGCTGCTGGCCACGTCGTGGGGCACGGAGGTGGACGAGGTTGTGACGGTGTGGCGTGTGCGGAACGGTGCCAAGGTGGCGGAGCTGCCGTCGCACTTTGCACGTGTGACTGCACTGTCGTTCTCTGCGTCTCGCGACGAGCTGCTGCGTGGGATGGACGACGGGACAGTGCGTGTGAGCAAGTGGGCCGGCGGGGTTGTTGGCGAGGGTGCAGTGACGGAGCGCCTTGTGCTTGAGACTCGGACAAAGACTGTGTTTGACGCTCGGCACTCGCCAAACGGGGCACTGCTTGCTGCTGTCGGGGAGGGAGACGTGACGGTGTGGCGTGCGGCTGGGAGTGTGGCACACCAGCTCTACGGGCACACGCGCGCAGGGCTCCCGCGTCTCGCGTTCTCACCTGACAGCACACGCCTCGCCACAGTGAGCCACGACGGCACTCTGCTCCTGTGGGACCTGTGAGGCGTGTCCCAGTGTGTGTGGTGTGACGTTGTGATAGGACTCGCAGCGTAGTATCGATTTCATCTACACGTGCCTGCATTAACTATGATGTTGATGCATGTTTTTTTAAATTCACTTTTTCAACTATTATTTTTTGAGCGAAAGTCTAGTCGTGCCTCGAACCTGTACACGAGATGTAGCAGCCTCTCTGTTCACATGAAAGGTAAAATACCACCTAAAAAAAGCAAACAAAGCGAATATTTTACCACTGTCATGTTTTCTGCTTTGTCGGAAAGTGTGAACAAATCTTCAGAGGTCGTGTATCAAGTCAACTCCCGTATGTTATCAACTGCCGTGCGTGCTAGTTTGGTTTGATTGTTTGGGTGACCAAACAGCCGCCAATATCGATCCGTGCACACTTCCTCAACAGAGTGTGTGGCTTGCGATCTGCCAATCCAAAAGCACACATGCAGCGGGTGTCAGGGGTGTTTTGTTGTTATTGTTGCTTTTCGCTTTATTTTCATTTTCATTTTTAGCTTCATATTGATTTTTCAGTGCCTGCGTCTGCCGATGAACGGTGTGGCGTTTGCACTTTCAACTTCTTTTTCTTTTCTGAAGTTGACACCACAGTGCGTCTATCCTAGCCTAGCCGCTGTTTGCTTATAGTGAATGCAGCATGGTGCAGTGTGCTGTTGTCCCTGTATGTCTGCGCCTGCCTTGCAGAGGCAATGTGCACCGCCACCTTCGCATGTTCACTACTTTCTTTCTCTCTGATTTGGTAACTCTATCTTTTCATAATTGTTATTTTCTCACGTTTTTGTTCTTTGTAAGTATCTGTGGGCAGTTACGCTCATATGGTTTCTTTTAAGTTTCTTTCTGAGACAGTACACTCTTGTTATTTGCCTTTCTGAGGACCCACCACTTACTGGGGGGGGGGGCTAATACAAAAGGTACTGCTAATACAAGAGGTATGCCTAATACAAGAGGTACTTTGAAATCGGGATTTTCACGATTTTTTACCGGCTAATACAAGAGGTACTTTATTCTTTCCTTTATTTGACTTGATCACTTTTTTTCAAAAAAAAAAAAATCGATGGTGTCAAATGAAAGGTTTGCTCAAAATCTTTCAATTGCGGCCAGGTACGATCAAAAAGTTGAAAATTTTCCCGTGTTACTGGTTGGCGAGAGTAAAAATCCAGGAAAAAAATTAGCAAAAATCCAGGAAAAAAAAGCTAATACAAGAGGTACCTCTTGTATTAGACTTCCACCTAAAAAAATTTTTTTTAGGCGTAAATTCTTACGCCTAATAGAAGAGGTACCTCTTGTATTAGCCCCCCCCCCCCCAGTAACGCTTTGCAGTATTGCATTCCCGTTTTTGTTTTTGTAGAGAAGCATGATTTTGTGATTCAGCAAGAAAGTTCTGCTGCTGCGGTTGTCTGGGAAGGATTTTCCGGACGTCGTTGTCCACATTCTGCTTCTCCCTGTCACCCGCACCCCTTCGGACGTTCCCTCCATGTCAAGAGTGCAGAAGGCATGCATAGCTGCGCGTCTCTTCAGCCTCTCTGTCATTATTATTGTAGGATTTTTTTCAAGGAAAAAGGAAAAAAAAAAACAGAGCTTCTCACTTTTGTGTCTTCACCGTCCCCACCACCACAAGAAACACACCAACACACAGATTCATTGCTTTGCTTTGCTTTGCATTGCGCCTCGCCTTTGTACACAAAGAGACCAAAGAGCGTACGATGAAGCACGCCGCGCTGTGCGTGCTGCTGTGTGCATCGCAGGTGTACGGACACGGCCACGTTGTGACACCGCCATCGCGTGTGGAGCTCTGCAAGACAGGGGGCAACGCAAACTGCGGACAGATCATCTGGGAGCCCTACAGCGTGGAGGGTCCAGACGGGTGGCCGGCAGACGGGACGATTGCGGCAGGAGGTGGACACTCGCGCTTCCCTGAGCTGAACGTGCAGACGGCGACACGCTGGGAGAGGGTTGCGATGTCGTCAGGGCCAACGAAGTTTGCGTGGAAGTTTCTTGTGAACCACGTGACGAAGGACTACAAGTACTACATCACGCGTGTGGGGTGGGACGTGGCGGCACCGCTGACACGGGCAACGTTTGAGACTGCACCTTTCTGTGTTGTGGACGGGGGGATGACAGAGCCACCGGCACTTGACGAGCACACGTGCAACGTGCCGACACGTGAGGGGTACCACATCATTCTGAGTGTGTGGGATGTGGGTGACACGTCGAACAGCTTCTTCAACGTGATTGACGCCATGTTTTCTGGTGGTGCCAGCCCTCCTGTCCCTGCGCCTGTGCCAACTGTGCCTGTGCCGACCTCACCTGTGACACCTCCTGTCTGTGCAACTTCTGTTCACTGCATGTACACTGCGTGCAAGCAGGACCCTGCCTGCTGCGAGGAGCAGGCAGGTGCGTCCTGTGCTGTCTACAACACACACTACGCACAGTGTGTGCAGGGTGCACCGTCGCCTTCGACACCACCGCCAACACCACCTGCTACTACGCAAGCACCCACACCAACACCCACACCCACGCAAGCACCGTCGCCAACGACACCACCAACCCCACCTGTCTGTGCAACTTCTGTGGCCTGCATCTACGCTGCGTGTGAGAAGGACCGTGCCTGCTGCGAGCAGGCAGGTGCGTCCTGTGCTGTCTACAACACACACTATGCACAGTGTGTGCAGGGTGCAACTTCACCTTCGCCACCACCGCCAACACCACCTGTCACAATGCCGCCAACTCCGCCTGTGCCTGCACCTGTGCCAGTGACAACGCCTCCTTCAGCCTCCTGCCCAAGCGACACAAGCGGATGCGGCTGTGCCTGGACTGACAACGGTGCAAAGTGCAACACAGACGACGGGAGCGAGTGCTACTGCAAGTGCTGCTGCCAGCACACTGGCCAGTGTGCGTGGCAAGGTGGAGGTGGTGGTGGAGGCAGCGGGTCGACATGCGCCCTTCCAAGCGGGCTGGACGCAGACGTGGCTGCAGTGGACAACACCGGGTTCGCAACGTGCCACGGGAAGCTGCGTTTGTCGGGGCTGCAGCTTGTGGGGGCACAGGGGGAGGCTGTGCAGCTGATGGGGATGAGCAGCCACGGGCTGCACTGGTTTGCGAACTGCTACACAAAGGAAAGCATCACACACCTGGTGACGCGGTGGGGCATCAACGTGTTCCGGGCAGCAATGTACATCGGTGAGGGGGGCTACGGGAACAACCCGGCGCTGAAGCAGACTGTGCTGGATATTGTGCAGTGGTGCAAGGAGCTCGGGATCTACGTCATTGTGGACTGGCACATGCTGAGCCCTGGGAACCCGAACGACGCTGAGTACGACGGGGCCGACGCGTTCTGGCGGGACATGGCACGGACGCTGAAGGACGAGAGCCACGTGCTGTACGAGATTGCGAACGAGCCGAACGGTGTGAGCTGGGGTGAGGTTGTGAGCTACCACAACCGCATCCTGGCGCTGATCCGTGCGGAGGATGCGGAGACAGTGGTGCTTGCGGGGACGCCGACGTGGAGCCAAGACATCCACGAGGCAGCGGCGCGCCCTGTGGACCTCCCGCACAACGTCATGTACGTGTTCCACTTCTACGCCGGGTCGCACACACACCTGCAGTCGCGTGTGCAGGAGGTTGCGTCGCAGATCCCGCTGTTTGTGAGTGAGTGGGGCACGTCTGAGGCGAGCGGTGACGGGGGTCCCTTCCTCGACAACGCGCAGGCGTTCCTGGAGGGCTTCAAGAGCGCAGGGTCGCAGGGTGTGCAGCTGAGCTGGACGTCGTGGAGTCTGGCGGACAAGGCAGAGGTGTCGGCAGCACTGCAGTCTGGGGCGTGTGCCTCGGGCGACTGGGACAGTGTGTCGTGCACGGGGAGCTATGTGCGCACGTACATCAGAATGAACGCTGTTCCTTGCAGCGGGGCTGCGGGCACTATCTCCACAGGCGTTCCTGCCACGGGTGCACCTAGGACGAACGTGCCTGCACCTGTCCCGCCACCACCAGCACCGACACCTCCGACAAGTGGCTGCAGTACAGAGATCTCTCGCTGGCGCGCATGCCTTGGCAAGGAGCGCTGCTGTGCAGCAGGGCTGCAGTGCAAAGGGAACAGGTGGTGGAAGTCGTGCAAGCCCTGAGATGTGGTCCACACACAACGTCTTACCCTCCCCTCTTCCTCTCTCCCCTCTATGCAGCATCTATGACTGCCTCTTGTCTCTCTACTCTAGCGGTTCCTCCGACCCGACGGTGCGCAATGCACTTTGCTTTTGACACATCGTATTTATACAACATAAATATGACTTGCAACTATCTTCTATTTGTCTCTATTGTGCCGCTCTCTTAACTGAGGAGACGGCTTTTCCGTGAGGTGTCGTGCCTTGCGCTTATCAACTTTAGTATTCACTATGTGCACGCCCACCATACCAGAGGTGTCTGCACGTTAACAACTTCACTATTACTATGTTTTTACCTTTTTTCGTTTCCGTTTCTTTGGTACTGTCCTGCAGCAGCTGTAGTGGTCGCAGCAGTGCAGTAGCGAAGCAACACATACAGTATAGACCAGCCCTCTGCTGTACTGCCGGTGTGTGCTCGGCAGGTGGGCAAGGTTCTCTTCCTCCCCGTTGTGTTTTTTTGTTCCCTATTTTCTTTGCTCTCGTTCTCTACTCAACGTAAGCATCGACACGACAGCTGTGTGCACAGTGGTTTGCGTTGTTCTACCTGCCCCGCCTTTGCTGTCCGTGTCCCTCTGCCTCACCCGTTCTTCTGTGCATAAGGTGGCTGTCCACTTGAGTGCGAAGAGAAGGTCTTATAGAGAGGCAGGGGGGAGGACCTAGGTGCGAGGTGCAGTCATGCAAGAAGAAGAACGCAGGTTGCCTGACGCTTGCCGTGTCGTCTTTTTTCTCTAGTGTTTGCCTTCTGAGGCATTCGCACTCTCAATTTAAAATTTCCCGCTTATTCCCGGCTTCTTGTGCTTTTATGCACAGAGCACCTTTGCAACTCTCTATTTTATGAAAAAAGTACGGCAAATGGAGAAAAACACAAAAAGCAACCTTTTGTTTTTGCCTTCTATCGGGGGGAGTGATTTGGTCGTATGTGTCTGCACGAGAGTCACATCCTGCTCTCAAGGTTCCTCAAGAGCAAAAGCTCCTTGCTTATGACAGAGGCATGTATGCATTCAAGGAGCGCACAGCACCTGACCTCGGCACTGCGTTGCTGTGTACCTTTCCATATCTCCCCCAATGCCCTCCCCTGACCCCACATCACCTAGATAGATATCTATACACGGAAAAGAGGAGCGAGAAAAAGAGGAGAGCAACCATCGCAGCACAAAGAATGGCCGTGCCCGGACCTGTGAGACGGATGCTGCTTCCGTTGCTGCTGGCAGCAGCGGCAGGGGTTGCCTGGGGGGACGAGACGGAGACAGCGGCAGCGACAGTGGCCGTGGTGTGCACGGAGCGGGGTGCGGCGACGGTGTGCCTGCTGGGAGACGAGGCGGTGTCTGAGGCTGTGGCGCTGTGCACAGGCGGGACGGGTGGCGGCGACGGCACGAACACGACCGGGAGTGTGGTGGTGACCGGGGCGCTGACAAGCAACACGTCGGCACACTTTGTGACCTCTGCAGAGACGGAGGTGACGCTGCTGTGTGAGGCCGGGGTGGTGCAGTTTGAGCTGACTGCAGAAGGTGACGTGTCGGGGCTGTCGGGGGAGCTCCCGTTGGAGAATGCTCTAGTGTCGATGAACGTGACGGTGCAGAACGAGACTGCGACTGCGACGGGGGAGCTGGTGCTGGACTGGGAGGGGGCGCTTGTGAGCGGGATGCTTGCAGGGGAGACAGCGACGTCTGTGGTGGTTGGGTTTGGGGTGGAGAAGGTGTTCAAGGGTGCGGCGGTGGAGACCCTGGTGTACGTCGACTTTGCGCTGCCGGACACAACAAACGACACAAACGAGACTGCCGTTGTTGAGACAGGGGCGTCTGCGGACAACTCGACGTACCTGGACCTCGAACTGGACCTGGACCTGCCGTCGCAGCTGGGGTTCCGTGTAGACGGGGTGCCGCTGTTCGACGGGAGCATTGAGGCTGCGACTGCGTCGTGCCCAGTGGCGGTGATGGTTGAGTTCCCGGGGATGTCTGTGCCCGGGCTGGGACAGGAGCTGGCAATCACGGAGGCGATGTTTGACGTGTGCATGTTTGTGGTCAAGACGAACGTGACGTCACCGTTTGCGCGCATCACAGCATCTACGACGGAGCAGGTCTCTGTGCACGGCCTGACGCTGGAAGGGGTGTCGGCGACGGTGACGGCGACGCACACGCAGACGAAGGCACAGGCGGAGGCTGCACGTGGGACGGGGGCGGCTGCGGCCACGACGGATGCGCCGTCTGTGCCGGAGACGGATGCACCGCTTGTGCTTGTCTTCACGGAGGCACCTGTGTGGGGGACAGACGCGCCTGCGGAGAGCTACGAGGACGAGGACGAGGACTACGAGGTGCAGGCGGACACGATTGCCTGGGGCGGGTCTGTGTCTGCGTCGGTGTCGCTGTTTGGGACGACTGCGTCTGTGACGGGGACGTTTACGGTGGACGGGCTTGATGCGCTGGAGGTGGCTCTGGAGGTGGTGAAGCCCGGGTTCTCGCTGAGTGGGACGGTGTCGTACGCGTCTGCAAACTGCACGGCGGACAACGGCGGGTCGGTGGAGGTGACTGTGGCGAGCGCAGGCGGGCTGAGTGTGTCCGGGACCATGGTGCAGGCGGAGGGGTGCGGGGCAGACGGGGTGACGCCGCAGTGGGCCGTGCGTGCGGCGCTGGACGTGGGGACGGACGTGTCTGTGTCTGGTGTGGCGGTGGCGGACGTGGCGCTGGAGCTGGACTCGACTGTGGCGGCGGATGGGGCCGTGTCCTGGGGCGGGCGCATCAGCGGGGCTGTGGGGCTTGCGGGTGCGAGCAGCGCTGCGGCAGAGATCACGTTTGACGACGCGGACGGGGTGACGGCGTTTGCGGTGTCCGGGGACGTGCAGATTGGGTCTGTGAGCGGAGCTGTGGCGTTTGCTGTGGCGGACGGCGTGATGCGCGGGTCTGGGACTGTGGCGTACGCGGGGGACGCAGACGCGGACGCCCTGCCGACCTTCATCGCAGAGGTGGTGCACGTGAGCAACTACACGGAGGCGAACGCGGCGCTGCCGGTGTGGGACGTGCGCGGGAACCTGTCGTCGCTGGAGGCGGGGTCCTTCACGCTGGAGTCTGTGTCGGTGGCACTGGTGGGGAACCTGACTGTGGCGGACGTGGAGGACACGACGGCTGTGCCGCAGGTGCTGTGGACAGGGTCCTTCGTGGGGGCGGCGACGGTGGGCGAGGTGGCGCTGACGCTCGGGGCGGAGATTGCAGACAACGCCTTCTCGACGCTGACCGGGACGGTGGCTGTGAGCGGGGCTGGGGTTGCGTTCTCCGGAGAGGCGTCGGTACAGGTGGACGACGCGACCGGGTGTGCGACGCTTGTGGGCGACGGGAACCTGACCCTCACGGGGTCTGGTGCGGCGTTTGAGGGGTCGCTGCTGTACGACAGGTGTGCGGTGGCGGCGGGGGACGTGCGGTACACGGTGACCGGGAGTGTGGCCTCGCTGTCGTACCAGGCGCTGACGCTGACGTCTGCGTCGGTGCAGCTGACCGGGACGCTGGCGGCGGATGCGGCGACGCTGGCGTGGGCTGGGGAGGTGGACGCAAACGCAAACCTGTTTGGCGGGTCGGCGTCTGCGAAGGTGGTGTTTGCAGACGGGGCGCTGCAGACTGTGTCTATCGGGACTGTGTTTATGACAAGCAACGGGATCCTCTCTGCGGCGCTTGCCTTCGAGTACGTGGAGGGGTGCGACACGCCGTCGACAGGGGACATCAACGCGACGCTGCGCCTTGAGGGGGCGGACGACCTGGTGTTCGCAGGGACGGTGGCGTACCACCGCTGCACGGGGGCGATGGAGGTGTCCGGGGCGCTTGCTGCGTCCTGGAACGGGCCGGCGGGGACGTCCTTCACAGGGGTGACGGTTGCGCTTGTGTCGGCAGGTGCCGGGGAGGAGACGCTGTCGTCGCGGTCGTGGACGGGGAACATCACAGCGGACACGTCTGTCGGGGTGTCGGCAACCATCAGCTTCAGCAGCAGCACGAGTGCGTCGTCTGTGTCGGCGACGATGGCGTACGCAGACGACAACGTGGCTGTGACGGCGACGGTGGGGTCGGACTGCACCGGGACCGGGATGGTGGCGGTGACGGGGCTGCCGCACGGGATCCCCTCGATGGAGCTGGCTGTGGACTTCTCGAAGAACTGTGCTGACGGTGCGTCTGCGGACGAGTGGACGGTGTCGGGGTCGCTTGGGAACCTGCGCATCCCGTTCCACGGGAAGACGGTGACTGTGGACGCCGTGACAGTGAAGGTGGTGTCTGCTGCGGACGCGACGAAGGCTGTGTCTGTGACGGGGACCTTCCTCGGGGGCCAGTTTGACGTGGCGCTGAGCTTCCCGGTGCCGGTGGTGGCGGCGGAGGTGACGCTGCGCGGGACGCTGTCGGCTGCAGGGTCTACGACGCCGGACGGGTTTGCGGGGGCGTGGCAGGGTGGGTCTGGGTCGCCGTTTGGGGCGTCGCTGGGGACGGGGTCGCCGTCGCTGTTCTCGGGGCTGAAGGGGATGGACCTGCACACTGTGTCGCTCGAGGTGTCGTTTGGGGGGTCGCTGTCGCTTGCGGCTGCAGGGTCGCTGTTTGGGATGGAGTTTGACCTTGTGGTGGCTGTGCAGAAGGCGGGCACGACAGGGACAGGGACAGGCGGCTCGTGGCAGTACGGGATGGCCTTCACCGCAGGCTCGGAGGAGCTGGCGAAGCAGTCCGGGGCACCGTCGGTTGTGGGGAACGTGCTGTCAGAGCTGGCGCCGACGTGGGTGCGGTTCTCTGTGGCGAGCGTGGCGATGACGATCCAGGGGAACGAGCTGAAGGCCGGGCTTTCGCTTGCAGCGTTCCTCGGGGCGAACAGCGGGCTGATGCAGGGGGTGAAGAGCATCACACCTGCGTCGCTTACGGACCAGATTGCGTCTGCGGAGTCCGGGGAGGGGGACGCGGCCGGGCTGACGGTGATTGCAAACATTGTGTCGCCGACGGAGATGAACGTGTACGTGCGTCTTGCAGGGGGCATTGAGCTCGGGTCGAAGAAGGTGGTGCTGCAGGAGGTGGCGCTTGCGTTTGTGATTGGGACGGGCCCGCCGGAGGTGGGGTTCAACGTGGTGCTGGACCTGACTGTCGGGAGCGGGGGCAACGCGCAGACCTTCACGGCAGGCGGGTTCATTGGCCTGGCGGCAACAGGGTCGCTCACGATTGCGCTGTCTGTGGACTCGGACGAGCCCTGGAAGAACCCGTTCGGGCTGAAGGGTGTGTCTGTGCTCTTCCCCCTGGCTGTGAGCATGACGGTGTCGGTGGCGCTGCTGCCGACGCAGTTCTCCTTCATGGGGGGCCTTGAGGTTGCGGGCACGTCCGGGTACGTGGTTGTCGGGGCGGACCTCGAGGACTTCACAAAGACGGCTGTGTCGATGGAGGTTGCGAACCTCGACTTCAAGCGCATCATCACCGACATTGCTGGGTGCAGCAGCTGCCTGGGCTCTGTCGGCGGCGTCATTGCGGACGTGTCTGTCGACCACTTTGCCGCCTCGTTCAACCCGGACCCTGTGAACGACGTTGTCATCACCATTGCGGCGGCAAGCGCGACGATCCCTGCGGGGACGCACATTGCGGTGCACAACTTCACCCTGTGGAGTGCAGTGAAGATTGTGCTGGCCGAGTTCCACGTGACGGGGACGGGGATGTCGGCGGCGTTTGTGGCGGAGAAGCTGGACTGGGGGCCGATCACCATCAGCAGCGTGGACGGGTCCACGGGCCCCTCCTTTGCGATGGCGCTGACACCGACGGAGCAGCACCTGCAGGTGGACGGGACGGCGTCGATCCTCGGGCAGACGGTGTCGCTGTACCTGGACCTGTCGGACAGCAAGGTGAACGGGAGCTTTGTGTACTCGCTCGGGGTGGGGCTGACTGTGGCAGTGTCGATGGAGACGATTGGGACGCCCGGGAAGGCGGGGTTCTCGAACACGATCTCGGGGTCGGTGAGCACGGAGGGGATCACAAAGCTGCGCGCAGACGCGACTGCGTTCCTGTACGAGCTGGCCGACGAGGCGGACAGCAGCCTGGCGTCTGCATCGGACAAGGTTGCTGCGCAGCGCCGCTCGCTGCAGAGCGCACAGACGAAGCTCACCTCGGCAGAGGCGTCCGCGACAAGCAAGGTGCGGGCTGCACAGAACAAGGTGAACTCGTGGAGCCACCAGGTGTCGAAGAAGAGGTCCGTGTGCAAGTCGAAGGAGAAGAAGTGCAGGAAGAAGCCGTGGAAGTGCGGTGGCGTTGCCTCGTGCTGGGTCTCGTACGGGGTGGTCAAGGCGTCGCTCTACGCTGCACAGAAGACGCTGACGGCAGTGAAGAAGACTGTCTCCGGCGCCATCACTGCGGCCAAGGGGACTGTGACTGCTGCGAAGGCGAGCCTCTCTGCGGCACAGGGTGTAATGCAGGCTGCCTCGGCTGTTGTGGGTGCCTTTGCGGAGATGGTCGACGTTGCAGGTGGGTCGCTCCTGAAGGCCTTCCAGGTGCACACCCTTGCCTTCTCCAACACCCTCACGAACAGCGACACCGCAGTCTCCTTTGCCCTCGACATGACTGTGCTTGGGAACCGCCTCAGCTTTGGCTTCTCTGCGAAGCTCAAGTACTCGGAGTTTGTGTCTGTTGTTGGTGCCGAGGTGCGTCGCCTTGTGAAGAACCAGTTTGGAGTGAAGATCACTGTGCTGTAGAGGAAGGGATGAGGGTTCAGATGATCATGAGCAATTTTAGCAAAACGAAAAAAATGAAATAAAAGAAACAACAAAGCCTAACAACACAACCCGCGAGAGCTGAATAATACATGCATACAATACAATACATGCAGTCCGAGGTGCGCTTTCAGTACTGCTCTGTGGGTTGTTGCCTTTTTTTTTTGTGAGGTTTTACTCTGTCACTTGCCCTTGTTTGTCAGCGTGCCAATTTTTTTCCCCTTTCTCTTTCCTTTTGCGCACCGAGGTTTGTGTGGTTGGGTTCATATGCACTTCACAAGAAGCATAATAAAGGAAGGCAGAATGAATATGTGGCTGTGCTGTGCTCTGCTGTGCTGTGGTGCAAAGGTGAAGGCCCTTTGCCACATCAGAGCAGGCTACACTTGGACAGCACTACACACACCCCAATAGGGCGTTTCCGTCCTATCTGCGGGGGGTTTTTTGCTCTCTTTACTCAGTTTCTATTTGATGTGGATGTCTCTGCTTCGTTGACAAAGACAACTCAACCAAACTCTACAGGAAAAGCAAAAAAAAAAGAAAAGGGGCGGAAGCCATTTTATACACTCGTTGTTTTTGTTTTTGTTTCAGACGTTGTGCCCACGAGGCCCACTCATCTATTCTATTTACAGTAGGACAACAAACACCGGTGGGGTAAAAACCAAGGTGGATTTTGGGATTTCAAAACTCTAAGAATGGTGTTTACCCCACCCGATGTTTGTCGTACTGTATTCCCCTCTCTTTTCTACATGTGCACACAGTATCGGTGTGGCGCATATTTCTCTTGTAGTTTTTTCTTTTAAAGGTTCGACCCGCTGATACTGCGGGGTGGTGCTTGCGTCCGAAGGCGCGTTTTGCACCATTTAACTTCTTTTCACAAAGGTGACTCTCTATCCGCAAGGCTTAGGATCATCTGCCCAAGTGTTACTGTGGTTTCTTTGTGTTGTGTCTTTTTTTCATGCTCAGTATCCATTTGATTCGATACGTCGGCCCCCCTCTTAGTGATAGCACCTTTTCCTGCTTCCCTTTTGTTTGTTGCGATGACAGGGTGGGCAAGACGTCACAACGTCTTGCCCCCTTGCCTAGCCTTCGGATGTGTCTGTGACACTTTCTTCAGCATGGGTTGCGGTGGGATGGTATTTTGTCATTTCTCCACCGGTGTGTTGTGCGATTGTAGCAGTAACAGTTGCCTCCGAAAAATGGAACAGCAATGTGTCAGGGGCAAACTGTCCGTTGCAATCAGCACGCTGCCTTCCCCACCTCTCCACACTCGCTTTGCTTCCCGTTCATGCTCGTTTTAAAGCAACAGTGCTGTTGTTTCTGCCCCCTGAGGGCGGATTGTCAGCACGATGTGTCGTGCCCTTTCTCAATGTCTTGTTTGTCGCAAAAGGCAGTCCACGCGTTGTGACACTTGATGCGAGGAAGACCCCGCTACCGTTACCCACACCTCAACTCAGTTCATTTTCACATCAAAGCCATATGCCTCTCCCATGTACATTTATTCTTGAACTTCCCCTGCTCCCATCATAACCACAACCAAAAAACAGTCCGCTAAAACCAAACAAATCAGCTAAAATGAGAGAGGTGATCTCGATCCACATCGGACAGGCCGGTTGCCAGGTGGGTAACGCCTGCTGGGAGCTGTACTGCCTTGAGCACGGAATCCAGCCTGATGGTGCCATGCCGTCGGACAAGACCTGCGGTGTGGAGGACGACGCCTTCAACACCTTCTTCTCCGAGACTGGTGCCGGCAAGCACGTGCCCCGCGCCGTGCTGCTCGACCTTGAGCCCACGGTGATTGACGAGGTGCGCACCGGAACCTACCGTCAGCTGTTCCACCCCGAGCAGCTGATCTCGGGCAAGGAGGACGCCGCCAACAACTACGCCCGTGGACACTACACCATTGGTAAGGAGATTGTGGACCTGTGCCTTGACCGCATCCGCAAGCTTGCTGACAACTGCACTGGTCTCCAGGGATTCCTTGTGTTCAACGCCGTCGGAGGAGGAACCGGATCTGGTCTGGGAGCCCTGCTTCTGGAGCGTCTGTCGGTGGACTACGGCCGCAAGTCGAAGCTCGGATTCACCGTGTACCCGTCCCCGCAGGTGTCAACTGCCGTTGTGGAGCCGTACAACTCCGTGCTGTCGACCCACTCCCTTCTGGAGCACACTGACGTGGCGTGCATGCTTGACAACGAGGCGATCTACGACATCACCCGCCGCAACCTCGACATTGAGCGCCCGACCTACACCAACCTGAACCGTCTGATCGCGCAGGTGATCTCGTCGCTGACGGCGTCCCTCCGTTTCGACGGAGCGCTGAACGTTGACGTGACCGAGTTCCAGACCAACCTGGTGCCGTACCCGCGTATCCACTTCATGCTTTCGTCGTACGCCCCTGTGATCTCTGCGGAGAAGGCGTACCACGAGCAGCTCTCCGTGGCCGAGATCACGAACGCCGCGTTCGAGCCCGCCTCGATGATGGCGAAGTGTGACCCCCGCCACGGAAAGTACATGGCGTGCTGCCTGATGTACCGTGGAGACGTTGTGCCGAAGGACGTGAACGCGTCTGTGGCGACCATCAAGACGAAGCGCACCATCCAGTTCGTCGACTGGTCCCCCACCGGATTCAAGTGCGGAATCAACTACCAGCCCCCGACTGTGGTGCCGGGAGGTGACCTCGCCAAGGTGCAGCGTGCCGTGTGCATGATCTCGAACTCGACTGCCATCGCCGAGGTGTTCGCACGCATCGACCACAAGTTCGACCTGATGTACTCGAAGCGTGCATTCGTGCACTGGTACGTCGGTGAGGGTATGGAGGAGGGAGAGTTCTCCGAGGCACGTGAGGACTTGGCTGCCCTTGAGAAGGACTACGAGGAGGTCGGAGCTGAGTCCGCTGACATCGAGGGAGAGGAGGATGTTGAGGAGTACTGATCGTGAGGTTGGTGTCCTGATGCTTCTACGAATTTGCTGTTGTTTGTCGTTCCAAGAAAACAAAAGTCAAACAAACCGACACAAAAAAGTCACACACAAAAAGCCGCAAAGAAAGGCACCGTCCGTGCTGATAAGAACAAGAACAAGACGCAAGCAAGCAAGCAAGCACGGACGGACGGACGGACGGACGTGGGCCGAAGAGGTCACACGTTGTTTAGATAAGGAGATAACACAAAGCACACCTTATATGGGAGTCCCCTGCCCCCTTGCTGATGAGGAAACACCCCCTTCATGCCTTCCGCAAATGCAGATGCACATTTGTGACTGCCACCCTGTGGCAGCCCTGAGTGTGTGCTGTTGCTGTGGTGGTGTGGTTTTGTTGTTTTTTAAACCCCGCGTTTCTTGTTGCCCATCCCCCCTTTTTGGGCACACCCCACCCACCCATCCACCCGTAGGAGCGCTTCTTGTGTCGGGCCGTCTTTGTGCTGAGCAGATCAAAACCCACCACACCGCAGCACTCCGTCCACCCTGTCACTTCACGGGGAGGAAAGAGCCTTGCCTGCTACACACCCCCCATTTTGGTTTCTGCCACGCTCAGCTGTATCTTTGGCGTCCCGACCGGAAGCATAAAACGATAAAAAATGTAAATGACCCCCCAATAATACAAAGTGACCCGCATTTTTCGTCATGTATACCCCACTGCTGCGACCCCACCATATCACCACCCCACCATCTTACCCACAGAGTTCTTAGTTTCTTCACCTGTAAAAACAAACAATGAAGCAGCAACTCCTGCTGTGCACAGCAGCAGCACTGTTTGCGTCATGCACTGCACACAAGGTCGCAGTGTGTTCATCCACAGCTGCTTCACAACCGGGAACTGTTACGTTCTGGTTTGGGACGTACTCACACGGGTCCAGCCAAGTCCTGAGTGGTGCACGTGGCCACATCAAGGCACCCACGGGAGTGGTCACAACTGCGTCGTTTGCGAACAGGTGTGATGTTGCGTCTGAGCCGTCGTCAGCTGGGATGACGGTGTCTGACCTGGCAGAGACCCTGGTGGACAACTGCATGAGCGAGACGGTGACAGGCTCCCACGGGCAGACCCTGCACGCCTACCCCGCAGACAGCACCCTCACATGCTATGATGCAGGCAGCGTTGAGCTCTACGCAGTCGGGCGCACTGGTTCCGATGAGCCGCACTTGTGCCTCACACAGGGACGCAGCGTGGCAGACATTGCGACGTGGTTCCCCGTAGTCGTGGAGAAGGCTGTGTCGGGCTCGTACGAGGTGTGGACGACAAACACGGGAGACGTGCTGGACCCTGGTCTCGGGGTGGACCTGCCCGACCCGTGCTCGATGGACGACAACCGCCACTTCTTCCTGCCGCTGAGTGTCGCTGCAGGGAGCGCAATGTGCACAACACAGCCCAACGTGCCTGCGAATGTCGTGCCGGCCTCGCTTCTGCAGTGCAACGGGGCGGAGCACGACATCGCTGTGGGCATGCAGTGCAATGCACAGTGCCAGCCAGGCTTCATGCCTGTGGGAGACCTTGTGTGTGAGGAGAACCCAAACAACAGCTCCCTTGCTGACTGGTCCACGTCGTTTTCCTGTGTGTCGCAGACTTGTGCCCTGCCGGACACTGGGAACAACCAAGCCATCTCGAACCTCATTGTCGGTGTGTCGCTGCCGTGCACACGCTTCACGCCTGCTGGCGCGGAGTGTGAGTTTGTCTGCGTGTCATCGGGTCGGGTCGGTGTCGGATACATTGCCTGTGACGGGATGGGTGCCTGGCAGCCTGGCTCCAACTACTCGGGATGTGTGCTGCCGACGAGTGCACCACCTGCATCCACACCAGTCCCAGACATCGACACACCTGCACCCACACAGTGCACCGCCCCAGACACGGCACCGCTTGCGTGCGAGGCGACAGCGTCACACCAGTGTGCATGGCGTGTGGTGCAGTCTGGCCGCCTCCTGGCTGTTGGGTTCTCTGCAGACGGGCGCCGTGTTGCAACAGGAAGTGACGACGGGGTGCGTGTGTACGACAGCACGACTGGGGTGCAGGTGGCGAAGCTGGCGTGTGCGGACTTTGCGTCGTACGATGTGACGTTCTCGAGCGACGGTGCACGTGTTGCTGTGGGTGGTGCCGGTGGGCGTGTTGTTGTGTGTGACGCTGTGACAGGTGCGCTCGAAGTGACGTTGATGGACATGAGTGCAGCAGGGAGTGTGCCGGTGCGTCGTGTGCGCTTCACGGCAGACTCACGCTTCCTTGTTGTGAGTGGTGGTGGCAGCGACATGCGCACACGTGTGTTTGACGTGATGTCGGGTTCGCTGGAGCCGGAGATTGTTATCCACAAGCATGCACGTGAGGTGGCGTTCTCTGCAGACGGGGCACTGCTGGCCACGTCGTGGGGCACGGAGGTGGACGAGGTTGTGACAGTGTGGCGTGTGCGGAACGGTGCCAAGGTGGCGGAGCTGCCGTCGCACTTTGCACGTGTGACTGCACTATCGTTCTCTGCGTCTCGCGACGAGCTGCTGCGTGGGATGGACGACGGGACAGTGCGTGTGAGCAAGTGGGCCGGCGGGGTTGTTGGCGAGGGTGCAGTGACGGAGCGCCTTGTGCTTGAGACTCGGACGAAGACTGTGTTTGACGCTCGGCACTCGCCAAACAGGGCACTGCTTGCTGCTGTCGGGGAGGGAGACGTGACGGTGTGGCGTGCGGCTGGGAGTGTGGCACACCAGCTCTACGGGCACACGCGCGCAGGGCTCCCGCGTCTGGCGTTCTCACCTGACAGCACACGCCTCGCCACAGTGAGCCACGACGGCACTCTGCTCCTGTGGGACCTGTGAGGCGTGTCCCAGTGTGTGTGGTGTGACGTTGTGATAGGACTCGCAGCGTAGTATCGATTTCATCTATACTTCAACAGCAATTTCGACGATGTTTTGTATTTGTGCACTTTTGTACACCCTTATGATGAACATGACAGGGCATTTTTGCACTGAATCAGTAGGGTGTGCAGCAACGTTGTATATTATTGAAAATAGACGTGTGCCCAACTGCATAGCATCTCTCAATACAACATGTTGTTCTTTTTCCACACACGTGCCTGCTTTAACTATGATGTTGATGCACGTTTTTAAATTCACTTTTTCAACTATTATTTTTTGAGCGAAAGTCTAGTCGTGTCTCGAACCTGTACACGAGATGTAGCAACCTCGTCTGTTCACATGAAAGGTAAAATACCACGCACGTTTCCCAAAAATACAAACAGCGCATATTTTACCACTGAGGTTTCGTCAGTGCAGGTCAGACACTTTGCATCAATGCCGCATCTTGAGAAGACAGGGGTGCTTTTGGTCCACCCCTTGTCATGTTTTCTGCTTTGTCGGAAAGTGTGAACAAATCTTCAGAGGTCGTGTATCACGTCAACTCCCGTATGGTATCAACTGCCGTGTGTGCTAGTTTGGTTTGATTGTTTGGGTGACCAAACAGCCGCCAATATCGATCCGTGCACACTTCTTCAACAGAGTGTGTGGCGTGTTGCGATCTGCCAATCCAAAAGCACACATGCAGCGGGTGTCAGGGGTGTTTTGTTGTTATTGTTGCTTTTCGCTTTATTTTTCACTTTCATTTTTAGCTTCGTATTGATTTTTCAGTGCCTGCGTCCGCCGATGAACGGTGGGACGTTTGCACTTTCAACTTCTCCTTTTTTTCTGAAGTTGCAATTGTATGAAATAATTGAAGTTGACACCACAGTGCGTCTATCCTAGCCTAGCCGCTGTCTGTGTTTGCTGGCTCGCCTTTGCAGTTTTATTTGTTTCTGTGGTTTTTGTGGTGGATGGCTTGCAGAGGCATATGTGCACCGCCACCTTCGCATGTTCACTACTTTCTTTCTCTCTGATTTGGTAACTCTATCTTTTCATAATTGTTATTTTCTCACTTTGTTGTTCTTTGTAAATATCTGTGGGCAGTTACGCTCATATGGTTTCTTTTAAGTTACTTTCTTAGACAGTACGCTTTTGTTATTTGCTTTTGTGAGGACCCACCACTTAACGCTTTGCAGTATTGCATTCCCATTTTTGTTTTTTGTGGAGAAGCACGATTCTGTGATGATTCGGCAGAAAGTTCTGCTGCTGCAGTTGTCTGAGAAGGACCCCTTTGGAAGGGCGGGTCTTTCCGGACGTCGTTGTCCACATTCTGCTTCTCCCTATCACCCCCACCCCTTCGGACGTTCCCTCCATGTCAAGAGTGCAGAAGGCATGCATAGCTGCGCGTCTCTTCAGCCTCTCTGTCATTATTTATTGGAGCATTTTTTCAAGGAAAAAGGAAAAGAAAACAGAGCTTCTCACTTTTGTGTCTTCACCGTCCCCACCACCACAACAAACACATCGACACACAGATTCATTGCTTTGCTTTGCTTTGCATTGCGCCTCGCCTTTGTACACAAAGAGACCAAAGAGCGTACGATGAAGCACACTGCGCTGTGCGTGCTGCTGTGTGCATCGCAGGTGTATGGACACGGCCACGTTGTGACACCGCCATCGCGTGTGGAGCTCTGCAAGACAGGAGGCAACGCAAACTGCGGGCAGATCATCTGGGAGCCCTACAGCGTGGAGGGTCCAGACGGGTGGCCGGCAGACGGGACGATCGCGGCAGGAGGTGGACACTCGCGCTTCCCTGAGCTGAACGTGCAGACGGCGACACGCTGGGAGAGGGTTGCGATGTCGTCGGGGCCAACGAAGTTTGCGTGGAAGTTTCTTGTGAACCACGTGACGAAGGACTACAAGTACTACATCACGCGTGTGGGGTGGGACGTGGCGGCACCGCTGACACGGGCAACGTTTGAGACTGCACCTTTCTGTGTTGTGGACGGGGGGATGACAGAGCCACCGGCACTTGACGAGCACACGTGCAACGTGCCGACACGTGAGGGGTACCACGTCATTCTGAGTGTGTGGGATGTGGGTGACACGTCGAACAGCTTCTTCAACGTGATTGACGCCATGTTTTCTGGTGGTGCCAGCCCTCCTGTCCCTGCACCTGTGCCAACTGTGCCTGTGCCGACCTCACCTGTGACACCTCCTGTCTGTGCAACTTCTGTTCACTGCATGTACACTGCGTGCAAGCAGGACCCTGCCTGCTGCGAGGAGCAGGCAGGTGCGTCCTGTGCTGTCTACAACACACACTACGCACAGTGTGTGCAGGGTGCACCGTCGCCTTCGACGCCGCCGACTCCAGTACCGCCTGCCACAACACAGCCTGTGCCCGCACCTGTCCCAACAGCGCCTGTGCCTGTACCCACAGCACCTGTGCCAGCCCCAGTACCAAGCAGTGGGTCCTGCCCAAGCGACACAAGCGGATGCGGCTGTGCCTGGACTGACAACGGCGCAAAGTGCAACACAGACGACGGGAGCGAGTGCTACTGCAAGTGCTGCTGCCAGCACACTGGCCAGTGTGCGTGGCAGGGTGGAGGTGGTGGTGGAGGCAGCGGGTCGACATGCGCCCTTCCAAGCGGGCTGGACGCAGACGTGGCTGCAGTGGACAACACCGGGTTCGCAACGTGCCACGGGAAGCTGCGTTTGTCGGGGCTGCAGCTTGTGGGGGCACAGGGGGAGGCTGTGCAGCTGATGGGGATGAGCAGCCACGGGCTGCACTGGTTTGCGAACTGCTACACAAAGGAAAGCATCACACACCTGGTGACGCGGTGGGGCATCAACGTGTTCCGGGCAGCAATGTACATCGGTGAGGGGGGCTACGGGAACAACCCGGCGCTGAAGCAGACTGTGCTGGATATTGTGCAGTGGTGCAAGGAGCTCGGGATCTACGTCATTGTGGACTGGCACATGCTGAGCCCTGGGAACCCGAACGACGCTGAGTACGACGGGGCCGACGCGTTCTGGCGGGACATGGCACGGACGCTGAAGGACGAGAGCCACGTGCTGTACGAGATTGCGAACGAGCCGAACGGTGTGAGCTGGGGTGAGGTTGTGAGCTACCACAACCGCATCCTGGCGCTGATCCGTGCGGAGGATGCGGAGACAGTGGTGCTTGCGGGGACGCCGACGTGGAGCCAAGACATCCACGAGGCAGCGGCGCGCCCTGTGGACCTCCCGCACAACGTCATGTACGTGTTCCACTTCTACGCCGGGTCGCACACACACCTGCAGTCGCGTGTGCAGGAGGTTGCGTCGCAAATTCCGCTGTTTGTGAGTGAGTGGGGCACGTCTGAGGCGAGCGGTGACGGGGGTCCCTTCCTCGACAACGCGCAGGCGTTCCTGGAGGGCTTCAAGAGCGCAGGGTCGCAGGGTGTGCAGCTGAGCTGGACGTCGTGGAGTCTGGCGGACAAGGCAGAGGTGTCGGCGGCACTGCAGTCTGGGGCGTGTGCCTCTGGCGACTGGGACAGTGTGTCGTGCACGGGGAGCTATGTGCGCACATACATCAGAACAAACGCTGCCCCCTGTGTGGGTGGGGGCCCTGCTTCCGTTCCCCCAGTGCCAACACCATCCGCACCGCCGGCAACATCCCCACCCACGCCGCCTGTGCCTGTGCCCACGGTGCCGGCACCGACACCACCAACACCGACACCCCTGACAAGTGGCTGCAGTGCAGTGATCCCTATGTGGCGCGCATGCCTTGGCAAGGAGCGCTGCTGTGCAGTAGGGCTGAGGTGCACTGGCAACCGGTGGTGGAAGTCGTGCAAGCAGTAGACTTCTGCATAACGCCTCTGCGAACATATTTCACCCGCTGTTACATTGATCCCTTGGATCGACCCCTTTGCCCCTCTACACCTCACTACCCGCTAAGCCTCCAAGGCTCTATTGGTGGCTGTGGACACAGGACTGCTGGGTATTGTCTTATTCTGCCTTCGTGCTTTTATCCATGCGTATTGTGAATGGGTTTGTCCCAGCTTACTCTTCTTTGTGCACAGACAGCCATGTTTGTGTACTGTGGACGTTCCTCCACATTATACTTCACAGGCATACGGCATTGCACAGCGATGTGCCACTTTTATCGTGCATTATCCACCATTTATTCGTTTTGTGCCCCATGAGGGTTCGTATGTTATTATTTTGCTTGCTTTCTTCTTTTTGCTTATCCTGCTATTGTTCTTGCAGCTGTGTCGTGCGGTGACGTGCTGTACATAGTGCAACAGCAGAGCAACATATACAGCAAACCGGCCCGCCTCTGTGGCTAGTCATGTGTCTGCCGTGGCAGGCGGGCAAGGTTCTCTTCCTCCCTCATTGCGTCTTCATGTGCCCCTGCAAAGCACATTCATAGTTTTCAAATTTTCTGCTACGTTTTTACAATAGAAGGATGTGCTGGAAGGTGACACTAAGGTTCATCTTGTTCTCTATTATTTGCTCTCATTGTCGCTACTAACAGCGTCACAGTCGTGTCCCTCTGCCTCACCCGTTCTTCTGTGCATAAGGTGGCTGTCCACTTGAGTGCGAAGAGAAGGTCTTATAGAGAGGCAGGGGGGAGGACCAAGGTGCGAGGTGCAGTCATGCAAGAACTGCACAAACGCACGTTCTAGGATGTGGTGTGTGGTCTTTTGTATGTCGAGTGCCAGTGTCTCAGAGAGAGAGGTGCCTGCGCACACAATTATCACGTTTCTTTCCTGTTTCATGATTCTCGTGCTTGTGTGCACTGAGCATTTTTCAACTCTCTGTTTTGTCGGGAAGAAAGCACAGCTGAACAGAAGGAACAAATAAACAATGAAAAACTCTGTCGATGCTTTAGTAATTCCAACCCAACCCACCACACACCACACACCGCACACCCACCACACCACTAACAGTCCGCTAAAACCAAACAAACAAATCAGCTAAAATGAGAGAGGTGATCTCGATCCACATCGGACAGGCCGGTTGCCAGGTGGGTAACGCCTGCTGGGAGCTGTACTGCCTTGAGCACGGAATCCAGCCTGATGGTGCCATGCCGTCGGACAAGACCTGCGGTGTGGAGGACGACGCCTTCAACACCTTCTTCTCCGAGACTGGTGCCGGCAAGCACGTGCCCCGCGCCGTGCTGCTCGACCTTGAGCCCACGGTGATTGACGAGGTGCGCACCGGAACCTACCGTCAGCTGTTCCACCCCGAGCAGCTGATCTCGGGCAAGGAGGACGCCGCCAACAACTACGCCCGTGGACACTACACCATTGGTAAGGAGATTGTGGACCTGTGCCTTGACCGCATCCGCAAGCTTGCTGACAACTGCACTGGTCTCCAGGGATTCCTTGTGTTCAACGCCGTCGGAGGAGGAACCGGATCTGGTCTGGGAGCCCTGCTTCTGGAGCGTCTGTCGGTGGACTACGGCCGCAAGTCGAAGCTCGGATTCACCGTGTACCCGTCCCCGCAGGTGTCAACTGCCGTTGTGGAGCCGTACAACTCCGTGCTGTCGACCCACTCCCTTCTGGAGCACACTGACGTGGCATGCATGCTCGACAACGAGGCGATCTACGACATCACCCGCCGCAACCTCGACATTGAGCGCCCGACCTACACCAACCTGAACCGTCTGATCGCGCAGGTGATCTCGTCGCTGACGGCGTCCCTCCGTTTCGACGGAGCGCTGAACGTTGACGTGACCGAGTTCCAGACCAACCTGGTGCCGTACCCGCGTATCCACTTCATGCTTTCGTCGTACGCCCCTGTGATCTCTGCGGAGAAGGCGTACCACGAGCAGCTCTCCGTGGCCGAGATCACGAACGCCGCGTTCGAGCCTGCCTCGATGATGGCGAAGTGCGACCCCCGCCACGGAAAGTACATGGCGTGCTGCCTGATGTACCGTGGAGACGTTGTGCCGAAGGACGTGAACGCGTCTGTGGCGACCATCAAGACGAAGCGCACCATCCAGTTCGTCGACTGGTCCCCCACCGGATTCAAGTGCGGAATCAACTACCAGCCCCCGACTGTGGTGCCGGGAGGTGACCTCGCCAAGGTGCAGCGTGCCGTGTGCATGATCTCGAACTCGACTGCCATTGCTGAGGTGTTCGCACGCATCGACCACAAGTTCGATCTGATGTACTCGAAGCGTGCATTCGTGCACTGGTACGTCGGTGAGGGTATGGAGGAGGGAGAGTTCTCCGAGGCACGTGAGGACTTGGCTGCCCTTGAGAAGGACTACGAGGAGGTCGGAGCTGAGTCCGCTGACATCGAGGGAGAGGAGGATGTTGAGGAGTACTGATCGTGAGGTTGGTGTCCTGATGCTTCTACGAATTTGCTGTTGTTTGTCGTTCCAAGAAAACAAAAGTCAAACAAACCGACACAAAAAAGTCACACACAAAAAGCCGCAAAGAAAGGCACCGTCCGTGCTGATAAGAACAAGAACAAGACGCAAGCAAGCAAGCACGGACGGACGGACGGAGGTGGGCCGAAGAGGTCACACGCTGTTTAGATAAGGAGATAACACAAAGCACACCTTATATGGGAGTCCCCTGCCCCCTTGCTGATGAGGAAACACCCCCTTCATGCCTTCCGCAAATGCAGATGCACATTTGTGACTGCCACCCTGTGGCAGCCCTGAGTGTGTGCTGTTGCTGTGGTGGTGTGGTTTTGTTGTTTTTTAAACCCCACGTTTCTTGTTGCCCATCCCCCCTTTTTGGGCACACCCCACCCACCCATCCACCCGTAGGAGCGCTTCTTGTGTCGGGCCGTCTTTGTGCTGAGCGGATCAAAACCCACCACACCGCAGCACTCCGTCCACCCTGTCACTTCACGGGGAGGAAAGAGCCTTGCCTGCTACACACCCCCCATTTTGGTTTCTGCCACGCTCAGCTGTATCTTTGGCGTCCCGACCGGAAGCATAAAACGATAAAAAATGTAAATGACCCCCCAATAATACAAAGTGACCCGCATTTTTCGTCATGTATACCCCACTGCTGCGACCCCACCATATCACCACCCCACCATCTTACCCACAGAGTTCTTAGTTTCTTCACCTGTAAAAACAAACAATGAAGCAGCAACTCCTGCTGTGCACAGCAGCAGCACTGTTTGCGTCATGCACTGCACACAAGGTCGCAGTGTGTTCATCCACAGCTGCTTCACAACCGGGAACTGTTACGTTCTGGTTTGGGACGTACTCACACGGATTCAGCCAAGTCCTGAGTGGTGCACGTGGCCACATCAAGGCACCCACGGGAGTGGTCACAACTGCGTCGTTTGCGAAGAGGTGTGATTTTGCGGCCGTGCCATCGTCAGCTGGGATGACGGTGTCTGACCTGGCAGAGACCATTGAGGACAACTGCATGCGCCTCAACGTGACAGGCTCCCACGGGCAGACCCTGCACGCCTACCCCGCAGACAGCACCCTCACATGCTATGATGCAGGCAGCGTCGAGCTCTACGCAGTCGGGCGCACTGGTTCCGATGAGCCGCATTTGTGCCTCACACAGGGACGCAGCGTGGCAGACATTGCGACGTGGTTCCCCGTGGTTGTGGAGAAGGCTGTGTCGGGCTCGTACGAGGTGTGGACGACAAACACGGGAGACGTGCTGGACCCTGGTCTCGGGGTGGACCTGCCCGACCCGTGCTCGATGGACGACAATCGCCACTTCTTCCTGCCGCTGAGTGTCGCTGCAGGGAGCGCAATGTGCACAACACAGCCCAACGTGCCTGCGAATGTCGTGCCGGCCTCGCTTCTGCAGTGCAACGGGGCGGAGCACGACATCGCTGTGGGCATGCAGTGCAATGCACAGTGCCAGCCAGGCTTCATGCCTGTGGGAGACCTTGTGTGTGAGGAGAACCCAAACAACAGCTCCCTTGCTGACTGGTCCACGTCGTTTTCCTGTGTGTCGCAGACTTGTGCCCTGCCGGACACTGGGAACAACCAAGCCATCTCGAACCTCATTGTCGGTGTGTCGCTGCCGTGCACACGCTTCACGCCTGCTGGCGCGGAGTGTGAGTTTGTCTGCGTGTCATCGGGTCGGGTCGGTGTCGGATACATTGCCTGTGACGGGATGGGTGCCTGGCAGCCTGGCTCCAACTACTCGGGATGTGTGCTGCCGACGAGTGCACCACCTGCATCCACACCAGTCCCAGACATCGACACACCTGCACCCACACAGTGCACCGCCCCAGACACGGCACCGCTTGCGTGCGAGGCGACAGCGTCACACCAGTGTGCATGGCGTGTGGTGCAGTCTGGCCGCCTCCTGGCTGTTGGGTTCTCTGCAGACGGGCGCCGTGTTGCAACAGGAAGTGACGACGGGGTGCGTGTGTACGACAGCACGACTGGGGTGCAGGTGGCGAAGCTGGCGTGTGCGGACTTTGCGTCGTACGATGTGACGTTCTCGAGTGACGGTGCACGTGTTGCTGTGGGTGGTGCCGGTGGGCGTGTTGTTGTGTGTGACGCTGTGACAGGTGCGCTCGAAGTGACGTTGATGGACATGAGTGCAGCAGGGAGTGTGCCGGTGCGTCGTGTGCGCTTCACGGCAGACTCACGCTTTCTTGTTGTGAGTGGTGGTGGGAGCGACATGCGCACACGTGTGTTTGACGTGATGTCTGGTTCGCTGGAGCCGGAGATTGTGATCCACAAGCACGCACGTGAGGTGGCGTTCTCTGCAGACGGGGCGCTGCTGGCCACGTCGTGGGGCACGGAGGTGGACGAGGTTGTGACGGTGTGGCGTGTGCGGAACGGTGCCAAGGTGGCGGAGCTGCCGTCGCACTTTGCACGTGTGACTGCACTATCGTTCTCTGCGTCTCGCGACGAGCTGCTGCGTGGGATGGACGACGGGACAGTGCGTGTGAGCAAGTGGGCCGGTGGTGTTGTTGGCGAGGGTGCAGTGACGGAGCGCCTTGTGCTTGAGACTCGGACAAAGACTGTGTTTGACGCCCGTCACTCGCCAAACGGGGCACTGCTTGCTGCTGTCGGGGAGGGAGACGTGACGGTGTGGCGTGCGGCTGGGAGTGTGGCACACCAGCTGTATGGACACACGCGCGCAGGGCTCCCGCGTCTGGCGTTCTCACCTGACAGCACACGCCTCGCCACAGTGAGCCACGACGGCACTCTGCTCCTGTGGGACCTGTGAGGCGTGTCCCAGTGTGTGTGGTGTGACGTTGTGATAGGACTCGCAGCGTAGTATCGATTTCATCTATACTTCAACAGCAATTTCGACGATGTTTTCTATTTGTGCACTTTTGTACACCCTTATGATGAACATGACAGGGCATTTTTGCACTGAATCAGTAGGGTGTGCAGCAACGTTGTATATTATTGAAAATAGACGTGTGCCCAACTGCATAGCATCTCTCAATACAACATGTTGTTCTTTTTCCACACACGTGCCTGCATTAACTATGATGTTGATGCATGTTTTTTAAATTCACTTTTTCAATTATTATTTTTTGAGCGAAAGTCTAGTCGTGCCTCGAACCTGTACACGAGATGTAGCAAGTCGTGTACCACGTCAACTCCCGTATGTTATCAACTGCCGTGCGTGCTAGTTTGGTTTGATTGTTTGGGTGACCAAACAGCCTCCAATATCGATCCGTGCACGCTTCCTCAACAGAGTGTGTGGCGTGTTGCGATCTGCCAATCCAAAAGCACATGCAGCGGTGTCAGGGGTGTTTTGTTGTTATTGTTGCTTTTCGCTTTATTTTCATTTTCATTTTTAGCTTCATATTGATTTTTCAGTGCCTGCGTCTGCCGATGAACGGTGTGGCGTTTGCACTTACAACGTTTCTTTTATTCTGATATTGACACCACAGTGCGTCTATCCCAGCCTAGCCGCTGTTTGCTTATAGTGAGTGCAGCATGGTGCAGTGTGCTGTTGTCCCTGTATGTCTGCGCCTGCCTTGCAGAGGCAATGTGCACCGCCACCTTCGCATGTTCACTACTTTCTTTCTCTCTGATTTGGTAACTCTATCTTTTCATAATTGTTATTTTCTCACTTTGTTGTTCTTTGTAAATATCTGTGGGCAGTTACGCTCATATGTTTTCTTTATATTTTCTTTCTTAGATGTGTGTGCACGGAAAGGCATTCAACTTTCAAGTTTGCTTGAATGTGATTGCCTTTTGTGACAGTATGCTTTTGGTATTTGCCTTTGTGAGGACCCACCACTTCACGCTTTGCAGTATTGCATTCCCATTTTTGTTTTTGTGGAGCATAATTTTGTGATGATTCGGCAGAAAGTTCTGCTGCTGCGGTTGTCTGGGAAGGACTTTCCGGACGACGTTGTCCACATTCTGCTTCTCCCTATCACCCCCACCCCTTCGGACGTTCCCTCCATGTCTAGAGTGCAGAAGGCATGCATAGCTGCGCGTCTCTTCAGCCTCTCTGTCATTATTTATTGGAGCATTTTTTCAAGGAGAAAGGAATAAACACAGCTTCTCACTTTTTACATAACCTCCCCTCCCTCACCACCTCAGCTCCTCCTAGAATTTCTCTACTTCAACTCTTCAAACTTTCAAAATTCAGGACATAAAACACACCCTTTTTGCACTGTAATAGCACCTCTCTGCACAGTATGATGTCCGACACTGATTCAGACGATATTGCTCCCTTTGAAGCTTCCTTCTGGGAAGAGGGTGCACACACTTTGTCGGAGGATGACGACGCCATACAAGCCCTCTCTGACCGCCTATCTCGCAGACGAAGGTCTTCAAGCGTTACCGGAACACCGCCTGTTCAGCCGACAAAGCTTCTTCCTACTCGCCGTGCATCAGATCCGCTGAACACCTCCAGCGTCGGGAGCGATGCCAACAACACAACCAGAGGCCTCTGGGCTGAGGCGGAAGAGGTTGCACCCCATTTAGCAGAGCTTTGCAAATCCGTGGGAAGCATCGAGGCGCTGTTTGAACGTCTCGAAGCGATGTGCGAGGGCAGCAACACTGGTAATATCCTACAGACCGTTCAGGTCTTGCAGCATGCTGTCATGCTGGACAGCACTGACGCTGAGTACGCTTTGCGCAATAATGGGCTATTACTGAGTTTGCGTCTCTGCGACAAAGACCCTTCTGCAGACGCTGTCTTAGAGGCGTGCAGCCAGGTGGTAGGAAAGCTTAGCACTCTCGTCGCCAATATGCAAACCGCGTACAGTATTCTGGTAGACCTCGCTCCGGTCGCAGTGTCGCTTATTCAAAGCATCATCAAAATGGCGAGCCCACTTCGACCAGGGATGGCGAACATAATAGAGGCAATCGCTGCCTTCGCGTATCGGTGTAGTGTGAATGAGATTTGTCTGAAAAGGCTTCTGGCGGACAGAAATTCGTTGCTGCCTGCAGTGTTGTCTGCCGCGAAAGGGTTGCCTGATATCGGGATAGGTACATTGTTTTATGCGATTTTGGCCGCAGGAAACGCGAGTTTAGCGGAGGATATGTGCGAAAAATTGTTTCTGCTTCCTGGGGAGGTGATGCAGGGGTTGGTACTACGATGTTTTGATGAGGTGGGGGCGTCTGTCGTTGCCACCACCTTGGGGAGGCGCAGCGAGGCTGTTGTCACCCCCGAGACTCAGGAGAGCACCCCAACCCTGACTACCCCTCGGCATCTGGAAGGCGTGTCAAGCCCGCCGCGTCTCCGTCGCGGATCTGCAGAAGCAACAGCCGCAGCTGCTATGACGAAGCGGTATACACGCTCCCCGCAGAAAGATCCTGAAGCACGTCCACCACGTTTGCCGCATAAGGGTGCATGCACTCCAGAAGGTTTGACTCAGTTGGATTTATGTGAAAGTGCGATATTTTGTCTTCAAGTTGCGTTGGATGGGAGTTTGGAACAGCAGATTCCGTTTCATAGTGAGCGTGCGGTGGCGAGTTTGATGAATACGGTGCGTGCCTTGGCGATGTGTGTGTACAACGTTCTGAGTGGCGATGGTGGCAATGGTGAAGAGAAGGCTATTGAGGAGCTCACCTTTTTGCACTCTGTTTTGGATATTTTGATAGCAATGGCTGCACCGAGCGGCGACAGCAGTGCACACCAGCTCCGCATTCTGCAAAGCTTCGCACAACCGGTGGTGGTCGAACACTCTCTTCAAGGCATGCACACCACACAACGTGGCTTAGAGGTGCTCAAGACACTCTCTACGGACCAAGGTTCCTGCAAACACACCCACCACACTTCCTCCGTTGTCGACAGCTTAAAAAAGATGCTCACCATCGCCGTGCACACTGCAAGCTCCCCAGGCACGTCACACTGCCATGCCGTCTTCCTCCAGGGCGGTGGGGCAGTTTTGAAGGATATTTTGCGCTTTTTTACAGATTTTGATGCGTCAGTAGGTAATGGAGCGTCAGAGGCAGAGAGGGTTCTCTTCTGTGTAGACAGGCAGGGGGTGCGTAAGGATGAGGGAGGGGAAGGGAACGGGCTTCCCCATGGATCTGCCTGTGTGCTGGCGCTGTGTGATTTGGTTGCCTCTGTGTCGGGTGGTGCAGAGTTATGTGAATTTCTTTGCCAATCGAAGCTTCCGTTTGAACTTCTAAGGGTTGTGTGCGGAAGCGGCAGCTCAGTGGACGATGTACACGATGTTGCGTGCGTTGCACTCAAGAAAATTTCGATCCGTTCTGACACCCGCTGGGCATTTCTGCTTCACGACCGGAACGCAGTTCAGATCATTGCCTCTCGTTTATTAGCACTCAGCTGCACCAACCAGAAGGCATGCACCTTTATCCTGACAGCACTCTGCGAGGTGTCTCGCAGCACTGAAGGGAAGCATATCCTTCTCTCTGAAGGCATAGTGGAGTCTCTCTTAAGCGTCTTGCACGACCAACAAACGAAACAGGCACGGCAGAACACACTGCGCACCCGAAGCATCGCCATACTGCGCAGCCTCGGGGAGTTCTTTGCACGCCCCGCAGACGTCGTACAACAGCTCCTGGGCTGCACCGTGCAGTACGACGCTCTGAAAGAAACCTACCTTAAAGGGATACAACGCGATGTCACAACAGACGCTGTGTACTCAGTGCTCTCCGTATCGGGCGCCTCTGCGCAGCTCTCTGTCCTTGCCGACTGTGCTTCCACTCTGCTCTCAGCCGACCTCTCTCCAACAGACGCGCTCGCTTCCCGCACTGTGACCGCCCTCCTCGTCTCAGTGTTCCCCTCTTTCACAACCTCAGTGTCCGGAGTGGTTCTACCGGTCTCCCCCTCTGAGAGGAAAAGGGCAGAAACCTTGGGTATTTCTGCAGTGTTTCTGCTCTTAGCAAGACTCTGTCGGAGTACGGAAAATGCGGGGTTATTATTGAATAGCTGCCAAGGTGTTGACGTGGTGCTGAGGGTTATCTCAATTTTGACGAAACGAACGACAGATGAAACAGAACGGGAGAGAATTTCTGGATGCGCAGGGGTACTGCTGTGTACGGTACTCCGCTTTTCTGTTGAAAGTGTTGGAGACGATCCGGATATTTCTTTGATACGCAGTGCACACAATGAAGGTGCAGGAGCGCTTCCTCGTCTCATGCAAAGTCTTCCTGCGCGCGCGGCAATGCGTTGTGGGGCAGGGCTTTCTGCAACGCTGTTGGGTGCGTCGGCGGAAGAGATTGCACTGTGCGCATCATGGCTGGCAGCGCTGTCCACTGCATTGGATGTACCGGAGGTGCCCACCCCTTCTGTCGATGTGGCCGCCATCATTGCGTCGTCAGAAGAAAGCATTCGAGCAGAATACGTTTCCTCCGAGCAGTGTACACGACGATCTCTTGAACTGGAGTTCCAATTGGAAGAAAAACACTTATATCTCCTGATGCACACCCCAGACGCGAACCTCATCATTGCACAAAGGCTGGCTACCTTGAACAATGCGGAGACAGGGATTTCTTTATTGCTTGCGATGTCAGAACACTCTGAGACTGAGTTGCGGTCAAATCTCATTTCTACTGAGACTGCAATCCGGTCGCATCTCACCACCACGGAGACACAAGAAAAGAAGAAAATAATAGAAGATGAAGGAGAAGGGTCGCTCCCCCTCACCTCTGCCCCATCCACACCACTGAACACACACACTGCGCACGACGCCGTCTCTAAGAGCATTTCTTCACGCCGCAGATTGGGGGAAAAGTTTACTGCGAAACACATAACACGAAAGGAGGAAGGCATCAGCCCTGCCTCCTCTGCAAGCTCTCCTACGTATGGGGAGTCATCCGGTGGTCAAATTGAAAATGGAGTTCATAGTTCTGAAAAAAATGGTGGTGGTGATGTCATTCGAGCATTGCTTTCAACAGGGCTCCTCAGTGCTGCGCATATCAAAGCGCTTCTTACCACTGAATCACGCCAGAACCTCCTCGACAGCGTCGCAGTGGACAGCACCACATCGTCCCCTTCCTCTACCTCTTCGAATGGAGAACACATTGCACTCCTTAGCGCTGCGTTTGGGGTTAATTCTGAAGTATACGAACCCCTCTCTCACAACGTTTTAGAAGGCATCGAAGAAACAGTTCTCGCAACAGCAAAGCTTCGACAACGTACCACCGATGCAGAAATCGTTCTCTCCTCTGTGCAATCCATTTCCAACATATCACCATTGGCCGATCTTTCAAGCGAGTACTCAACGTTGGCAATACAATGGGAAAGGGCAGGCACAGAGGTGCCAAAGACTCTACGCGATATCGAATCGTTTGCAATAAAACAGCGTGCACTCCAGCGCACATCCCTGCAACACATTATCGCTACCATCGGAGATGCAGTATGTACACTGGACCCACCACAACGCCAGGTTAGTGTAATGACGTCTTCTTCATCTACCTCACACTCGACCTCATTTCGCGAACAAAACGAAAAAAACGGAACTGAAGCAGAAGACATTAAAGAGTCAGTAGAAGACCTAAAAGAACAAATCCAAGACCTGCAGGAAGAGGTGTACGAGAAGGACGAACTCCTGCGCCGTCTTCCCATCAGTTTGACCAGAATTGATGAAGAACGGAGGTTTCTTCAGCGTTATAAGGAAGGTACCAGCACCGGGAACACCACTACATTGCACCCAGAGGAAACATCGCTGCGGATATGCACAGAAGAAAACACAATATTAGAAGCAGACAACACATCACTCAAGACAGAAGTGGAGGAGCTCTCCAGAACGTTACAGGAGGTGCGGAAGTCTCTCGCAAATGCGCAGAAGGTTCCTAGCGGGGCTACTGAGCTTTCTAAATGTCAGACCGAAATTGCGAGACTGAACGCCGCACTTGCATGCGTGAAGTCAGAGAACGTTGATCTGCAACGTTGCCAGACGGACTTAGACGACGTCAGGGCGGAACACCACAAGGCACTTCGAGAGCTTCGTGCCAACAGAGAATCCCTTATCCTCGAGGAGGAGAAGTACGTCGCCAATGCGCGGGCACGGGAAGCAGGGGGTGCGATATCGCGTACTGAACGCCGCTTTGCGGATCTCATCGAAGCCAACAAACGGCACGAAGCTGCAGAGGCAGAACGCAACGAGCTTGCTGCGTCGGCACACCAACGGAAGCTGGACTCCGAAGACAAAGACACTAAAGCGCGCATCGCTGCTGCGCACTACAGCGAAGCATGCGCCTGGCAGAGGGCGGCGCACGACTCCCTTGGACGCGACCTTCGCCGTCTGCAAAGCGAGGCTGCGTCCAACACTGCACACTTCGAACGCACCAAAGCACTCCTCAACGAACGCCTCCACCTCAAAGAGGAGCAGATTGTACACCTCCGCAGCAGCCTCACACGAGAGCAAGAGATAGGAGAAGACTACGTTCGCCGTCTCCGCTCTGCCTGCCAAGAGGTTGTCGCAGCCGAACAGGCACGCTGTGGAAATGAACGCACCCTAACCCGCGCCCTAGGGACCGCAACATCTCGCAACAAAGCGCTTCTTGCACGCAACAAAACACTTTCCGCAGCAAACACAAAACTCAGTGAAGACCACGAAAGGGTGGTGCGGAAGCTCGACAAATACAAAGTGTACCCTGTGCACCAGGACGCAGAGTTGGAAGGGGACTATGACAACGTCGAGGCCAAGCCAGTTAAGAAGGTGGCCGATCTGCTGCGTGCAAAGCATTTGGACCAGATGCACTCCCCGACAGCGTTAGAGGGGGAAGAGAGTCTGTCCTGCGACGACTCGAGTGCAGCGGCAACAGAGAGACCACCGTTCCACGTCGGGACAGACGCAGTCCCCAGAACGGTGTACGACTTCACACAAGACAAGCACCTCTCACACTACCTCCATGCCCGCGAGGTGGCGCAAAAGAACAGCCATTCCAGCAAGCATAACAAGAAGAAGACTCTTGCAGCAGAGACCGCCCGCAGGCGGCTCGCGCGACGTGAGGCAGCAGTCCTCGACTGGAAGCATATAACTTTTATCCCTGCCGCAACTCTTTGAATTTATTTTTTAGAAAGCCCCCCGGCCCATCTCCAACCAGCGTTTTTTAACAAAATTGCCGGATTTTTGTTTGCTCTTTTAGTCTGCCCTAAGTTTTCAAAAATAAATCCCTTCTCTTTTCCATTTCCCCTTCTCTCTCTCTTTCTCCGGCTGGGGAAATGACATCATCCCTGACAACAAGATTGTGGAAACCAGCGCAGTTGATGCCGCGCGATAACGAATGTGACCAAGGTGGCTAAGCACGGGCTTAGGATCATATAAACTTTTCTGGGAGTCCACCCCAGGTACAGCCGGTCATGTACCAAGGTACACTGTCACGAGAGGGCTTTGTATTTCAACTCTACTTTCTTTCTTTCTCTCACCCAAACATTCCCCCCTACAGAAATGGGTGGGTCCATCAGTGCAGTATGGGAGAACACTGTAGGGACGTTGAGGAGTGATAAGGATGGGAAGGACGAGAGGGTTGTACCAGGCCACGTGCGTCTTGGGTTGCGCCGTGCGAGGGATAAGCTTGTGCAGGGGAGAGGGCGATCGTTGTTGCCGACATTGCAGGATGAGCAGTTTGATGCGGATGACCCTGTGGAGACAACCTTTGCTGATCGTCTGCAACAACGGGAAGCGTTTGGGCCGAACACACAGAATGACACAAAAACTGCGAAACGCCGTCCGGACACAAATGACCGCCCGCTTGTTGGAGGCTCCGTCTCGGATGAAACTGAAACGCCAAAGAAAACCAAAAAGGTTAAACGGTTTTACCACAAAACGCAGCGCAACGCTGATCAGGCGGGCACGTATAAGAAGCACCTTCTGAGCGTGCAGCAGAACAAAGCGTCGTTGCGGGGCAACCGCACCTCGCATCCTCTTCTCCGTGCAGGGAGCATGCATCACGACGACCCGGAAGACGAGCCCCCCGCAGAGCACACTCCGTCTCGTGGGCGAGCGTTGTACACAAATGGTTTCTTTAAGACAGCAGCAAACTATGAAGAAGACAGAGACGAGGAGAGGGCGCAACGTGAACGCAAAGAGCGCGCCGAAATGAACCAAAAACGACACGCCTTGGAGAAACGTCGCAAGGAGGCGCACGGCTGCAGAGGACGTTATGACGACTACTGCATGGTGCTGCTGCTGCTCCTCTATAGTATCGTTGCGGTGTGGAGCTTCGCAATGTACGTCAAGCTCAATGCAGAGGACGAATCCTCGCAGTACGACCCAGCTACGGATTCGTACTTCATAAAGACCTGCAATGTGTCGCGCGGGAAGCTGCTGCTGTGGTGGCGGTACAACTACGTCTGGCTGCTCTGCATGGCAGGGCTTGTGGTCGCTATGGAGGTTCTCTATTGGTTTGTAGCTCCGTACTCTCCGTATGTGGGGCTCACGACGTTTGCAAAAGGGTTTGTGCGGAGTGTAGTGTTTGTGGTGTGGTTGGTGCTGGTCGTGGTGTGGGCGGTGTTTGGGTCGACGTTGTTCTGGACGGCAGACCCGTCGCGTTGCGGGAATGAGAATGTGGAGCACGCTCGGGGTTTGCTTGTGACGCAGTACGTCTGGCTCATTGCGCACCTCATCTGCTTTCTCAGCAATTTTGACAACAAAAACGCCCTTCGACGTATGTGGTGCTTCACACAGGACGTCGACACAACCCTCATCGTGCTCTACAACAAAAAGGCAGATGTTAAAGCGCCAAGCGAAAACGACGAAGGTAGCGACGAAAGCTTGACAGATGGGAGCATCACAAGCGACTCGCTATAGTGTCGTGCAGAGGGGATGGGTGGGTGGGGGAAAGGGTGTCTTTTGAATGCATTTTGGCGGAAGAGAGACTGTCGTGAGGGATTTTTTTTTGTTTTACGCACTACTTTGTGAGCGGAAAGTGTCACATCGTTCACCCAACCGTGCTCCGCAACATCACCCTCCTCAGGTAGTGTGTGGAAGCGGTCGGAGGGAACGGAAGTGACACTTTTTTGGGGTAAAAATAAGGTTTTCGCAAACCACCTTTTCCCCCCGCTCTAGGCAAATAGCTTATTGTAGATGTTTTAGCACGCAAAGTGGCAAAGGGGGCGTCGCTTGTTACCCTGCGACAGATTGTGTTCTTTGGGAGTAACGTTTTTCTTTCCTTTTTCTGGTCCGTTGTGTTTCAGGGGTTAGTATAGCCTTTATACCGACCCTCCCCGTGAAATTGTCCCCCCCTCCTACCCCCTTGAAATTGTCCCTGGCGGCAAAATATAGGTTTTTGAGGGGGTGCAATTTCACGGGGGAGGGTTGGTACCTTTTGTTTCTGTTTAGTTCCACCCATGATGGCTCGTCGCTGTTCGTTATCCTAAATATGCATTGCCCCCCTCTCCCCTTTTGCCACTTCCTTCCACCAATAATCACACACCCTGAGCAGTACTCCTCCTTAACCACCCCTTAACGTCCCCTTCCCCCTTAATATGCCGTCTCATTTTGCCATTTTGCCTTTTTGTGTGCTTTGAGTTTTTCTTCTCTGTTTCAAATATTCTCAACACTCGGTATACAAACCCTCTTCTCTTTAGCGCAACACTCCAAGGGTTCGATAACCCGCGGAGTGTCACCTGCGTTCCCCGAGGCGTTTGCACTGTCAAATTCACGTTCTTTTCTTTCCCTTTCTCTAATGTTCCTCGACTGCACATCAGTAGTGGACGCCTGCCTTGCTGCCACGGCACGCGCCGCACGGTCTGAACAGAATGTATACACCTGCCGCTCTGTTGTTACCAGCGCGATTGAAGGCTTTGTTTCGAAGGTGGTGTTCGCATTGAGCACAGAAGGCAATATTGAGGGGTATTTGAAGGCAGCTGTAGAGGAGAATGTGCAGCTGGGTGCGGACAATCGCGCCATGCGCGCACAGCTGGCAGCAGCGACACGAAGCACGGAGGTGACAGACCGGGAGTGCACCCGCCTCCGCCGTGCCGTGACTGAGGTCAACACCCTGCGCGACACCACACACAAACAGCTTCTCTCCGAAGTCTATCAGCTCAAGCAACTACTCTACCACCCCCACACACAGACCGCAGCAAAGCCACGCAGTCGACAGCTCAGCCGCTCCCCCAGCACACAAACCATCGACAACTTCTCGACACCCAAATCACCTCAGGTCGATGCGTTCAAAGCGTTCCACCCTATAGAGATCCCTGGCAGTCCTCCTGCACCGTTGACATTAGATAGCTTGCAGACCGAACCGCAGGTCACACCGAAACCACCGGAAGTGAAACGGAATGTGGCGCAGGAGAATGTGGTATCGCGTCTTCGTGTGCACATTGCGAAGTTGACAGCAGAGCTGCAAAGTGCAAGAGAAGAGGTTCTTGCAGTGCGGCAGTTCTACGAAGCGGAGGCCGCCAACAACAACCCCATCACTGTGGAAGAGGACGTCCCTGTGGCAGCCCCTCAGAAGGAATTGACAATAGGCGACATAATCCGTGCACATCGCTACGTGGAGCTTCTGGGGTATACTACCGAGCATAGCCCTAGAGGCCACCAGGAACGTCCTAGCTTGGTTCCTTCGACTCCGAACACATTGCGTCCATCGGTGTCGCCGTTGCGGAGGCATGCGAAGATAGAGACGAAGCGGAAGGTCCGCAAGGCTGGAGGGAGGCGAACGTCTCGGAGAAAGGCGATGCCGCCGCCACTCGATCGCATTGTGCTTACGTTACCGACCACACCGTTGCAGGATACGGAGCCGCCCTCTGCATTGCAGGCAGAGGGGGTGTGCAAGGAGGGTTTGGTGCTGGAGCCGGAGTTGCTCGCAGTATTCCCTTTCGACGACGACGAAGATTTGAAAAAGGCGTCCATCGACTGCGCAGTGCCCGATAAAGCCTCTGATTCCCTCCAAGCCACAACATGGAAGGAGTCCCCCGCGATGAGCTGCTTCGACGTCCCTACCTGCATGATGCGGCCTCCGGTAGGTAAGGCTACAAAACGGCTGTCCCTCTCTGAGTCACATCAGGTGGATTTGCACACATCCCTTGAGAGAATCCAGACGGAGCACAACCTCAAGCGCAAGGCCACCTTGGAGCTGCTGCGTCGTCTCAGTGCGAGCAGGGCTGCGGTCAGTTCTGGAGAAGGGGAAGGGGAGGAGGTGGAGGTCGAAACGGTCATTGTAGGGATGGATGAGTCGAATGTGGAGTGTGGTGGTGATGATGATGGTGGTGATAGTGGTGAGGGCCCCAGTGTGGAGGAGAGGGTAGCAAAGACAGCGCGTGGGCACTTCTGCAGACTGTCGGAGTCGAATATGAATGCCTCGTTGTTTGATTGAGTTTCACAGGGCGGCAAGTGAATCAGCAGGTGAATGGCGGTCGTTGATTTTTTGCCCTGAGCTTACCTACACGGCGGGGCTGTGTCACACCTGTGACACAGCTGAGGGTGTGTAACTTTCAATGATATGCGACATTTTGTGACAGTGTCACTGTGACACTGTCACATGTGACACAGCCCCGCCGTGTAGAATAAGAGGAAGGGAAGGCAGGTGGTGGTAACGGTATGCTTCTTTTACGAGAGGTTCAAAAATGCCTTTGAAGTGAGCAAAGTGGCACAGTGAGGGGGTGTGGTTTCTGTCATACCTGCCTGTAAAAAAAAAATGTTGTATTCAGTCGCTTTGCTAACTTTGGGATTTCCCCTCTGAATGTCATGATGCTCAAAAAAAAGGGTCAGGAACTTCACACACAGTTTCTATATTTCCGTTTTGAATAGCACGTTCCCACTCACTTTGGTCTTCGCATCTTCACCCCCCATCCACTCTTTAGGGCCTTTTTTTTGTGATTTTCTAGGGGGGATCACACGGGGAAAATGAACATTGCACCCCCTTCCCCGACACCACATGCGCCTGCGGGCAGCAAGCCACGTCCACGTGTATTGAAGGATCAACTTATTCTGCCTAAGGTAGGCCTGCTGGGTATGCTTGCTGCGGCGGTGCTGATGTCGTTTTCGATTTATGTGCGAGCAGAAGCAAGGATGGGTGGCGACATCGACGTCTCGAACGATGACAAAGAGACCCCACGCAGGGCTGTCGAACCGGACACCCCAGCACAGCGCTTTCAATTCGCAGACAAAACCGCATCAGGCACCCGCCCACAGCACATCGTCATCACCGGGGGTGCAGGGTACATAGGAAGCCACGCCGTTCTGCGTCTTCTTTCGTTGGGCCACTTTGTGACAGTCTTGGACAATCTGTCGCGAGGCAACTATGGTGCAGTGGCAGCATTGAGGGAGCATGCGCCGCTGGACGTGAATGGGATCAGCGCACTGCGTTTCGTGGAGGGTGATCTGGGGAACCGTGTGCAGGTGCGTGAGGCGCTGGTGGACGGACCCTCCGTGCCCGACCTCGTGATCCACTTCGCAGCAGTCGCGTACGTAGGGGAGAGTGTGGCGCACCCGCTGCAGTACTACCGTAACATCACAGCGAACTCGCTGGTGCTCCTCGAGGAAATGGACAGTGCAGGGGTCACGAGGCTCGTCTTCTCCTCGACATGCGCAACATATGGGGAGCCCGCGACTCTTCCTGTGACAGAGGAGACGCCGACAAAGCCAATGTATGTTCCGTTTGTACTATGCGATCCCCATGATCACCTACACACTACACACTACACAGGTCACCCTACGGCAGTGCAAAGCTCATGGTCGAAGGACTCATCCGAGACTACGCAAAGTCGAAGCCCTCTGTCAAGGTCGGCATCCTGCGCTACTTCAACGTCTACGGCTGCGATCCTGACGGACGCCTTGGTGAGTGGCCACGTCCAAAGCTCCAACAACAACACGGACGCATCACGAACGCATGCCTGGACGCTGCTTCAGGCGCTGTGCCCAAGGTGAAGATCCTTGGCACGAACCACAACACACGCGATGGGACCTGTGTACGTGACTTCATCCACGTCAGCGACCTTGTCGAAGCACACATTGCGATGTCCGAGAACCTGACCAACCCGCCTGCCCTCTACAACGTGGGCACCGGCAACGGGGTCTCGGTGCGTGAGCTGGTCACAAAGTGCCGTGCAGCAACTGGCGTCAACTTTACGGTTGAAGAGATCAGCGAAGGGCGGCCAGGCGACAGTCCCGAGATCTATGCCGACAACGCGAAGATCCGCCGCGAGCTCCACTGGGCCCCTAAGTACACCGACGTGCAGGACGGTCTCGGGCACTGCTGGAACTGGCGGAAACGAAAGCTCCACAAAGGTTACGGGTCTCTCTCAGGGCTTGGCGGGATTGGGCGCATGCCATGAGTGTGATGCAACACATCACCGCGAGACCATAGCACAGAGAAGGGTTTCTTTGTGGTTCCGGGGAGAGGAGGCGGGGATGCGGAGAAAAAAGTCGATTATCCATCGATTTTGTCTTTGGCGTTTTTTTTTTTTTGCCAAGGTGCACAGTTGGATCGAGTCTATGGCAGCCTATCCAATCATTTAGGAGCACAAACTATTGTAAGTAAGTAACGGAACATGACATATTTTGCAATTCACCATCTGTGTCTGACTCTTTGTGTGCTCTTTTCGGGCAAATTCCTTTCTTTGCATGAGCTCGATTGAGATGCGTTTTAGCACGTTTCAACTACTTTTCTTTAAGAATTTATCTTGACCATTTATCCAGGGTGTACAGAATGTCTCATTCGAGAGCGACAACAGTCGCCCTGTGCACCCAGGCACGTCGAGATTAGTATCTTTTTTGGTATTTTCAAAGCGACTCATCTTCTATTTCTTAAAGATGTGCTGCATACGCTTTTCACCAGGGTCCTAGCTCAGTAGAACGGAAAAGGTGGCCCACCTTTTCCGTTGTTTTTTTTTTTTTTTGGGGGGGGTTTTTTTTACACGGTGCAAAAAACCGGTTGGCCAAGGAGGTCCTCAGTGTCGTCAGCCAGTCCCCTTTGCTGTTAAAAACAGCGACTTGGCGTGGTCAATTTTTCCGCGCGAACAGGGATTACGCTCCACGTGTGGAACGTATGGAAATCCATACGTGAATTGTTTTTGAAAAGGTGGAATCCATACGTGTCCATACGTAGGTAATTTGGGTTTTGGATTGGGGCTGGGGTGGGGTAGGTGAGGGGTGGGGCTCCGCCCCCACCTCTCACCTACCCCCTACAGAATTCTATTTGTAGGAGACAATTTTCTATTTTACCGGAAAAGGAGCATGCAGCATGGCGAAAGAAAAAAGTAGCGTACCGTGCGCCTGCGGCGCTAGATTGCAATACACCCTTCCCATGACATAATAGGCAATTTTAAGCGCAATTTTTAGAAATGTTGCGTACCGTGGCTTCGCCAGAAACTTTCGTTTTAGCAAAATATGGAAGTAAAGTTTACGGAACTGGACCATAGTTACCAACGAAAGTGCCATTTTATGTCAAGATTTTTTAAAAATGTTGCGTACCGTGGCTTCGCCAGGAACATTTGGATGCCATGACTGATGATTTCTCCAGTTCTTCGAACTTTCACAACCCTTCTCAACCAACTTTGCCAGGGAGAGCGCGCGCGAAGCGCGCGCGGTTTTTAATTGTTTTTGCTTAGAATTGTACGTGTTGAAAATCCATACGTACTTTTTTTATTTTTGGGGGAGCTGCGTAATCCCTGCGCGCGAAGCGCAGAAAATTTTTTTTGAGCCACCTTTTCCGTTTCTTTTTTTTTTCTTCTGAGCTAGAACCCTGTTTTCACGTTTTTGTTCTTTTTTTTTTGGACAAATTTGCGATATGAAGCAACCAGTGTTTTTTTTTTACCCAAAAAAAACTTAATAATCTCCCTCTCTTATTTCTCTCAGAGGGGCTGGCAGCGTTGTGTCCTCTATCAAGTATAGACTGGTGGGGGTTTTGAACGAGTTGGCAAAAAGAAAGTTAATTCTCTCCTTTGCCCTCTTCGCAACAGTTGATGTGTTTGAGTATTTGTTCTGTATTTCCCCCCCGTTGCATCGTTCTAAAGATGATGTGTCTGAGGCACATTCATCTTTCAAGTCGTAAGGTGACTAAAACGTCAGGCTTACGGTCTCTAGCCTTCTCTTTTTTGGTCATGTGAACGGTACACTGTCATGAGAGGGTTTTTTGTATTTCAAGTCAACTTTTCCTTGAAGCAAAGTCACCACCCTTAGCTCGACATTGTGTTGGCAAGGTGGAGGGTTATCTGCAGCAGATTTCACGCGAACACGCAGCTTTGTTGGGCATGCAGAAGCCTTGCAGAAGTTATGTGGTCTTTTTCCCGTTTTCAACACACTTTCCGCGTTCTATCTTCAAGGTGTGTATTACCAAATGTCTCTTTAGTATAATATGAAAAGAGAAGACGGCGATGAACTGAATCATCAACTTTATGCCAAAAATGCGGTTATCGTGGATCTTACCCGGAGATCCCACGCGACAACATTTCAAAAAAAAACACCCGAGTCACTTACTTCGCACAAGGATTTGCTCCCTCCAGACCAGAGCTCTATAAGCATCACTCCACCACACTCTTGGACGCGGTGTCACCGTCTGTATGGTAACCTTCAAAAAGGTCACATTATTGCGGTCCAGAAACCCACCTCTCTTGCTGGGTGGTCAACAATACCAATAACAACAGCAAAAAATACAATAAAGAGGCCCTCACCCCAGCCCTCTCTCTCTCTCTCTCTCTCTTGGACACTGCAGCACTGCACAACGTGTACACGTCTGTCTCGCGCTAGGTTGTTTTGTTTTTTCGTTATTTATTTGTAAATCTGTCAACAGCAGGGTCTTCAAACGCCTTTTTATGTCCAATTATCTGATGTGAATTTCCGCTTCTATTTTCCAGGTGACTAAGCATGGCTTAGGTTCTCATAAACCTGGCGGCTTCCAATGTTTTAGAAATTCGAGACTATTTCTAACATAAATTCGTGATGTGACTCTTTGTATCTCAATCCTTTTGTCGTTCTTTTGCGCAGAACCTTTTGTCTTTTATTTGACAATGGCGATTTTGTTTAATTTACAAAGAAAAAAAGACAAAAGTCAACAGATCATAATCTCTGTTACCCTATAGTATAATACCCCCGTTTCTTTGATACTTCCCCTCAATTTTCCTCTTCCCAACTAAGTCAGAACTCCTTACCTGCATTTGGTGAGTACAAAAGGTGTTACTTCTGTCCGTCATCCCTCCACACTCTCGGTTACGGGATGCCGTCAGCCCATACTATCATCTTACAACAAACAGTGAGTTTGTGAGTGCGGAAAGAGGTTACGCGAGAGGGGGGTGAATCCTAATCAGCATTAACGAACGTCCCCCCCCCTTCACACACGACACCACTGCAGGGTATATCCGCAAACGTAAAAGACCGCCTTATTTCTGAGGAGACACAATAAAAGTCCGACAGACAAGGAGACAGAAGAAGCGTGAGGAAGACAATGCAGGTGAAGGCCGTTGCGTCGATGCTGCTGCTGCCGTTGCTACTGCTCTGCACCTGCAGAGCGGCGTCTGCAGCTGTGCGTGATGGGGAGGACTTTGAGCTTGTGGAGGGCGACATCCAGGTGCCGCGTGGGGCGGGGCGGGACGGGGAGGCGCTGTCGGCGTCATCGGTGTGGCGCCACTCGCAGCTCTGGGCACAGGGACAGGTGAGGTACATTGTGGACACAGAGCCGCTCTGGGACGGGGTGACGCCGCTGCAGGCAGACGACGCACGCATCTCAGGCGCGGTGGCGCACTGGGAGGCACAGACGTGCATGCGGTTCACGCTGTGCACAAGTGAGGCGGAGTGCGAGCTGCCGTACATCAAGTTTGTTGCCTCGACTGGGTGCAGCTCCCCGCTGGGGGCGTCGACGACACGGCCGAACGTGATCTACCTTTCAAAGGGGTGTGGGATGGGGGCCACGGTGCACGAGCTGGGGCACTCGTTCGGGCTGATGCACGAGCAGACGCGCAAGGACCGGGACGAGTACGTGATTGTGGACTACGCAAACGTGATTCCCGGGTACGAAGGCCAGTTCAACAAGATGAGATCGTTCAACGGCCGTGACCTCGGTGCGTACGACTACAGGTCGATCATGCACTACCGTGCAAATGCATTCACCAGCAACGGGGCGACGACAATCATTGCACCGCAACCGATTGGACAGAGTGCGGGGCTGAGTGCAGGGGACGTCGAGGCGATTGACTTCATGTACAACGGGTGTTCAGCTGAGTACGCACGGCCGACGTGCCTGGCGTCGGTGGACGTGACGCAGGCGCACGTGATCCCGCACTCGAAGCCGTGGGACATGGACTTCAACGTGATGTACGCAGCGGCAGAGTCTGTTGTGGTGACGTACGAGGGGACGACAGCACCTGCGGGGCAGGTGGCGTACTCGAAGGCGTCGGGCAGCGACATCGGGAACCTTGCGTACACGGGGGTCACGTTCACACCGTCGCCGGCACTTGCAGGGCAGACGTTCACGCTGAGCGCAACCTTCACCGGGTCCGATGGCCCTGCGACGACATGTGCGGTGACAGTGCGGGTGGCCTCGTCACACCTCGTGTGCTTTGGAATTGACGCGAATGACGCAAACGTGTGCAGCGGGCGTGGGACGTGTGTGGAGGACGCGCTGCACCCGTGCCAGTGTGAAGCTGGGTACGCAGGTGCCGACTGCAGCGGGTCGGCGGCATGCCCGACGGACTACGCAACCTCGTTTGACAGGGAGCTCGGAGCGTGGAACCAGTTTGGCTCGAAGCCTGTGGCGGAGGACGCGTCTCTTTTCGCGGCTGGCGGTGGGAGCATGCGTGCAGGCAACTTTGGGTCGACGGACCGTGGACAGGCACGTCTTTACGTTGCCGACAGCGAGCCGCACACGGTCACGTTCCACATGGCTGTGATGAGCGGGCCGCAGGCGACACCGGCACTGCGCCTGCGGAGGGGAACGAAGACGTGTGCACTTCTGCAGCGCCACTCGACCGGGGAGTGGGGTGTCGGAGCGGAGCGCCTCACAGGGGTGGCACACCCCGAGACAGAGCGTTTCTATGCTGTGAGGATGGACCTTGACTGGGCTGCGTTTCAGTACACTGTGTCGATTGACGGTGTGGAGGTGGCGACAGCGGAGATCAGGCCTGAGTGTGCTGGGGGGATGGATCTTGCCGTTTTCTTCGGAAACGGGTGGCTGGACGAGTTCAACCTGTGGTGCACGCACCCTCCTGCGTCTGTTATGACGATCGCACCTGCAACTAACGTGCCTGCCACAGACGCACCTTCAACTAACGCACCTGCCACTAACGCACCTGCAACCAATGCACCTGCGACGAACTCACCTGCAACTAACTCACCTGCCACTAACACACCTTCAACTACCTCACCTGCAACCAACTCACCTGCCACAGACGCACCTGCAACCAATGCACCTTCAACTGACGCACCTGCAACTAACTCACCTTCAACCAATGCACCAGACACAGGCGCACCTTCATCCAGCGCACCTTCTGCCTCACCTGTCCCACTCCCGCCAAGCACCCTCCCTGGACTGACGACGTCTGTGTACAAGACTGGGGGCACCATGTTGGATTTCCCTGACTTTGAGGCCCTGACCCCTCTGCGCGTGGCTCTTTCTGAGCGTGTGGTCTTCCGGAACAGGCACTGGAGGAAGATTGACGCAAGTCTGGTGGACGACTTTGCGGCGACCTTCGAGGGCTTCCTGAGGGTCGACGTTGCTGGGGAGTACACCCTGCGCATGAGGTCGAGCGACGGGGCACTGCTGTGGTTGGATGGTGAGCTCGTGATGGAGAACCGCGGCGTGCATGCGGTAACCAGCGTGTCGGTGACGTTGCAGCTGTCTGCAGGCCTGCACGACCTGAAGATCCACTACTTCGAACATGTGAGCAAGGCTACCCTGAAGCTGGAGTGGAAGCTGCCGGGCAGCGCGCTGCAGTACGTGCCTAAGGAGAACCTGTCGCACTGAGGGTGGCGGGCATGTGTCTGCATCACAAACACTGTTGTTCTGCGTGTTTTAAGCTTCGTTTTTTTTCAATTTCCACATTCCACATACATTTTATTCACGCCCTGCATCCAAGAGGTGTCTGCGCGTTATCAACTTCACTCTATTTCTATTTCCATTTCTGTTTTGTTTGCTGTTGTGTGACTTCCTCAGGCACCTAGTTGGTTCTAGGTTCCAGGTGAGGAAGGACACAACACATACAACTTGTTGACATGGCTATTTTGGTTGGCCAAATATTGTGTGTGCCGTGAGTCTGAGGCCCATTCATCTGCGAAGCTTTCTCTCTTTTTGCTTAGTTCATCTACCGACCCATTCTCAGCTTGCCTGGCGAGCTGCGTTTGTGATGTGATATTGTTGAGCTGGAATAATACAATTAAGAATTTGGAATCACCATAATAAAAAAATTTGACGGCTCTGCCCGTCCTCCCTTTCTCTCCTTCAATGCACATTTGTCTTCAAGGTGACGCGTTTATGTCACCTGGCCCAACCTGTTCTGCGTTTGCTATTTGGGATGCGCAACACGGAGGCTGAGAGATAACGGCTTTCTTCTATAGAGCTTCATAGACACACTATCTCACAGAACCTTTTTGCTTTGCAACCCAAGTATGCACACACGCTTTTTTATCCTACTCTACGGGTCTGCTCATCCTGTGGTGTCGTTGGTTAGTTTCAAAGACACTTTCTCTCTGTTTTTTTTTTGACCCGTTCGTTCTATATCCACCCACCCCTTTTTTGTTTCCGTTGGAGAAGATGCCTCTGTGTCTTCCATGCACAGGGACCGCCTCCTGTCACTTTCAATATATTTTTCCGCACACCTGAGACCTGCCCCGCTGCTGGGTTGTGTTGGGGTGGGTATTTCTTTTCACGGTTTCTACCTGTGTGAAACGTGGTGGGTGTTCCCACAGGAAAATAGGGTGGTTGTGTGTCTTGCAAAACAAACAACGGCAGGCCACACACCCACCCAGTCCTGGATGGCTCGCTCGCTCGCTTTTAATAACATAGGACATGCCCTTTTGTTTTTGTTGTTCCCATTTATCGTTTTTCTTCCCTTCTTTTGTTACCGACTCGACGGATTGGTGCCGGGGTTTTGACGTTTTGTGTTGTTGTTGTTGTTGTTGCTGTTGTTGTTGTTGCTGCTTGCATTGCTTCATTGCTTCATTGCTCGCAAGGAATGACATCTTCGGATGGACATAACAAAAAGCTAAAGAACCCATATTAGTGCAGTTTCTTCCCTTCCACACACGATTTATCCCACCACAAGACTACAAGAATGCAATGTGTCCGTCTTATGAACGCACATTTGCAAACACAACCAAAACACTGGATCATCTACTCACAAGCACAATAATTCACCCCATCTCCAGGATATATTCCACACGACTTCTCTGCAATGCCATGTGTGTTCTTTTGCATTGCACAACAATTAAATGCCTGTTGATGTCAGTGTAGTGGACGAGGCTGTGCAGCAGCTCACACATGCTCTGCGGGCATCTGACGAGGATGATGCCAACCTCGAGGCGCGGATACGCACAGTTCTCTTACAATTTGCGGATAACATCATTTCCACAGCACCGCCACCAGACAGCATCCACGGAGACACAGAAGCACTCCTGCAGTCGTTACAGTCGCTCAACGGTGCGTACGACGCACTTCGTGTAGAGACGCAGGCAATAATAGAGGAACGCGACAAGGCACAAACTGAGAGCACACGAATCCGCAATGTGCTCCAATTTTGCCAGACACGCGCCGACGCACAACGCCGCGGGCTTCTTCAGGAGGTTATAGGGCTGCGCCAGCAAATTGTACAAGAACACCCTGCGTGCTCCTTCTCTGAGGCGGACCTTGCACCTCCTTCTCTTTCGCCCAGCTCTGATGCGTGCACAAAACCAGAACCAGAACCAGAGCCGTCACCACCACCACGACGACGCATCCAAGGACCAAGACAACGATGCAATTCGGTCAAGACAGAGAAGCCAGCGCCGGGTGTGGTGCCGCCAGACACGGTGCGCATATTGCAGAAGGAGTTAGAACTGTCACGACAGCGTGTCGAGGTGCTGCGGCTAGAGGCCGAGAGGTTGAGGGCTGAGCTGCAGAAGGGAAACGACGAGAAGACGCCTTCGACACCTCTGTCGCCACCTCTGTCGCCACCTGTACAGAAGGAGAGGCTGACGAAGAAGCAGAGTCTGGCAGGGTCGATGCGTAAGCATGCCGCACCAAAGCCCGATGGGGCACGGTCTGCTGCCTCTACCCACACCCCACATGCTGTGCCCCCACCTGCCGCGAGCCCCCCTGCCACTGAGAAGCAAGCCGCCCCACCCCCCACCCTGCACCCCAGCCACAACCCACGCCTTTCCTACGAAGAGAACATCCGCCTCATGCGCAACACACTCTACATGGCGTCGCTCTTCCGAGAACGTCAGGGCGCTTTTGTGGCTGCACCGGGAGGAGAAGCGGGCGGGAGTGGTGGTGGTGACGCGCACCTCGAACCCCTCGGGTTTTGCCCTCCGCCGATTGACCTTAATAGTTGCGATGCGTTTTATAGTACGTTGGCTGTGAGTTTGGTTGATTTGATAGGAAAAGCACAGCCGTCTCCTACGCCAAACGCATCCTCAGATAAGGGACGACGGGGGCAACGGAAGAGCCACACCGGCAGTGAAAAGAACGAAAAACAGGGCCAACATAAACGATCCGCGCGCTCCTCCTCGACCGTCCGCAGGCAGGAAGGAGGGGTTACTCCGGAGCCCCCTCCGGACCAGTTATACGGTGCAGGAGCACGACCTATGGACCCACCCTTAAGCGTTGAGTTGTACATCCCTGACGCAGGATTGCCATCACGACCCGGCACACCCTCCCTCCTCGCCCCAACCGACTCTGCGTACACAGCTGAAGCACGATCGCAGAGCAATGAGGTGCTGCCTACCGTTCACGTGCCCTCTGCACCACTGTTGCCAGAAAGGGTCGAAGGGAGTGACGTTGTGATAGCAATACCAATGTCGAAGGGAGAGGTGTCTCCCGCAGGGGAAGAGGAAAGGGGTGATGTGGAGGCGGGTGGTGCGCGTGTGCGAAAGAAGCTGAATCTTCTTAGTGCAAGCATGCACTTCCAAGCAGAGTTCCGCAAGGCAAAGGAGAAGCGTGCGAAGTCAGCCGAGGTCTTCTCACAGATGCTCGCTGCCGTAAGAAACAAGGTGGAAGGAGGAGAAGTGGAGCAAGAAGGCGAGGCGGACCCAAACAAGACAGTGAAACGTGCAGTTGAAAAAATGAAGAAGAATGTCAGAGCCGGTAATGACGATGATTGATAAATCAAACAACAAAACGGTATAGTGGAGTTCATCCTCGGGCTACACTAAACCAAGTTTTCGAGACACAAAAAATGCGCTTCCGCGCTGAAAAAATAGTGTTTTTTTGGGGGTGCACTTTTTTCAAATAGGCCCCGATTTTGAAAACCAACGTACATTTTTTTTTTTGTTTCAGTAATTTCTGTACTGTAAAGCTTTTTCTCCAAAAAAAAAATAGCTCCATTTTCACCTTTTTACTGTTTATTTTGGGATGTTTATTGACTGGTTCTTCTGTTGCACAGAAGCGGAAGTTTATGCTGGTTTCTGGATAGGTAGCAATGTTGCACGGAATACTAGAGGTAGATACCGCAGCCATCAAGACCGCGGACTTCAAGTTATCTCACATTAGTTTGATTCACACAAATGCACCAAAAACAAAAAAAACACCAAAAAAAAGGCTAAACCAAAAAGAAGAGCGAATATGTCGAAAACACTCAAGCTCGCATCGCAGCGCCGTGCGCTTTCTTACAAGCCCCCGACCCGTGAGATCAAGGTACTTACCCCTTACACCTCCCCACCCCTCACTCTTCACCCTTCACTCTTCACAGTTCATCTTCGACGAGGTGCTTGACTTCCAGGGGCACTACAAGACCCTTCCCGAGCATGTGACGGAGGAGTGCACACCCGAGTTCATCGACGACGTATGTGATAACACATTTGGGAAGGGACATCTGGGAAATTTGTTCTGGGGCATTCTCATGATGCAGGAACCTCCCGGACCTGCTGTACAACACAGCACGGCCTGTGAACAGTAACGTTCTGTGTCCACGGTACACACCCTCCCTCCCTCCCCCTCCCCGCAGGTCATCTCCGCATCGACCCAGCTGTCGGAGGAGCTGCTCGCTTCCTACCAGACCGGTGATGAGGGCTGTGTGTGGAACCCCAAGAACGGCGACGTGACGACCCCCAAGGGCTTCAAGGAGGCCTTCGATGCGTACCGTGAGGGCGGGTGGAACGCACTCACCTACCCCACGGAGTACGGCGGGATGAACCTCCCCCTCTCCGCGTCCATGATCAAGAACGAGATCTGCGCCACAAGCAACTGGTCCTGGTTCATGTACCCCGGGCTCTCCACCGGTGCGTGCAACACAATCCTGCTCCACGGATCCCCCGAGCTGAAAGAGAAGTTCCTCCCCAAGATCGTGGACCTGACGTGGACAGGCAGCATGTGCCTGACGGAGCCTGGCTGCGGGACAGATCTTGGACAGATGAAGAGCCGTGCCGTGCCCAACCCAGACGGCTCGGGGTCGTACCTCATCACCGGCAACAAGATCTTCATCTCCGGAGGTGAGCAGGACCTGAGTGAGAACATCATCCACATTGTGCTTGCGAAGCTGCCCGACGCACCCCCGGGCACGAAGGGGATCTCTCTCTTCCTTGTCCCCAAGTACAAGGTCAAGGAGGACGGCTCGCTGGAGGAGAAGAAGAACGTGCAGTGTGCGGGCATTGAGAAGAAGATGGGCATCCACGGGTGCTCGACTGCGCAGCTCGACTTCGACAGCTCTGAGGGGTTCCTCATTGGCGAGCCGCACGACGGACTGAGGCAGATGTTCACTTTCATGAACACTGCACGCATTGGGACCGGTGTGCAGGGACTGTCGCACATGGAGCTTGCGTACCAGAACGCTGTGAACTACTGCAACGAGCGCACCTCCCTGCGCTCGCTCTCGGGTATCAAGGACAAGGACAAGGACGGCGACCTGATCATCCACCACGGAGACGTGCGCGGCCACCTGATGACGATGAAGGCGATCCTCGAGGGCTCGCGTTGCCTGCTCTACGACGTTGCAAAGTTCGGCGACAAGATGCAGTACGCAGAGGCGGCGGGCGACGAGGCGCTGTGCAAGAAGCTTGAGAATGAGATGGGCTTCCTGACACCCGTTGCGAAGGGTTTCGTGACAGAGTGGGGGAACTACATCCCGAGCATGGCGATGGACACCTTCGGGGGACACGGATACATCAAGGACCACGGCATGGAGCAGATTGCACGCGATGCACGCATTGCAACGCTCTACGAGGGGACTACTGGCATCCAGTCGCTTGACCTGCTCGGACGCAAGATGATGCTCGACAAGCTGCGTCTCTTCAACAAATGGAACCAGAAGGTGCGCAACTACGCCTGGGGACAGGCGTCGTCCACTAAGCTGTTCCGCAATGAGGCGGTCAAGCTTTACACGCTTTCTTGGCAGTGGAAGAAGGATGTGTACATCGTGGCAGCACGTGCATACAAGAACAAGGACGTCGTGGGCACGTCGTCGAGAGACAACCTCTTCAACACCGGATACATCCTGATGGCCTACTACTGGCTGCAGATGGGCACCACTGCCGAGAAGAAGCTTGCCGAGAAGGGAGTCACCGACGCAGACAAGCGCTTCTACGAGGCCAAGATCGCCACCGCCAAGTACTACTACTCCAACGTCCTCCTCAGACAGGAGTACCACAGACGGTCCATGATCCAGCCCGCTGAGCCCTACTTCGCCATCAAGAAGGACGACTTCGCCTTCTACTAGAAAAGGAAATTGTTTCCATATTTTTTGTACAATAAAAAAAGACCCATTTTTTTTTTTTTGAAGCAGGTGGGGGCATTCATGTGTAAGGTGCGACTGTTGACATCTTTCTGTATGTTAACGTAGCATTTTTTTCTCCTTATCCGTGTCTGCGTGTTTGCACCATAGGCTTCAACCCCTTCCCCTTTTTTTGTTTTGGATGACTAAGTACGCAAGGTGCTTAGGTGTTTCACAACTATTCAGTGCTTGCTGTCCGCCGATGAACGGTGAGTCGTTGGCACTTTTTCAACTTTTCATTTTTATTTTTCTTTTTGGAACTAAAAACTTTTACCAGAACGCAAAAATCACAAAAAAATCATGAACAAAAAAGAAAGAAAGAAATAACACAACCTGGGTTTCCTCCGAACAAAAGAGAGCAAACACACTATGTGTGTTTTTTTCCCCTAAAAAAAAGAAAACAATAAACCATAATAGCTTTCAAGAGGACGATCTGCGTCGATCATTAAATTACAGTACCTGTTTTCGGGTGACACATGTGTGCACATACCCTACTTGGTAGGTCAATACCGACTACTTCACAAAGGATAACAAGAGGGGGTGTGACATACGGTACTCCAAACTTGTACATAATGATTGCGGATTTGGGGATTTTTTTTGGGCATGAGCTCGACCGAGCTGCGTTTTTTTAGCACGTTTCATACTCTTTTTTTTTCAGGTAATTTGCCGCCCTTTAACATATTTGGAGTGCGCTAGCATATGATGGTATACAGAACAAATTACCTACTCCCTGGAACTATGTCCCCCTCGCGCCACCCCTCCTGTTCCATCTCTTTTCTGTTGGCAACCTCCTGTATTCCGTTTTTTTCCCCCCCATTTTCTCCCCCTCCCAGGCCTTTAGCTCCCCCCAGCCATTTCCTTCCCCCCTCCGTTACGATGGTGCTTCTTCACCTAGTGGGTCTGTTTTTTTTTTCTTTTTCTTTTCATGCTTGATTGGGCGATAACCGTTGCACCATCAAACAAAATGACTCTGTTTTTTTTTTTTTTTTTCTTTTTTTTCAAAGGGTGACCCTTTGCCTGATGTAGGCTTTCATCTTCGTGATTTTTTTTATGAAGAAACAAAGCGAGAGGCTTAGTGTTCATCCATTTCTTTTTTTTCTTCTATTTATTTTCCCCTTTTTAAAGAGCAAAAAAGCAGAAAAAAACTACATAAAAATTTTTCGAACCCCCCTTTTTCTTTATCGCCGAGGAGAGCTGACTCCCGGTGCAATTTTTTTTTTTTGGCTCTCTTCTCTCCTCCCAAAAGGTCGCAAAAAAAAAAAGGGGGTGAGCCAGCCCTCCTCTCCCTCCCCCTAAATGGGTGTTTCGACTGACTTTTTTTTTTTTTTCATATGAATTTGTTTTTTTTCAGATGTAAACCACGAAATGGATGTTGGGTGTCCACCCCCGGTACACAGCCGGGTCATGTACCAAGGTACACTGTCACAAGAGGGCTTTGTATTTCAACTCTACTTTTGTTCAATCTGCATCGTCTCACAATAGGCTTCCCCTTCGATCTCTCTCTCTCTCTCTCTGATACTCCGCAGTTATGCCACCTCTGTTCTCCCGGTCAGCACGGAATGGAAATTTGGCCAGTGAATATATGGGCAACTCAAACGTTGCTTTATCACGAGGCTAGGACTAGGGTCAGCGGTTTTGGGCCATTGAGGCTGTGCAGTGTTCAGAGAGAATATCGAGGGGAGGAGGGGGGGGGTGTTTGTGTATTGATAACAGAATTAGAGTGGTTAACACCTGAAACGGAGTGTATGCCCACTTAGTGTTTTTGTGTAGGGGGTGGAGAGGTGGGGGAGGGTTTGGGGAGGGATGCTCTATGAGCAAAAATGAGCATACTATTGGTATTGCTCAGGGGGGGTTTTTTTCCCTTTGGTGGGCTCTTGCAGTTGTGGTTGGGTCATACGAGAAAAACAGAAAACAGTACAAAGCAATCTCCCCAGTCAGCCTTATTGGCTGTGTCACCATTTAAGTTTTTTTAAAAAAAGAAAACGCATATTAAAAAAAAAAAAAACTGCAGACAATTATTCACAGAAAAATAAAGAAGGGGGGGGGGGGGTTTTTTTTTTTGGGCAAATGTGTGGGAGTGATTCTCTTGCTGGAATGCACGTCCCGTTTGGCTTTATCACACAACGATGCATTTGTCTGCAGGTCTGTCCACGTTCCAGACAGCATCATGGCTAGATACCACTATTCTTCTCCGTAGCTTCCCCAAGCAACACATCGCCATCCCACAGACTACAAATCCTTTGCTCTGTACACGATGGCCACATGCGGGATCCAGTCGCTGACACTGCTGCTGTGCGTGGTGCTGATTCTGTCGACAGGTGCGATCATCGGTGGCTTCACGTTGACAACATGGGACGACCTTTTGGAAAAGGCGCGTGACACAGGCGATGAGGGCTTTGGGATGTGTCTCGACAGTGGTACGGCGGACATCGAAACTGTCTCGTCGCGCTACCTCCGCTCTGTCCTTGGCAATGTGGACACTGCGGTGAAGGAGTACCTGAAGGTGCCTGAGCAGATGATTGAGACGCTTGCGAGGCTGGCAAAGGCGCATCACCCTAATATCAGCACCAGTCCTGCCTTTGCGGGGGAGGTCATGAATCCAGCTCTCATAGCAGCTTTCGCGGCTTCGAGCGAGATGGGGCTCTACTACATTCAGCACGAGACGTACCCTTGGAGTCCGGTACACCCGTTTCCGTGGACCGAGGGGACTGGGACGTCTGCAGGATGGGGGTCAAAGGTGGCCTTCGCATTCCCCGTCAATGGCACCAGTGGGTTTTTCCCCATAGGCTTTGACAAACCGGTGGTGATGTTTGAATCCCGTGATCCTGTGACGCTGCAGCGAGGCATGACCGACTACGACATTGGGGTTGAAGTCGACAACCTCGGCAACTTGAATGCGACACAGATGAAGCAGCCCTGCAGACCGAGGCCAAACTACGGTCTTGGTGAGTCACGTGGACTTTGTGTCTTTCCTCGTTTTAAAATATCGACACCACCAATAAAAGCATCGCGGGGGAGACAACTGACGTACCTGCATGCAGATGATCCACCCCTCAACCCCGCCGACGAGCTTGTTTACACTCCCATGCAGCTTACGTTCGACTACGCCTCCTGGGACCTGACGTACACCTACACCCACCCACAGATGTACACGATGTACCCAAAGCAGGGGAAACGTGTCGGGGCTGTGAGTACAACTGTGCGAGCAGAAGGGCTCACAGATGTGGTGAAGAACCAACTGCTTCCCACAGACACATCACTCTACATCGTCGAAGCAGACCACTTCAAACACACAGTTGGGAACGTTGTGGCGTACAACAAAGGACGGCACATCGGCGCAAGAAATGTTTTCATTCCACCTCTGAACAGAATTGTCGGACTAGCTACTTACATTAACATCACGAACCACTCAATGGAAGACGCGACGTTGCACATCCCATCAGTGATTGCAGAGCACGGGCGGTTTGTGTTCACACACCCTCAGAACTACAGAGACCTTGTGGAGAAGACAGAAGACTCATTCGTGAAGTGGTCTGACTCGAACAGCTCAGAGTACTGGACAATGACGTCAGAAATCAAACACAGAGCCCTCTTGTGGTACGTCAACCTTCTTGTGCCGAGAGAGTCTGTGATGGAGACGATTGATGCGTCGACGAATGCAATCCGTGCGAAGGTGGCAGCAGACTTGTCCTCTGCAGAAGCACAGAAGGAGGATGCGGTGATTGTGATGGTGGTTGTGACAAGTGTGGCGATTTCAGCACTCCTGGCCATTGCTGTTGTGTTCACACGCTACATCACGTCACCTCTGCTGAAGCTTGGAGGTGAGATGGCAAGTGTGGCTGTGATGAACCTGGAGGCTGTGGACACAGGCCGTGCAGTGTCGCAGCTGAGTGAAGTGGGGATGATGCAGCGCAGCTTTGTTACCATGGTGGCGAACCTGGTGGAGTACCGGAACTACATGCCGCAGAGTGTGCTTGTCAACGACAGTGAACACTCCGAGTCCACAGGGGGTGCAGCCTCTGCATCTATCGCATCCCGGTCTGTCGCTTCCTGTTCCAAGTCGAAGATGTCGCCCTCAGGTGGAAGCAGCTCAACGGTGGTGCAGAACCAGAAGGCACTGCTGCGTGTGGAAGGTCTGAAGAAGAAGAAAGTGTCGCTGGCACACATGAACGTCGTGTCGTGGCATGACTTCTGCAAGAACCGCAAAGACTCAGAAATTCTCTCTGCACACGGTGGTGTGATTGAGAGGATCCTGGTGGCAGTGCAGCACAACAAAGGTGTGTGCGACACGTTTGCAGGAGACAAGATGCTTGCCACCTTCAACGCCTTCGTTCCGAGTCCCACACACCGTGTTGCCTGTGTGAAGGCTGCACACGAAGCAGCAACAGCACTTGGGGATGTGCACAGGATTTCTTACGGGTGCACATCAGGCGAGGCACGTGTCGGTAACATGGGCTGCAACGGGATGAAGAAGGTGTCGATTCTTGGACAGTGCATGTCGTGGGTGGTTGTGCTCGAGCGTTGGAACAAGAAGCACAACCTGCCTGGTGTCATTGACCGTGCTGTCTCACGTGAGGTGGAGGGACATGCGATGGTGCGTTGTGCAGGTGCGGTGCTGTTCGAAAAGCTGAGTGAGAAGGCACAGGTTGTGTATGCTGTGAAGGGTTTATGTGCCGGAGAAGAGAATGAGGAGTGGATGTACCAGCTGGAGTCGGCAGTAAACAACCCTCATGCACTGTGGAACGACGCTTTTGAGCACATCATCAAACAGGACTTTGAGCAGGCTTCCACTCTGCTTGACAGTGTGGCTGCTGACAAACGTGATGCATACGAACAGCTTTTGGGATATGTGGAGGCGAAGGCCTACGAACCTTATGTTGCGTTGCTGCATTGAGTCATTACACACACGTTGTTATTAGGGGCAGGGGTTCTTTTCTTTTCTTTTCTTTTCTTTTCTTTTCTTTTCTTTTCTTTTCTTTTCTTTTCTTTTCTTTTCTTTTCTTTTCTTTTCTTTTCTTTTCTTTTCTTTTCTTTTCTTTTCTTTTCTTTTCTTTTCTTTTCTTTTCTTTCGAGTTGACACCTTACGTGGACACGTGGCCGCTGTGGGGGCACAGACATCACACCTTTCCCCAGGGTGTTGCAGGTCATTTGCTGTGCCGGGACTCTGGCCTGTCTTCCGTCGTGAGCTCTGTTGTCCCCTAGTGAAAAGTTTGCTAGTGTGACCTCCACGATCTCCACCACCGTATATTTTTTTTTGTTTTCAAACTTTTCATGATAAAACCGCTGCGTGTAACAAATGCAGTGTTGATTTTTTATTTTCTTTCCAGAAAATTCAGCGAGGGTGGAACTATCAAACTTTTCTTGGTCGGTGTGAAACAGGGGGTTCGAAAGAAAGTACGCGCTCGCTCAACATAATAAAACCTACATTCTTGAACTCTTCTCCACGACGTGATTTTCGTTGGACGCATCCCCGGTCAGTACTATTTCCTGACAACCGTACGCGTACCGCTTCGTCTGTTGTATACAAAAAAAAAAAAAAAACAAAAAACAAAGTTAGACGCAAAGCAACGCACGCTATGGCCGTACAGAAACATCCGCTTGACTATCATGACGCACAACGTGTTGCGAGTGCTGCCTCCTGGACAGTGCTTGTGGATGACCATGCCCGTAACATGAATAAGAGATAATGGTGGTATTAGGAAACAGTGAATCCGGTATACACATGTGTTGATATCTTCGCTCCCTGCTCTCTGCTGTTCTCTTTTACACTCGAGAACGCAACGGACATTTTCCCTAAAGAATTGGTGCCTCAAAAAAAAAGCTCAAAAAAAAAAAAAAAAAGTGCTCTCTGGTGTGATTCAAGGGGTACGGGGAACCCACGGAAGAACCACGGAGGAACCTCGGAGAACTGCTAGGGGGTATACTTTTTTTTTGTTGTTCTCAGTTTCTGTCACAAGGGGGAAATGACCACAAATTTGACTGAGAGAGGTCACCACGGGTTTGTATTGGTTGAAACGTGCCAAAAATGGCATTTTCGCGCGAAAATAACGGAAAAAATTCGTTGAAAAAAAATGAACCGCCCGTATATAGTGTGTACTGTGTATACTGTGTATACTGTGTATACTGTGTATACTGTGTATACTGTGTATACTGTGTATACTGTGTATACTGTGTATACTGTGTATACTGTGTATACTGTGTATACTGTGTATACTGTGTATACTGTGTATACTGTGTATACTGTGTATACTGTGTATACTGTGTATACTGTGTATACTGTGTATACTGTGTATACTGTGTATACTGTGTATACTGTGTATACTGTGTATACTGTGTATACTGTGTATACTGTGTATACTGTGTATACTGTGTATACTGTGTATACTGTGTATACTGTGTATACTGTGTATACTGTGTATACTGTGTATACTGTGTATACTGTGTATACTGTGTATACTGTGTATACTGTGTATACTGTGTATACTGTGTATACTGTGTATACTGTGTATACTGTGTATACTGTGTATACTGTGTATACTGTGTATACTGTGTATACTGTGTATACTGTGTATACTGTGTATACTGTGTATACTGTGTATACTGTGTATACTGTGTATACTGTGTATACTGTGTATACTGTGTATACTGTGTATACTGTGTATACTGTGTATACTGTGTATACTGTGTATACTGTGTATACTGTGTATACTGTGTATACTGTGTATACTGTGTATACTGTGTATACTGTGTATACTGTGTATACTGTGTATACTGTGTATACTGTGTATACTGTGTATACTGTGTATACTGTGTATACTGTGTATACTGTGTATACTGTGTATACTGTGTATACTGTGTATACTGTGTCACCTGTGTGGTACGTGTGCGGTTGCCAGGTCTCGAAGCCCCCCGGGTGGCGAAAACCGAAAACAACAAAAAAAAAGTATACCCCCCTTACCGGAGTACCTACGGAAGAACCACGGAAGAACCTCGGAGAATCGGTTTGAGTGGTCACACCACTATCGAAAAAATACGGGGTGTGCTGTGGATATGGGGGGACCCACAATCCGGGAACTTCACCCTGTAGAAATAATCGACAATACGCCCAGCGCTCTCTGCTCTTTCTGCAGGTATGCGCAAACGCTGTTCGTACTGCCAGAACTACTGGGATGTCTGCACCTGAAACGTTCAAGAAGCGAAGGGCTGTCGTCTTCAGACTCCTCTTCAGCGCCATCCGATAGCGTTGTTGGACGTAGCTCGGCAGTCTCGATAACCATCTGCTCGGTGGCTGCAGAGGCAGACTCGGCGTGCTCGTAGTCGTCCACAGGCTCCCACGCATCGTGGTCGTCGAAGCGTGCGGAAGGAACACAGAATACACAGATGAAAACTCGTCGTCGATCACACCAGGCATCAGACCCCATTAGAGTACCAGGATGCTACGGTGGTTTCGAAACCCCGTTTTTTCGGCAGTAGCAATTAGTTGTTGTTATTTTTATTGTTTCCCAAAAACCCAAAAACCCTACACAAAAGGAGTACACAAAACAGACTAAGGGTAACACGATTTTTAGTTGTGCTACCCTAATATTTTATTTTTCAGCTACACCATTTTATTTTGAATATGTTGAAATACTGTATTTTATTTTTTTACTGATATCCTTTCTTGGACCCTGCTCTGCCTTGGCAGTCGTGGCTAGCGTCATGTTAGTCTGTTGCACATAAGAAAGAAGAGAGACACCGGGTCTCATTTGGCATCTGTATCTCAAGAGTTTGGCGTTGTTGTACTCTTGTGGCTTGCCGTTACATGGAAGCGTCTCCCTAGTTGCCACTTGTTGCGTTCATTTTGTCTTTTCTTTGCCTTTTTTTTTGTAATACCTCACAACACGCTTTCTTCGTCTTTGCCAGCACAGTGTATCACACAGGCGCTGCTTAAATGGTATCGCGTGGGCGCCATCTAGAAGAAGCTGGCTCCAAACAGGATACCGTAAGAGTGAATGCATTTGTGTATTTTGCGGAAATGCGAGTAACAATGGAACAGCTTTATTAAGCCTTTTCAAAAAAAAAAAAAAAAAACCTTACAAACAACTTGGCTCGAGTTGTATTGCCTCCTACCACTGCTTCTTGTCTTTTCCAACTTGAAATTTTTACACGATGTGAACCATCATCCCAACAGCCGTCTTTGTAAAGAGACGGCCCATCTTCAACCCCAGCATGTTCCTGCGCGAGAAGATGTGTGTGCACGAGAGGCACATTCATCTTTCAAGTTTTTCTTTTATTTGTATGTGTGTGCTTGCAATTCCGCGACATGTTGAAGTCAGTTTCTATCATAGTGGTACTCATGTTTGACCACAATTGTGAATAGCAAGCTGAGCACGCACGTCAGCCAGTTGTCGTCTCATGTTGATTATTTGACACTGCGTCTGTTTACTACTTAGCCTTCCCACTGGAATGAGCCTGCGACACATTTCTTATGCATCATTCAGCCACTATCCTGTTACGTGGAAGCGGCGAAGGATGTTTCAACATAATGGGCGTCAGGCAGTGACGACATGCAGTCACTTTCAACAAGAAACTAAGAAGAAACCTCAATACCCACATACCACACCCACATATTGGGCCATATTCTGCGCAAGAATTTACCCCTAATAGTTATCAGCAACCACCCACACACCCTGTCTTGTCCCTTCTCTTGCATCCCCTCTGTGCCACACCACACACCATCCAGCATTCTCCCTGTGTCCCACCCCGCTTCCCACACGATGGCCACATGCGGGATCCAGTCGCTGACACTGCTGCTGTGCGTGGTGCTGATTCTGTCGACAGGTGCGATCATCGGTGGCTTCACGTTGACAACATGGGACGACCTTCTGGAAAAGGCACGTGACACAGGCGATGAGGGCTTTGGGATGTGTCTCGACAGTGGTACGGCGGACATCGAAACTGTCTCGTCGCGCTACCTCCGCTCTGTCCTTGGCAATGTGGACACTGCGGTGAAGGAGTACCTGAAGGTGCCTGAGCAGATGATTGAGACGCTTGCGAGGCTGGCAAAGTCTCATCACCCTAATACCAGCACCAGTCCTGCCTTTTCGGCGGAGGTCATGAATCCAGCTCTCATAGCAGCTTTCAAGGCTTCGAGCGAGATGGGGCTCTACTACATTCAGCATGAAACGTACCCTTGGAGTCCGGTACACCCGTTTCCGTGGACCGAGGGGACTGGGACGTCTGCAGGATGGGGGTCAAAGGTGGCCTTCGCATTCCCCGTCAATGGCACTAGTGGGGTTTTCTCCATAGGCTTTGACAAACCGGTGGTGATGTTTGAATCCCGTGATCCTGTGACGCTGCAGCGAGGCCTGACCGACTACGACATTGGGTCTGACGTCGACCACCTCGGCAACTTGAATGCGACACTGATAAAGCAGCCCTGCATATCGAGGCCAGACTACAGTGTTGGTCAGTCACGTGGACTTTGTGTCTTTCCTCGTTCTCAAATAGTTTCACCAGCATTAGTAGCATCGCGGGGGAGACAACTGACGTACCTGCATGCAAATGATCCACCCCTCAACCCCGCCGACGAGCTTGTGTATTCTCCCATGCTGCTTACGTTCGACTACGCCTCCTGGGACCTGACGTACACCTACACCCACCCACAGATGTACACAATGTACCCAAAGCAGGGGAAACGTGTCGGGGCTGTGAGTACAACTGTGCGAGCAGAAGGGCTCACAGATGTGGTGAAGAACCAACTGCTTCCCACAGACACATCACTCTACATCGTCGAAGCAGACCACTTCAAACACACAGTTGGGAACGTTGTGGCGTACAACAAAGGACGGCACATCCGCCCAATGTATGTTTTCATCCCACCTTTGGGCAGGACTTACGGGCTGGCTACTTACATCAACGTCACGAACCACTCAATGGAAGACGCGACGTTGCACATCCCATCAGTGATTGCAGAGCACGGGCGGTTTGTGTTCACACACCCTCAGAACTACAGAGACCTTGTGGAGAAGACAGAAGACTCATTCGTGAAGTGGTCTGACTCGAACAGCTCAGAGTACTGGACAATGACGTCAGAAATCAAACACAGAGCCCTCTTGTGGTACGTCAACCTTCTTGTGCCGAGAGAGTCTGTGATGGAGACGATTGATGCGTCGACGAATGCAATCCGTGCGAAGGTGGCAGCAGACTTGTCCTCTGCAGAAGCACAGAAGGAGGATGCGGTGATTGTGATGGTGGTTGTGACAAGTGTGGCGATTTCAGCACTCCTGGCCATTGCTGTTGTGTTCACACGCTACATCACGTCACCTCTGCTGAAGCTTGGAGGTGAGATGGCAAGTGTGGCTGTGATGAACCTGGAGGCTGTGGACACAGGCCGTGCAGTGTCGCAGCTGAGTGAAGTGGGGATGATGCAGCGCAGCTTTGTTACCATGGTGGCGAACCTGGTGGAGTACCGGAACTACATGCCGCAGAGTGTGCTTGTCAACGACAGTGAACACTCCGAGTCCACAGGGGGTGCAGCCTCTGCATCTATCGCATCCCGGTCTGTCGCTTCCTGTTCCAAGTCGAAGATGTCGCCCTCAGGTGGAAGCAGCTCAACGGTGGTGCAGAACCAGAAGGCACTGCTGCGTGTGGAAGGTCTGAAGAAGAAGAAAGTGTCGCTGGCACACATGAACGTCGTGTCGTGGCATGACTTCTGCAAGAACCGCAAAGACTCAGAAATTCTCTCTGCACACGGTGGTGTGATTGAGAGGATCCTGGTGGCAGTGCAGCACAACAAAGGTGTGTGCGACACGTTTGCAGGAGACAAGATGCTTGCCACCTTCAACGCCTTCGTTCCGAGTCCCACACACCGTGTTGCCTGTGTGAAGGCTGCACACGAAGCAGCAACAGCACTTGGGGATGTGCACAGGATTTCTTACGGGTGCACATCAGGCGAGGCACGTGTCGGTAACATGGGCTGCAACGGGATGAAGAAGGTGTCGATTCTTGGACAGTGCATGTCGTGGGTGGTTGTGCTCGAGCGTTGGAACAAGAAGCACAACCTGCCTGGTGTCATTGACCGTGCTGTCTCACGTGAGGTGGAGGGACATGCGATGGTGCGTTGTGCAGGTGCGGTGCTGTTCGAAAAGCTGAGTGAGAAGGCACAGGTTGTGTATGCTGTGAAGGGTTTATGTGCCGGAGAAGAGAATGAGGAGTGGATGTACCAGCTGGAGTCGGCAGTAAACAACCCTCATGCACTGTGGAACGACGCTTTTGAGCACATCATCAAACAGGACTTTGAGCAGGCTTCCACTCTGCTTGACAGTGTGGCTGCTGACAAACGTGATGCATACGAACAGCTTTTGGGATATGTGGAGGCGAAGGCCTACGAACCTTATGTTGCGTTGCTGCATTGAGTCATTACACACACGTTGTTATTAGGGGCAGGGGTTCTTTTCTTTTCTTTTCTTTTCTTTTCTTTTCTTTTCTTTTCTTTTCTTTTCTTTTCTTTTCTTTTCTTTTCTTTTCTTTTCTTTTCTTTTCTTTTCTTTTCTTTTCTTTTCTTTTCTTTTCTTTTCTTTTCTTTTCTTTTCTTTTCTTTTCTTTTCTTTTCTTTTCTTTTCTTTTCTTTTCTTTTCTTTTCTTTTCTTTTCTTTTCTTTTCTTTTCTTTTCTTTTCTTTTCTTTTCTTTTCTTTTCTTTTCTTTTCTTTCGAGTTGACACCTTACGTGGACACGTGGCCGCTGTGGGGGCACAGACATCACACCTTTCCCCAGGGTGTTGCAGGTCATTTGCTGTGCCGGGACTCTGGCCTGTCTTCCGTCGTGAGCTCTGTTGTCCCCTAGTGAAAAGTTTGCTAGTGTGACCTCCACGATCTCCACCACCGTATATTTTTTTTTGTTTTCAAACTTTTCATGATAAAACCGCTGCGTGTAACAAATGCAGTGTTGATTTTTTATTTTCTTTCCAGAAAATTCAGCGAGGGTGGAACTATCAAACTTTTCTTGGTCGGTGTGAAACAGGGGGTTCGAAAGAAAGTACGCGCTCGCTCAACATAATAAAACCTACATTCTTGAACTCTTCTCCACGACGTGATTTTCGTTGGACGCATCCCCGGTCAGTACTATTTCCTGACAACCGTACGCGTACCGCTTCGTCTGTTGTATACAAAAAAAAAAAAAAAACAAAAAACAAAGTTAGACGCAAAGCAACGCACGCTATGGCCGTACAGAAACATCCGCTTGACTATCATGACGCACAACGTGTTGCGAGTGCTGCCTCCTGGACAGTGCTTGTGGATGACCATGCCCGTAACATGAATAAGAGATAATGGTGGTATTAGGAAACAGTGAATCCGGTATACACATGTGTTGATATCTTCGCTCCCTGCTCTCTGCTGTTCTCTTTTACACTCGAGAACGCAACGGACATTTTCCCTAAAGAATTGGTGCCTCAAAAAAAAAGCTCAAAAAAAAAAAAAAAAAGTGCTCTCTGGTGTGATTCAAGGGGTACGGGGAACCCACGGAAGAACCACGGAGGAACCTCGGAGAACTGCTAGGGGGTATACTTTTTTTTTGTTGTTCTCAGTTTCTGTCACAAGGGGGAAATGACCACAAATTTGACTGAGAGAGGTCACCACGGGTTTGTATTGGTTGAAACGTGCCAAAAATGGCATTTTCGCGCGAAAATAACGGAAAAAATTCGTTGAAAAAAAATGAACCGCCCGTATATAGTGTGTACTGTGTATACTGTGTATACTGTGTATACTGTGTATACTGTGTATACTGTGTATACTGTGTATACTGTGTATACTGTGTATACTGTGTATACTGTGTATACTGTGTATACTGTGTATACTGTGTATACTGTGTATACTGTGTATACTGTGTATACTGTGTATACTGTGTATACTGTGTATACTGTGTATACTGTGTATACTGTGTATACTGTGTATACTGTGTATACTGTGTATACTGTGTATACTGTGTATACTGTGTATACTGTGTATACTGTGTATACTGTGTATACTGTGTATACTGTGTATACTGTGTATACTGTGTATACTGTGTATACTGTGTATACTGTGTATACTGTGTATACTGTGTATACTGTGTATACTGTGTATACTGTGTATACTGTGTATACTGTGTATACTGTGTATACTGTGTATACTGTGTATACTGTGTATACTGTGTATACTGTGTATACTGTGTATACTGTGTATACTGTGTATACTGTGTATACTGTGTATACTGTGTATACTGTGTATACTGTGTATACTGTGTATACTGTGTATACTGTGTATACTGTGTATACTGTGTATACTGTGTATACTGTGTATACTGTGTATACTGTGTATACTGTGTATACTGTGTATACTGTGTATACTGTGTATACTGTGTATACTGTGTATACTGTGTATACTGTGTATACTGTGTATACTGTGTATACTGTGTATACTGTGTATACTGTGTATACTGTGTATACTGTGTATACTGTGTCACCTGTGTGGTACGTGTGCGGTTGCCAGGTCTCGAAGCCCCCCGGGTGGCGAAAACCGAAAACAACAAAAAAAAAGTATACCCCCCTTACCGGAGTACCTACGGAAGAACCACGGAAGAACCTCGGAGAATCGGTTTGAGTGGTCACACCACTATCGAAAAAATACGGGGTGTGCTGTGGATATGGGGGGACCCACAATCCGGGAACTTCACCCTGTAGAAATAATCGACAATACGCCCAGCGCTCTCTGCTCTTTCTGCAGGTATGCGCAAACGCTGTTCGTACTGCCAGAACTACTGGGATGTCTGCACCTGAAACGTTCAAGAAGCGAAGGGCTGTCGTCTTCAGACTCCTCTTCAGCGCCATCCGATAGCGTTGTTGGACGTAGCTCGGCAGTCTCGATAACCATCTGCTCGGTGGCTGCAGAGGCAGACTCGGCGTGCTCGTAGTCGTCCACAGGCTCCCACGCATCGTGGTCGTCGAAGCGTGCGGAAGGAACACAGAATACACAGATGAAAACTCGTCGTCGATCACACCAGGCATCAGACCCCATTAGAGTACCAGGATGCTACGGTGGTTTCGAAACCCCGTTTTTTCGGCAGTAGCAATTAGTTGTTGTTATTTTTATTGTTTCCCAAAAACCCAAAAACCCTACACAAAAGGAGTACACAAAACAGACTAAGGGTAACACGATTTTTAGTTGTGCTACCCTAATATTTTATTTTTCAGCTACACCATTTTATTTTGAATATGTTGAAATACTGTATTTTATTTTTTTACTGATATCCTTTCTTGGACCCTGCTCTGCCTTGGCAGTCGTGGCTAGCGTCATGTTAGTCTGTTGCACATAAGAAAGAAGAGAGACACCGGGTCTCATTTGGCATCTGTATCTCAAGAGTTTGGCGTTGTTGTACTCTTGTGGCTTGCCGTTACATGGAAGCGTCTCCCTAGTTGCCACTTGTTGCGTTCATTTTGTCTTTTCTTTGCCTTTTTTTTTGTAATACCTCACAACACGCTTTCTTCGTCTTTGCCAGCACAGTGTATCACACAGGCGCTGCTTAAATGGTATCGCGTGGGCGCCATCTAGAAGAAGCTGGCTCCAAACAGGATACCGTAAGAGTGAATGCATTTGTGTATTTTGCGGAAATGCGAGTAACAATGGAACAGCTTTATTAAGCCTTTTCAAAAAAAAAAAAAAAAAACCTTACAAACAACTTGGCTCGAGTTGTATTGCCTCCTACCACTGCTTCTTGTCTTTTCCAACTTGAAATTTTTACACGATGTGAACCATCATCCCAACAGCCGTCTTTGTAAAGAGACGGCCCATCTTCAACCCCAGCATGTTCCTGCGCGAGAAGATGTGTGTGCACGAGAGGCACATTCATCTTTCAAGTTTTTCTTTTATTTGTATGTGTGTGCTTGCAATTCCGCGACATGTTGAAGTCAGTTTCTATCATAGTGGTACTCATGTTTGACCACAATTGTGAATAGCAAGCTGAGCACGCACGTCAGCCAGTTGTCGTCTCATGTTGATTATTTGACACTGCGTCTGTTTACTACTTAGCCTTCCCACTGGAATGAGCCTGCGACACATTTCTTATGCATCATTCAGCCACTATCCTGTTACGTGGAAGCGGCGAAGGATGTTTCAACATAATGGGCGTCAGGCAGTGACGACATGCAGTCACTTTCAACAAGAAACTAAGAAGAAACCTCAATACCCACATACCACACCCACATATTGGGCCATATTCTGCGCAAGAATTTACCCCTAATAGTTATCAGCAACCACCCACACACCCTGTCTTGTCCCTTCTCTTGCATCCCCTCTGTGCCACACCACACACCATCCAGCATTCTCCCTGTGTCCCACCCCGCTTCCCACACGATGGCCACATGCGGGATCCAGTCGCTGACACTGCTGCTGTGCGTGGTGCTGATTCTGTCGACAGGTGCGATCATCGGTGGCTTCACGTTGACAACATGGGACGACCTTCTGGAAAAGGCACGTGACACAGGCGATGAGGGCTTTGGGATGTGTCTCGACAGTGGTACGGCGGACATCGAAACTGTCTCGTCGCGCTACCTCCGCTCTGTCCTTGGCAATGTGGACACTGCGGTGAAGGAGTACCTGAAGGTGCCTGAGCAGATGATTGAGACGCTTGCGAGGCTGGCAAAGTCTCATCACCCTAATACCAGCACCAGTCCTGCCTTTTCGGCGGAGGTCATGAATCCAGCTCTCATAGCAGCTTTCAAGGCTTCGAGCGAGATGGGGCTCTACTACATTCAGCATGAAACGTACCCTTGGAGTCCGGTACACCCGTTTCCGTGGACCGAGGGGACTGGGACGTCTGCAGGATGGGGGTCAAAGGTGGCCTTCGCATTCCCCGTCAATGGCACTAGTGGGGTTTTCTCCATAGGCTTTGACAAACCGGTGGTGATGTTTGAATCCCGTGATCCTGTGACGCTGCAGCGAGGCCTGACCGACTACGACATTGGGTCTGACGTCGACCACCTCGGCAACTTGAATGCGACACTGATAAAGCAGCCCTGCATATCGAGGCCAGACTACAGTGTTGGTCAGTCACGTGGACTTTGTGTCTTTCCTCGTTCTCAAATAGTTTCACCAGCATTAGTAGCATCGCGGGGGAGACAACTGACGTACCTGCATGCAAATGATCCACCCCTCAACCCCGCCGACGAGCTTGTGTATTCTCCCATGCTGCTTACGTTCGACTACGCCTCCTGGGACCTGACGTACACCTACACCCACCCACAGATGTACACAATGTACCCAAAGCAGGGGAAACGTGTCGGGGCTGTGAGTACAACTGTGCGAGCAGAAGGGCTCACAGATGTGGTGAAGAACCAACTGCTTCCCACAGACACATCACTCTACATCGTCGAAGCAGACCACTTCAAACACACAGTTGGGAACGTTGTGGCGTACAACAAAGGACGGCACATCCGCCCAATGTATGTTTTCATCCCACCTTTGGGCAGGACTTACGGGCTGGCTACTTACATCAACGTCACGAACCACTCAATGGAAGACGCGACGTTGCACATCCCATCAGTGATTGCAGAGCACGGGCGGTTTGTGTTCACACACCCTCAGAACTACAGAGACCTTGTGGAGAAGACAGAAGACTCATTCGTGAAGTGGTCTGACTCGAACAGCTCAGAGTACTGGACAATGACGTCAGAAATCAAACACAGAGCCCTCTTGTGGTACGTCAACCTTCTTGTGCCGAGAGAGTCTGTGATGGAGACGATTGATGCGTCGACGAATGCAATCCGTGCGAAGGTGGCAGCAGACTTGTCCTCTGCAGAAGCACAGAAGGAGGATGCGGTGATTGTGATGGTGGTTGTGACAAGTGTGGCGATTTCAGCACTCCTGGCCATTGCTGTTGTGTTCACACGCTACATCACGTCACCTCTGCTGAAGCTTGGAGGTGAGATGGCAAGTGTGGCTGTGATGAACCTGGAGGCTGTGGACACAGGCCGTGCAGTGTCGCAGCTGAGTGAAGTGGGGATGATGCAGCGCAGCTTTGTTACCATGGTGGCGAACCTGGTGGAGTACCGGAACTACATGCCGCAGAGTGTGCTTGTCAACGACAGTGAACACTCCGAGTCCACAGGGGGTGCAGCCTCTGCATCTATCGCATCCCGGTCTGTCGCTTCCTGTTCCAAGTCGAAGATGTCGCCCTCAGGTGGAAGCAGCTCAACGGTGGTGCAGAACCAGAAGGCACTGCTGCGTGTGGAAGGTCTGAAGAAGAAGAAAGTGTCGCTGGCACACATGAACGTCGTGTCGTGGCATGACTTCTGCAAGAACCGCAAAGACTCAGAAATTCTCTCTGCACACGGTGGTGTGATTGAGAGGATCCTGGTGGCAGTGCAGCACAACAAAGGTGTGTGCGACACGTTTGCAGGAGACAAGATGCTTGCCACCTTCAACGCCTTCGTTCCGAGTCCCACACACCGTGTTGCCTGTGTGAAGGCTGCACACGAAGCAGCAACAGCACTTGGGGATGTGCACAGGATTTCTTACGGGTGCACATCAGGCGAGGCACGTGTCGGTAACATGGGCTGCAACGGGATGAAGAAGGTGTCGATTCTTGGACAGTGCATGTCGTGGGTGGTTGTGCTCGAGCGTTGGAACAAGAAGCACAACCTGCCTGGTGTCATTGACCGTGCTGTCTCACGTGAGGTGGAGGGACATGCGATGGTGCGTTGTGCAGGTGCGGTGCTGTTCGAAAAGCTGAGTGAGAAGGCACAGGTTGTGTATGCTGTGAAGGGTTTATGTGCCGGAGAAGAGAATGAGGAGTGGATGTACCAGCTGGAGTCGGCAGTAAACAACCCTCATGCACTGTGGAACGACGCTTTTGAGCACATCATCAAACAGGACTTTGAGCAGGCTTCCACTCTGCTTGACAGTGTGGCTGCTGACAAACGTGATGCATACGAACAGCTTTTGGGATATGTGGAGGCGAAGGCCTACGAACCTTATGTTGCGTTGCTGCATTGAGTCATTACACACACGTTGTTATTAGGGGCAGGGGTTCTTTTCTTTTCTTTTCTTTTCTTTTCTTTTCTTTTCTTTTCTTTTCTTTTCTTTTCTTTTCTTTTCTTTTCTTTTCTTTTCTTTTCTTTTCTTTTCTTTTCTTTTCTTTTCTTTTCTTTTCTTTTCTTTTCTTTTCTTTTCTTTTCTTTTCTTTTCTTTTCTTTTCTTTTCTTTTCTTTTCTTTTCTTTTCTTTTCTTTTCTTTTCTTTTCTTTTCTTTTCTTTTCTTTTCTTTTCTTTTCTTTTCTTTTCTTTTCTTTTCTTTTCTTTTCTTTTCTTTTCTTTTCTTTCGAGTTGACACCTTACGTGGACACGTGGCCGCTGTGGGGGCACAGACATCACACCTTTCCCCAGGGTGTTGCAGGTCATTTGCTGTGCCGGGACTCTGGCCTGTCTTCCGTCGTGAGCTCTGTTGTCCCCTAGTGAAAAGTTTGCTAGTGTGACCTCCACGATCTCCACCACCGTATATTTTTTTTTGTTTTCAAACTTTTCATGATAAAACCGCTGCGTGTAACAAATGCAGTGTTGATTTTTTATTTTCTTTCCAGAAAATTCAGCGAGGGTGGAACTATCAAACTTTTCTTGGTCGGTGTGAAACAGGGGGTTCGAAAGAAAGTACGCGCTCGCTCAACATAATAAAACCTACATTCTTGAACTCTTCTCCACGACGTGATTTTCGTTGGACGCATCCCCGGTCAGTACTATTTCCTGACAACCGTACGCGTACCGCTTCGTCTGTTGTATACAAAAAAAAAAAAAAAACAAAAAACAAAGTTAGACGCAAAGCAACGCACGCTATGGCCGTACAGAAACATCCGCTTGACTATCATGACGCACAACGTGTTGCGAGTGCTGCCTCCTGGACAGTGCTTGTGGATGACCATGCCCGTAACATGAATAAGAGATAATGGTGGTATTAGGAAACAGTGAATCCGGTATACACATGTGTTGATATCTTCGCTCCCTGCTCTCTGCTGTTCTCTTTTACACTCGAGAACGCAACGGACATTTTCCCTAAAGAATTGGTGCCTCAAAAAAAAAGCTCAAAAAAAAAAAAAAAAAGTGCTCTCTGGTGTGATTCAAGGGGTACGGGGAACCCACGGAAGAACCACGGAGGAACCTCGGAGAACTGCTAGGGGGTATACTTTTTTTTTGTTGTTCTCAGTTTCTGTCACAAGGGGGAAATGACCACAAATTTGACTGAGAGAGGTCACCACGGGTTTGTATTGGTTGAAACGTGCCAAAAATGGCATTTTCGCGCGAAAATAACGGAAAAAATTCGTTGAAAAAAAATGAACCGCCCGTATATAGTGTGTACTGTGTATACTGTGTATACTGTGTATACTGTGTATACTGTGTATACTGTGTATACTGTGTATACTGTGTATACTGTGTATACTGTGTATACTGTGTATACTGTGTATACTGTGTATACTGTGTATACTGTGTATACTGTGTATACTGTGTATACTGTGTATACTGTGTATACTGTGTATACTGTGTATACTGTGTATACTGTGTATACTGTGTATACTGTGTATACTGTGTATACTGTGTATACTGTGTATACTGTGTATACTGTGTATACTGTGTATACTGTGTATACTGTGTATACTGTGTATACTGTGTATACTGTGTATACTGTGTATACTGTGTATACTGTGTATACTGTGTATACTGTGTATACTGTGTATACTGTGTATACTGTGTATACTGTGTATACTGTGTATACTGTGTATACTGTGTATACTGTGTATACTGTGTATACTGTGTATACTGTGTATACTGTGTATACTGTGTATACTGTGTATACTGTGTATACTGTGTATACTGTGTATACTGTGTATACTGTGTATACTGTGTATACTGTGTATACTGTGTATACTGTGTATACTGTGTATACTGTGTATACTGTGTATACTGTGTATACTGTGTATACTGTGTATACTGTGTATACTGTGTATACTGTGTATACTGTGTATACTGTGTATACTGTGTATACTGTGTATACTGTGTATACTGTGTATACTGTGTATACTGTGTATACTGTGTATACTGTGTATACTGTGTATACTGTGTATACTGTGTCACCTGTGTGGTACGTGTGCGGTTGCCAGGTCTCGAAGCCCCCCGGGTGGCGAAAACCGAAAACAACAAAAAAAAAGTATACCCCCCTTACCGGAGTACCTACGGAAGAACCACGGAAGAACCTCGGAGAATCGGTTTGAGTGGTCACACCACTATCGAAAAAATACGGGGTGTGCTGTGGATATGGGGGGACCCACAATCCGGGAACTTCACCCTGTAGAAATAATCGACAATACGCCCAGCGCTCTCTGCTCTTTCTGCAGGTATGCGCAAACGCTGTTCGTACTGCCAGAACTACTGGGATGTCTGCACCTGAAACGTTCAAGAAGCGAAGGGCTGTCGTCTTCAGACTCCTCTTCAGCGCCATCCGATAGCGTTGTTGGACGTAGCTCGGCAGTCTCGATAACCATCTGCTCGGTGGCTGCAGAGGCAGACTCGGCGTGCTCGTAGTCGTCCACAGGCTCCCACGCATCGTGGTCGTCGAAGCGTGCGGAAGGAACACAGAATACACAGATGAAAACTCGTCGTCGATCACACCAGGCATCAGACCCCATTAGAGTACCAGGATGCTACGGTGGTTTCGAAACCCCGTTTTTTCGGCAGTAGCAATTAGTTGTTGTTATTTTTATTGTTTCCCAAAAACCCAAAAACCCTACACAAAAGGAGTACACAAAACAGACTAAGGGTAACACGATTTTTAGTTGTGCTACCCTAATATTTTATTTTTCAGCTACACCATTTTATTTTGAATATGTTGAAATACTGTATTTTATTTTTTTACTGATATCCTTTCTTGGACCCTGCTCTGCCTTGGCAGTCGTGGCTAGCGTCATGTTAGTCTGTTGCACATAAGAAAGAAGAGAGACACCGGGTCTCATTTGGCATCTGTATCTCAAGAGTTTGGCGTTGTTGTACTCTTGTGGCTTGCCGTTACATGGAAGCGTCTCCCTAGTTGCCACTTGTTGCGTTCATTTTGTCTTTTCTTTGCCTTTTTTTTTGTAATACCTCACAACACGCTTTCTTCGTCTTTGCCAGCACAGTGTATCACACAGGCGCTGCTTAAATGGTATCGCGTGGGCGCCATCTAGAAGAAGCTGGCTCCAAACAGGATACCGTAAGAGTGAATGCATTTGTGTATTTTGCGGAAATGCGAGTAACAATGGAACAGCTTTATTAAGCCTTTTCAAAAAAAAAAAAAAAAAACCTTACAAACAACTTGGCTCGAGTTGTATTGCCTCCTACCACTGCTTCTTGTCTTTTCCAACTTGAAATTTTTACACGATGTGAACCATCATCCCAACAGCCGTCTTTGTAAAGAGACGGCCCATCTTCAACCCCAGCATGTTCCTGCGCGAGAAGATGTGTGTGCACGAGAGGCACATTCATCTTTCAAGTTTTTCTTTTATTTGTATGTGTGTGCTTGCAATTCCGCGACATGTTGAAGTCAGTTTCTATCATAGTGGTACTCATGTTTGACCACAATTGTGAATAGCAAGCTGAGCACGCACGTCAGCCAGTTGTCGTCTCATGTTGATTATTTGACACTGCGTCTGTTTACTACTTAGCCTTCCCACTGGAATGAGCCTGCGACACATTTCTTATGCATCATTCAGCCACTATCCTGTTACGTGGAAGCGGCGAAGGATGTTTCAACATAATGGGCGTCAGGCAGTGACGACATGCAGTCACTTTCAACAAGAAACTAAGAAGAAACCTCAATACCCACATACCACACCCACATATTGGGCCATATTCTGCGCAAGAATTTACCCCTAATAGTTATCAGCAACCACCCACACACCCTGTCTTGTCCCTTCTCTTGCATCCCCTCTGTGCCACACCACACACCATCCAGCATTCTCCCTGTGTCCCACCCCGCTTCCCACACGATGGCCACATGCGGGATCCAGTCGCTGACACTGCTGCTGTGCGTGGTGCTGATTCTGTCGACAGGTGCGATCATCGGTGGCTTCACGTTGACAACATGGGACGACCTTCTGGAAAAGGCACGTGACACAGGCGATGAGGGCTTTGGGATGTGTCTCGACAGTGGTACGGCGGACATCGAAACTGTCTCGTCGCGCTACCTCCGCTCTGTCCTTGGCAATGTGGACACTGCGGTGAAGGAGTACCTGAAGGTGCCTGAGCAGATGATTGAGACGCTTGCGAGGCTGGCAAAGTCTCATCACCCTAATACCAGCACCAGTCCTGCCTTTTCGGCGGAGGTCATGAATCCAGCTCTCATAGCAGCTTTCAAGGCTTCGAGCGAGATGGGGCTCTACTACATTCAGCATGAAACGTACCCTTGGAGTCCGGTACACCCGTTTCCGTGGACCGAGGGGACTGGGACGTCTGCAGGATGGGGGTCAAAGGTGGCCTTCGCATTCCCCGTCAATGGCACTAGTGGGGTTTTCTCCATAGGCTTTGACAAACCGGTGGTGATGTTTGAATCCCGTGATCCTGTGACGCTGCAGCGAGGCCTGACCGACTACGACATTGGGTCTGACGTCGACCACCTCGGCAACTTGAATGCGACACTGATAAAGCAGCCCTGCATATCGAGGCCAGACTACAGTGTTGGTCAGTCACGTGGACTTTGTGTCTTTCCTCGTTCTCAAATAGTTTCACCAGCATTAGTAGCATCGCGGGGGAGACAACTGACGTACCTGCATGCAAATGATCCACCCCTCAACCCCGCCGACGAGCTTGTGTATTCTCCCATGCTGCTTACGTTCGACTACGCCTCCTGGGACCTGACGTACACCTACACCCACCCACAGATGTACACAATGTACCCAAAGCAGGGGAAACGTGTCGGGGCTGTGAGTACAACTGTGCGAGCAGAAGGGCTCACAGATGTGGTGAAGAACCAACTGCTTCCCACAGACACATCACTCTACATCGTCGAAGCAGACCACTTCAAACACACAGTTGGGAACGTTGTGGCGTACAACAAAGGACGGCACATCCGCCCAATGTATGTTTTCATCCCACCTTTGGGCAGGACTTACGGGCTGGCTACTTACATCAACGTCACGAACCACTCAATGGAAGACGCGACGTTGCACATCCCATCAGTGATTGCAGAGCACGGGCGGTTTGTGTTCACACACCCTCAGAACTACAGAGACCTTGTGGAGAAGACAGAAGACTCATTCGTGAAGTGGTCTGACTCGAACAGCTCAGAGTACTGGACAATGACGTCAGAAATCAAACACAGAGCCCTCTTGTGGTACGTCAACCTTCTTGTGCCGAGAGAGTCTGTGATGGAGACGATTGATGCGTCGACGAATGCAATCCGTGCGAAGGTGGCAGCAGACTTGTCCTCTGCAGAAGCACAGAAGGAGGATGCGGTGATTGTGATGGTGGTTGTGACAAGTGTGGCGATTTCAGCACTCCTGGCCATTGCTGTTGTGTTCACACGCTACATCACGTCACCTCTGCTGAAGCTTGGAGGTGAGATGGCAAGTGTGGCTGTGATGAACCTGGAGGCTGTGGACACAGGCCGTGCAGTGTCGCAGCTGAGTGAAGTGGGGATGATGCAGCGCAGCTTTGTTACCATGGTGGCGAACCTGGTGGAGTACCGGAACTACATGCCGCAGAGTGTGCTTGTCAACGACAGTGAACACTCCGAGTCCACAGGGGGTGCAGCCTCTGCATCTATCGCATCCCGGTCTGTCGCTTCCTGTTCCAAGTCGAAGATGTCGCCCTCAGGTGGAAGCAGCTCAACGGTGGTGCAGAACCAGAAGGCACTGCTGCGTGTGGAAGGTCTGAAGAAGAAGAAAGTGTCGCTGGCACACATGAACGTCGTGTCGTGGCATGACTTCTGCAAGAACCGCAAAGACTCAGAAATTCTCTCTGCACACGGTGGTGTGATTGAGAGGATCCTGGTGGCAGTGCAGCACAACAAAGGTGTGTGCGACACGTTTGCAGGAGACAAGATGCTTGCCACCTTCAACGCCTTCGTTCCGAGTCCCACACACCGTGTTGCCTGTGTGAAGGCTGCACACGAAGCAGCAACAGCACTTGGGGATGTGCACAGGATTTCTTACGGGTGCACATCAGGCGAGGCACGTGTCGGTAACATGGGCTGCAACGGGATGAAGAAGGTGTCGATTCTTGGACAGTGCATGTCGTGGGTGGTTGTGCTCGAGCGTTGGAACAAGAAGCACAACCTGCCTGGTGTCATTGACCGTGCTGTCTCACGTGAGGTGGAGGGACATGCGATGGTGCGTTGTGCAGGTGCGGTGCTGTTCGAAAAGCTGAGTGAGAAGGCACAGGTTGTGTATGCTGTGAAGGGTTTATGTGCCGGAGAAGAGAATGAGGAGTGGATGTACCAGCTGGAGTCGGCAGTAAACAACCCTCATGCACTGTGGAACGATGTTTTTGAGCTCATCATCAAACAGGACTTTGAGCAGGCTTCCACTCTGCTTGACGGTGTGGCTGCTGACAAACGTGATGCATACGAACAGCTTTTGGGATATGTGGAGGCGAAGGCCTACGAACCTTATGTTGCGTTGCTGCATTGAGTCATTACACACGTTGTTATTAGGGGCATGGGGTTCTTTTCTTTCTTTTCTTTTCTTTTCTACTTGCTACCAGCACGTGTGGGCTTGCCGGGTCTTGTGCTCCGACTGGTACCTTTTTGCTCAGGATGAGAATACCGGCACCGCCGCTGCTTGCTTGTTGAGCGAGTTGACACCTTACGTGGACACCTGGCCGCTGTGGGGGCACAGACATCACACCTTTCCCCAGGGTGTTGCAGGTCCTTTAGGTCCTTTGCTGTGCCGGGACTCTGGCCTCGGGAGCTCTGTTGTCCTGTTGAAAGGTTTGCTAGTGTGACGCCTCTGTGCCGATGTGCGATCTCCACCATCGTTTATTTTTGGGTTAAATCCGGTGGTACCCATTTTCCTAGTACCCATTTTCGTTAATACCCATTTTTCAAAAGTGGGTACTAACGAAAATAAAAAGTGGGTATTAAAGAAAAGAAAAAATGGGTATTATCGAAAATATTTTGGGTACCTGGGTACTGGGTACCCAGATACCCAGATACCCAGATACCCAGATACCCAGATACCCAGATACCCAGATACCCAGATACCCAGATACCCAGATACCCAGATACCCAGATACCCAGATACCCAGATACCCAGATACCCAGATACCCAGATACCCAGATACCCAGATACCCAGATACCCAGATACCCAGATACCCAGATACCCAGATACCCAGATACCCAGATACCCAGATACCCAGATACCCAGATACCCAGATACCCAGATACCCAGATACCCAGATACCCCAGATACCCAGATACCCAGATACCCAGGTCCAGGTCCAGGTACCCAGGAACAGGAAAAAAGTCGTGAAAGAGCAACCACAGCTCCACATGACAAACACAAAAGTGTCCAGTCACGTGGGGCATTCATGCACTGAGGAGATAATGTTCCAACAATTTACAAGAAAGATTACTTAACCTACTGCTGGAAATTGCCAGGTCGTAGTAACACACAAAGTGTGCCTCCGTTCGGGAAGACCGGATATTCTAGAGACCAAAAAGGCCTCAAGAATAATATCTTCCGGTAGTCAAGGTAGAACCGAGTGAACGGCCCAAGACCCCCGTGGAGAAGTTAAATGTTGTAATGCTATCAAGTAGAAACTGCGACCACTGTCTTACCCTCCTCAATGCATGGTGGTTGATGTCTTCCACAACAAATTTCCTGTACCCAGGTACCCAGGTACCCAGACCCGCGCAGTACCACGTCGCAGTACTACGCAAAATTTACCACCAGACCCTGTCTTCGTGCACCTTAAGTACAACGCCGCAGACAGGCCAAACATGCGTTGGACTCAGAGGAATGCCCGCTGTGCAGGTATCATGAGAACCAACTCCCAGCAACAAGGGGCGCCTTTTGGCGGGCGTTGTTGAGGGTGTTTGGGGTGCAAAGTTTTCCACAATTTTGATGCGCGGGTACAGAAGTGTTGTCTTGTTCTTTCATCTCTAGGAATGTAAATGTCAATCGCGTTTAACTACCACTAGGGCTTGTTCAGTGAACCCACAAGGGGTCGAAGGGGGTTGGTTATCCCATATCTATCAAAGGTTGTGTCGACCAGGCGAAACCACTATGTTACGCTGTACGTTGTTAAATCCGAAGAAATAACACTTTAGCAGCCGCAGGAAGTTTGCTAAAAAGAGTGCCTCACGCTACACAAACCACCACCCGCGATTGACTTAGATGTTATAACAAAGAGAATTCAGAACAAAACAACACCCTGCCCCATACACACTAAATTGTCATGCTTCAAGAGCATGCCTGGGCCAAAATTACTATGACGAAAAGGCAACAAGACCACCCACAAGGAGTGTGAATTGTGCACTGGTTTTCTGGGGGAACAAACAATATTTTCTTGTGTCTAGTCCTCCGTGAGCAGAGGACAGACTTTCCGGAAGATTTCCAAAGTCGAATTTCTTGCACTAGCTATGCTCCCTGGTTAATGGCTATAGCAGTGACTGACAAAGTGTTCCCACCCCCTTTTCACCGTAGATATTCCCGAGATTGATGCCGGTGAACGCCCTTTGAATTTTGAGTTACTGAATGTCGGAGAGCGGCGAAGGTTCAATATGTTCGCAATATAAATGTCCAATATGTTCGCTCGTTCTGCGCAGTTGGTTCTCGATGTTGCACTCGCGATACCTGTTTAAAAGTGAAGTTGTGAGTGGTGGGGAAATTAAAGAAGGTGACTTCTTAAAAAAATAAGTGCATCATAGTAACTGCAAATGAGAGAATGACGAGGAGGGACGATGGGGAGTGAGAGGTGGAGTGAAAGTGAACATTGAAATCATTTGAGTAAAAAGGTGGGTATGTAGGTTGTTGAATATTCAGTAAACATATTTACATACCTTGTCTTGCGCCTTCGCTGCTGTCAAGGTGCCTTCTCTGGGTGCCCAGTACCCAGTGTACCTGGGTCAGTACCCAGTACCCAGTACCCAGTACCCAGTACCCAGTACCCAGTACCCAGTACCCAGTACCCAGTACCCAGTACCCAGTACCCAAAATATTTTCGATAATACCCATTTTTTCTTTTCTTTAATACCCACTTTTTATTTTCGTTAGTACCCACTTTTGAAAATGGGTATTAACGAAAATGGGTACTAGGAAAATGGGTATTAAAGAGAAAAACCCTTGTTCCGTTTTGTTTGTTTGTTTTCAAACTTTTCATGATAAAACCGTTGCGTGTAACAAATGCAGTGTTGATTTTTTATTTTCTTTCCAGAAAATTCAGCGAGGGTGTCGGTGTAACAGGGGGGTTGGAAACAAAGTACGCGCTCGCGCAGGGCATATTTGACACTTTTAGAAGTGTTTTTTTTTTTTTGGTGTTTTCACCAGGCCTTTTGCTAACCATCATGCCATCATGCCACGTTTTTGGGCGTTTTTTTTTTTTTTTTTTTTTTTTCCATCATGCCACGGGCAGGGCGCGCGCTAAATCCACACCCTCACACCCGGTTTTTTCGAGGTTTTTTCGCGGTACAAAAATTTTTTGATTACACGATTTCCTTAAGAAAATCAGAGAATCCCATTTTGTACAGTAAGGGCACTTCAGATAGTTTTTGGACACACATGTGACCCCACCGTGGAGAGCAATCGGCTCGCGCAATCAAAAGAAAGCAGAGAAAAGGGGAAAGAAAAAAAAAAAAAGTTGGGTACCGTGCGCCTGCGGCGCTACCTGTTCCCTACCCCCCCATGATGTACTTATGTATATTCCACCTGATTTTGACCATGTTTGCCGGTGTTTTCCGGTGTTGCCCGGTGAAGTCACGGTACTGTGTACTGTGTACTGTGTACTGTGTACTGTGTACTGTGTACTGTGTACTGTGTACTGTGTACTGTGTACTGTGTACTGTGTACTGTGTACTGTGTACTGTGTACTGTGTACTGTGTACTGTGTACTGTGTACTGTGTACTGTGTACTGTGTACTGTGTACTGTGTACTGTGTACTGTGTACTGTGTACTGTGTACTGTGTACTGTGTACTGTGTACTGTGTACTGTGTACTGTGTACTGTGTACTGTGTACTGTGTACTGTGTACTGTGTACTGTGTACTGTGTACTGTGTACTGTGTACTGTGTACTGTGTACTGTGTACTGTGTACTGTGTACTGTGTACTGTGTACTGTGTACTGTGTACTGTGTACTGTGTACTGTGTACTGTGTACTGTGTACTGTGTACTGTGTACTGTGTACTGTGTACTGTGTACTGGCTGTCCGAAAGACCTGAAAATGACCCTTGTTTACGAGTATGGGTTCATATTTTGTGAAAATTTAAGTCACCAAAATTTTGTCCATTTTTCCGTATATCCCCCACCACAGCCCGGGATTTTCTCGGAAATGTAACATGACCCTGATTTTTCTGCCCCCCTTCACATACTTCCTGTAGGTACATTTTTTTGGACCCGATATCCATTTTTTCGGGAAATTTCCGAAAAGTTAGCGCGCGCCCTGGCCACGGGCGGTGGTGGGGCAGGGCTTTCGCTATCCATCACCTGGGGATGTCCCCCGAGATGGCATGATGGCATGATGGCATGATGGCATGATGGCATGATGGCATGATGGCATGATGGCATGATGGCATGATGGCATGATGGCATGATGGCATGATGGCATGATGGCATGATGGCATGATGGCATGATGGCATGATGGCATGATGGCATGATGGCATGATGGCATGATGGCATGATGGCATGATGGCATGATGGCATGATGGCATGATGGCATGATGGCATGATGGCATGATGGCATGATGGCATGATGGCGTGATGGCGTGATGGCACCTTAAAATTTTTCTGCTCGCTGCGCTCGCGGAGGTTTACCTAAAAAAATTTTCCCGCTCGCTTCGCTCGCTGTGCGCTATTTTCTTCCTGCCTACGGTGCCATTTACAATGTCTAAGGAGATTCCCTTGCATTTTGCAGCCAAAAATGAAACTTGACCCAAGCTGCAAAATTTTGACCATTGTTATTTCAAAGCAACCCAACCGTTGCAACAGCCCCTGCTTCTAGAAGACGTATTGATTTTGTACCGTTCGTGTACGCAAGGCGCAAGACCAAGCACCGTTAATAAAGGATTATATTCCGTTTTTTTATCTCGCAAAGCTGACCCTTCGCCTCTCCACCTTGTGGCTGGCAGGGAGGCGCGCGCGAAGCGCGCGACGACCGCTTTCACCAGGCGGGAAAGCTCGGAATGTACTTTTTTCCAGGAAATTATTTTTTTTTGACCATCATGCCATTCAGGGGGAAAATCCCAAAGTTAGCAAAAGGCCTGTGTTTTCACGCTGAAAAACACCCCCAAAAAATCCTTGGACCGTCCTTGGACAGCACTGCCGCGATAGCTCCGACCACATTCTCGGCCATATTTTTGCTTAAAACCCCCGAAAAAGGGCCCCCGGAACCCCAATCTTTCCAAATTTCCACCTCATCCCCCCAAACACCGCAAAAACACGACAGAAAATCGTCTTAAAAAGCACACTTTTTTCAAAAAGGCTATTATGGAACCTCTATAAATTCCTATCCTAAATTTTTTCATCTACCGACCCTCCCCCGTGAAATTGTCCCCCCTGGGAGAAAAAGTGAGGGGGGGACAATATCACGTACCTACCCCCCCCCGTGTATATGTCCGGACCCATTTTGATGTGTATAGGGGAGATGCCCCGCCAACGTGCGGGGCCGAAAGCTCGGAATGGGTTTTTGCCGCTGTACACTGTAGTATACTACGGCATGTGCATATGTCCGAAAACATGTGTATATGTCCGAGCCTCGACCAACACGGACATATGCACAGGACATATACACGGGGGGGGGGTAGGTACGGCAAAAAGGGGGGACAATTTCTCGTACTGTAGGGGGGTGGCCGTTTTGGTGTGAAGAAGGGGGAGCAAAGGTTGTCCCTGCGACTCCCTTGAAATTGTCCCCCCCTGCCTTGAAATTGTCCGTCGGGGCAAAATACCGGTTTTTTGGGGGGGACAATTTCACGGGGGAGGGTCGGTACACCATTTTATTTTGAATACAGTTGGACAAGAAACTTGGCGACCAAAAAATATTGGCGGATTTTGGGGTTTTTTCTTGTAATTGGCGACTTTATTGCTCGCCAATATTATTTGGTAGGATAGTGGTTCTTAGTCACATTGGTTGGGGAGTAGCTTTTTTTTTTTCCCGCAATTTTTGGTAAAGTTTTTGTGCCTCCCTTCGACTCACCATGTGTATTTTTGGGTGGCTGCATGAGTGCGTGGCGCGGAGCTAATGTTCGACTTTCTTGAAAGATACGCTGCACCTGGTGCACTGAAGGGGCACCTTTTTTGTACTTGTGCTTTTTATACCAATAAGAACCGCCATCCCACCAAAGATAACTTGGCGACCAATTTTTTTTTGGATTTTGGGGGTTTTCTTGCAACTGGCGACTTTATTGGTCGCCAACATTACTTGTCCAACTGTATGTTGAAATACTGTATTTTATTTTTGAGAAAAGTTCGATTTCGGCCTCGAAAATTACCGTGACACCGATTTGTCACGGAATTTTGTCACGGATTTTTTTTGAAAGATTCGATTTCGTGACAAAAAAAAATCGATTTCGTGACAAACCAATTTTTTCATTGACACACAAAATTCGATTTCGTGACAAATCCAAAAATTCAGTGACAAAAAAATGTCAATGAAAAAATGGATTTTGTCAAGGAAACCGAACTTTTTGTCATGGAAAAAGTCGTGACAGAAATGGATTTTGTCAAGGAAACCAAACTTTTTGTCACGGAAAAAGTCGTGACAGGGCACTGGGTACTGGGTACACTGGACACAAGGATAAAAGTCGTGAAAGAGCAACCACAGCTCCACATGACAAACACAAAAGTGTCCAGTCACGTGGGGCATGCATGCACTGACACGGTGGCCCAGCGGACCCTTTTGGGGGTACCCCCGGGGGTACCCCCAAAAGGGGTACCCCGCAGGGTAGGGTACCACACAGGGTAGGGTCCGCGGGGGGTACCCCCTCGCGTGGGCTACCCCAGGGGGTACCCCACAGGGTTGGGTAGGGTCCGCGCGGGGTACCCTTTGGGGGGTTTGGGGTACCCCGAGGGGTACCCCCCAGGGTCCGCGGGGGTACCCCATGGGGTACCCCCGCGGACCCTGGGGGGTACCCCCCGGGGTACCCCCTGCACACCCGGTGGCTATTGCCTCCCAGGGAAAGGGACTCTCAAAAATTTTTTTTTGCCCTATATAGGCCTAATTTCGACGATTTGAGGCCATTAAAAGCAAAAATTGGCACTTTTGAGCATCTGTGGGGGTCTAAAACGCGGTTTTGCGCAGCCGATTTTTCGTGGTTTTTTTACCAAAGACAAGTCGATTTTTGACCAATTTTTCATGAAAAATGTGAAGGAAATCGCTTAGGAACTTAGCTGTGTACGTGTTCTAGCTACTGCATACACCGCGGGGTATAACCAAAATGACCGTATTTTGGCTGAAATTTCGACTTGACAATTTTTCCTCGATTTGGTCAATCTGAGGTTTTGTTTGGGGTTTTTGGGCCATTTTATGACCAACCACGCCCGCATACGTGGGAAATTACGCGCGCAATGACGACGTCACGGCGTGGGGAGCCCTCGTAATTACGAGGGGTGCTCCCGTGATCCTTTGAGGCCATTAAAAGCAAAATTTGGCACTTTTGAGCATCTGTGGGGGTCTAAAACGTGGTTTCGCGCCCGAAAAGTCGTGATTTTACCAAAGACGCGTCGATTTTTGACCCAAATTTTTTTTTCTTCTCGCCCAAAATCGGGCGTGGTGGGTCATAAATGGCCCAAAAAATACAAAGCCTCAATGAGCAAATTGTGAAGAAAAAAAAAATTGGTCGAAGTTTTGGTCATTTTTACCATGTGGCAACAAATAGAATGCAGGTATCAGTATCAGTGGGATTGTTCGTGCAGTGATGTTCTCGTACCTGGAGAGTAGGCCGAGCGAGTGCTGCAAGGTATGTTTTTAAGCCCCGGTTTTTACACCCCCCCGCTCCCCCTTTTCGCCTTTGTCCCGCTCGGATGTAAATCGAAGCATATTTTTATTGTCAAAATTGTCACTTTTACTTTTTTATCATGGCATCTCGTAACCTCTACAACTCTTTTACGTCAGGGAACCGGATGAGGTGCTACTTCCGGACTGAGGAAGGGCAGTCTTTTACTTTCTTTTTTGCATGGAAGAGGTACGGAGCGGCTTCTTGTTTGTTTGTTTGATTTTTTTTGTTGTAGTCTCTACTTTTGCACTCAATTTCTCTCAACAGGTACCCGAACCGACGACCCTTCATCGTGACAGCGAAACAGTGCCGATGGAAGAGCTGGTGCAATTATTGCAAACCGGGTGGGGACCGCAAAAGTTGGGTTTTTAAACCAATTTTTCCATTAACCCACCCCATAGACCGCCCCAATTCTTATGAAACTCTTAGTCAGTCACTGCTATAGCCATTTAACCCAGGGAGCATAGCTAGTGCAAAAAATTCGACTTCGGGATCCGGAAAGTCTGTCCTCTGCTCTTGCGGAGGACTACAGTAGGCACAAGAAAATATCGCGTTCCCCCAGAAAACCAATTTTTGTCACAGTAATTTTTGCCCAGGGCATGCTCTTGAAGCATGGCGGCTTGGTGTGAGAAGGGGCAGTGTATTGTTTTGTTCTAGATTTCAACGGTTGTTAGAACGAGTCAAGTGGATGCTTATCTAAACACTGACTTTAGTACAGACCCGAGAGATCAGATATGACTTTGAGGAAAGAACAAAGCAATGCATCTGTACCCGCACGCCAGGTTGTAGTGACTCCAGAATTTTCTTAAGTTTGCGCGAAAGAGAGCGGGGGCAACTCCTTTGTGTCATGAGTCCGCTGTGTAGCACAAAGCGAGGAACCTTAAAACACTACCTGCGTGGTGGCTGAATTCACATCCCTTAGAATTACCAGAATTCAGCCTTTGTTGAAGTAACGTACATACTTGTATGTGCGTGTCACGCTTCTCCACCCTTAAATGGGTGCACTGCTTCACTGCAGCGGGTAAGCCTCTCTCGACTAGTGCGAACTTAAGAATGTTCTGCTGCAACTTACCAAAATCGATTTTCTCACCCCAAACACCCGCAACACCCCACCTGCTACTTCGGTAGCCTGTGTTGTTGGGAGTTGGTTCTCATGTTGATCCCCAGTGACTGTCTTGCACTGCTTCTTCTGAGCCCAACGCTGTTTGGCCTGTCGACGGGGTAATAAATACGAAGACAGGGGGGCGGTGCCAACAATTTTCCGATGATGTAACGTTTATCTGATTGATTTATCGTTTGATATACCTTGTGTGTCCTTCTTCATGCACACCAAGCAACATATATTGAACGGTATTTTCAAGCGATACTTCGTTATGTCATCGGGGGGCGGACCCCGCGCGGACCCTTGACTCTGGCACTCTGGCTGTACCTGTGTACCTGTGTACCTGTGTACCTGTGTACCTGTGTACCTGTGTACCTGTGTACCTGTGTACCTGTGTACCTGTGTACCTGTGTACCTGTGTACCTGTGTACCTGTGTACCTGTGTACCTGTGTACCTGTGTACCTGTGTACCTGTGTACCTGTGTACCTGTACCGGGGGTACCCCATGGGGTACCCCCGGGGGTAGTCTGGGGGGTACCCCATGGGGTACCCCTCAGATTTGGGGGGTACCCCATGGGGTAGTCTGGGGGGTACCCCCCGCGGACCCTACCCTAAGGGTAGGAATGGGCCACCGTGTGAGGAGATAATGATCCAACAATTTACAAGAAAGATTACTTAACCTACTGCTGGAAATTGCCAGGTCGTAGTAACACACAAAGTGTGCCTCCGTTCGGGAAGACCGGATATTCTAGAGACCAAAAAAGCCTCAAGAATATCTTCCGGTAGTCAAGGTATAACCGAATGAACGGCCCAAGACCCCCGTGGAGAAGTTAAATGTGTAATGCTATCAGGTAGAAACTGCGAACACTGTCTTACCCTCCTCAATGCATGGTGGAAGATGTCTTCACAACAAATATCCTGTACCCAGGTACCAGGTTCCCAGACCCACGTAGTACCACGTCGCAGTACTACGCAAAATTTACCACCAGACCCTGTCTTCGTGCACCTGAAGTACAACGCCGCAGACAGGCCAAACATGCGTTGGACTCAGGAGGAATGCCTACTGTGCAGGTATCAAACATGAGAACCAACTCCCAGCAACAAGGGGCGCTTTTTGGCGGGCGTTGTTGAGGGTGTTTGGGGTGCAAAGTTTTCCACAATTTTGATGCGCGGGTACAGAAGTGTTATCTTGTTCTTTCATCTCTAGGAATGTAAATGTCAATCGCGTTTAACTACCACTAGGGCTTGTTCAGTGAACCCACGAGGGGTCGAAGGGGGTTGGTTATCCCATATCTATCAAAGGTTGTGTCGACCAGGCTAAACCACTATGTTACGCTGTACGTTGTTAAATCCGAAGAAATAACACTTTAGCAGCCGCAGGAAGTTTGCTAAAAAGAGTGCCTCACGCTACACAAACCACCACCCGCGATTGACTTAGATGTTATAACAAAGAGAATTCAGAACAAAACAACACCCTGCCCCATACACACTAAATTGTCATGCTTCAAGAGCATGCCTGGGCCAAAATTACTATGACGAAAAGGCAACAAGACCACCCACAAGGAGTGTGAATTGTGCACTGATTTTCTGGGGGAACAAACAATATTTTCTTGTGTCTAGTCCTCCGTGAGCAGAGGACAGACTTTCCGGAAGGTTTCCAAAGTCGAATTTCTTGCACTAGCTATGCTCCCTGGTTAATGGCTATAGCAGTGACTGACAAAGTGTTCCCACCCCCCTTTCCACCACCATAATAACCGAACTCTGCTTATCAAACCACGATCTGAATTTGCTTCCGTCGCATGCGCTGGTGGATTTGATCTGTTTTGGTGTGTGTAATGGAATGTATGGGTGAGGGTTGGGGTATTAGGTATAGAAACTTGCGCACCCATTAATTTTTTACCGAATGAAAATGAAATCTGCAATGAGTGTCTGCTGCATATCATTTAGTGGGGCTGGCCTCTGGCCAGAGGCGTGCAAGCCTGGCCGTGTTCGCGATATACTAAGTCTTGCATAATCATAAAGTTATCATACCTTGTGTCTCTGCCCTTCGGTTTCTAGACAGCTCAAGAATGGCCTCTTTTGTGTTTGTCAAGTGGCTGTCTGGTCACTTTTCAGTGACTGGCGGGTTGGCTGTCACGACTTTTTCCTTGACAAAATCCATTTTTTTTCAATGACATTTTTTTGTCAATGAAAAAATGGATTTGTCACGAAATCGAATTTTTTTTTGTCAATGAAAAAAGTCATTTGTCACTAAATTGAATTTTGTGTGTCAATGAAAAAATCGGCTTGTCACGAAATCGAACTTTTTTTGTCACGAAATCGAATCTTTCAAAATAATTCCGTGACAAAGTACCGTGACAAATCGGTGTCACGGGTATTTTCGAGGCCGAAATCGAACTTTTCTCATTATTTTTTTACTGATATCCTTTCTTGGACCCTGCTCTGCCTTGGCAGTCGTGGCTAGCGTCATGTTCGTCTGTTGCACACAAGAAAGAAGAGAGACACCGGGTCTCATTTGGCATCTGTATCTCAAGAGTTTGGCGTTGTTGTACTCTTGTGGCTTGCCGTTACATGGAAGCGTCTCCCTAGTTGCCACTTGTTGCGTTCATTTTGTCTTTTCTTTGCCTTTTTTTTTGTAATACCTCACAACACGCTTTCTTTGTCTTTGCCAGCACAGTGTATCACACAGGCGCTGCTTAAATGGTATCACGTGGGCGCCATCTAGGAGATGCTGGCTCCAAACAGGATACCGTAAGAGAGTGAACGCTCCCCACGATGTGTGAGTGAAAATGGAACAGCTTTTCAAAACAAAACCCTGTTTGGTGCTTTCGGAAGTCGGTTAACGACCTGTCGGTGACCTGTCAATATCGACCCCTCCAGGAGCACCACTCTTACAAAATATTTGGCTCCTACCACTGCTTCTTGTCTTTTCCAACTTTAAATTGTTTACACGATGTGAACCATCATCCCAACAGCCGTCTTTGTAAAGAGACCACCCACCTTCAACCCAGCATGTTCCAACGTGAGAAGATGTGTGTGCACGAGAGGCACATTCATCTTTCAGGGTTTCTTTTATTCGTCGCGACATGTTGAAGTCAGTTTCTATCATAGTGGTACTCATGTTTGACCACAATTGTGAACAGCAAGCTGAGCACGCACGTCAGCCAGTTGTCGCCTCATGTTGATTTGGTTGACACTGCGTCTGTTTACTACTTAGCCTTCCCACTGGAATGAGCCTGCGACACATTTCTTATGCATCGTTCAGCCACTATCCTGTTACGTGGAAGCGGCGAAGGATGTTTCAACATAATGGGCGTCAGGCAGTGACGACATGCAGTCACTTTCAACAAGAAACTAAGAAGAAACCTCAATACCCACATACCACACCCACATATTGGGCCATATTCTGCGCAAGAACTTACCCCTAATAGTCATCAGCAACCACCCACACACCCTGTCTTGTCCCTTCTCTTGCATCCCCTCTGTGCCACACCACACACCATCCAGCATTCTCCCTGTGTCCCACCCCGCTTCCCACACGATGGCCACATGCGGGATCCAGTCGCTGACACTGCTGCTGTGCGTGGTGCTGATTCTGTCGACAGGTGCGATCATCGGTGGCTTCACGTTGACAACATGGGACGACCTTTTGGAAAAGGCACGTGACACAGGCGATGAGGGCTTTGGGATGTGTCTCGACAGTGGTACGGCGGACATCGAAACTGTCTCGTCGCGCTACCTCCGCTCTGTCCTTGGCGGTGTGGAGACGGCAGTGGTGGAGTACCTGAAGATGCCTGAGCAGCTTGTCACGACAATTGCACAACTGGCACAAGCTCATCACCCTAATGTCAGCACCAATCCTGCTTTCGGAGACGTCATGCGTCCGGCAGTCAATGCCGCTTTCAAAGCTGCTGTGATTGCAAACCGTGCGGGTGTGAAAGGCATAGATATTCTTGTGCACGAGACGTACCCTTGGTGTCAGGCACATCAGGCCGTGGACGAGGGGGATCGGGCAGTTTGCAGGATGGGGGAATAAGGTGGGGTATACAATGCACACGGGTGTGAATGGAACTGATAAAGGCTTGGATGGCCAATACAGTATTACCTTATTTGAAGGGAGAGACCCTAAAACGTACCAGACAGGCATATCGGATTACAACCTGGTCACCGAAGCGAACGCCCTCGGTGGTCCAAGAGACCCGACACTGCCGTGCACGTTTGGTGTGAACTACTCAAAAGGTGAGTTCCAAGGAAACTGTTTCTATCCTATGAAAATGATAGAGAACGCTGATGTTGCTCACCTGCGCGGCAAGCAAATGCGCTACCTGCAGGCGGATGATCCACCACTGTATCCTGCTGACGAGCTTGTGTATGCTCCCATGGCGACCAGGTGGGAGTACACCTCCTGGGAGCTGACGTACACCTACACCCACCCAGAGATGTACACGATGTACCCAAAGCAGGGGAAACGTGTTGGGATGGCGGCTGCAACTGTGACATCATTCGGAGTGGTGGAAGCGGTGAAGAACCAAGTGCTTCCCACTGGCACATCACTCTACATCGTTGAGAAAAATACGGAGACACAGTCAGTTGGGACAGTTGTGGCGTACAACAGAGGACGTCATGTCACACTTGTGTACACCTACTTCCCGCCGCCGGTAGGCATCTGGAATGACATTGCAACAGCCATTAACATCACGAACCACTCAATGGAAGACGCAACGTTGCACATCCCATCAGTGATTGCAGAGCACGGGCGGTTTGTGTTCACACACCCTCAGAACTACAGAGACCTTGTGGAGAAGACAGAAGACTCATTCGTGAAGTGGTCTGACTCGAACAGCTCAGAGTACTGGACAATGACGTCAGAAATCAAACACAAAAGAACGATCTTATGGTACGCCAACCTTCTTGTGCCGAGAGAGTCTGTGATGGAGACGATTGATGCGTCGACGAATGCAATCCGTGCGAAGGTGGCAGCAGACTTGTCCTCTGCAGACGCACAGAAGGAGGATGCGGTGATTGTGATGGTGGTTGTGACAAGTGTGGCGATTTCAGCACTCCTGGCCATTGCTGTTGTGTTCACACGCTACATCACGTCACCTCTGCTGAAGCTTGGAGGTGAGATGGCAAGTGTGGCTGTGATGGACCTGGAGGCTGTGGACACAGGCCGTGCAGTGTCGCAGCTGAGTGAAGTGGGGATGATGCAGCGCAGCTTTGTTACCATGGTGGCGAACCTGGTGGAGTACCGGAACTACATGCCGCAGAGTGTGCTTGTCAACGACAGTGATCACGAAGAAGTTTCCGACACCGAGTCCACAGGGGACACCAAGTCTCAGTCTGCATCCCATTCGAAGATATCGCACTCGATGGCCCCAAGCTCCACAGAGGGGGTACAGAACCAGAAGGCACTGCTGCGTGTGGAAGGTCTGAAGAAGAAGAAAGTGTCGCTGGCACACATGAACGTCGTGTCGTGGCATGACTTCTGCAAGAACCGCAAAGACTCAGAAATTCTCGCTGCACACGGTGGTGTGATTGAGGCGATCCTGGTGGCAGTGCAGCACAACAAAGGTGTGTGCGACACGTTTGCAGGAGACAAGATGCTTGCCACCTTCAACGCTTTCGTTCCGAGTCCCACACACCGTGTTGCCTGTGTGAAGGCTGCACACGAAGCAGCAACAGCACTTGGGGATGTGCACAGGATATCTTACGGGTGCACATCAGGCGAGGCACGTGTCGGTAACATGGGTTGCAACGGGATGAAGAAGGTGTCGATTCTTGGACAGTGCATGTCGTGGGTGGTTGTGCTCGAGCGTTGGAACAAGAAAGAGAAACTGACTGGTGTCATTGACCGTGCTGTGTCGTGTGAGGTGGAGGGACAGGTGGTACTGCGTTGTGCAGGTGCGGTGCTGTTCGAAAAGCTGAGTGAGAAGGCACAGGTTGTGTATGCTGTGAAGGGTTTGTGCAGCGTCGCCAACGAGGAGTGGATGTACCAGCTGGAGTCGGCAGCAAACAACCCTCACGCACTGTGGAACGAGGTTTTTGAGCACATCATCAAACAGGACTTTGAGCAGGCTTCCACTCTGCTTGACGGTGTGGCTGCTGACAAACGTGATGCATACGAACAGCTCATCAGATACGTGCAGAACAAGACTTACGTGCCAGAGGTCGTGATCATGCACTGATGGGCATACTGTTGCATTATTTTGTCATTTGTTGTTGTTCGGGTCTTCAGGGATATTGTTTTCACACTTACTACTTTGCGGTTAGCCCCAAGGGAAGACACCCTTCTTCAGAAGCCAGATCCCACCTACCCCCTCCTTTTCTACCCCCACACTTCACGTGAAACTCAAGTCGACGAGGCTTTTGTGACCTCAGGAAGGGTGGGTTTCCACCCACCTCTGATAGTTAGGTCTGCCTAGTTGCTTTCAACACGTGATGGCAATTTACGACGTAATCATTGATAAGAAAGAACCAAATGTATATTATGGCAGCATATAAGCAACTCCTTCTCAGCGTACACTATTCCAAACAAGTTTTGAAGGGGGGGAAAGGTTGTTGAAACCCTTTTTACTGATTTTTTTTAGAGGCGTTTGCACTTCAAACTTCTCTTTTTATCCTGAGATCATTCGTGATTGACAAGTTCTCCCCCCGAACATTCGTTATTTTTCTTTTCAGAAAAATATTCGACAATTCTCTTATGCTGACAACACGTGGTGGAACACCCCCGTTTCGCCCTCGAATACTTCTTCATGAATGGTGCTCCTGAAATAAAAAATACCAAGTACGTATAGGCACTAACCAAAAGAAAACCGACGCAGGAGCTTTTCTTGGAACTGTTTTATTCTCCCCACCCCAACAACATCACATTTCAGAAAAACATTGTTTTTTCATTTTTGTTCACTTTCTTTTCTTCTCCCTCACACCTGTTTGCTGTGAATTAAATTTTTTCGTTTGCAGGCATGCAGCATCCCAACAGCCGTCTTGTAAAGAGACCGCCCATCTTCAACCCTAGTGTGTTCCTGCGTGAGAAGATGTGTGTGCACGAGAGGCACATTCATCTTTCAAGTTTTTCTTTTATTTGTATGCGTCAGGGCTATTTCTAAAAACCTGTCCCTGTCCCTGATTTTTGGAAAATGAAAGTTGCCAAAAAATTTGCACGGGGCTTATATACAGGGCTGCCAAAACATTTGCACGTACTACAGTACTTACAGAGAGGGGGGTGGGCTTTCTGCTTGAAGAAAGTTGCCGATTTTTTTTGTGTTGAAAAGTTTTCTTCCAGATTGTGCAAATAACGGGGGTTTTGGTGTATTCTGAAAAATCCTAGAGGGCGCACCAGGCCGCCTGCCGGAGGCGCTATGAGGGGGTTTCTTAGAAAACTTGTTCTCTACACTAGCATCACACTGGTACCGTACTCATTTTAACAAAAACCAAGAACTTGCCCAATTCTGCAAATTGACCCCACCACAGAACGGACGGATTCTGGAAATGCAAATGCCGGTGCTTTCGCGCATTTTCATGTTTCAGCATCTGGGGGAGAAAATCTGGGTTGTGGGATTTACCTTGGCCCCTTCACCTTACACTCATTTTGACCAAAACCAAGAACTTGGCCATTTCGGCAAATTGACCCCACCACAGCGCGGACAGATTCCAGAAATGCCAATCGCGGTATGTTTTGGGGCTGAAAAATTTTCAGGGTAAAATTTTTTTGAGCAGCATTTTTTGGCCGAAAATGGGCTCCACGTATTAGTGACCGGGCTCATATTTTCAAAAAATTTAAGTGGTCAAAAAATTGTCCAATTTTCGAGATTGGCCCCACCACTGCGCGGGTGAATCCCAAAAATGCAAATAAGGACGTTTTTGGCACAAAATAAATCTGCCAAAAAATTTGTGTCCCGGATTGGATTTTGGGCCCCCCGGACCCCATATTTAGAAATAGCCCTGGTATGCGTGTGCTTGCAATTCCGCGACATGTTGAAGTCAGTTTCTATCATAGTGGTACTTATGTTTGACCACAATTGTGAACAGCAAGCTGAGCACGCACGTCAGCCAGTTGTCGCCTCATGTTGATTTGGTTGACACTGCGTCTGTTTACTACTTAGCCTTCCCACTGGAATGAGCCTGCGACACATTTCTTATGCATCATTCAGCCACTATCCTGTTACGTGGAAGCGGCGAAGGATGTTTCAACATAATGGGCGTCAGGCAGTGACGACATGCAGTCACTTTCAACAAGAAACTAAGAAGAAACCTCAATACCCACATACCACACCCACATATTGGGCCATATTCTGCGCAAGAACTTACCCCTAATAGTCATCAGCAACCACCCACACACCCTGTCTTGTCCCTTCTCTTGCATCCCCTCTGTGCCACACCACACACCATCCAGTATTCTCCCTGTGCCCACCCCGCTTCCCACACGATGGCCACATGCGGGATCCAGTCGCTGACACTGCTGCTGTGCGTGGTGCTGATTCTGTCGACAGGTGCGATCATCGGTGGCTTCACGTTGACAACATGGGACGACCTTTTGGAAAAGGCACGTGACACAGGCGATGAGGGCTTTGGGATGTGTCTCGACAGTGGTACGGCGGACATCGAAACTGTCTCGTCGCGCTACCTCCGCTCTGTCCTTGGCAATGTGGACACTGCGGTGAAGGAGTACCTGAAGGTGCCCGAGCAGCTTGTCACCACACTTGCAAACCTGGCGAAGGCTCACCCCCCAGATGTCAGCACCAGTCCTGCCTTCGGGGATACAGTTATGCGCCCGGCAGTCATGTCAGCTTTCAAAGCTGCGTATAGAGCAGGGGTAGATCAGCTCATGTTTGAAGCGTACCCTTGGTGTAATGTACACCCTGTTCCGTGGATTGCGGGGACTGGAAACTTCTCGGGCTGGGGCTCCCAGGTGGCGCACAGAATCAGCAAGTCGTCCGGTGGGGTGCTACCTGTGGATGGGTCACCGGTGTTCATGGTGTTTGAATCGAGGCATTTCAACATGCAGTTCGGTATGTCTGACTTTGGTGTCTTCTCTGAGGCGAACGAGCTTGGGCAGGTCAAGAACGTGGCTCTGCCGTGCAACGCTTTCCCCGACTACAACAAGGGCGAGGCGCGGGGCCTCTGTCTCTACCCTCGGCAGTACCTCGAGACTGCAGAGGTGGTTGCTGATCGTGGGAGACAGCTGCACAACGTCCACGCTGGTGATCCTGATCTGAACCCTGCTGATGAGCTCGTCTACTCTCACATGCAGACGTCGTGGGATTTCACATCCTGGTCTCTCAGTTACACCTACACCCACCCAGAGATGTACACGATGTACCCAAAGCAGGGGAAACGTGTTGGTTCTGTCAGTGCAACTGTTACGGCAGAGGGGGTAAGGGACGCAGTACGGAACCAACTGCTTCCCACTGGCACGTCACTCTACATCGTTGAAGAAGACCACAGGACACAGTCAGTTGGGTTGGTTGTGGCGTACAACAACGGGCGTCACGTCAAGCAGGTGCCTACCTACTTCCCACCTCCTTTGAGTATCACAGTTGACATTGCTTCGACCATCAACATCACGAGCCACTCAATGGAAGACGCAACGTCGCACATCCCATCAGTGATTGCAGAGCACGGGCGGTTTGTGTTCACACACCCTCAGAACTACAGAGACCTCGTGGAGAAGACAGAGGACTCATTCGTGAAGTGGTCTGACTCGAACAGCTCAGAGTACTGGACAATGACGTCGGCGATCGAGCACAGAGCCCTCTTGTGGTACGCCAACCTTCTTGTGCCGAGAGAGTCTGTGATGGAGACGATTGATGCGTCGACGAATGCAATCCGTGCGAAGGTGGCAGCAGATCTGTCCTCTGCAGACGCACAGAAGGAGGATGCGGTGATTGTGATGGTGGTTGTGACAAGTGTGGCGATTTCAGCACTCCTGGCCATTGCTGTTGTGTTCACACGCTACATCACGTCACCTCTGCTGAAGCTTGGAGGTGAGATGGCAAGTGTGGCTGTGATGAACCTGGAGGCTGTGGACACAGGCCGTGCAGTGTCGCAGCTGAGTGAAGTGGGGATGATGCAGCGCAGCTTTGTTACCATGGTGGCGAACCTGGTGGAGTACCGGAACTACATGCCGCAGAGTGTGCTTGTCAACGACAGTGATCACGAAGAAACCTCTGACGTGGAAATGTCACACGACCGAAAATCACACTCTGCCTTGTCATACGCAGGCGCACGTTCGCAGCATTCGCACTCTTCACCACCCACGTCTACGGAACTGACACACAACCAGAAGGCACTGCTGCGTGTGGAAGGTCTGAAGAAGAAGAAAGTGTCGCTGGCACACATGAACGTCGTGTCGTGGCATGACTTCTGCAAGAACCGCAAAGACTCAGAAATTCTCGCTGCACACGGTGGTGTGATTGAGAGGATCCTGGTGGCAGTGCAGCACAACAAAGGTGTGTGCGACACGTTTGCAGGAGACAAGATGCTTGCCACCTTCAACGCCTTCGTTCCGACCTCGTCGCACCGTGTTGCCTGTGTGAAGGCTGCACACGAAGCAGCAACAGCACTTGGGGATGTGCACAGGATTTCTTACGGGTGCACATCAGGCGAGGCACGTGTCGGTAACATGGGCTGCAACGGGATGAAGAAGGTGTCGATTCTTGGACAGTGCATGTCGTGGGTGGTTGTGCTCGAGCGTTGGAACAAGAAGCACAACCTGCCTGGTGTCATTGACCGTGCTGTCTCACGTGAGGTGGAGGGGCATGCGATGGTTCAGTGTGCAGGTGCGTTATTGTACATCAAAGCAAGTGAGAGGGCACAGGTTGTGTATGCTGTGAAGGGTTTGTGCAGCGAAGGCAACGAGGAGTGGATGTACCAGCTGGAGTCGGCAGCAAACAACCCTCACGCACTGTGGAACGATGCTTTTGAGCACATCATCAAACAGGACTTTGAGCAGGCTTCCACTCTGCTTGACGGTGTGGCTGCCGACCAACGTGATGCATACGAACAGCTCATCAGATATGTGCAGAAGAAGACTTATGAACCGGAGGTCGTGGACATGCACTGAGGTACTAAAATGAATGCCTGACTTGCGGGTCACATGTCAACTTGCAAATGGCCGTCGCCACCGCACAGACGTGTCTCTGCGTTGTGTGCATCATTGTGTGACACTTTTTCGATTATTATGTGTCCCTTGAACAATGGCTTGGGCACACCTTTTTTTCCCATTCTAAGTAAACAAGTCTTGTGCCCCCCCCACTCAGGGTATTTCCTAAATCTGGCCGGAAATAAATTAGGCGTAAAGGAAAAAGGAGTTAGGAAATACCCTGGCACTGCAGTGTTCTTCTCCACTCTCGTGACTTCTTTTCTGTTAATAGAAAGCATGCTACGTTAACTGCACCACCCATAGCGCTCATTCATGTGGCAATCTTTGTCTCACACTTTTCCAAAAGATCTTAATTAAGACATGAGTGGAAGTGTTAGAAAAAAATCTTAGTAATATCTTAGTTTCGGTGTTTTTCTTCTTCTTCTTCTTTTTCCACCAAGAATTCTGTGTTTTATACTTTTCTTTTACATTTTCCCCCCATGCTTTGTGATTGTGAAGTTTCGAGCGATTTGGTGTGCCTGCATTTGTGGATGCACTAGATGCAGAAGAAGACATGGGAAAACGAATGTGTCTTTGTGGCACATTCATTTTGCAGGTCTTCTTTCCCCCTCTCCACCAGACCAAGACGTAGGTGTGCGCGTTGCACGCTGTACTAGCAACTGTACTGCCTCGTCCTGGTCCTGTCTGAGGTAGCAAGACCACTGCTCGGAGCATCTTTTTTCTTCTTTTTTTGGGTCCCCAACCTGGGGTCACCCAGTACCCAGAACCCCATTGTTTTTGTTAGCCCCTTTCTTTCTCTAGGTATGAATGAACAGAGAGTACCAGGGAAGGATAGGCAAAGTTCACCCCCTACTTTTAGTGTCAGTGGACAAGCACGACAGGCTTAGACTTATTTCCAAACTTTCTCTCTTCGCTGCACTGCAGTGAAAGAACGAAACAAAAAAGGTGGGAATTTACTTCATACCCACGTCACTGCAACCTATTTGCGATCATGGTCATTATCGCAAATATTATTGTAGGTTTGAATGGGTTTGTATGAAGCTTTTTGTTAATTTTTCACTGTAAAAGCAAGCCATTAGGCAAAATAACGAAAATTCTACATTGAAATTTAGTAAGTACGTGAATCTGGCTTTCTTCCAGTTCACAGAGACACAACAAGAACATAAAAAACAGGAGATTATTTTCCCGGCTTTGTGTACAAACAAACTCAAGCTGTGAAATTGTTTCTGTTCTTTTCTTCTTTTCGTGCCGAAACCTGTTACAAAAAACTTGACCCAAAGTTTTATTACCGACTACCTATTGTCTATACGAACATAGCATATTGTCGTGCCAATGCACAACTTTCATCCTTCTTTCTTTGTGTTCATCATTATTGGACTGATCTACGAATGTCCCTTTTCTCTACCTCTCCACCCCTCTCCCTCTTGTTCGCTATCATGAAGCCTAGCCCTCAAGGTCCCACACGACCGAGGTTTCGGGTGCATTGATCGCGCTTTGGGTCGTATTTGGTGCTTTTGTTGCACCAGCCCACTTTATTTTATTCTGTTCCTTTTAATTCGTTGTGCACACCGAGGCACATACATCTTTCAAATTTGCCTTTCCCACTCCATACGCGTTCTGTGAATAGAAACCATACACTCATATCCGGCTCGTTGCACAACAAGTTTTTTTTTTATCGGTGCTCTCCAAAAAGAGACCCCTCTTTCCGCATTGTTTCAGTTAAGAAATTTGTGTCTTTCCACGTTCAATTCATCTTTCACGTGGCAGATATAAAAAATCAGTGAAAAATTCCGAGTAGGTATTAATTTAGATAGGAAAAGCTATGTCAACAGCTATGTGTCCCCTTATTTTACCTGTAAATACTAAGGATATAGGAAGGAATTCACTAATATCTGTCTCTAAACCCATTACCAAAAAGGGGGGGGAGGAAAGGGGGGTGGAGGCTTGTCGCCCCCTCCGAACACTCTAAATAGAGCGCGAAAGAGCTTCACGATCCGGGTCGTCTGCGGCGACGCCGACTTTCTCGCAGAAACCCCCCTTTTTTGAGTGACCCTATTGACCTCCGTGATGAGTCTCTCCAAAAGTTACAGACAATTGTCCGCCTGTTCCTCCTCTTCCTCCTCCGTCTCGCTCTCATTGTCCTCCTGGGGTGCCGGTGATGCAACTACAGGAGTAGTAAACGGCTGACACCCCTTTTCTCCTGGTGGTTCTCTTCTGCATATGGAGAGACATATGCTTCGAGCTCCACACCTCGCGCATCCAGTACCTCGCGTCCCACCCTTTGTCCCCCTGCCAGTGAACCCCTGCATACACCTGCAGCTCGGCGAAGTTTTTTAGGACTCGGAAAGGCCGGGTTTTCAGCTCCTGAGCGAATGCTTTGGCTGCTGATTCCATTTCCCCCTGTTGTGTTGTTCTGTGGGTGGTTATATGGGTGTTTGTGAGGATTTCCTTGTATATCCTTAGTATTTACAGGTAAAATAAGGGGACACATAGCTGTTGACATAGCTTTTCCTATCTAAATTAATACCTACTCGGAATTTTTCACCGATTTTTTTTTTAACCCTTTAGACCCCAGATGGACATATATGTCCAAGCAAATCCCGACGAGCAATGGGAAAAGTTCTACTCATTTTCGTAAAAACATTTTTTATATTTTGAAATATTTCGCGCTGATCTTTCAAAAGAAGCAAGAATCGAAAAGTTTTGTGCATCGGATATTTATTTGGATGCTGGGGGGAAGGCGGGACCGCCACGGAAAATACTGTTTTTTGACCAACACCCCCTGAAATAACCCTCCTAATACTACTAGGCGATTACTGGGGTTCTACTCATTTTCAGAAAAACATTTTTTTATATTTTGAAAGATTTTTCACCGATCTTTCAAAATACGCCATCTAAGAACACTTTTATGCATCTGGGTTTTCCTTGGATGCCGGGGAGCGTGAAAAAGTACTGAAAAAAGGTCACTTTTCAGAGCCTCCATGTGATCAAAAATTTTCTACTCGTTTTCGTGAAAACACTTTTTTTGTGTGGAAAGATTTCGTTCGCATCTTTCAAAATACGCAAAAATCGAAAACTTTATTGCATCTATGATATCCTCGGATTTTGGTGAGATTTTACCACCAAAATCATGGGTTTTAACGTTGCTAAGGTCGTCAGGCGAGTAGGGTTGATAAGTGGGGTTCTACTCATTTTCGGGAAAAGATTTTCACATTTTTGGAAAGATTTGATGTCAAATCTGTCAAAAGAAGCAAGAATCGAAAACTTTTGTGCATCTGAGTGCACTTTGGAAGTCCGTGAGAACCACCACCAAAATCACTGTTTTTTCTGACTATCCTTTGCCTTATTCCCACCCAAAACACACTATAAACCGGGTTTTCACTATTTTTTCGTATTTTAGGGTGCTTTTTTTGTGAATTTTCGGCACACAGGGTCGTTCTGACCCATTCTGGGGGTGTTTCGGACCTGTAGATGCCCAAAAACGTGAAAAAAATGCACTTTTACGTTGTGTAGTGGTGTTTCAGTGTAAATCGTTAGGGAAATCGATTTTTAGACATGCTGCTAACAGAGCTGCACTCATCTAAGTTGGGTTCTACTAGGACTTTTTGCTCGATTTTTTTTTCTTTGAAAAGATTTTGTGGCGAATCTTTCAAATAAAGCAGTTTTTGGGCGGCAATAATTTACTAGGGTTGTCTCGGCAGGTAGAGAGAGTAAAAAATCAAAAGGTCAATTTTATGCTCACCTCATTTTGGGGATAACATTTTTTTTCGAAAAAAAACTTAAAAAAATGGAATTGAAAGCCGTGTTCAAAATCTTTCAATTGCGGCCAGGTACGATCAAAAATTTGCATCTGGGGTCCCTTTACCGGTTGGAGAGCCCCAAAAACCAAAACTCAAAAGTGGGTCCAAAAAACGGCTTGGGGTCTAAAGGGTTAATGAACTCAGAAACTTAACTCTGAGTTCATTTAAAAAAAAAATCTTATAAAATACCAAAATTTTAATTAGTGAAATACCAATAAGCATGGATGTTAGCTTTAGGGGGGGGTCTTTCGCGGACGCTCCCACGTAGTTTTTTTTTTTGGCCCTTTTTTCGAACCCTTATTGGGCTCGTTAGTGTCCCTTTCAAGGTTTGTTCATATGCGTAGGGTACGAGGCATGTTCATCTTTCTTCGTGTTATGTGCACAGAGAAGGGGAAAGAGGGTTGCAAGGTGTGTCCCGACGTACCCCCCGTTAGCGTCCTCCAGACCGTTCGGCCAGACACTATCTGGACACCTATCAGCACAAAGAAGCCGTTTCAAAATGGCCAGAACGAACAGTTGAAAACAGTTCAAACAAAAGAGCCCCGCCCCTCCTCAACACATTTACCTCTATTTTTTTCCCCCTGCGTTGCGTGCGGTAGGGTGTACCCGAATTTGCGACGCGCTTATTATAGCATTTTGAATACTTTGGCAAACCCGTAAATGGGTGTTTCTGCCTGGTGTGCAGTATCGTAACTTCACTTCACGTCTTTGCCCTATTTCCTTTACACTGTCTCAAATGCGAGAGCCAGCCATCCCCAAGACACTTCTCCACACCACAGGGACATCACTACAATGCAGGCCATTGTGTTTCTCCTTCTTGGGGTAACCGGGAATGTACATCTTTTGTGCACAGAGCCGAACGACCTGCTGGACTTGTTGCGCAACGTGAACCCCACAGCGGACTACAGCTGTGTGTCGGGCACGCTCGATGCTGTGGTCTCTTCTGCTGCTATCGGAGACTCTGTGCTGTCCTTGGCACCAGAGTACCCTACACAGACCACGGACGTCTCGAACGCCACCAAGCAAGCCATCGCTGGCAAACGTCTGAAGGTGTACATTGAGTACCCCACCGCACCCCGCGCGACGTCCGTCCTGCAGCGTGCCGTCGTGGCTGAGGACGGCCTCTTTGCCACCCTCCAGAAGGGACGTCTCCTGAACCCCCACGCTGTCCCCTTCACCGACATGACAGGGGTTGTTTCTGCGGACAAGGTTTACCTCTTCTTTGCGAAGGTGGCAGGGTACGACACGGCAGTGGATGGGCTGCCGCCAACAGGTGTTGTGCCATTTCTCTTTCAGGCTGGCAGCATCCTGTTTGGAGCTACGCAGATTTCGAACTTCCGGACACAACGGTACGCACCGCACGCAGCATGGAGTGAGGTGCTTGCGGTCCTCCTCACATCTGTGGGGATCCTTCCTGAAGGAACCCAGCCGTCTGCGTTGAAGTGGTCTCCTGACGTCGTTCCTATGTACAACGCGACTGAAACACTTCCTAGCACCGCAGAGGTAGATGCAGTGACACGTGGTGTGACATGGTACGCAGTGGCAGGCATGCTTCCGGACAGTGCCAGAGTGATGGAGTCGATTCCCTTCAAAAAGGCGAACAAATTCTACCCTAAGCTGTTCAACGGGACAGCAACCGGGCGGATGGGTGTGTTCGAAGGGTTTCAGTCGTCGATCAACTCTGCGGGGACACAGCCCACATCGCTCTCCTTCCGTGGCGACTGCATGGCAGAGACGGCAATGTCCTTCGCAGTGCTGTCCGCCATCCAAGCAAAGAACCTCTCCACCACCGGCAGCAGCATGCTTCCCCCAGGCAGAGTCGGGCGCAACATCCTCAACTACGCCTGGGTGCACGGAGGGTTCTCGCAGCCGTGGGTCCCTGGGATTGGCCTGAACGAGGCTGGCAACTTCTTTGGGATGCTCTCCTGGTCGTCGCAGACGAACGTCTCGCAGCTGGAATACTACAAGGACGACACTGCGAGGGGGCTTATGGGGGGGATGGCTGCGTCGGCGTTTTTGGGTGATCGCCAGTGGGACGACACATTGGCGTTGGGCATTCTTGGAACGTTCAGGTGGACAGGCACCAACGGCTTTGGCCCGCAAAGCGGAGGGTTCGCAGCAATGACCGGCGGCTGGGAGACAACGTTCAACAAACCCGGCACCCCGCAGTACTCCCCACACTACCAAGGCTACATGTGGGCAGTCTACCTCTGGGGCTACAAGGTGTCTGGCTACCAGCCACTCTACGACAGAACCTACGCCGCCATCAAACTCATGATGACAAACTACCCAGCGAAGTGGATCCCCACCTCAAACGGCATCACCATGCAGAGGGCCCGCATGATTCTGCCTCTCGTCTGGTTGGTCCGCATTACGGACACAGAAGAGACCAGGGGCTGGTTGCAAACCATCATCGATGGGTTAATGACAAGACAGCAAGCATGCGGTGCCTTCATGGAGGAAGTCAGCGCCCCTGGGTGGGGTGGTGGCGCCAGAGTGCCAGACAACTCAAATTATGGAACATTTGAGGCACCCTTAAACCAGGTCAACACAGACCCGGTGGCGGATATGCTGTACACACAGAACTTTGCGTTGCTTGGCTTGCACGAGGCGGCAGCGATTCTCCCACAGTACCAGGCAGCTGCAGATAAAATCGCTGATTTCATGGTCCGCATCCAGGCACGCAGCACCGCGCACCCCGAACTGAACGGTGGCTACATGCGTGCGTTTGACTTCAGCAAATGGGAGGTGTGGGCGTCGGACGCTGACCTCGGGTGGGGTGCTTGGTCCATTGAGACCGGATGGACGCAGAGCTGGGTGACAGCAACCCTCGGGATGCGTGTCCTCAAAGTGTCGCTGTGGGAGAAGTCTCTGGAGAATGTGTCCGGCGTAAAGGAGGCGTTCGACGAGTGGCTGCCGTACCTCGATCTGTGATCGTCTCCGAACATTGAAAGGCGTCTGCATCTATAAAAGGCTTCTGCTGTGGGCGTGTGGTGTCGCTTCTTTCCTTAGACATTACCCTGTCCCCTCCCTTGCTCCCCCTGATTCTGGGAAGTGTGGCAACTGTGAGGGGAAGGGTGAACGCATAAAAGGAAGCGGCACCTCTTGTAACGTTGTAAATCGGAGCTTTTTAGAGATGTGTAGATGCAAGAAGGCACGGTTTTCAAAGTGTTCTCTTTCTTATGTACAGTGCACAACTGCGAACCGTCTTTAAATGAACGCAGGCTGCCATGTGTGATAGTATTTTTATGTGTCGCGTTTGTGTTCTCCCCGTGTACACTTTCAACTTTCGATTGGCTTTTTTTTTTTTTTTTGAGATTGGCACACTCATTTTCTTGTCGTGCTTTTTTTGTTGTGGATGTTTTCCCCAAATCTTTTCCCAGCTTGCTCGTAGACCGTCACCACAGCGTGATGCAGTCTGCTTCACTTCTCCAATGAACTGTTGAAGCTGACACGGCAGGTACGTGTCGCTGGGATGTAGCACTTCCCTTTATTATTGAGCAAAGTGCCCGCATCCAAAGAAAATGTCTGCACACGTTCTCTCTCAACTTCACTCTATTTTTTTGAAAGCCGCCCCATCTAGGCATGTCATGGGAAGGGTGTTTTGTGTTTCAGGTTTTCATTTTATTCAAAAGGGTTTCGCCTGGATCGACAAAGCAGCGCAGTGGGAACATATGTCCCAAAAAATGTGCCCCCCCCTGAATGTGAGGGCCCTTTTGGCTACATTATTTTCCCCTGTGTGTTTTTTTTGTTTGCTTTTGTTCGAGAAACCGTGTTTTCCGCTCACCTCCCCCTTCCACCCGGCAAAACCCCTATGTGAAAGTGACAGAACGTGACACCACAAACCCTGTCTACTATTCTACAGTGGTTTTGCACCCCTCCTCCCCCTTCCCCTTCCCCTTCCCCCATTTTTCAATTTCGACAGTTTTGATATTTTTTTTTATCGACAAACGACACATTCTCATATTCTCATATTTTTCAAAACTTTCATCATTTTGCACAAAACACTCCACGTTCTTATTCCCCTTTTTCATAGGACCGCAAAACAACTTTTGCGACCTACCCCTCACAATGTCGAAAGGCGAGAAGAATGCCGTTCAGGTCATGGTCCGGGTACGCCCTTTCAACAGACGCGAACTGGAGCTCACCCCGGAAGGGTTTCCACAGTCCGTTGTTCTTGGGGCCGCAAACACGGAATCCATCACGGTTCTGGATAATGCAGGATGCGCCCGGGATAAGATGGATTTCAATAAGGTATTTTGGTCGATCCCTGATGAGCAAGGACAATTCTGTGGGAAGGGTTTTGCCGACCAGGAGGACGTTTACAAGGAGACCGGGCAGAAGGCTGTGCAGACGTCTCTCTCTTACAAACACTCCTGCATCTTCGCATATGGGCAGACCGGGAGTGGTAAGACCTATACCATGCTCGGCGCACCCTCCAACCCTGGTATCGCACCTCGCATTGTTGACGAACTCTTTTCCGAGTTGGACAGCAAAAATTGGATGATCAAGGGGTTCCGCTTTTCCGTCGAAATCTCCTTCATGGAAATCTACAACGAACGCGTCAAGGACCTTCTCAGCGACGATGCCCTAGAAGAACAGAGCAGAAGCCCAGGGAATATGTCGCGTCGCCGTTCCACAAGGAAGATTCGTTCCTCGAGCGTTGCTGCGCCTATGCAGTTCTCTGACAACCCTTCTGCGACACACAACCCAAGCGATATTCGAAGCAGGGAATACAAAGATTTGAAGGTACGTAACTCTCCTACGATTGGAGTGTTTGTGGAAGGGTTGTGCAGGCTTGGGAGAGAGGACGGTGTTGTGACTGCAGAGGATGTGAAGAGGTTCATGCAGAGTGGAATGGAGCATCGTGCCACTGCGGAGACACAGATGAACAGCACCTCGTCGCGTTCGCATGCGATCTTCCAGCTTTGTTTGCGTGCAAAGAATGAGTCCAAAGGGATTTCGCGGTATTCCAACATCAACTTAGTGGACCTCGCAGGGTCTGAGCGTATTACGCTCTCTGGGGCAGAAGGGGCACGTCTCGTAGAGGCAACCAAAATCAACCTCTCCCTCTCCACTCTTCGCCGCGTGATCGACATTTTGATTGAAAATTCGCAAAAGAAGAGTGGACCTAAGCTGCGTCCTCCTTTCCGTGACTCCACTTTGACATGGATTTTGTCCGAATCTCTCGGAGGAAACAGTGTAACAATGATGCTTGCTACTGTATCCCCTTTTGAAGGAAACAGAGAGGATACTGTCAATACCTTAAGGTATGCGGAGAAGGCGAAGAGCATCGTGAACCATGTTCGTGTGAATGAAGAGAAGTGTAATGTGTTGCTGAGTGCGATGCAGCAGGAGATGGAGAATATGAGGCAGCGTCTGCAAGAGCAGGAGGAGACGAACCCAGACACGATGCTGCTGAGGGATCTGCAGGAGCGTGAGGAGGAGATGAAGCGAGCGGAGGAGGGGCGGGTCGTGCAGGAGATGGAGATTGCACAGCACATCAAAGAGCTGGAGCTGGCCGAGGAGCTGGCAAAACAGCAGGAGGAAGACATAGGTCGCCTCATGGACGAAAACGTGGAGACCAAAAAGCAGACTGCCATCAAAGAAGCACAGCGGGTCGAAACAAAGCTCGAGGAGAAACGGCAGCTAGCTGAAGCACGCACAAAGCGTGCACACGAAGAGGTGCAACAGCTCCAGCTGATGCAGTACGAGCTTGGTGAGCTCGAAAAAGCCAAGCAAGACCTTGTCAAGCGTGAAGAGCTCTTCCGCAGGGAGGTGCAGCTTGTGAAGCGCAAGCAGTTCTCCATTGCCTTCCAAAAGGCCTTCCAGAAGTGCACAGCTAGGTCCGGTACAGACCTTCTCTCCTCAGAGCTGACGCACACCAATGAGCGTGTGGGGCAGGCGTCCGTTGTCAGTGAAAAGACGTATGTTTTGTTTCTGTAGCTTCACTTTGTTTTGTGGGGTTTTTTAATGACTATTTGTAACGTACAGCGCGTCTGAGAGCCGTCAGATCTCTGCAAGAAACGAGGTGCTGCAGTCAAGCATTGCGCAGGTGGAGAGTGAGATCAAGCGCCTGGAGCAGCGCACAGCAGAGCAGATGCAGCGTGCGGAGGACAAGCTCTCGAACCTTGCGTCTGAGAAGAAGAGTGAAGAGCTCTGCGTCACCACTGTACGCGACCAGGTCAAGCAACAGCGCCGTAGGGAGAACGCTCTTTGCCAGATCATCATGAAGGAGAAGGAAGGTGTGCTACCTACCCCAGGCCAATCTGCGCCCATGACGAAATGATGTTCAATATTTACCACAAAAAAACACACACACAGGCATGACGAAAAACGCACACCAACTGGTGTCCAGAGAGAAGATGGTGCGCGACAGCGCTGCCAAGAAGCGCGAGCTCATCAAACAGGTACCACCCCCACCCCACCCACTCCACTCCACTCCACTCCGTCTCACCCTACTTCCACCCTACTTCGCCGACAGCTTCACGAGCAAATTGACGTTCTCGCAAGGGAGGTGCAGATTCTTGACCGGAGCTGTCTTGAGACACGTGACAACGTGGACGTGACGCAGACAACGCAGGGCTCTCTGCGGCGCAACGTTGTGTCTGAGATGGAGCACGGCCAGCGCATGCGTGACGACCTCATCGACATCGACCGCAACACCATGCACAGACGTGCCGAGCTGCGCGAGCTCACCGACACGGCAGAGACTCTGAAGGCCGCCCTCGGAGAACTGACCCGCAAGCACCAAGACCTCAAGCGCTACGTCGCACACAAATACTTCCCCGAGGGCCACATGGACTCTGCAGGCCTGGACCGCAACGTGGCGAAGCTGCACCTCTTCGACCAGGGCCTCTCGGACATCCCCTCCCTTGCCTTCGACGGCAACCGTGCGTGGGTCAAGGCAGGCTACATCTACAAGCGCACGTCACAGGGGCGCAGCTGCAGCCCGTCACGTTCGCACTCTCCTGCAGTGTCGAACCGCTCCGTGTCGCCGTCGCTGCTGAGGACGCCTGTGGCAACACCTCGGATGCCTTCCGTTAGGTATGAGAGAAGGGTGAAGGGGGAAAGACATACAGCTGAGTGTTACCACACCCAGTTTTGTTCATCAACAGAATGTCAGAACATTGTACTTTGGTTGACATTGGGTGAGCAATACCCAGCAGATAGTACTTTCTGTTCTCCTGTATTGAATGACTCTACCAACAGTGATGCAAATAGTTATGACCAAGCACGAGAGGCTTAGGATCATCTTAGGGCACGGTAATTTTTTTTCTTGGTAAGCGTCAGAGCACTTCTCAAAAAAAAGTACGCACGCACGCAAAAAAAAATTATGCAGTAATATTATATATTATTGACGTGTAATATTTTTGCCTTTATTTCACGCACAGCCCCAAAAAACCCCGAGGAGTGGTTTTTTTCCCCGAGGGCGCAGCCCGAGGGGAAAAAATACCACTCCGAGGGGTTTTGGGGCTGTAAGTGAAATTAAGGCAAAATATTACACCAACAATACATTTTTTTATTGCACAACGGGGCACTTTTATTTCACAACCCGGGGGTCTGCTAAACGCTTAGTTCTCAAGGCTTACGTTCATCGTATCAACGTCCCTTTGGTGTTGGGGTTATCTTCATTCAAATTTTTCTCTTTTCGAAATATCTTTATCTCCTGTATCACAACCTTGCAGAGTTGCTGATGTCCGACCTAAACACCATTGAGGCAGATGGAGTGGCCACTCCACAGGCAGCACTGTTCCCGTAGGTGGGCACACCCCACCCCCACCAGCCGCATCCGCTTCCATCTAAGGTGAAACACGTGAAAAAATCCCTCAGATGGTCAAAATACCCAAATTTTGCGTTTTTTTGCATTTTTCGGTACCCCAAGACCCCACCCAGGAGTCGAAATTTTCCGGGGAAAAAAATTTTTTTTTTCCCGATTTTTCGGATTTTTGCTAAGGCGCTGGCCCATACAAACCGGTTTTTTGTACAGAAAATGACCGGGGAATAAATATGTGATGCTCAAAACATCAAAATTCTTGCTTTATTCACGGGTTGCCTACGATCGTAGTACGATCGTTTACGATCGTACCAAAAAACGATCGTAACGATCGTAAAATATCGTACTACGATCAACTACGATCGTACTACGATCGTAAACGATCGTAGTACGATCGTAGTACGATCATTACGATCGTAGTACGATCGTAGTACGTTTGCCAAACGAAATAACGAATATCGCTTGAAATACCGTTCGATATTCCTTGCATGGTGTGCATGAAGCACACACAAGGTATATCAAACGATAATCAATCAGATAAAACGTTACATCATTGGAAAATTGTTGGCACCGCCGCCCTGTCTTCGTATTTATTACGTCGACAGGCCAAACAACGTTGGGCTCAGAAGAAGCAGTGCTAGACAGTCACTGGGGATCAACATGAGAACCAACTCCCAACAACACAGGCTACCGAAGTAGCAGGTGGGGTGTTGCGGGTGTTTGGGGTGAAAGAAAATCGATTTTGGTAAGTTACAGCAGAAAATTCTTAAGTTTGCAATAGCGAGAAGGGTTACATTGCTCTTGCGAGCTGTGAACCGGTAAGGTTGAGAAGGGTGACACGGCATACAAGTACAAGTACAAGTAAGACGTACCTTCTGCAAAGGCTGAATTCGCAATTCTAAGGGATATGAATTCAGCCCCCACTGTTTTTTTGAGATGATCATTCCATGGTATACTAAGCGTTCCCGAAGAATGAATCACCCCCTCCTCGTTCATGCAAACTCAAGAAAATTCTGAAGTAACTACAACCTGGCGTGCGGGTACAGATGCATTGCTTTGTTCTTTCCTCAAAGTCATGTGTGATCTCTCGGGTCTGTACTAAAGTCAGTGTTTAGATAAGCATCCACTTGACTCGTTCTAACAACCGTTGAAATCTAGAACAAAACAATACACTGCCCCTTCTCACACCAAGCCGCCATGCTTCAAGAGCATGCCCTGGGCAAAAATTACTGTGACAAAAATTAGTATTCTGGGGGAACGCAATATTTTCTTGTGTCTAGTCCTCTGCAAGCAGAGGACAGACTTTCCGGATCCCGAAGTCGAATTTCTTGCACTAGCTATGCTCCCTGGGTTAATGGCTATAGCAGTGACTGACTAAGAGTGTCCCACCCCAGGTGAAGAAGGAACCTGCGACACAGAGTGGCGGGGTGGCGGGTTCTTCATCGTGTCTTTTTATTTTATAATTGCATCCTGTGAGGGTGAGGGTGGGGGTGCAGGGAGAGGGGGTGTTTGTGGAGGTGTGGCCCCTGTGGGAATCGTTTTCAGCGGAGCTGGGTGTCGGGAGGTGCGTAATTGTCGAGGTAAGCAGAAGGCATGGCAAAAAATGCTGGAAGGATAAGTCCGCAATGTCAAAAGGTACGGATGAAAAAGAATGAAAAACATAACAAAAATAGAAAGGGGCCGGGTTTCTTTTTTGTATACAAAAATAGTGGAAGAGTGGAATCGTGGAATCATTAAACGTGTAATCGTGTAATCGTGCAATCGTGTAATCGTGTAATCGTGTAATCGTGTAATCGTGTAATCGAAATTAAATACTGTCTCTCTTTGTGAATATGCATTGCCTTTCTTTAGTCAACGATAGCATTTTTAAGCACTCTCGAGGGGGGAAACATTCAAAAGAGAGTCAAAAACCTTGAGGGCGTCCGTGAGGGTGTGCACGTCCGCCGCCTCAGAAACAAAGTCTTCTTTGGCGTCGCAGTCATCCTCGGCGCTTTCGCGATCTACAATTGTAGGAAAGCCGTGCCGGAACCTACATTCTGGGGGGTAGATTCCGTCCACGTCTTGGTTAAGAGCCAAGAGAGACATACGACGCTGGCTTTCAGAAGAAAGGCCACCTCTGTTGCTCGGAATTGCTGTCTTCAGCACAGAACTGGCACTGTCTGGGCTGGTGCAGCTCGCTGGGACACTCAGAAAAAGTAATACCCTCTCAGATACCAAACGGAACAATTTTTTGGTCTCCTCATCCTCTACACAATCTGGGAAGGAAGACCAGAATGCCGTGGCACTCCCGTGCCAGACCCGTGCCTGTTCCTCGTATTTTTCAAAAAATGCACGAGTAACCTCAGGGCCCAATGACAGTGCAGTACGCACGTCTTCGTGCGAAATAAGAGAGTCGCACGTAAACATTGTCTGAAAACCAGCCGGGGTGAGTTGGCGAAGGGCTTGATAAAAAAAATACCCTGGCTCTAGTTGCTTAGACCAACGTGTTGAAAAACCGTTGAATAAGGTTTCACTAACTAGACAAAAAAATTCCCCACCCACCCCCGGCTTTTTCGCCTCTTCCAGGCTATCGCACAAAGACTGCACCTCAGCCCACAGAGTGCCAGCGCCGCCGTCCTTCGGGACCATCGCATCCGAGTACTTCCGCAATGCGTCCCTCATGGTCGCTGTCGCCTCGACGTACTCGGTGAGGGTGCTCTGGACCTTGGGAAACCCTTCCGACTGCAGCAACTTTGCGAGGGTTTTGGTGGAAGCGGAGGCGCTGGGCTTCTTGCACTGTCGAGCAATGAACAAGTACAAAGCCTTGACCCGTGACTCCAAATGCTCCGCCGCAGTGAGGGTGGTGACGAAGCGGGTGTCGTAGATCCTTGGGGCACGGCACACTGGAGCTGTCGCTTCAACATTCTCCTTCGAGTCTGCGTATACGCGTGACAAGGATTCTACCAATCCCTCAAAGGTGTCAGCGTTCGCAATCGACTCGCGCTGCGCCTCGACGACAGCCTCCAAGCACATGCTGCGGCACTTCTCAAGCATCTGCGTTTTCTCCCTGGCGGTCGACGTATGCTCCAACTTCTTCAGCCTCTCGAGGAGTTGCGAAATCTTTGTCAGAGAAGATTTATCGCATAACTCGGACTGAACCCTTTTCCACGCCTTCTGCTTTTTCGCGTCGCAGAAGGCGTAGTTGCTGAGGTGGAGGAGGTGGTGCATCAGGTGTTCCTTCTCCTTCAGCACTTTCTTCAGGTCGGTGCAGGCGTTGTTTAGGAGATGAGCTAAACAACTGACGAAGGGCACGCCGAGTTCCCCAGAGAGCTGTCTAGACGCTGCACCCGTACTTCCCCCCCTGTCGCTCCGGATCAAGCACACTTGACTCAGAGACAGTTCACACTCTGCGAGGGATGCGTTGAGGGCCTCCTTGATGGTGTCGGCGGTGAAGGGCACGCTAGAGTACTGCACAGGCAGGCACACGGAGTAGTCGCGCGTCTGTGCAATAAAAATCACAGACGTGTCACCATGGTCCGTTGAGACCCCGTCATGCACAAGGACGAAAGGCTTGTCCTTCAGCTTCGTGGCGATGTGGGCAAGTTGGCGCTTGTACACGCTCTGGCCGTGCTTTGTCCACTGGGTTTGCACATTAATACCGTCATGAGGTATTGTCTGCCCCTTCAGTGCAAAGAGAAGCTTCGTTGCCGCCAAGAAGGAGATGCCAAGCATGCCACAAAGCTCTGCGACTCTCTCGTGGGTGTCGATCTCGATAGAGTCGTTGTTGTTGTTGGTGGGTGGTGCGGTGCCTCCGGTTGCAGATGAGGGTGTGGACTTCCTGATGTGCGATCGCGAGCCCATGTGGGTGTTGTTGAGGTCGTGATTGGTCACGTCGCGTGCGAAGGCCCTCTTGCACGGCACACACACTGGCACCTCCTGGTCGTCCGCGTACGAGCCACAAGCGGACGCCATGGTGTAGCCCCTGCGCCGTGCTTCACCTTTCTGCATGATGCTAACCCCAGGGTAGGAACGAAAGCGCTCGTTCAGGGGATCCGTGGCAACCTTCTTCTTGGGCTTCGCAGAATCAGCTTCTCTGGTGAGGGCGGCGCTGGTGTCGGAGGTGGACTGTGTCGCAGGCGGTGAGGTTGACAGGGGTTGTGACAGTTTGGGTGGCGCAGTCAATAACCGATGGTCGCAAATTGCGTCGGCGATCTGCTCCATCGTCCGCGTCTTTCCACCAGACGTCTTCTCCGCTGACGGGCGGTCGGGGAAGGCACCCTCCTTGACCGCGAGGTCAACCAGCCCCGCCTTCCCGTTCGCGCTGTCGCGGATGCGACGGATCATCGCGCCGCGTTTCGCCCTCTGGATGTCGGTGGGGAGGTTGGCGAACGGGATGGGGGTGTCGTCGTCGTCGTCGTCGTCGTCCATCGGCTCGGGGGCGGCGTCGACCCGGGGCTTCTTCTGCTGGCGGGGGTTATCCCCACCCCCCTCCCCCTCCCTCTCCCTCTTGGTCTTGCTCTTTGCGCTACCACCAGCTGCATCGGCAGTGGACCAGCAGAAACAAAACAAAAAAAAGAGGATGAACGTGACATTTACACGAAACATGGTTGGAGCTCTGTGATGGTGGTGATGTGGTCGAATGGTGAAGTGAAGTGAAGTTGATAGTGCAAACGGGACGCAGGCACTGACACTGCGCGGGTAATCGAACCCCGGAGTGTTCCACTTGGGAGTTACTGACAGGGTTCTAAAACCATGATTGGGGGACTTTTTTTTTGCCTTTTTTTTGTTTTTTTTTTTGAGGTGTCACTTCTACTGGGCTGCAGAAGGGCGGTCTTTTATTTGTGCTTTTTTATTTGTTTCAATACTCGAAGTGAAGTTGATAGTGCAAACCACTGACACTGCGCGGGCAATCGAACCCGGAGTGTTCCACTTGGGAGTTACTGACAGGGTTCTAAAACCATGATTGGGGGACTTTTTTGGTAACCTTGGTTGTATTGGGTGTTTCCCCACTTATGGTGAGGGTGTGTGTGGGTGTGTGTCGGTGTGTGTGTATGGGTGGCGCACAGCTCTGGCCTCTTGTTTCTTTTGTTGTTAGTAGAAAATGACCAAAACTTCGACCAATTTTTTTTTTTTCACAATTTGCTCAATCTGAGGTTTTCTTTGGAATTTTTGGGCCATTTTATGACCTACCACGCCCCATTTTGGGCAAAAAAATAAATTCACTTCTATTTTATAAATACCACGAAATTTGGTGCGCGAAACCACGTTTTAGACCCCCACAGATGCTCAAAAGTGCCAAATTTTGCTTTTAATGGCCTCAAATCGTCGAAATTAGGCCTATATAGGGGCGAAAAAAAAAATTCGAGAGTCCCTTTCCCTGGGAGGCAATAGCCACCGGCAACGACACCGACTACGAGATTTTACGAAATTTGGGGTTCGCAAAACCACGTTTTAGACCCCCACAGATGCTCAAAAGTGCCAAATTTTGCTTTTAATGGCCTCAAATCGTCGAAATTAGCCCTATATAGGGGCAAAAAAAAAAAATTCGAGGGTCTAGGTATGGAGAGCGAGCACCTTAGAAGGAGGATAGTACGATCGTACTACGATCGTTACGATCGTTACGATCGTAGTACGATCGTTTACGATCGTAGTACGATCGTACGATCATAATACGATCGTAAGTACGATCGTACTACGATCGTACTTTGATCGTAGTACGATCGTAGTGCGATCAAAAAAAGAGCTACGATCGTAAGAGATCGTACTACGATCGTAGGCAACCCGTGTTTATTTGCATTTTTGGGTCCATCTGAGCCCAAAAAAAAATTTTTTTTTCGGCCAAAAATTTTGTCTTTGCGAAAAAAAAAAAAAAAATCGAGCAGTGAAATAAAGAGTGAAATAAAGAAATAAAGCCTTTTTTATTTCACTGCCGTTTTTATTTTTCTACAGGAATTTGTTAGGGGAGTGAAATTAAAGTGCCCCGACGTGCAATAAAAAAAATTATGAGTGGTGAAAAAAATTATAGAGGAAAATTACAGTGGGGGAAATACAGGTACCAAAAATATTTTCCCACCAATTTTTGCCCACAAAAAATCGGGGGAAATTTTTTTTGATTTCGGCTCTCAGGAGTCTGTATGTGCTGTGATGGGGTCAATTTACGCTGAAAAATGTACATTTTTTACCTAAAATACATTGCTGAGTTATTGAGGGCCCCCCTTTATAATTTTTTTTTCTGCATAATTTTTTTCCCTGGAATCTCAAAAAAAAAGTACGCACGCAGACGCTTACCAAAAATAAAAATTACCGTGCCCTTATACACTTTTCTTATCCCCACATAACCTTTCCCCTCACAGCCCCGGCGCCTCCGTCCGCAGCCAGTACTCCATGGGAAAGCCCCGAAGCCTATCGCCCTCGCGCCAGGCATTGAGCACGCTGCTTCCGTGCTGAGGTTGCACCTTCCTTCCCGTTGTGCGTTTTCCTCCGTTGGGCTGTCGCATGATTCTTTGACAACCTTTTAAAAGGATTCTACGGATTCCTGTACGGTTCGTCTCACCTTTTGTAGCTGACGCAAAGCAGCGCAGACAGAGGCCATATCACCAACTTTCATTTTATCACATTGTATAAAATCCATTTTAATCTGGCCGATACTTAAATGGTAGGTAGGGGCTTGGGGCAAGGGTGTGGGGTGTATGGGGGGGGAAAACGTTTTCCCTTTGGGAACGAAAACCACAAAAAAGGTGTTGTGAGTGTACCTTTCCCCCAAGTATTGTACTTTTGTACCTTTTTTATAACCATATGATTTGTTCAACTTTTTTCCCTCCCCCGAATTTTTCCTTTTTTTTAAATGATGCGTTGCCCACGGGGCTTTGTACATTCTTTTTTTTCAAAAAAAAAATTCTTTTTTTTTTTTTTCAAATGTTATGTTTCTCAGATGGCTCAGCACAGTGAGGCTTAGGGTCATCTTAGCAAAATTTTCTCTTTTTTTTTTTGGGTGTTACATGACGGCACACATCCGTCACAAATATCGAACGCAGAATGGCCCCTCCAAAAACACAAACTACACTTTCAACCGTTTTCAAATGTGTGTGCACGAGAAGGCACGTTCATCTGGAAAAAATTTCTTTCATTCTTGAGCATGCATTGTGTGGGGGTTGTGTTGTGTAGTCTTGTACCCAAGCAACCCACACACATGGCCGAAGTTCAGCTATTTTTTTCCCTCCCACGGTGTGTCGGTGCGTCCCTGAGAACGTTTCGCGCATTATCAAAAATCCACTTTTTTTTCTTTTCAGATGTCAACCTCGAAAACCTCGAAAAATGGATGTAGGACTGCATTGTTTGGGGGGTCCACGTTGTACACCGGTTGTGTGTACCAAAGGTATACCTGTCACTAGAGAGGCTTTTGTATTTCAAATCAAATTTTTCTTTCAAAACCTTATCAAAAGAGCATAATAAAAGGGTATTTCCAGTTGAGGTGTCTTTGCTAATGATACCCGTAGTGTTCAATGATGAACAGCAAAAAAAAAAAAAGCTTTTTTTTCTCTTCACAGATGTCGATATAAGGCTCCTCTCTCTTTCAAACTATTTTTATTTTTTGTTCTTTTTGCAACCCTGGTACACTTCTTGACTCATGTCCATAACAACATTTTGAACAACACACAAAAATACGTCAAAAAAAAACACACCGCATAAAAACCGTCATCGCGTTTTTTTTTATGCAACAAAAACAGCTATTGTTCACAATGCTGCTCAAAAAAATATTATTTATTTTTTCAACGTGCAATTTATGGTCGAAGGCCATCTCCCAGGATTCTGGATTGAGACCATAATTACGCGGTTAAATATACATATTTTGCCTTTCTTTTTGTATTTTTCGTCATTTGTTGTGAACAAAATAAGTATGGATGCAGTGTACCGGAGCAGGTTTTCTTTTTGTTTCTTTTCCTTTTCTATAAGACGTCTTGCGCCCGAGTGGCCGATATTCATCTTTCAGTTTTTGTTATATTTTTTTGCTGTATTTGTATTCCCTCGCTGCCTCTCCTCTTTCTCTGACCAGACCGTTACCGTATTCGTACAAAAATTATCATAAAATTGTTCGACCTTTTCAGGATTTTTCTGGAAATTTTCGACCTTTTTTACAATAATTTGTACGAATTTGTACGGTATTTCAAACATTCCATCAACTTGAACAATGCGCAGACACATTCATCTTTCAAGTTTTTGTTTTCGTTTTGTTTTATTTTTTTTTTTTTGGGTGTAGTGAACTCGAATTTCAGGTATCGTTGTTGGGGTCCACATTAACATCACATCTAGGGTGATTTTTTTCCCTCTGTAAAATCTTTGTGAAGACTTATGTATGGCAACTGCGCATAAGTCATTGAATAGCAAAGGGGGGAAAGATAGTGAAACTCATCCTCGGGTGTCTACACTAAAATACAACCAAGTTTTCAAAAAAAGGAAAGTGGAGATTTGCACAAACTGTGGCAACACAACCGAGGCAACTACACTACTCCAACAATTTATCAAAACAAAAAGCCTTCGGGCGACATTTGAGTACAGATCCTGCACTAGCAGGTGATTGTCGACACAACAAACACAAAGGAACCAACGGCTTTTTCTGCTACCCCCTCGAAGTCTCCCCTTATAAACATCCGTGGGTGAAATCATTATTGCACCTTAATCGTTTTCAACGGTCTCTTGAAGTGCATACACAACCCTTCCGTCATTGCTTTTCTATCTTGGTGACAAAGTAGAGGCGTAGAGGGTCATCTCAAGGAAACACTTTTTTCAAAAAATCCTTTTTGCTCTGATTTAGTTGTACATTCACCGACTGCACCCTGCAGTGTTGTCCACCCCCCCAAGCTGTTCTGTGTGCTGTATTTCTTTAAGGGAACCACCACCCCCCCTTACAGGGTCCATTCCTCTCCAAGTGGGTTGCAGTGTTTGCACCATGTGTTTTGAAAGCAAAGATGTGGGGGGTGGTTTAGTTCCTGAGACGCATGGTGTGTTCTTAGGGGGCTGTAGTCTATAATCAAACAAAAGTTTTTAGGTGATAAGTACGTGACTAAGAATCATCTTTAACCCATTTTTCTCCCTTTTTTGAGGGGTGTACGACGTTCTCTTGTCTGCACTGAGACACATTGTGTCGGCTTCTCGCTTGTCGTAGTTCAGGTACATCTTTCGTAAGGTAAACATGAGAGACGTGGATATCATCGCAACGTTTCTCTTGTTTAGAAATGGAACTAGGGACAGTGGTATGATTTTCATCATTTTTTTTTTTGTATTGTGTACGTGTATTTTGTGTTCTAAAAATACCCCTATTGGGGGTCACCGCCCTCCTCCCCCCGTTCGTTTTGTGTTTTGGAGAGAAAAACTTTTGTGTTCCTTACAGAAGCCGAATACAAGGACCAGGTCACTGTATTAGGATCACTGTATTTAGGGAGGGGCACTGCATGCGGCCTCACACCTGTACACCCCCCAGGCGTCTTTTTAAAATACCGACTCGAGAAAAATGTATGGGGGGAGGGACCGCTGCGAAACCCGAAGAGCCTTCTTTTCCCCCAACATAAGGGCACACACCCCTTTTATTGCTTTTTGAAACAAACTAAATGAAATCCCCATTTACAGTTCTGTAAAAACAAAAGAAACCAGACCTCCTTCCCTCTACGTTTTTCATGATCCCATCGTATGTGAACCATGGGGGACTCCTCTTCTTTCACAAACCCGTTTGGTGTCAAGAATGTAAGGGTTCATTTCATTCATCTCGACAAAAGCGTTGTCGTTTACACACTGTCCTTTACCACATCCCTTCCCCTTTGGGGCATTGCTGCACAAACATTTCTTTGGTTTGACACCTTCTCCACCCTCCCTCCAATCGCTCCACTTCACGGTGTGTGCGCCGTGTCGCGCAGCCACATGGTCTTTTCCTTTTGCATCCAGACGCCCAGGCACATCATTCGAAGCAAGGCACTTCTCTATGACGGAACCCATTTCTTTTGTTTCGTCCCAGCAGCAAACTCCCTGCAAACTAGCCCCTGCTCTGTCAGCTTTGCTCACGAATGCGACGTCTTGAGACAGTTCATTAGAGCATTCGCTTGGATATCCTGAGGGATGTACGGCAATTCGGAGGGGGAAAGGAACGTACTCGCCGCATCCGCGTTGGGGTATACTATAGATGGGAGGTGGCGTGGGGGCGCATCGCTTTTTCTACGTAGTGACGTAACTCTCATGCTTTTTTGCAATAGGGTACGCACACCATCCACCCTTCCCACACCACACAGAACCACACACCCACACAAGAATGCACCTTACCGTTGCTACAGTGTTCGCTGTGGTGGTTGCTGCCACGGCAGGGTACACCCAGGAGCAGGCGCAGGCCTTTGTCGGCGCACAGCACTGGTGGGAGAGCGGTGTGTACGCAGGGACGGGCGAGAAGGCACACTACGATGGGTACTACTGTCTGTGCTCCTGCAACGCGACGGCGGAGGGTGTGTTCTGCTCGGGTGCGGGCATCACGACCACGGGCAGCAAGGTGGCGGACTTCCTTGGAGTCTACAACGGCGTGGAGTCAGGCTCCTGGGAGGGCCGTGTCGTGGCTTACAACACAGAGAAGCCCTTCTCAGACACCTTCACCCAGACACGCCCAGGCGGTCCCGCCAACTACACCGGTGTGTCGCAAGCCCTCGGCCCCAACTCCTTCGTCTGGCGTGGATACATGCTTGGCGTCGACTGCACGTATCGTTTCCACTGCGCCACAACGTGCAACGATGCTCCGCAATACCACCAGTGGACCAGTACCTGTTAAAGTGTACAGATGAATGCTGTATTTTGTTTTTGTGTCCAAGTGTGTAATTTGTTAAGATGCGTATGCACGGCGTATTCATCTTTCAGCCTTTGTTTTGACCGTTCGACCGTTCGACGCAGCTTTTTGTAAAGATGACTTGGTTCATTTTGGGTTGTTTTTTTTGTTTCCGCTTTTTTATTTTTTGTTTTTTGCAAATATCAGATTCACTTGCCTTGGGAGTCGAGTTTGCCACAAATGCGACCCCGGTTATTACAACTTTTTTGTGTCAACTGCGCTCGCAAGAGAAAAAATTGAGTACAGAACCCTTGGTGGGTGACTTTCGATAACAAAACATATCCCCCTTTTTTTGACTGCGGACAACAATGTATAACCACAATAAAAAAACATGACTCGCCGATTATCAAAAATGCATTTAATTCCACTTGCATCGTTAATGCGACGGGGTCTGCCAAATGCCAGGGACAGCGACTCTGCTGGCAACACGACGGAGTCCACGAGACTCCTAATGTGCTCCTGACAATACCCCACAACGGACTCCTGCGTATTGCAAACGATGAGTGTCTTTTATGCATTTCCTCATTAGCTTGGCAGTATAGCTCTCGTTGAGTTTATTCGGAGTTTTGAGCAACGCTCCAAAATAAATTCAAAAATTAAAATTCGAAGGAACACGTGCGCATCCCGTATGGGGGGTGCCCGCACTGTCCTCGTCAAGTTTCTTTTTTCAAGACAGTCAAAAAAAAGGCCCTTTTGGTTCCCCTTACCTTCCCCCTTATCCCTTTCATCATGCACAACAAGGGTGCGGGTTTTTTGTTCATAACACAACACAATGAATGTGCTCTTGAAGAGCCGTGTGCGCAGTGCTGTGTCGCGCGCTGCGAGGTTCAGCACAGCACCGGCAGACCTCTCGCCACACCTGAGGACAGTGCGGAACATGGAGTTCAAACATTTGGAGAAGATCCCTGTGCGATGGGGTGACCAGGACTGCTTTGGGCATGTGAACAACTGTGCCTTTGTGCAGTACATGGAGACAAGCCGTGTGAAGCTGGTTGAAGACGCGTGGAAGCTGTGCGGGCACACAGGCATGCCTGGGCCTGGTGCCGTCTCTGTCATTGTCGGCGACATCAGCATCAAGTACGTGGGCCCCGCCAACTACCCGGACACTATCTCTTGCCACTCAAACGTGTCGAACGTTGAGGAGACGTCGCTCTTCGTGAACACGAAGGCCGTGACGGAGGCGGGCAACACATGCTTCGTGTCTTCGTGCAAGGTCGTCTTCTTCAATTACGACACCAACAAGCGCATACCCATCCCCGACGACCTCCGTGCAGCGTTCCTCTCCTTTGCGGAGTCCTCTTGATAGTGTGTGTGTGTGTTTCTGCGACCGGTATACGAACAAAAAGCCCTTTTGAGTGTTCAATTGCGTCTCTTTTTTGGCTGCTTTGTATTTACCGAAAAACGTAAAAAAAAAACTGTGGGTAAATTAGGACTTTTGTCCAGTACACATTATTGTACAAACACTCATTTCTCTTCTATTTTCCGGTATTCTGTTGGGCCATTAGCGTACCACGCAGACAGAGGTCTTTTCACTGTATTATTCATGCAAAATTCGCTCTTTTTTTTTTACCCCCATTCTTTCAACTGAAACACCACGAGGCTTTATGCCACTCTTATTAACCTCCTCTCTCTCTCTCTCTCTCTCCCTCCTCCTTATTATTCTCGACTTATCTCACCTCCACTCTACCCCCATCAACAGCACCATATTACTCCACACCACCCTCCCCCCAAACTGATGCATGTCCAACACTGATGGGAAACCTCCGTTTCTCGGTCGTTTTCTTGATGTTGTGGGAACGACGAATCGTAATGTGAGGGTTGCGTTTGTTTATACAGCACTTGTCTTCCTGTCGAACGGGCTACTCCTGCAGGGTACACTCGCACTCTACATTGATGTGCTCACACGCTCCAAGACGAAGGTCGGGTATGCAGAAGGCGTCTTCGGCTTCCTCTCGCTTGCCCCCGGCTTCGTGGGTGGCTACCTAGCAGACAAAGGACGTCGCGACCGCATCGTGTACGTCGGCAGCGTCGGTGAGCTTCTGGGCACGGTCTCTCTGGTGTCGCTGTGCAGTGCGTACCTCTATGCTCCGCATGCACGAGAGTTTCTCGATCCAATCAACTATTATGACATGTCAGGCTCGAATGAGACGGAGGAGGAGGGGCTCGCTGTCAACATGGTGGACGGGATAGGGTCCTATATGTTCTTCTTCACGACGCTGTGTATAGGACTGATTATGATGTCGCAGTCGTTCTCTTATGCGGGGTATGGTGCGCTGCAGGCAGATTCATTGCCAACAGGAAAACGGACGACGATTCTCGCAAAGTTGCAGACAGTACGAAATGTGACCTCCGGGATTGGTCCCTTAGGAGCAACGCTCATCTTCTACTTCCGTGACGATGCGTGGTCGTCATACAACATGGCCTGGGTCATTCTCTGCGGCGCCGTCCTTCGCCTCCCTGCCACCTGCATTCTCTTCCTTTTCAACGATGATAACACCCTCCAGAATGAGTCAAAAGCGGTCACCGAAGCGCCCACAAATTCTACCAAAAGCACCGTATGGGCAAGGCGTGTACCCTATCTTCTAGTTTCTTTCAGAACATTTGCTGCATTAGGCAGTGGAATGAGTGTAAAATTCTTTACATTGTTCTTCAAGGATACGCCAGAGAATGGAGGGTTAGATTGCAACCCTTCGGTAGTGTACTTTGTGATCGCGGTGCTGCCGTTTTTGCGTGCGTCTGCTGTGCGGGTGTCGAGGCGGTTTGTGTTCATAGGAAGGGTGCAGCTGTTGTTGGTGCAGTGGTTGATGGGGATCTCTGCCTTGGCTGCGTTAGTGGTGATGGGTGAGGTGGGAGGGGGGTTCCGTGGGATGGGAGTTAGAGTTGCTGCGTTGGTGTTGTATTTGTTCAGGTGCAGTGCGCTGCAGAGTGGGCAGTACCTCTGTGCCAGCATCATGAACGACTACACACCAAAGGCGCAGCGTGCCAGATGGGCGGCCACCATGCAGATCCAGCAGGTGGGCTGGAGTGGCAGCGCGGCCCTAGGGGGTCTCATAGTGGAGCATCTCGGCTACCTCAGTGTCTTCACCATCACCACTGCCGTGCACGTCACGTCGCTCTTCGCGTTGGCACCGCTCCTCTGGATTGTGCCACGTGAAGAGTGTGTCATAAGTGAGAAGAGGGACAACAAAAACACCCAGGAGGAGGAAAGCAGTGAGGAGGATGAAGAAGTGCCAGGTGGTGCAGAGCGTGTGCGGCTTTTGGGGTGAAGGAGCCTTCACGACGCTACGTCAGTGACAGTGGTAAAAACGATGGTGCACAGAAAAGAAGAAAAAAGAATAGAATAATTAAACGAAAAAGGTGAACGAAGTCGCAAAAGAGATGTTATGTGAAAAATGTGAAGACCGAGTTTCTTAAAAGCTCCACGTTTACGTTCAAAGTGTGTGTGTAAAATGATGCGATTTTCAGAGATATTGGGGCAAAAACCCCACCCGTAACAACGTTTTTTTTTAGCACGTTTCAACGTGACTTTTCAATAAACGATTGCGACAAAACCCTTTTTTTTTGTGTGAACATGGGTAGTGCTTTATCAAGCGTTACCCCCCTCTTATCGGGCTCAATCAGACCAAGCGGGTTAACTATACCGTACCACACTCACAGATGATGTAGCGGACATCCGTATTTCCTCCCTATTTCCTCCCCTAGGCCGGAGGGGTATGCGGGACTATCCTGTATTGTCCTCAGGGAGGTAAACGTCCCTGCCCCCCTAAATGCAAGTTTCTAATGCTGGCTTCCCCAGTGGCTTCCCCAAGCTATGAAGGGTTGTTGGCATGAAAACAGCGACCAACAGTCAGGCCAGACTCAGCCTGTTCTGCCAAATATCTGTTCCTTTTATTTCAGTGCCTGCGTCCGCGTTTTGGCGATCTCAACTTCACTTTACTTCTTAATTGGCCTGGGTATGTGTCAAGTATCAGGTTCTTTAGAGAAAAGAATGTTCCGTTCTTTGGTTTTGACATGAAAACTGACACAACCCTGTTGCTAATGTTCCCCCCACACTATTCCCCCTTTGTTTTGCCTGATCAAAAAAAAATTGGCCATTTTCCTTTTTCCAGCTCTCTTCATAGGTAGTCTCTTTGACTCCCACCAGAGCCCCTTCCTTTGTTGCAGCCTTACAAAAGTGAATGCCACTGTTGTGCTGACTACCCCAGGAAGATCCTTTTTCCATTAAAGTTGCTCTTTAGGGGTTGACGAACTACGTCCATACCCTTCTTGTAGTACAGGCTTCGGCCAATATTGAGCACAGATTCTATTACACCAAGGTGGGCACTTAGGCAATTTTTCGCCACAACAAAAAAGGTGCCCACTGCGAGTCTTAGGATCATCCACAAAACTTTTCTTTCTTTTGTGTCCGTCGCCCAGTTTTTACGTACCCGCGCTACACTATGCACATGCTCGGACACGTCATCGTACGTGCCAAAATTACGAACTCCCTTACAACAAACTTGTAGAAGCCAGCGCAGCTGATGCTGTGCGATAACGAATATGATAAGGTGACTAAGCACGAGAGGCTTAGGATCATCTTTTTAACTTTTCTTTCTTTTGTTGCTTACACGCAGTGTTATTAGAAACTGAACTTGATTAGCCAACGGTAAATTTGTCCTCACGCCTTTTCCTTTTGAATCATTCCCCTCCCCCAATCAATTATCATGTGCGCCACCCAGGGTAAGAGCCTAAATGGCTTCCTAAAATGGCTGCGGTCAACGAAAAATATTTTTCGACTACAGCTTCCAAAGCTACACTATGGCACGAAGGGGGAGGACCCGTGTGCGAGGTGGCAGAGGATGCGGAGGTGGACGGATTGTTCGATCCGTTCCGTTCGTCGCGGGCAACGTTGGGCTCTCGCAGACGAACCCGCCAGCTGCGGTCAACGAAAAAAGACTCAGTAGTAGATTAGTGAGGACAAATCAAGTGGCAAAATGTTAGTTTAGTTTTGTCAAAATTATGAACTTTCGGATGTGACAACACACTGTGCAATTCCGCATGGCTGATGCTGTGCGATAACGTTTCTTCTCTTTCCCCCCTGACCCGAGAGCACTCTTGGAGGAGTGTACAAAGCACACTGTATTCCGGATCAAATTCTAAACCATGTGACATTCAATTCTAACAGAGAACGCAGTGCTTGCCCGAACATTGTTCTAACCATTTTCATAGATGTGTCTACTGCGTGAGGCACGTTCATCTTTCAACCTTTGTTTTCTAATAGTGACGAAACGCATAAAATGCGAAGACTCACAAAAACCTTTTTCAAACGAAAAAAATAAACCCATTTTTTAAAACTAACGTTGTCAAAACTGCATTGTTTTTTAACAAAGGCTTTTTCGATGACAAATATCGCCAGAAAACCGGTTATAATCTAAGTTAAAGTAAGGTGACAGAGACTGACTCATCATCAGTACATGAGAGCCTTCGTCTTTCATGTCTATCTTCATTTTGCAAACACTTTTTTCTGATTGGAAGCTGAGCAAATAAAAAGAGAGACTAAAAAATAGGGGTAATTATCATAACACCCACGTTACTAATACCCATTTACGATAATACCCACTGGGTATTATCGTAAACTTTTTGGGTATTAGTTTTAAAAATTAAAAAATAAAGTGGAGGTTGCACAGGTTGCAACTACGCTGTTCCAACATTTGTAATGTGTATGCGCGCGAGGCATTTCCATCTTTGGTGTTCCCCCACTATTTTCGTCGTACATTCTGGTCTGAATGGGGGAGTGCAAAAAATGCGCAAGAAGCGATCACTCCCCTTCAGCCACACATTTTCGGTGCTTTTTTTTTGGGGGTAAAATCACGAACACCATTAAATCTTTCAAACCTCTCCCCTCCCCTTTTTTCACGTGCCCACATTCCCCCCTGAGGTGTGCACGTTTATCAACTTTCATTCCTCATTTCAGCACCACCCCTTTTCCCAAAAAAAAAGAGCGAGACTCTCCGGGAGAAAAAAAAAACCCCCCCACACACACCACCCTTTTCCCTATCGTGTCAGTCTCCCTCTGTCAGCTCTAGAGCGATATCCTTCCTCCTCCTCTCTCTCTCCTATGCACCTGTAGGGGCCGAAACTACTTTTCTTTTTTACCATTCTTTTTTTTTCCAGCGTTTTTGGTGACATCGTTGCCTGATAACAGAATTTAAAATTTCTTCTTAGCGGGGAGTAGCGCATATCAGATCTAAACCACGAAGTGGAGAAGGGTTGGGGGACCCACAACCAGGTACATCCAGTCAGTTTTGTACCAAAAAAGGTACGCTATTCAGGGATTCCCCCTTTTGTAATTTCAATCCAACTTTATATTCAAAAAAATACGCACCCCTCATCCACACCACAGTAGCTCCCTCCTCTCTTTGCCTCTCTGCCTCTCTGCCTCTCTGTCTTTCTTCTCCTCCAACAAGCACACACCTTTCCTTCCTTTCACCCTCTCTCTCTCTCTCTCTCTCTCTCTCTCTCTCTCTCTCTCTCTCTCTCTCTCTCTCTCTCTCTCTCTCTCTCTCTCTCTCTCTCTCTCTCTCTCTCTCTCTCTCTCTCTCTCTCTCTCTCTCTCTCTCTCTCTCTCTCTCTCTCTCTCTCTCTCTCTCTCTCTCTCTCTCTCTCTCTCTCTCTCTCTCTCTCTCTCTCTCTCTCTCTCAAGTACGAAGTAAGGAGCTATAGCTACGACTTGAGAGATCTAGATAATACTATTCCAAAAATGAATGCTTCTACCCTTTTTTGATTCTTAAACAATACCACTTCAGCGGAGCTGAAGGTTGGAAGGGGAGGGGGGGATGGTTAGGGACACAAAAATCACTCATCTTCATCAGAAAAATTCTTGTTTTTTGCTCCCCTACCCAACTTACCTCTCTTCCCCCACACACCATGTCTTTCCACAATATTTTGGAAGAATTCCTGAACGCCCCCAAGAAGGAGTTCTCCTTCACGCACTCTGGCATCAGCGAGAACTGGCTTAAGGGAGCTCCCGACTCCCTGAAGTCAAACTTCAAAAGCTGCAAGTGCACCGGGGAGCTCGTCGGAATGGTGTGGGAGTGTTTCGGGGACCTGGAGGAGTTGGAGATTGCGACTGCCCGCAAAGTGTGCGAGACACTGACGCGTACGGAGCCGGGCTCCTGGGACAGCGTCGCGGATCGCCGTATCGCGCTGTTCGTCCCTGCTGCCTATAAGGCAATGGGGGAGGAGGACTTCGGGAAAGCGTTGGAGGACGGTGACCTCCCTTCTTCTCCTGATGTGAACGTGGCGGGGCCGGACGGCACGGACGACGAAGCGAAGAAAGAGGAAAGAAGAACTTTCTCGCTTCGCCCCATCTCCGCGTCCCCCGCTCCTAGGAGCGCGGCAGGAGGGGGTGTGTCGGCCGTGTCGCAGCTGTTCGACAAATGTCTGAAAGAGGAGGAGGAGGAGGAGGAGGCGAAGAAGGAGGGTACTTTGCTGGTGCCCCTGCCGACGCAGTCCTCAGGAGTGCCCAACTTGGTGAAGCGGGACAGCGCCAAATGGGCAGCGCTTGATGCCTCGGGTAGAGCGGAGTTAGTCGCCCTCATCCGGACGGAGCTCGTGCCTGGGAAGGCGGGGGACGCACGCGATGCCGCCCTCATGCTGACCGACATTGTGGCCATTCTCCTTCGGGGGGGCACCGTGGACCAGGTGCTAGAGAAATGCCTCGTGGGCATTCTCTTCTTCAACCTCCGCGAGGAAAAGGGAATTAGGGCTGCGAAGAAATTCCAGTCTACCGTGGAGGTTGAAGAGAGCACTGGCACCAAGCTGAAGTCTGCGTTGTTGGCAGCGGACAAGGCCGGAACCAAATACGGAAACGGAAACGGAAACGGAAACGGCAACGGGTACCAGGGCAGGAGCAGGGCGCCGAAGAGGAAAGCGGAGACGCAGGGGAACAGGACCAATGCGGAGGGAACCTCTCATTTTCGTCGCTTCAACACAGGCAGCAGACGCTTCTGAAGCCCCTGTCCCAGGGCACTTCGGCGAAGTCGAAACGGCCCCTGTCCCAGGGAGCCTTAGTGAACACACAGTCCCTGTCCCAGGGCACATTAGCGAACACACAGTCTCTGTCCCAGAGCACCTCAATCACACTGTCCCCATCCCAACACATATCAAACAAAAAGCCCCTGTCCCAGGGCACCTCAAACTCTCGGTCCCTGTCCCAGGGCCAGCACTCGAAAATAGAGAAGTCCCTGTCCCAGGGCGCATTAGCGAACACACAGTCCCGGTTCCAGGGCACCCCAAAGAACGTGAAGAAGCCCCTGTTCCAGGGCACACGAGTGAACAATCAGTCCCCGTCCCGGGGCACACACACGGTGGAAAAATCCCTGTTTCAAAGCACATCACCCACAAAGTCCCTGTTCCAGGGCTCGCGCATAAGAGCGACAAAGTCCCTGCCCCAGGGCACAAAAAGCAAAACGACCCAGCCCCAGAGCAGCGGAGAGGATGCACAGACTATGGCCCAGGGCACACCAAAGCGATCAGGGGATACGCAGACACCTCCTCCCGCACCTCCACCAACGTTTCCACGACGAAAGGGGAACGAGATGCGAAAGACGGAGACAACGCAGAGGTTGACGAACGAGACCACGTTTTTTACTACGCGCAACGGAAAGGAGTTGGGAAAGCTGATTCAGCAAAAGCTATCCTGGGACGAGATACCGTTATACGCGACCGCACCCTCCACCTTCTCCAAAAACCAGAGCCTACTGCGACGCTTCAAAACTTTCGCTGCGGAGAACCTTCCAGGAGAATGCAAGCTGAGCGAGGCGATATGCCGGTTCGCATGGTGGTCACTGGGGAGCGCAAACCCGAAGTCCGTAGCGAACTACATCGGAAAACTATGCAAATCCCTAATGCAGGAAGGACACAAGGGGGTTCGGACCAAGCAGGTACTTCTTTTCAAAAGAGCACTCATCCGACTGTCCACCTACATCCGTCCCAACCGCGCTCTTCCCGTCAAGACGGGGGACATCAAAGGCGCACTTCGTTCTCTGATTGCGAAGGGGCGGGAAGACTCGGCCGCGATGTTAGCCACAGCTTGGGTGACTCGGTGCAGGATACCGGACCTGCGTTTCCTCACGAGCGAGGACGTTCGCGAAATGGGGGGAGGGGACGATGTGACGAAGGTGGGGTTGGGAATCTTTGCGAAAGACAAAGGGCGGATGACCTGGTCGCCTGCGGTGTACATGCCACCAGGTCCGCTTACAGCAATCGCCGTGGGGTTTTGGAGGAAGCAGCTCAGGGGGGTATGCGTGTTCGGGGGGGAAGGTCGGCAGTACGAGAGGGTGAAGAGGGAGATACGGGAAGCGATGCCCGGCGACGCATGGTTACACTCCACAAAACGAGGAGCAGCACAGGAGATGGATGGGGCGCTGGTGGGGGACGAGGAGAACACACATGCGGAGACAATGCAACAGGCCCTCCGCCACAAAAACGCCTCTACAACTCTGTTCTATTTGGACGAGTTGAATCCCAGAAAACGTCAGGCGCAGACGAAGCTGCTGAGGCCGCTGCAGTGAAGCACCAAGATGCGATCTTGTCGGACATGATCGAACACTTGTCCAGAAGATACGAGGAGAGGGCTGACCGGGTGGAGGAGGACGTCGGAAGCTCGTTCGGATATGTGTCTTTGCAACCGAACGCACCGGGGAAAAGAGACAAGCTAGACTCTTTCCCGAAGGGAACCCTTGCGGTGGACAGGCTGAGAGAACTGGCGGTGGGGGCAAAACAGGACACGGAATTCCTCAAGTGGATCACCGACCCTGAAGCCATACCCAAGGCCCAGACGAAGCACATTTCGGTGCCGGGACCAAAATCGGATTTGCGACCCTCTTTTGTGCAGCAGTGTCTGAAAGCTGGTGTTATCCAACAGCTAAGAAGACAGGAAAAGGCACAGGGGATGGTGGCAGTTTTTACAACACCGAAGAAGGATCCGCACATCCACCGCACCATCATCGACGGACGCCCAATCAACCAGGCAATGCAGAAACCACCTAAGTTCTCATTATTCTCCCCCCCAGACTTGAGCAAAAAACTGAGAAAGGTAGGGGCTAGGTTTGGATGTGTGGTGGACATGAAAGGATGGTTTCACCAGTTCAGGTTGTGCGAGGAGACAGCTTCATTTTTTGTTTTTCGAAACGGTACAACGTGGTACAAATGGACCCGCCTTCCAATGGGGTGGGCGTACGCACCGCTGGTGGCCCAACGGGGATCGGAAGCTTTGGTGGGAGAGATGCTACAATGGGCTGCAGTTTACCTGGACGACATCCTGATTGTCGGATGTAGCGTAGAAGAATGTACGGCTCGCACTAAGCTGCTACTCGAAAGGATTGCATACGTGGGAGGTGAGATCAACACAGCAAAATCTTCTCTCTCCCCCTCTCCCGTCGTCATCTACATCGGAGTGGAATGGAATCTAGGTACAAACACGTTTCGCTTCCCACAAGAATGGCGTGATGCTGCGCGCGAAAAGTTCACCGCTTTTGCTTACTCTCCGAGGGAACACACAGTGAGGGAACTCTGGAACATCTTCGGCATCACTCTGCGCGTTCTGCATGTGTGCGGCACACCGCTGTGCTTCTTCCCCCAGATGATGGAAAGGATGAAGATGTGGGCAAAAGCGATAGCCTCTGGTCCGCTGGAATGGGACAGCGTAGTCAGGACCCCGGACGCCCTGGTAGCGGAGATTACCGAAGGAACGAGGCGTGCGCTTGGGTGTGATTCATGGATGTCTCTCCCCCCAAAATTCGAATTTTACGGCACGGTCATTTTTACTGACGCGTCGACGACGGGATGGGGGGTGGTGGTCCAGAAGTGGGGCGACCCGCAGGTGCACGAATACTGGGGAAAGTGGGAGAAAAAGCACACGCACAAGGAAATATTCCAACTAGAGGCCGCGGCGGTGGCAAAAGGGATGGCGTACGGAGGTGGCAACGAGAAGGAAGGGGTGCTGTTGTTCGTGGACAACGACGCGCTGGCGATATGTTGTGAGACAGGGAGGTCACGCGTGCGCTTGGTGAACAGTGTGCTCTCTTCTGTGTTTACACAGATTGAGCGCGCCGCTTTGCAGACGCAGTGGATCTCGACGAAGGTGATGCCAGCGGATGAACCATCCCGCAGAGCAGGGTCCGGCCACGCCATTCGTGCACCTGGACAAACACCGCGAGTGGACCTGCACTTCAAAGTGGGGAACCAGGGATTTTTTATTTAGGGGTCACGGGTCAAGGGGGTCACAGTGGATGAGAAAGAATCGAGTAGAGTAGTAGTAAAAGGGTATAATCGTGATACCTCTCTTCCCCCACAACAATACATAAACGAACCTCCACCCTGTTTTTTCCCGACCCAAAACTTTTTCATCTTGTTTTTTCGACAACTTCACACCTTTTTTCACCTACAGGAATAGTATCTAGATTTCTCTCTCAAGTACGAAGTAAGGAGCTATAGCTACGACTTGAGAGATCTAGATAATACTATTCCAAAAATGAATGCTTCTACCCTTTTTTGATTCTTAAACAATACCACTTCAGCGGAGCTGAAGGTTGGAAGGGGAGGGGGGGATGGTTAGGGACACAAAAATCACTCATCTTCATCAGAAAAATTCTTGTTTTTTGCTCCCCTACCCAACTTACCTCTCTTCCCCCACAACACCTCTCTTCCCCCACAACAATACATAAACGAACCTCCACCCTGTTTTTTCCCGACCCAAAACTTTTTCATCTTGTTTTTTCGACAACTTCACACCTTTTTTCACCTACAGGAATAGTATCTAGATTTCTCTCTCTCTCTCTCTCTCTCTCTCTCTCTCTCTCTCTCTCTCACCATGACCAAATGGGCACGAGACGTGCCGAAAGATGGATTGGGAAACTATGCCACCGGGTTGCCCAAGGCTGAGCTTCACGTACACATCGAGGGGACGTTGGAGCCGGAGAGGTTGACTAAGATTGCAGAGAGAAACGGCCTTCTCGGGGAATTGATTGCTGGGGAGGGTCTGCCTGAGGGGACGACAGCCGAGGAGTATACTGCCCATATTGTAGGGTTGAGGCAGAGTTTTGAAGATTTGGGGGATTTTTTGAAGTTGTACAATGCTGCAACGTCGGCGCTTAGGACAAAACGGGACTTCAGTGACCTGATGCAAGACTATATCGACCGTGCAAGAGAAAACGGGATTGTCTACGCCGAGATTTTCTTCGACGCGCAGACCCACCTTCGCCTCGGTGTGGCCCTCTCCGATGTTATCGACGGTCTTCACGCACCTCTCCTCGAAGCATCTCATGAGAGCGGGCCGCTCCGGTTCCATGGACGGCTTATTGTCAGTTTGTTGAGAGATTTTAAGATCATTTCGTCAGACGATCGCACCGGATCCCCCTCTGCTGAGGAGCTCATCCACCAACTCCGCCCCTTCGTTGATGACGGCAAAGTCATCGCCCTGGGGATGAGCAACTACGAGCTCCACTCCACCCCCGCTGTCTTCGCATCAACCTACGACCTCGCGAGAGACGACCTCAAGGTGGGACACACCACATGCCACGCAGGGGAAGAAGGCACACCAGAACCATACCTCACAGAGGCAATCCACGATCTAAAGGTAGAAAGACTGGACCACGGTGTGATGTGTCTGAAGGACGAAAAGGTAATGGAGGTGATTCGGCAGAAGAAGCTTCCACTGACAGTGTGCCCCACCTCGAATATGATGTTGCGGGTGTATGAACGATTTTTTGCAGGGGACAACACAGTGCCCCGTCAGATCATGGAGAACGACATTGTGGTGACCCTCAATTCGGACGATCCTGCGTATTTTGGGGGGTATCTGGCGATGGTGTTCTACGTGTCGGTGCTGACCTGCAGCTTCACTGCGGCAGAGACCATTACCCTCGCGAAGGCCTCCTTCGAAAGCTCGTTTCTCAGCACCGCTGAGAAGGCCCTGTACGTCTCCCTTGTTGATTCATATGTCGAAGGGGAAGGCGGGCTAGAAGGTATCGACGTCCTTCTTGCATCCACAGAAGGGAAGGACGGCCTTCCAAAGACTTTGAAGCAGAGGATGGTACGACTGAATGGGGATGCAAAACAGTGTGATATAGTGTGATTTATAGTGCTATTTTGTGCTATTTTTTTTGGGGGTCGTCGGTCGAGGATGTGATTCGGGGCTGGGGGCTTTTTAGGGGGATTATTTATAGACTCTCAGGGGAGTTTGATGTATTGGAGAGTGATTTTTCTTTGATTTGAAAGTACCGTAATTGATGTGGCTGAAGGGGGGGGGATGATTCGCACTTTTTCCTCCCCCTCCCCATGCCACCAGTAATCGTAAAAATGTTCCGTAAAAAAAAGGTCGAACTTCCAGAGAAAAAAAAAAATCCTGAAAAGGTCGAACATTGTGGTCGATAATTTTTACGACGGAAATTCCGAATTATTTTCTCTCATGTTTTTCTGTTCTCCTGAATAGAGTGTACAAGATTTTTGTTTTTTTTCCTCTGTTTTTTCTTTCTTCGCAAGTCTTGCCTATTTTTTTTTCTAACAACTTTACAACTTTACATTCGTTGAACAACACCAATAAAACTCCTTAGCCATTCCTGTACTTTGTATGGGCAAGAGCTTGGGATGTAGACAAAAAAAATTAAGCTAAAAAGCTACAAAAAAAAGGAAAACACACTACTGGATGTTCATGATTTAGCCACATAAACACCATACAAGGGAAAAAAGCAGTGTGTGTTCAAAAGAGAGATGAGGGGAATGTGTGTTAGTTTTTTTCTTTTCTTTCTTTTTTTCAACACTCAGTGTCCAAACACACCAAAACACCGAGTGTGTTTTTTTTTTAATATGAGAGTCGCCTATTACGCCGTGTGGACTATGTTGGAAACCTTTGCACTATTGTTTGTGCGTTGGGATTTGACCCAATAATTGAATTGTCTTTTTTTTTTTGGCATTTCCCTCGCCCAACATTGTAACGCACACGGGTAGTCACAAAAGAGAGACGAATATAGAGAAATATCCCCATCCCGCGTCCCACCACCACCACCCCCCGTTTCATTATCATGTCTCAGCGCCAAGGCTGTGCGCAGCTTCTTCAGGGTTGCGTGCAATGAAAGACAAATACGTCTGCCCTCATCCCTCATAGAAGGTAGTAAGGCGGGGTGGTTTTCGCCTTTTCATCTTTGCAAAAATAAAAGTAAATCCTTTTATGGAGGTGAAGTTGGTAGATGTGTCATACGGATGTCTCTGCGCGGCCTTTTATATATTTTTTTATACATGTTCTCTGAAACAGAAAAAGTTGTCTGTCAAAACTGTAGTCTGGGTTCTGTAGCAGCGAGAGAGAGTCTGGCCATATGGAGAGCCACATTCTTTGCGCGGAGGGAGGATTCTTTTCTTTGATCCAACGATAGGCAGGCAATCCAGTGATTCCACCTAAAGAAAAAAAAAAAGTTTTGGGTACATTTAGTGATTATACCTTCTATTCAGTAGAACATAAAGTATAAGAAATAATTTTTTGGCTTTTTTTGTGCCGTTTCGGCACATTGTAACATTTTTTTTTTTGGAACACCAGACCAAAACCTTCTTTTTCAGTTTCCCCTCCTCCCGCCCTTCCCTCTCACTCTCTCACTCCCTCTCTCCACCGTTTCGATCCCTTCAAAATGGCTTTTGAAAGAAACACAGTACACCTGCACCAATCAGTAGGCACAAAAAAAAAAAACAACAACACACAAGGCTACCTTCAGTACCAATCCAAGCAAAATACAAAAAACCTACATATTTCCTTCCCACCACCTCTTCCTCCTCCTCCTCCTCCTCCTCCTCCTCCTCCTTCACCCTTACGGAAAGATAGGAACATTTGTTGATCCCCTCTACCCTATGCTATCAAATTGAATGCATAGAAATATTTCCCCCGCCACCTCCTCCTCCTCCTCCTCCTCCTCCTCCTCCCCCTCCCCCTCCTTCACCCTTATCACCCCATTCTCCTATTCCAGAACCTCCGCGCGGAGAGCAAAAGATGAGTGGGGATGTGCCAAGTGGAGGTGGGTCGTTGGAGGAGCGGATGCGGCGGAGGCAGGAGGAGCGTGCGAAGGATAGGGATGCAGGAGGGAAGGACGAGAAGGGGCACACCTTGAGTGCAGACGTGGACGCCTTTGATAAGATGTTCCACGGCACGCTGCGGCAGCAGCTCAGCGGCCATGTTGAGGCGTCCGATGTGCAGGCAGCAGTCGACTGCTACCGAGAAATGCTTTCCTCCCTGCAGCAGGCCTGCCGCTACCTCCCGCAGTGGGATAAGCAGCGTGCGAACGTCGCGCTGGGGGAGTGCATGACTGCGATAAACGGTGTGAAGCTCTCGGGGAAGAAGCGGTTTTCGTTCACCCGCGACACGAGGCCGGTGTTGCTGGAGGAGAAGGAGCAGGAGGACCACACCGACAGCACACAGCGGGACGGTGCAGAGGAGAACGCTGCGCGTGTGGTGGACCGGGTGGATGAGACGATCCATATTGCGCCGTCGACGTCGATCTTCATCCGCAACCTGCGCAACTGCAAGGTGCTCATCAAGCCCATCGACGGCAGTGTCTTTGTGCAGGACTGCACCGACTGCACCTTCGTTGCGGCTGCACGACAGCTCCGTATCCACGACACACACAACACCTCCTTCTATCTGCACTGCGTCAGCGAGCCCATCATCGAGTCATGCACCTCTGTCGGCTTTGCACCCTTCACATGGGACTTTGATACCAAAGAGCAGACGATTAACAGCACCACCCTCAAAGGCACCGTCTCGCAGTGGGACAAGGTATGTACCTTTTTGGAGTCGGGAAAGAATATTTGGCTATTTTTTTTTGCTTTTTTTTTGAATGCCAAGCAAACCACTTCATCATTTTTTGTAGGTGAACGACTTCAAGTGGCTTCGTTCCCAGCATTCCCCAAATTGGTTCAAAATTGCGGAGAGTGCGCGGTTGCAGTTTCAGGGTGACAACGGTGATGTGGTGTCTGAATGATATTAGTCGCTAAATAGATTTAAAGGGGGGCAGGTTTGTCCATCAAAGGGACTCGGTAGAGAAAAAAAAGAGATAAAAAAAACGAAAAAGAAAACAAGCAGCGGTGTTCTACCCTTTCTCAGAACACAAACCCTCCGAAGGTGGGCGAGATGCATAGAAACCCAGTTGTTCAAGGGGGGGTTAACGTTTTTTTGTGGTCCCTATACAGTGCAGATTGTGTGTTGAGGTGTTTGCACTTTCTAACTTCCTTCCCTCGTTCCTTTGGAAGTGTCCCTTTCTTACTTCATGTCGGTTGGCTGTCATGTGATGCATGAGTGGGTCAAACCCTCAACACACCCCTTTGCCAGATCCCATCTCTTGTTGTGCAACTGAAAACAAAATGGCAACCTACCTTGAGATGGACAGCAAGTTCTGGGAAGTGACCGTCGAGGGGGGGCAGACGACTGTTCGCTACGGCAAGATCGGTGCCAAAGGTCAGACCAATGTGAAGACACACGCGTCTGCTGCAGCAGCAAAGGCCTTTGCCGCTAAGGAGGCTGCGGTCAGAGAGAAGAAGGGTTACGAGGCTGCTGACAACGATGGTATGAACTGTTCTGCACAATGTTTTTTTTACCCCTGCTCACACTCCTGCAGATGACAAGCCTGCAAAGAAGCTGGCAGGCAAGAAGCGCAAGAAGGACGAGGACGAGGGCGAAGGCGAAGAGCCTGCAAAGAAGAAGCAGAAGGTCGTGCAGCCTTCTGCTGGTGGACGCACGCGCATCGACCGCGAGCTCGCCACCGTCGCCGACCCGACTGGATTCTCCATCTACGACAGTGCGTGGGCCGTGAAGCTGAACCAGACGAACGTTGGTCAGAACAACAACAAGTTTTACATCATTCAGCTCATTGACCAGGGAGGCGGGAAGTACGGTGTGTTCACACGGTGGGGACGTGTCGGGGTTGCGGGGCAGATTGCGTGGGTGTGCAACCAAGGCCTTGAAGCTGCGAAGTCGGCGTTCTGCAAGAAGTTCAGGGATAAGACGAAGAACGACTTCAAGGCGACTGTGCTGGACAAGGCTGGGTTCAAGAAGGTGGTCGGCCAGTACGTCCTTGTGGACGCTGTGGAGGCAGACGGCGACGACGACGAAGAGGACACACCTGTGTCGAAGGCGCCCACCAATAGCCATCCTCTAATTCAAGAGGAGGGAATAATAATATGTGGCGACCGTTCGTTTGACGTGTGGGGTGTCCCCCAACAGAGATAGCGCATGAAACAGTGGAGCGACGTGCCTACTGAGTTGCTGGATGTCTGACGTGGTCCGTTCTTCCTGGCGCAAACCGCTCTATGGCGCCTTCGCATATAGGGTGAGCTCGCTTGCCCATGGCGGAGTTGAGGTGTCGGTACAAGGTCTTTCGGTGAGAGTTCGTCGGGGCCAGTGCACACCAGATGGCCTTTGTGGCGGTCTTCTTCCCCTGGTGGTCTGGAAAAAGAATTTCCTTGTAACAAAAATTGTGGCTTGCAGAGGAGTTCCTGCCCTTTCCCTTTGGCTGTTTTTGGGCATCCCGCGGAAACCGCATTCCCGTCGCTGTCCTGGTACCGGTCTTGTCTCTCTGTCCCAGTCGCGGCTCCTGGTGTGTTTTGTTGTTGTCGTGATCTCTCCGGATTGTCCTTGCCCACCTTCTCCCTGGCCTCCAGGACCAGTGTGTTGTGAATGTTGGTGCAAAAGCTCCGGCCTTTCTTTGTACCTCCGACTCTGGTACACTGCTCGTGTGTGCTCTGCCCAGACGCTGATCGGCACATCCAGCGCTCCTCTTTTTACGCAGACAGGGATCTTTGCTGTCTTCATGCAAAACGTGTTCGCATCTTCCAGACAGTGGCTGAATGCGTGTTCATGCATTGTGGAGGAGGAAGGTAGCACGCATGTGTCCACTAGCTCCTTTGCGTCTTTGAGGTGAAGGCTACGACGTCCTCCCTACGACCATATCGGCTACGGGAAATCCCATCTTTCTTTCTTTTCTTTTTTATAATGCCAAACCCCAACACACACCCCTTTGCCAGATCCCATCTACTCTTGTTGTGCAACTAAAAACAAAATGGCAACCTACCTTGAGATGGACAGCAAGTTCTGGGAAATAACCGTCAAGGGGAAGCAGACGACTGCCCGCTACGGCAAGATCGGTGCCAAAGGTCAGACCAGTGTGAAGACACACGCGTCTGCTGCAGCAGCAAAGGCCTTTGCCGCTAAGGAGGCTGCGGGCAAAGAGAAGAAGGGTTACGAGGCTGCTGACAACGATGGTATGCCACTCCACCACTCCACCACACCATTGCCGCCTTCACACCAACCAACAGGCATGGATGTCGACGACAGCGAAGACGAGTCGTCAGAGGAGAAGCCGAAGAAGAAAGCTGCGAAGAAGGTGCCTGCCAAGAAGGGAAAGAAGAAGGAGGAGTCTTCCTCTGAGGAAGAGTCCTCCGATGACGACGACGACGACGCACCTGTGTCGAAGGCGGGTGTCACGTACCTTGAGATGGACAGCAAGTTCTGGGAAGTGACCGTAAAGGGGAAGCAGACAACTGTTCGCTACGGCAAGATCGATTCCAAAGGTCAGACCAGTGTGAAGACACACGCGTCTGCTGCAGCAGCAAAGGCCTTTGCCGCTAAGGAGGCTGCGGGCAAAGAGAAGAAGGGTTACGAGGCTGCTGACAACGATGGTATGAACTGTTCTGCACAATGTTTTTTTACCCCTGCTCACACTCCTGCAGATGACAAGCCTGCAAAGAAGCTGGCAGGCAAGAAGCGCAAGAAGGACGAAAGCGAAGACGAGTCCTCTGAGGAAGAAGACGACGCGCCTGTCTCGAAGGCGGGTGTCACGTACCTTGAGATGGACAGCAAGTTCTGGGAAGTGACCGTCAAGGGGAAGCAAACGACTGTTCGCTACGGCAAGATCGATTCCAAAGGTCAAACCAGTGTGAAGACACACGCGTCTGCTGCAGCAGCAAAGACCTTTGCCGCTAAGGAGGCTGCGGGCAAAGAGAAGAAGGGTTACGAGGCTGCTGACAACGATGGTATGCCACTCCACCACTCCACCACACCATTGCCGCCTTCACACCAACCAACAGACATGGATGTCGACGACAGCGAAGACGAGTCGTCAGAGGAGAAGCCGAAGAAGAAAGCTGCGAAGAAGGTGCCTGCCAAGAAGGGAAAGAAGAAGGAGGAGTCTTCCTCTGAGGAAGAGTCCTCCGATGATGACGACGACGACGATGACGACGAGGACGAAGAGCCTGCAAAGAAGAAGCAGAAGGTCGTGCAGCCTTCTGCTGGTGGACGCACGCGCATCGACCGCGAGCTCGCCACCGTCGCCGACCCGACTGGATTCTCCATCTACGACAGTGCGTGGGCCGTGAAGCTGAACCAGACGAACGTAGGTGAGGGGCAGAACAACAACAAGTTTTACATCATTCAGCTCATTGACCAGGGAGGCGGGAAGTACGGTGTGTTCACACGGTGGGGACGTGTCGGGGTTGCGGGGCAGACTGGGTGGATGAAAAACCAAGGCCTTGAAGCTGCGAAGTCGGCGTTCTGCAAGAAGTTCAGGGATAAGACGAAGAACGACTTCAAGGCGACTGTGCTGGACAAGACAGCTGAGTTCAAGAAGGTGGTCGGCCAGTACGGCCTTGTGGACGTTGTGGAGGCAGACGGCGACGACGACGACGACTCGCCTCTGGGCAAGCTCTCCGAGAGCCAGATCATCAAGGGCCAGGCTGTGCTTGAGCAGCTGCGCACGCTTCTCTCCGCCTCCAGCCCTAAGAACAAGTCTGCGAAGATCGCTGAGTACACCTCTGCGTTCTACACGCTCATCCCGCACGACGTTGGGTTTAAGAAGGCACCGCTGTTCACGAAGCTTGAGACCGTTGAGGAGGAGGACGAGAAGCTGAAGTTCATGCTCCGCATGGGCTTCGACGAGCTCATTGGTGAGGAGGACAATGCGGAGACACCTTTGTGCGGCCTGCTGGAGGAGGCGTGCCCGACCACATTGGCTGCGTCGAAGCCTACGGGCGCGTCTGGTGCGGATATGAAGAGCGCTGTGAAGAAGGGAGAAGACTGCCTGAAGAAGCAGAAGCTTGCGAAGGACCTGCTCGGCATTGCGGAGGCGGCGTCGCCGAAGGAGCTGTACGGTGCGGTGCTGCTGTACACCTCGAACTGCATCTACCGCGAGCTCAACAAGGCTCTGCGCGACATGGACCGCAGGGCCGTCAAGTCGCGCTACTTCAGCTACCTTCGTCTGCTCTTCGAATCCTTCAACTTCCTCAAGGGCGTCACCAAGAGCAAGCCCACCGAGCTCTGGCGTGGTGTCGGAGTCGACCTCTCAAAGGACTACAAGGTCGGGCAGACCATCACCTGGTGGGGTGTCTCCTCCTGCACCAGCGACGAGGACGTTGCACGCAACTTCGCTGGTGGCTGTGCGGGCGACAGCACGCTGCTCACCATCCGCACCACGTCGGGTGTCGACATCTCGGAGATATCCTTCTACCAGGATGAGAAGGAGACACTCCTTGCACCAGGCACACAGCTCAAGGTGCTCAAGTGCAAGAAGGGCAAGGAGTTCACAGAAATCACTCTGGAAGAAGTTGGCCAGGCTGTCATGAGGGACGAATAGATAACCTAGGATGTATCCTGTCCATTGAATACAAAAACGGTAAAGAAAAAAACCCCGCGTGATAGTTCAAAACAACAATTTGACGCGTTGCACACAAAAATAAAGAACGATAGCACACACAAAAAAAAATCCCAACGTTTTTTTACCAGGTTATAATGGGATAAACACTGTCTGTCTTGATAGACGTAGCCTATTTTGTTTTTATTCAGAGACAAAATAGGGTGAATACGTGAGGTAGATGTGATTTCCTTTTCAATAAGATGGTAATGTTTAGAGATGAGTGGCTGCCCTTTCATCTTCCGTTTTTTTTCGTCTTGATTTTCTTGATTTTTTCCCCTTTCTAACATGCATGGCGTGTGATTACATTTTTTAAACCCCGGTAAATGAAAATATGAACGTTTGTTTGATAATTTTACTTTCAACTTCACTTTTTGTGTCACAAAATTGTCCAACAAGGCTGTCACTTTGAGGAATGTTATGCAAATCAACCAAAAATATGTCGTTTTTTTTCTCTTTTTCTTTTTCCAAATCAGGTTTGAAAAACAGAGAAGTATAGTGAAGCTCATCCCCGGGTGTCTGCACTGATACAAACCAATTTTTCAAGGCAAAAAATGATATCCACGTCGTTTTTTTTTCTCTCTTTTTTCTCGGTGACCTAGCGACTGCGAGGCTGAGGTTCATCCTGTTAAACTTTTTCTCCTTTTGTGATTTCTACTCTCTTTGAACGCACACTCTTCGGTTGTGCACAATGAGAGGATCATTTCATGTTTCAAAGTTGTTTCCTTTTCTTTTCTGTTCTTTTTTTTTCTATTTTTAAGTCGTCCATGGACGACATGACCACACAGCACTCCCCCCACACACCGTCTCAAGATGTGTTTTTTTGCACAATCCACGAAACAAAAAAAAAAAAACAAAATGCACTTTGCAAAATCGAGGTTGTCATTCAGATGTGTGTGTGCACGAGAGGTGCGCATCTGACTGCTTTCCAGTGTTACATTACTCCTTTTGCGTGCCACCTTTTTAAAGTTTAAGGCTTTCTGAACGGAGCTACTCACAGCACCCTAGGACAACAGACATGCCTCGTTATCCCCGCCCGTCCACCCTCTCTCTCATGCATTCACGGAAACCGGCAGTTTTTCAAACCGCCAAAACAAAACAGAGAAGAAAACACCGCAACACGCGCATTTCTTTTCCCTCAAAAACCGTGAAAGCCTTTTTCAACCGCCCCTAAAAAAAATGCCACCATCCCCACGACCGCTCTTTAGACACAAAAATAACGTACTGCTTCCCCCAAACATTTTCAATCATTACAAACCCGAGGACTTTTTGTGACTCTCCGCATCCCTTCACAAACCATCCTGCAGACTCTTTTGACAGCTAAGATGAAGCAGGCCATGCTCCTGACGGGGGCACTCCTCTCCGTCACCACTGCGGTGAACGTGACAGAGCAGCTGGGATGCTACAAGGGCGAGGCGTGCAGGTACAAGCCTGAGGCGCAGGCACGTATGGACGAGATGATGGCGACGAAGCTGAAGCTGTGGGAGGACTGCACCGACGAGCATGAGTGCCCCCCGCCGATCACATCGACCGGCCCTGCTAAGTGCGTGAACAACATCTCGTCGAACGCAAACCACGACTACCCCTGCAACGGTGTCGACCTGCTTTCCTTCGTCTCCATGAACGACCTTGGCTCGCCTGTGCGTGGAAACGACATGTGGGGCTGGACCGACACAGACGTGACGCCCAACCGCGAGATCGCCATTATGTGCATGGCGGATGGTACCTCCTTCATTGACATCACGAACCCCACCGACCCCACGGTGCTGGGCTACCTCAAGGGTACCAACGGCATCAGCAGTGCATGGAGAGACGCAAAGGTCTTCAAGAACCACGTCTTCATTGGCTCTGAGGCATCTGGCCACGGTATGCAGGTGTTCGACCTCACCAGGCTCCGTGCCAAGTACGACCGTGTGGGCATCGTTGTGCCCGCTCTGACCCCTGACGTCACATACGACAAGTTCGGCAACTCGCACAACATCGTCATCAACGAGGCAACCGGCTACGTCTACGCCGTCGGCACCAGCACCTTCAGAGGTGGCCCCCACATCGTGGACGTCAACGACCCCCTCAAGCCCGTCGAGATCACCGGCTGGGACAGCGACGGCTACACCCACGACGCGGAGTGCGTCATCTACCACGGACCCGACACGCGCTACACCGACCACGAGCTGTGCTTCCTTTACAACGAGGACAGCCTCACCATCCTGGACGTCACCGACAAGGACAACCTTGTTCAGGTCTCCCGCACGGAGTACGAGAACAACTACTACTGCCACCAGGGCTGGCTGACGGAGGACCATGCGTACCTGCTCATGGACGACGAGCTGGACGAGACCAACGCACGCAAGGAGGGACGCGAGGCTGACTACTACACGAGGACCCTGCACTGGAGTGTGGAGGACCTGACTAAGCCGAAGCACTTGGGCAGCCACGTCTCGACGGAGATGGCTGTGGACCACAACCTGTACATCCACAACGGCCTTGCCTACCAGTCCAACTACTGCGCTGGCCTCCGTATCCTTGAGGCCAAGCCTGCCAACGTGCGCGACTCCAACACACCTGAGGTTGCCTACTTCGACGTCGCTCCCTACTGCGAGACCAAGACCAAGGCCGGTGTTGAGTTCCAGGGCACCTGGAGCAACTACCCCTTCTTCAAGTCCGGCACCATCGCCGTCAGCTCCATCGAGCTGGGGCTCTTTGTGCTGAAGCGTCAGTCATAGAAAATGTATATTTTTTGGAGAGTGCAAAGGCTGTGAGGGGCTTGGGCAACGGTATAAGTCTGAAATCCCTCTTCTCCAGAAAATTATGCGGTTTTCATAAACAATATTGTACATTTAAAAGCGCGTTGTTTTTGTCAATATTGTTGTTGTCTGCCGAGATAAAAAAATAACCCCCAACCCAACAAATTAAGTTTTCAAAAGCAAAATAATAAGTAAAAACTTAGACCAGAAAAAACCCCCCATTCCACAAAATGTGTGAGTAAAGGTTAAAACCAAAAAAAAGGCGTGTCTTTTGTTAGGTACCCGTCTCGTGTCATCTTTCAAAGATTCTTCTTCGTTTGCTTTTAATTAGTTTCCCTGCGTGTGAAGTACTGTACCCCCCTTCCCCCTGCTGTGAGGAATGTGTTTTTTTTTCATTTGTGATCAAGGTGACCTAGCAGTGAGACGCTACGTGTTCATCTTTTCCAACCTTTTGTTTTCAATTTTAATATTTTTGCCTTAATTTTTTTTCACTTCAAAACTGAACCTGTGTATGCGGGTGCAGTTTTTTTTTTAGTTTTCAAAAAAAAAATTTTGGGAAGGTCCGTGAAGGTCTTAGTGCACAACAAACAAAACCCCCTGCTTGTCTATCGTGTTCTATCGGCACATTTTTTTAAAATTGTATGGTAGGCTTTTGTACTATTTTTTAATGGAAAAACAGTGTGTTTTTTATTTTTTTTGTGTGACAACTTTCCTTTTCAAATGACAAAACAAAACGCAACAAGGCGAAACAATTTTACGAAAAAAGGCTCGCTCTTATGATTTTTTTTTGTCAAATGAAACGAACAAAATATGAGGGAAAACCGCACATCCAATGGAAGAGGTTTTCTTTTCAAAACAGGGGGGGAAAAAATATTGTGAGCATCCTTGGCTAGCCTTTTTTTTTGGTGACAATTCGAGTACAGAACCCACCTCTTCGGTGTGTCAATTGATTGTCAATACAACTACAACAACAAAAATCAACCATCTTATCTGATCGTCTTGTGGTGTCTGACCCTTTCAGAGGATCAAAAAGGATTATAAGTGAAGCTCATCCTCGGATGTCTAAACTAATACAACCAACTTTTCAAAAACAAAAAAAGCAAAACAAAAAGAACAGCAAGTGGTGTGCTAATCACTTGGCTAGGCAGCAAGAACATCCTTGCCTGCCTCCACCGCAAATTACATGGCCAGCACTTGGCACAAAAAAAGTTATCTGAGTTCCCCCCCCACTCTCTTCCCTCTATGAACCACTGATTGAGGGAGGGCATCCCAACGTTCATTTCACCCCCCCACACCCCATCCCCCCCTTTTTTTTGTTCCAGCCACACTTTTCATTTTCGCTTTTCTTGGTTTCGGTGTGAATGCTCCAAAAAAAAAAAGACAAAACCAAACAACAAATGCATCCCCTCCCCTCCCATTATTCTACACCCGCATGTTTTTACCAATCTGCTTAAGCATTATAGGTCTAGAAGTCCCTCCAGTTTTTATCATAGTGATAGTGGCAGCACCGTCGGAAGCCCACAGGCACAACATCTTCGGCATCACACCAATGCCCCATACCGTGGAGGTACCTACTGATAATCGTGCGCATGTGTGAAATTCCATTTTTTCAAAAATCGACCACACAAAAGACTCCTTAGGCCCACGAGATGATCCAAAAACCAGTTCCCGGTACTCGGTGCACAATTTGTCCGCGACGATGATGGGTTTGTGTACAGAACATATATCTGTTGTGCACGCAGACAAGGCAACCGTCAAGTCGGGTTCGCTTCTCTTCCTTCCGAAAAATGGTTCTCAGGATTGTAGTCATCCCTGAGGGAATGCTTCTGAAGCCGCCTTCCCAACTCCAAGGCTGTTTTGTCGACCAGCAGAATAGGAACTCCGTAAAGCAGTTATTGCCCCTTTGTCGCCAGAGTTCTTTGACGACAATCTTTGCGCCGCGAGGTTGTGCAATGTTGGGACGAGGTCGATGGAGGCAAACTGTGGTCAGCGTTGACTAACAGCGACAAGGGGATGCTCATGTCCCTCATCACTTGAGCCACTTCCGCCACAAATGCTGTCTTCACAGCATCTCTACTATATTCAGGTCTGTTGCAAGAAGACCTCAATAGCCGCATCCAGGGGCTTACCGTCTTAGAAAATCAAACTGCTTTCACAACGCTATGGATGGGCAACACATCTGTATTATTTTGCACAACAAAAAAAAGCTGTCAATCTCACTGTTCCAATGCCACCAACTCTTCTTCTTTTCCCACCTTTCTCCAATAACGCCATCTAGATTCCCCCACTACTCCCCTTTACACAACCCTCTAATGATCGTGTTATCTCTAGTGTGGAATCTGCTGATGATCTTCTATGCGAGATGGAGGGGTCGTGGCGCCATGTTGTCGCAGAAGGATAAGATGGAAGGTGTCGACCCTGCGTGGGTTGCAGTGAATGAGGAGTGCCTGCACGGGTGTGTGCTGCTGCGTGCTGCGCGGTGGGGGTTGGTCGTGCAGACGGTGTGTGGGGTGGTGGGGTGGGCGTGGGCGCTTGGTTTCCCGCTCCTCCCACGCTGGGTGTACACAATCGGCGTCGTTTCCGCCTTCTTTAGCAATATCCTCACCCTTCTTGCCGCCCGCCCCATTGCCCACGGCGCTACATTCCTCCGTGCAGCAACCCTGCCGGGGGCCTGGTTCACCCAGCTTATGTGGCTTACCCTCCCGGTCCTCCCGTTCTTGGTGATTTGGGTGTTTTTCACGCCGCTGCCGACGATAGCGCCGGGGTTGACGGCGATGGTGCTGGGGGTGCTGCCGGGGGGGTTGGTGGTGCTTTCGTTTGTGTCGGTGTTGCAGTCGGTGACGCCGGTGTTGAATGAAGTGTTGGGTGTGGTGTTGGGGGAGGATGTGCGGGTGGTGTCGATGTTGCACAGAAAAGCGGGGTTGGCGCTGCCTGGGGGGAAGGTCGTGCGGCAGGTGTCGTATGGCGTGGCGGTGCGGGGCGACGCAGCGTATGTGAGCGTGCTGCACCTGGCGGATCTGAGTGTGGGTGGTGCGACACCGACGTGGATGCTGCGTAGGGCTATCCGCAGGCGTCTTGCCCAAGCGGCTGCCCCGCCAGATCTCATCTGTCTGACAGGGTCCGTCGTTGCACCCAACTTTGCAGTGCTCTTTGCCCGCAAAGTTGTGCTCGAGGAAGTGCGTGCGTGTCTCCAGGATCTGACCCAGCATTCAGCCCGCATCGTCACCTTCCTTGACGAAACGCAGTCCACAATTCTCGGGACGTTCTTAGAGGACTGCAGCCTCGGGGTGGTGCTCCGTTGTGGCGAATCTACAAAACGGAAGATCAACGGCAACGGTGTCGCGATTGCAGCCGAAGGTGCAGTGCTGAGCAAGGCTGCGACGGAAGGTGTGCGCCTGCGTCTCCTGCTTGGTGCGGACACGGAGTCCTTTGTCTCAGGGGACAGTGCGGATGTGTACCACGTCACACTCACCAGCTCGCACTATGGTGGGTTGGTTGCGCCCAGCCCTCTCCCGGCCGTCCTCAGCAAAGCGATGCGTGCGCAGATCCCTCAGCAGGGCCTCTGGGGCAAGAGAGGTGCACGTCTGCACGTCTCGCCAGGTGTGGGGTGTCCGGGCAACCCGCCTGCCTACCCGTGCCTCCGTCTAGGTGCCTTTGCAGCGCTTCCGATTCTCCAGATAGAAGTACCCGTGTGCTGAGGTTGAGCAGCCTGTGGGCTCCGTTAGGCATGTAGAAGGGAGAAATATAGCAACGTTTTGTTCGACAAAACCCTACCCCTACCCCTAGATACAATTAAGGCATTAACAGAGGTAATAGAAACTCCATGGAACACCCCCACTCTTTTATCCCCTGCAACCCTCTTGTGCAAAGCTGGTGCTGTACGACATCAAGGTTAAGAAGCACAAGCCTGAGGTCATCTTCTCCACCTTTTTTACCCCCGTTTTTCTCCAAGCAAACCAATCAGGAACAACACGGTACACATACACATCCTCACAATGACACAGCACCTTCGGTAACAACGGCATGCACATATTGGACGTTCCTTTCCCCCTCAGGTGACTGAGCTTGTCAGGTCCATCATTCTTTTGTCGTTTCAACATCTGCAGTTGTGCATGCACACACACTGCAGCACACTCCTGTAGGATCATCTGAACAACCGTTCTTTGTACACTTACTTTTTCTTCTATTCTTTCTCCCATGGAGAAGACCCCACACATCACACGGCAACGGTCGGTGCAACGGTCTCTTAGCTTTGCAGAATGCGTGCCTTCTGGGAGAAGACGGTCGGACAGTCTGACACGCACGACATCACGACGTGAGTGGCTGTTCCACAAGAGCAGCGCTGGGTACAACGATGTGCTGCGGCAGACAGAGGAGTCGCTGACACCTGTTGATGGGGTAACGTCGCCTTCGACGTCTTTCGCACAGCCACTCAATCGTGCAGACAGCCAGGCCTCAGACAGGAGCAACTCCTCGCGCCACAGCACCCCTTCCATTCAACGCCAGCCGCGCACCGACTTCCCACCCGCACCCACCTCACCGACACACAATACAATGGTTCTGTCGCCGTGGCACGGTCTTCTGGGTGCGCCGCTGTTTCGTGATACTTTAGGCGACCCTTTGTCGCTGTTTGGGAGGTTGTTGATAGCCCTGGTCGGGGATGAGGTGGGTCAGGATGTGCGTGCTGGCGTGGTCGCGAATCTGGTGGTGGTGGTGCACACCTGCGACACAGCGGTGATGCAGGGCCACGCTGCGCACCACAACCCATCAGAGTATTTGAAGAAGTGCCGGGTCATCACTGAATCCGCTGCATTAGGTGGCTACACTCAAGGGAGCTTTGTTGCGACAGTCACGTCGTCTGCAGCGACACTCATGCAGGAGCATTTTCTTCGTCGAGTCTCAGAGGAGAACCTGCCGTTCAGCGACCAAGTAGTTCTGTTGGAGAAACGGCGCTCCCAGGTCCCCGAGGGGGTGGAAGATGAGGTGGCGGGGCTTGTGTGTCCGATCATTACTGTTGCGAGGCAGGATAGTGGCGGGCCGTTCAGCTCGTTTCGTGTGAAGGCAGCGTCTGTGGAGGCGTCGACTGAAGCGTTGTCTCGAGCATCATCGTTTGGTGCAACGCAACAGAGGGCTCCTAAGAGGCGTGCGTCGATGTCTACGGACTTTGAGTTGAATGCGGATGCGACGCTGGCGACGGAGGACGGGTCGGGGTCTGAGGAGGATGTGGGTGCTGGTGTTGTTGTTCCTCTTCCTCTTCCTCTTCCTCCTCCAGCTCCTCCAGCTCCTGCTCCTGGTGGTGAAGGCAGGCGGCCCACATCGCTACCCGTAGTGGACCTGACGCAGACGTACGACGCAGCTTCGCTCTCCTGCTCCGATGCCTTCAAAGCAGACGTGTGGGACCTTCTCCGCCACCCCACCCCAGACGACCCCATAACCTCCCCCCGCTTCCTCGTCACCGTCCTCCAAGGCTTTGTGCTCCTCTCCTGGGCGGTAGTGTTCGCATGGAAAAGCTTCCCCGCATACCACCGCGCAGAGCCCCCCGTGCTCACAGTGTTTGACAGCTGTGAGCTCTTCTTCACTGTGTTCTACACAGCGGAGTATGTCCTCCGGCTGATATGTTCCCCGCAGCCGGTTCTCTTGGTGGCAGCGCAGCCGATGCAGATCTGCATTTTGGTGTCCGTTTTGCCGGCGTATATCCGAGGAGTGGACCGCCTCTTGGGGGGCGATATGTGGGATGTGGGCAGCTTCTTTGCGTTGGTCGAGATGCTCGTTGTGCCGCGTATCCTGAAGGTGACAATGTTCGCTGGGGAGAATCTGCGGCGGCTGTCGACTGTGATCGAAGCGTCGAAGTGGATGCTGCTTATTGGCCTCATATCCTTGGTCGCCTTTGTCGCAGTGGTGTCGAATCTGCTGTTCTACGCAGAAGTGCACATATCAGGCGACAACTACATATTCGACGATACGTCTGAGACATGGCAGCGTCGTGTGTTTCCTGCGTTGGTCACGCTGAACAAAACAGTCATCCATTCTTATGAGCTGAGCCCGATACAGAGCCATCTTGATGTGTTCTGGTGGTGTCTCTCCACGGTGACGACAGTAGGGTATGGTGACGTCGTTCCGGTGACCCCTGGGGGGAAGATTGTTGCTTCGGTGTGCATTGTGATGGGGGTGTTGGTGTTTGCGGTGCCGGCGTCGGTGATATGCTCGCATTTTACGTTGACGAAGTCGGACCGTCTGCTGCAGATGGAGAACCGGCAGCAGCATCGGGTGCGTGCGTACATCAAACACATCTGTACCAAAGGCATGCTGACGGACCCGGATGTGCCCATATTCCTCTACCACTTCGTCATGCTCGACACTGTCGAGGCAGACGACCGGCAGAACCCCACACGCGAGGAGGTTACCAGCCTCATCTACCAGAAGCTGTTGTACCTCTACAAAGCGGCAAGGAAGTCGCAGAAGCAGACTCTACGGTGGTACCTAAGGGCAGAGAAGCAGCACGGTGCGCCTGATATGCACACCACTGCGCATGAGTGGCTGCGTGACGAGCTCCTCTCCAACGGCGTCACCCTCGCACCACGCGCAGAGCTCAGCCGCAGAGAACGCAAACAGTTCGTCTCCCGCCTCTGCCAGAAACGCTTCATGAACAGCTGCGCAGAGGTCTTCCGACAGGAGAAGGCGGTTCTCTGGGTTGCCTACGCTCGGCTGAAACAACAGGAACTACATGTCTCGGCTACCTAAGATGTTGTGGGAGGAGGGGGGGAAGGGGGAAGAGGGGAGGGAAAGGCAACAGTGGCGGAATTCTTTGAAAATATATAGCCTTCTCTCTCGAAAAATAATCAGAAAATATGAACCCCTTTTCAGGGGCAAAAAGAAAGGAAAAAACACAGCATGTGACTAACCCAAAAAAAAAGGGCAAAAAATTCTTTTGTTTCAGTGGATCCAATCTACTCCACCACCACACCTCACTACCCTCCCTCCTCTTCCAGAGACATAACTTTTACCACAACACCCCCTGGGAAGCTTGGAAGATCGCGCGCACAAAGCCAAAACGACGTTGCGCCGCAGCGCAGCCACGTCTCCCGTCGCTTGCTGCCCTGCCACCGCCGCCTCCTCCAATGGGGGATGTGGGGCTCTCTGTGCACACATGCGCAGAGTTAGACATCCAAGCACATAAGGCGTACCTCGAGCAGGCCGCACCCACTGCGACTGAGGAGGCGTTGTGCTCGGTCACCACGTGGCCACCCTACGCATGGATCCTCAGCAGCAAGCGCGACACCGCACGCACCCGCCTCCACACCCGCCCCGCCCCACCAGGCAGCGCCAAGGGCAGCCACTCCCCACGCTTCGCCCCACACCACCACGAGCCCCCTTCGGACGACTGGATCAACACAGTTCTCTCCGACTGGCTAGAACTCCTCTACCTTGAGGTTCGTGCCCCGCTTGAACCTATGCTGAAATGTGTTCGCAAAGCAATCAAAACTGACATTGCACGCGTATTAGAAGAACGAGACGACGAAGAGATTATACCGGGACCACCTAGCACCCTGCCTGATGCGAAGTACTGCAGTGGGTTGCGTCTGCCGAAGCTAGCGGAGGAGGTGTTGGCGGTGATGGAGGCGGATCTGGCACCTGAGGTGGCTGGGCGGTACCGCCCTGTTGTGCAGCGTATGGGGAACTACTATGCGCAGAACAACCCTCTCAGGCGGCTCATCTGCGACAGCTGGCTGTGGTGCTGGTTCGGCCGCCACGAGGCCATCTTCCCCCTCTCGCTCGAATGCTACGTAGAGCAAGGCTCACCATGCTGTGCCGCAGCCTCCGCCTCAGGCGCCATCAACATCATCCTCAAGCGTGCCCGCACAGCCTACGTCGAGTACACCCCCTCCGACGAAGCCTTCCTCAAGCTCGACCAAAAGCCCTACGTCTCCAAAGACGCGCTCGAAGTCATGGAACACCACCTCCTAGAAATGACACTCAAAAGCGCGGACACAGCAGGGTTGTATCTCTCAGAACGGCAGGTTCGTGTCATGTCCGACGAAGTTGCAGCAATGTTAAGCGCAGGTGGTTCCCTCTACTTCGCCCCGCCAACCACAAAGCAGCAGCAGAAGGTGTGTTTGGAAGGGATCCGCGACTACATCATTGGGCTGGGCCTGAAGGAGAGTTATATGTTTGCAAACCTGCGGTGGCTGGAGGACGGCTCGCGGCCGAAGGTGAAGGTCGCGACGAAGAACCTTTACATCTTTTTGAGCAACCTTTGGGGCCTCGGGAAGGTGAAGACCTCTAGCCCGAGCACGGCACGGTTCGGCTCTTGGGGGGTGCAGATGGCGGTGGAGCGCATCTCGCAGAATGAAGGTTTGGGGATCAACTGCGCGACACAGAATGCCTGCGACTACACCTGGGAGGAGTTCCATCAGCTGCTCCACCGCAACATGTGTGCCGTGGTGCTGCACCTGCCCAACCACTATGCCGTCGTTTTCGGCATCAAATCAGACCAAACCGTGGTAACCGCACGCAAAGGTCAGCCACCAACCGACCTCCTCACCTGGACAGAGCTTCAACAGATCCAAGCCCGTTCACGAGAAGGCTCGATCATTGTTGCCTACCACACCGCAAACCCACCACCTCTCAAGTACTCTGCGAAGGCCTCGCTTCGATACTTCGGTGGCCCACCGCCACGTACGAAGAGCAAGGAAGAGCCCAAGGCCAAGGCAGACACTACCAAAGGAAGCAACGCGGCGAAGAAGGAAAAGGCAGCAAACCCGCGTGTTGCAGGAGGTGCCGTAGGTGCAGGAGGTGCCAGCATGCTGCCCTCGGTGCGGGGGTTGGGTAAGGTCAAAAAGCCTGTAAAGGTGGAGACAATGCATTTTTAGATAATGGGAATGGTGAAGTGTTTGTGGTTGATTCTGCGGATGTGTGTCGCTTATCATAAAAGTTTCGTTTTTGTTGTCGTTTTTGGACCGGATTGTTGGTTTGAGAAATCCTTCTCTCACCTCCTTCAGAACGTCCCCCTCTACCCCCATTGCGCCCCTCACGTTTTATGTTAATTATCCAATTTTGAAACACATCTGTCCTCCGAACCCCTTCGTAACTCTTTATCGTTATTTTTTTTTGCCTTGAGATGACGTGCAGATCACATTCATGTTTCCAGCTTTAGAAGCTGGCAAAATGCCATAAATTTAGACTTCAACTTCCTTTTTTAGATGCACAATGGAGGCATATTCATCTTCAATTTTATTTTGTAAAGGTGACTAAGCAACGAGAAGCTTGGGTTCATCTTATGAACTTTTTCTCTTTTTTTTTTGTACCTATTTGAATCTAGACACACTCTTGTAGAGATAAGAACCACACCCTATTGGGGTGCATAGACACACATAACACCGTTTTGTGTACCCCTTTGTGTATAAAGCGGAGGTTGAGGAACCACTGGACTTGTTGAGTCTCAGGGCTTGGAGGAGATCCTGTGTCCTGCCCACAGGGCAATCCTTTGTACAGAGTACCGTCCTCCGATGTACGGTGAGGCGTTTGCAAATTTCACTTTCATCCCTCTCTTTGACCTGCATCATGCAGACTGAATTGCCCGAGTCTATACCATTAATCGATACCATTCATCGATAGACAGAGCAGGGCATATCAGATGTCAACCAATCGAAATGGACGTAGGATCACATAGTTGGGATTCCACCCGATGCGACGGTACACTGTCAGCCAAGCAGGATTTGTATGGCGGGCTTCCAAAAGGCTCACGAACATGACTTGAGCCAGACACATTAGATAGAAAAACACAGAATGTTCTGCCCTTTTTGTTGCTGTTTTGTTTTTCTTAAATCTAAAATCCATGTCATGCGGCAATGCATGTCACGGATTTCTCTACCCAGCCCCACCCCTTCATCCCACCACCCCCTTCCCTTTATGTAATATGTGGGCACGTTTTTTTTTTTTCCAGCGTTTCTACGCGTCATCCCCCCACAATACTGCGGTATGCGCTTGCTCACCTGTGTGTGTGTCCTGCCCTTTTGCATAGTGAGGAATGGAAATACACGGCTTTCACCAGTCTGCCTAAGGGAACAGGGACGAGACTTCACCTCAGAGGTGTTCAGTGTGTTTGTAGATTTCCTGATAGAAGAAGTGAGGAATAGAGAACAAATTATTGGAACAAATTTACAAAGGGGATCTGCTTTTCAGCAAAAAGAAAGTAAAAAAATGGCATTTTCTGAGTGTAGCGAGTGGAAAAGACTCAGGGGGTTGTGGTTGTCTGCGTCCCACAGTGGCGTTTTTGAACCACATAAACGTCACCCCTTTTTTTGCCCAACCAAAATGACACAGCGTACAGCGAATTTATGTTCAATGCAATAATCGTTTGTAGGCGAAGTGCGGAGGGGGGTTTTTTTTTGCTCCTTCGTTTTTGTCGAAATTACAAATTATTTTTCGGGTATCCCCGGGTCTTTTTGCGTTTGTGCCGTGTCACAAAATATCGCAACGCCCAAATCATCATGTACATTTTGTTTGGAGGTTTTGTTCAGTTCCTGTCAAAAAAAAAAAAAAAAAAAGGTTATCTTCTTGTACAGAAGTTTATATCAACCCATCCCCACCCATACACCCTAGTTTTTTTTACAAACACTCAAGTAGCTACGTGCCGTGGAGGCGATTGTGTGGGCTCCGGTTTTTTTCCATCATTTCCCTTTCTTCTGCTGCGATGTAGGTCACATTCTGGTAGTGTCAGCAATGACGACGCCTTCCCTTTTCAACAATCCTCACTGTCACATGCTTCGTTTGCACGCAATGGCGAAACATTGACGTTTCCTGTGCTCCTGAAGCGTTTGCTCAACTCATTTCTTTGCCAGCAGGATAGAGGGTACACAAAACAAAGCAAATGTCGAAAAAGAAGAATGAAACGCCGGTAGGGCAGCTGACGAAGACAGCCCTGCTGTGCCACTCCTTCAATGCAGAGAGGTCACGCGTGGCGGTGTGCGACAGCTCGCCTGACGTGCTCATCTTCAAGGTCGACGGACGGGATGCGAGCAAGTGGACGTTGGAGTCCACACTCAAAGCGGTATGTAGCGTGGCTAACCACTAACCACTAACCACTAACCACTAACCACTAACCACTAACCACTAACCACTAACCACTAACCACTAACCACTAACCACTAACCACTAACCACTAACCACTAACCACTAACCACTAACCACTAACCACTAACCACTAACCACTAACCACTAACCACAGCACGACATGAAGGTGCTGAGCCTCGACTGGGGCAAAGGAAAGAACCGCATCGTCTCCTGCAGTGAGGACCGCACTGCGTACGTGTGGGAGGAGAAGAAGGGGAAGTGGGAGCCCGAGCTTGTGGTGCTTGGGCCTGCCTGCACGTACGCGGGGCTGTCGGTTGAGTGGAGCGAGAACGAGGACAAGTTTGTTGTGGGCACCGGGTCGAGCCAGACACACGTCTGCTACCACGACGAGGCGAACAACTGGTGGACGTCGAAGGCGGCCAAGGGGCACACATCGTCCGTCACGTCTGTCGCGTGGATGCCGGGTGCAGAGGACATGATCCTTGCCACAGGATCGACAGACTGCAAGATCAACCTCATGTCTGGGTACGTCAAGTCTGTGGACGGGAAGATGGCAAACCCGGGTAAGGTCGGGACACTGCTGACTACGCACCGCCTGGGTGGATGGGTCCACCACGTGACCTTCAGGTATACGACGCATTCAATTTTTTCTTCTTGCTAATTTGCCCCCCCTACACCCTACACCCCACACAGCCCCAAGGCGAACTGGCTGTGCGCTGTTACCCACGACTCCTCGATCAGCTTCCTCGACACTTCGGGCAGCGAGTACGACGACATCCAAACACTCAACTTCAAGGGCCTCCCGTTCACATGCGCGCTCTTCGTGGACGAGGACACCTGCATTGCGGCAGGACACGAGTTCTCCCCTCAGTGCTACAGATGCGTCGACGGCAAGTGGGAACATGCGGTATGTTGCTTTGTGTACATTGCCACAATTTCAACGTCATTCGTACAGGGGTCGTGGGTGGAAGGGAAGAAGGAGGCAGAGAAGAAGTCCAGCATGGGATCGCGCGCGATGCAGATGTTCCAGGACCAGGCGAAGTTTGGAGACAACAACGTATGGAAAAAAAGGACAAAGAATGAAAACCACTTTGAAAACCACAGAAAACGGCGGTTGTCAAGTCGAAGCACACATCGACTGTTACGCAGCTGCAGCTTGAGAAGGCCGGCAGCGACTTCTCCTTCACAACGTGCGGGTACGACGGAGCGATCCACTTCTTCAAAAGTTCAGAAATGTCACCCCCGAGCGAATGATCTTTCGCGGACAACCGGGTTCAAAAAAAATAAAACATAGGGGAAACAAATGTTTTGTCCACGTAACAAATATCTTTACCGCTACGTAGCGTGCAAAGGCATCATCAAAAAAAAAAAGGGTGATACACGGCGAAATGCCTTCCGGGTATTTCATACATTTGCTGGGGTGGGTTTGGGGTGGGCGGGTGGTGCAATATTCAGGTGGAGATGGGAGACCCATTTCTTTAGGGGGAAGGTTTCGTTCGCACAGCCGTCTTTTTTTGATGCTGTTTCCCCCTTTTTTTTTGGGTCGTGCCCACGTACACCGTTTCTTTGTTTTTCTTTTTTTTTGTTGTTGTGCAAGAGAACTTTTCTGATTTTATTATTATACCGTGTGAGCAAAGAATTTCTATGTGTCTTTGAGTGAGGGTGTTGTAGTGTGTCGCTTTCCCCCTGCTGTGTTGTGTTGTGTGTGTTTTTTTTTAAACCCAGCTCTGATAACCAGCTTCGTGCTTCTTTTCCCCCCCATTGGTTCCAAAAAATAAAATTCAACAAATGAAGCTACAGTTTTTTCCTGTCTTGTGTCCGTTGCTACCAAACGTGTGTAAGTGCAATGAAGGAGGGTAGAAGCGACAATATCGGGAGAGACCCGAACAAAATACAGTTGATAAGTTCTCATACGCACAGATGTCGGGGGAGGACAACCTGTCTGTGACCTTTTTTTGACATCCGAGAGAAGAATAACGTCAATGCAAAAGAGAAATACATGGCAAAACAAAACCCCCCCAAAAAAAGAGGCAGAAGACAAAATTTGCTGGTGATTTTGCAACGGGGGGCAAAACAAACAAAAAAAAAAGGTGAAGTCTGCCTTTTGAGAGCTGCAAAAAAACAAACAACAAGGCCTACCTCCGTCCCCCCACCTCCCGGGGACCTCTTTTCCTCCCTCCTCCCCCACACTATTTCCCACACCACCACCACCACCACCATCTCAGGTGTTGACAACATCAATGTCAGACACTGGGTCAGGAGAAGGTGAACGCGCACCTACCAAGCGTAGTCTGAACAATGCAGAGTCACTTGCAAAGGCAATACAGAAGGAGGTGGATGAAGGCGCACGGCAGCACGTACCCGATGCGAGACCACCCTCCCCCAGCTCTTCACAGCGCAAGCCGTCACGCCGTCCGACTATTGACAAACCCGCCCCAGAGGGTGGTGTACACACAAAGCGCAAGCCGTCGCGCTCGCCCAGGAAGCGCAGCAACGCACCGCCGACAGAGCAGGACAGCGTCGCGGCACAGCTTGCGGTCAAACCCTTCCAAGGTTCCTCTCCGGGCAAGGTGCACTTTGTCCCCGACAAGCTCCACCCAAACGCGCCGAGCGTGGTGGACTGGCTGCAGGCGCTTGCGAAGTCGCATCTGGACGAACGTCTCGATGGGACCTTCATCGACGCACTGCTCCTCGCACGCAGTGAGAAGCTCAGCGAGGTTCTGGCGGACCTGCACAGCTACATCGCTGGCAGCGAGCTGGCGGAACACAAACGGCGTTTCATCGACGCGCTGCTGGTCAGCAAAGGCGACTTCGACGCTATGAAGGTCCTCGACCGTATAGACGCAGGCTTTGTCTACTGCTCTGGACCGTTCTGCAAGATTGCGGACTACCTACGCGAGAAGGAGAAAGGCGCTGTGAGCGAGGACGACAGGGAACGCATCGGGTGGTGGGGTCTGTACTCTGTCATCAACGCTGCCATGCGCGTCGTGGGCGACCTACACATGAGGCAGTGCGCCAAACCGAAGTGCCTCTACGACAGCAAAAGCTGCGGCGGCAAACCACCCAAACAACACCTCGACGAGATCACCGCCTTCCAACCCTTCCTTGGCCGCCTCCGCGACTTGCTCTTGATGCTTCCACGCGAGTCGACTCTGCTCTTCCGCGGGATCACTGTCAATGTCTCGCGGGACTACAAACTTAAAACGCGGTTTCGATGGTCCCCTTACACCTCGACGTCTTTGCAGCAGGAGACTGCGTTTGAGTACATGCAAGGGAAGGATGGGACGTTTTTTGTGATTCTGTCGTACACTGCGCGGAACATGCAGTTTGTTGCCTTGCATGAGGAGGCGGAGCTGTTGTACGGCGCGAACTCTCTGTTTGAGGTTGCGTGGAAGCTATCGCCTACACTGCTGCGTATGATTGGCTGCCAGTTCGACGTTGTTGTCGTCCGCGAGGTTGACAAACACGCCAAAAGCGGCGCCGCAGACGAGCTGGAGCACCTCGACCAGATTGCCCTCGTCGCCACGGAGACGGCGGCCCTCTTCACATCCTTCCTGACACGCTACGTCGAAGGCCGTGTGAAGGAGATGCGCAGCGGCAAGGAGGCACCACTTCTCTCTGCCCTGAAGGAGTGGCTCGCCTGCGGCACAATGTTCTCTTCACGCAAACGACGCGATTCACAACACGGCCGTCGCCGTGCACCACTCTGCATGACCGGGGGTGGTGGGACCGGCAAGACCGCTGCCGCCATCGCAGTCTACTCACAACTGGCTACACACGCCGCTGGGAATGAAAAACGGATTCTCCCGGTCTTCGTTGCGCTCCCGACTGTCCACGAAAAGCTGCTGAAAAGCCGTGCCCTAGACAACTATGTGATGGAGATGTACGGCCTCACCCCAGAAGGCCTCATCGCAATGGGGGAAACGTTTGATGTGGTCCTCATTCTTGACTCTCTCGACGAGGCAGGTCTGACACGCAAGGAGGTCGAACGCACTGTGAAGGGCACCGCCGACGGCAGTCTGCTCGAGAAGCAGCCGTGGTGCTGGGGGTGCTCCGTCATCCTCACGACCCGGCCGGAGTACCTCAAAGCCATTGGAGTCACCGCAGCTAAGGTGCTTGGCCCTGCAGTGCAGGAGATCAACCTCGAGCCCTTCAGCCAAGAGGACTGCCGGCACTATATGTTCAAGGTGTTGGGTGATGTGGAGGCGGAGGTTGTGGAGGAGAAGATGGCCTCCTTTGAACGGCGCGGTGTAGGGGACACTATGTCGAATCCGTTTCTGTTAAGCATGCTGGTGGAGGCAGATGACGGAGAGGACGAGGAGGACACGGCACGGCTGGATCGGAACCAGGTGTACGAGAAGTACCTTATGAAGCATGCGGACGTCAAGGTGCGACAGCGGAAAGGTGCAGGGTCGACCGCAGAGGAAGTGCTGCGTGGGGGAGAGCGTGTTGCGTGCTGGATGGCGTCGCACAACCGATGGCAGGTGCCTCTCAAGGATGCGTTGGACGCAGCGCTCAAAGGTGCTAGCTTCTCGCGCGAGGAGGCGATGGAAGTTCTCCGCTGCCTCCCCGTCCGTGTCGAAGACTGGAACGACGAACTCCTTCTGCTCTCCTTCCGCCACAAGACCATCCCAGAGTACCTCTGTGCACGTCGTCTCTGGCGTGACCCTGAACACACCTTGCAGTACGATATGCTCCGTAGTTTCAGCAAGGACACACCCAACATCAGACAGTTCTTCAGGCGCAGTGCACTGAGGGACACTGCCGCAAAGGAGCACTTCATGAAGGAGATCAAGCCCGTGCTGATGGCGGAGATATCGAAAACGCGCAGTGCAGGTGCGGTCAAGCCTGTCAAGGCTGAGGAAGGGTACATTGCGGCGAACGCACTGTCGCTGTGCTCGTCAGTGCCGTTCCAGTCTGGCGACGACCTGAGTGGTGTGCGCATAGCAGGGGCCGATGTGCGGCAGGCGCTCTTCAGTGGCGTGAAGCTGCCCAGTGCACACCTCACGGACTGCTGGATGGAGCACGCAGAGTTTCACGACTGCGACCTGACGGAGTGCGACTTCTCGGGTGCTGCCTTGGGTGCAGTGCTGCCACCCATACGCGAGTCGACAATTTTCACCTGTGTGTGCTTTTCTGTTGCAGGCGACAGAATCGCAAGCGGAGGAGCCGATAACGTTGTCACGATATGGGACGCAGAGGACGGCAGCGAGGTGGGCAAGGTGGAGGGGCACACTGCTGCAGTCACCCGCATTGAGTTCTCCGAGAGCGGTCTGCAGTTGCTCAGCAGCAGCAAGGACGGCAGCGTGCGGCTATGGGACGTGGCGGAAGGTACCGAGCTGCGGAGGCTGGCCCACACCGCCGCTGTGACGGACACCTGCTTCTCTTTGGAAGGCCTGCGCATTGCGTCCAGCTGCCTCGACAAAACCGTGAGGGTGTGGGATGCAGAGACCGGCCAAGAGGAGTGCACCCTCGAAGGCCACAGCAGTGCAGTCAACTGTGTCGCCTTCTCGCCAGAAACAAAGCAGCCCAAGGTGGCAAGCGGCAGCGACGACTGCACGTTGGTCATATGGGACATACGCAACCGCCGCCCACACCGCACCATCGACGCGCAGTCACAGGTTATGAGTGTCACCTTTCTGCCGGACGGTGCGCGTGTTGTGGCAGGGCGCAAGGATTCTGCAATAAGCATCTGGGAAGTGGCAAGCGGGCACGAACTCATCAAGCTGGACGCACACTCGCAACGCATCAACTGCGTGACCTGCTCATGCGATGGCCGAGTCGCCAGCTGCAGTCGTGACAAGACGATACGCATCTGGGACCCAACAAGTGGCGAATCGCAACGCTTCACCGGGCACACAGGCGACGTGACGTGCGTGGCCTTCTCGGACGACGGATGCAGACTCGTCAGCGGCAGTGCCGACTTCTCCATCCGCAATTGGGATGCAACGCACGACACGTCACAGATATGCGATGGACACACCGAAGCAGTGTGCGCGCTTGCCTTCTCTCCGAAGGGAACGCTGCTGGCAAGCTGCAGCGACGACTGCTCCGTTGGTCTGTGGAACGCCACGACAGGGGGCCTTACGCAGAAGCTTGAGGGACACACGGGTCCTGTGAACGACGTGGGCTTCCATGACGAGTTGTCACTGCTTGCAAGCGGCAGCAGCGACGCGACGATCAAGATCTGGGACCTTCACACGGGGCGGGAGTGCATCACGATTGCTGGCCACGCGCATGGGGTGATGAACGTCGACATCTCTCCTAATGGTAAGGAGATCATCAGCGGCAGCCTTGACGCGACCGGGCGCATATGGGATGTGAAGACAGGCGAGGAGCTGCACACCCTTGAAGGACACACGGCGGGCGTTGCTGCAGTGTCGTATTCGCACGATGGCGCACAGTGTGCGACAGGCAGCTGCGACAAGCGTGTCAAGCTGTGGGACGCGAGGACCGGGAAGGAGCTGCACACCCTTGAAGGGCACACGGACGAAGTGCGCACGGTTGCATACTACCCCGATGGGTCGAGGATCATCAGTGGCGGGGACGACAGGGAGATCAAAGTTTGGGACACGAAGACTGGTAGGGTGCTGCAGACGCTGGTGGGGCACACATATTGGGTGATGAGTCTGTGCCTGTCTCTGGACGGATCAATGATATGCAGTGGCGGGTGGGACGGGACAGGGCGTGTGTGGGATGCGCAGCAGTACACTGAGCTGCAGAAGCTGGAGGGTCACGCCGGCGCTGTCACGGACACTGCTTTCTCTGCGGACTGCTCGCTCATCGCCACAAGCAGCAGGGACGCGACTGTGCGGGTGTGGCACCGTACTGAGGGAGGCCGCTTTGTTCTCACCTGCATCTGTGGCCTCGCAGCACGCACGACACATGCGGCACCAGACTGCGAAGGGCTCACCACAGTGAACCCTGTCGAGGCGCGGCAGGTGATACGTACCAGGTGAAGAGGTGATGGAGGTGCACATGTTGTGCACATGTTTTGGGACCCAGTAGCTTTGAAAAGTTGAAAGTAGTGCGGGTTTTCTGTGAGGCCGTATGCGTGGCAAACATCACCGACAGGTGCGTGATATCCCACACTTGCTCTTGTTGTTAGCGGTATTACGTTGTAGTTGGTGACGAGGTGTCGTGAAGCCTCGTGAGGCTTGGATTGTCGTACCGAACTTTTCTTTTGGCTGAGTTTCGTTGTAGCCCCGCGAAGTACGTTTTTTTGAACCGCAACAATGTGACAAAATTATCTTTACAGCCAAATTATGTCACACGGTGGTATACTGTATCAGATGCGTGCACCCCTCTCGGTGCTCCGCTTGTGTTCTTCTTCTCTATCTCTACCTTGTTACTTTGGCGTATTTTCGCCTATTTGCGAGTTAGCAAAAACCTTCAATGACTTTGTATCAATCACCCTTCCTCACCCCTGTTTGCTCTATCACCCAACCAACCACACTACATCACCACCTGCTAGCAACACACACTCCAAACACGATGCCACCTATGCCGTCGACAATGACCAACCAGAACCCCTTTCGTCCGGTGGGTTCGCACAACATGTTCAGCAGTGGGCAACCCGAGCCGTCTGTGCTGCCCTCAGGGAACAGGTACCACAGTGGTGGGTACGTGGTGCGCACGACGCCAAAGGCCACACCTGATTCACAGGCACCACCCACAGGCACACCACCGCCTGCCTCTGCACGTGGCTGGTACAACCAGTACAACCCCTACGGCGACAAGGTGGCCATGAACGGCACCCCCAACGCCCCACACCACGCACACTCAGCTTCGCCGCGTGGTCGCCACCTCGCAGACCCCCTCCCTCCGCCCTCCCCACAGCAAGAGATCCGTGCCAAGTCCGAAGCCTACCAGCCCCTCCGTGGCGCCTCGCCCCCACCCCTCACACGCGGCAACATGAACGTCCCGCCGCTCTTCGGTGGCGAGCGTCCTGTGCGAGACGTGCTCACACCGTCGTTCCTGGGGCACAACCCGAAGGCGGACAGCAACGCACTGGGCGCACACAACGTGGCGAGCCCATACCCGGGGAATGCTGCAGTGCGCAAGGATATTCCGTGGCTCGACACACAGAACACACACCGGTACACACCCACGCAACAGCAGCAGCAACAACAGACGCAGCAGCAACAGCAGCAGGTCGGTTCAGGCTCTGCAGAAAGCCGTGCTACGGACCGCCGCTTCGCAGAGCGCTACTCCCGCCTCACAAGAGACTCGTCGCCGGCACCACCGAAACGTGTCTTCTCGTCGCCGCCGCCTTCATTCCGTGGTGTGGGTGCCGACACGTCCCCCCACACACCACGTGGCTGCAGCACAGACAAGTTTGACCAGAAGAGCCCAGGCACACCCGCAGGCGGCGGCCCCATCCGCTTCTGTGGGAACCAGAACCGCCGTGCGTCGATGCTGTGGGACGGGACAAGCGAGTTCATCATCGAGGAGCAGGCGGAGGAGGACAGGGGCAAGTACTGCGTGGTGCTGGACCTGGACGAGACTCTTGTCTTTGCGCGTGACGGGCCCATCCAGCTGCGCCCCGGCTGCAAGGAGCTGATCAGTGCCCTGGGCGAGCATTGCGAGACAGTCGTATGGACTGCGGGCGAGCGCTCCTACGCGAAGGAGGTGCTGCGCAAGCTTGATGAGTTCGGCCCTATCCGGCACTGCGTGTACCGCCACCACCTGTGGTTCAACGGGAAGGCCGGGCAGGTGAAGGACCTGCGCCTCCTTGGCCGCGACAACGACCGTGTACTGCTTGTTGAGAACACGCCGGACTGCCTCAGGAAGAACGCCACTCAGTCTCTGCTCGTGCCCGACTTCAGAGGGAAGTGCGCATCGAACACGCTCTACTCGCTTGCCGAGTTCGTCAAGGGTCTTGTCCGCTCTGACATGCCCGTCTCGCAATACCTCAGACAGTCGCCCCTCATCGCCCCACGCCAGGTCGCCACCAACGTCGGCGACACCATCTTTGTCCACACACTCTCAGTGGGGACGGACGCTGAGTTCCAGAACAGAGCTCCCAACCCAGACACCCGCGTTGCAGGCGGGAGAAGCCCAGGGAGGTACTGAGTGTATGGTGTTTGGAGAGAACGGAGAGAACGATACGTGGCACAACTACCAAGCGAAGTGGATTTCGCGCCTTTGTGTTGTGTCCGTTCCCCTATCAAGGATGTGCAGGTGACGGCACAGTCAAGTTCTACGTTTGTCTTCTAATTTTGATAAAATGATGCTGTGCAGGGAGCCATGCGTCGTTAGGTTTTCTGTCGTCTGGATGTCTTTGTGGAGACATTTATTGAATGATGGAAACATCCCCCCTATTTGTGTGTCCCCTTGGCGGGAAAGAGGAGTTGTTTTGTTTTGTTTTTGAAACACACCACCATTCCTTTGCCACACAAAACACATTTGTATTGTACCAACAAACCCTTCTCCTACATCCCTTTACCTTGTCACCCCCTTAGTTTATTTTTTTGATAGTTATACAATTTTCCGTAGAGCCCCATTTATTGTCCCCATTTCCCTCCCTTTTCTCCTTTTTCCCATTTTTTTTTTCTATTCCCAAATGTCACTGTGCACAAAACGCGTTGTGCCTGCCTCGGTCGTTGGGTGTATGGCATAAACAGTTTTGCTGTGACAGGCGTATGGGATCATCTTAGTGGTTGGATCTATTTTGGAGTGTTTTTTTTTGTCTTACATCAGCCTTCTGTTGTGATGAGAAGGCAGCATGTGGCCTGAATCTATAACATTTCTCTGTCGCGTTTGTATTGTGCCTCTCGGGGTTTCAGTCATCACGCATATTCCCTTTTTACTTGGTAGTTATTCTGTTCTGCTGCTCTGACGCAGGTAGTGTGACAGAGCAGCTTTTTGGTACAAAAAGTAGATTTTTGAAGTTTTTAAAAGCGTTTTTTTTCTCCTCTCATGCAGAGCAGTTTGGTATGGATGTGGTGTCTGCTTGCATGAGTTCAAAAAAAATGCAAAAAAGCCAAAACCAGTCTTTCTTTGGGATGTTGTGTGCCACTTTCAAGGTACATTCATCCCCCAAGTTTTTTTAATTGTTAGGTGTCTTAGCACAGTGTGTCTGAGGTTTTGTCTTAACAGCTTTTTTCTTAGAATTTTCCTCTATTCCCTCTACCCACCCTATGTAGCTGTGTGACCAACACGAGGCAATCTGTGAAGGTGCACGAAAGGGCGATCTTCTTAGTAAAGTTCTTCTTTTCGTGTGTGTGTCAAAATGTTTCCAACCAGCCTTGTAGCACACATTTCTCTCTCCTTCTCACACGGAGAGTTTTGCCTAGATTGCGCTGTGTTTGTGTTTCCCAGCTTCTGTTCGATAACTGTACAAAAGGAAGAAAAAAGAAGGAGAAAAAAAAGCGACACACATGACCACCTTTGAAGGCCGTATGTTGACTGTGAGGGTGAAAAATGGTGCGACGTTTTCTTGTCAAATTCTCTCTCTTGATGCGGTCCCCCACCACCCCCCCTATTTCCCTCTTCCCCATTCCCTGTTTGTAATCCGTTTTTTTCTTTTTCCCCAACTCTCCCATCACTTTAAATAAAAGAGACATCATTTTTTATAATCGGCTTCCAAACAACCCACTGCACCGCGTCATCCTTCACTGGGCTATCTGCTCTTCGGAACTGCCCCCGCACGCTTTTAACTACTTCAAACACCCTTTCACCAGACAGCGTACCCATTGGGTAATATTGTTTCAGAATTAGCTGAAAATCTGACATTTGAATACAACACTGCGTCCATGCACGAGATATGTCCGTTATAAAAGCTTTCTTCCGAAAGGCAGTGTCGCAGAACGGCGCTGCAGTGGGATACGAACGGACGCGACGCGAGATCATTCTGTTTGTGTCGGGGTTTGCGAGCTTTGTGGCGCTCGTGTCGTTCTTTTTGGATGTGCAGGTTGCGCATAAGCAGCTACCTGCCGTGTCCAATGTGTTGGTGCTCTTTGCAGGCCTGCTCCTGGGTGTGCCTGTCCTCTTTGCAAAGCGCATGCCTGGCCACACCGTGGGCTGGCTGGGCCTCCTCGCCACCTTCGCAATCCTCCTGGGCGACCTCTATGCACGCACAAAGAGCGACTCAAACTGGCCCATCTTCGTCATCATCATCGACTTTCTCCTCATCACGCGCGCACCACGCAGGTACACCGTTGCAGCAGTGGTTGTCGTCACAACGTGGATCGTCGTTAACGTGCTCGAATCCTCACTCCGGCTAGGTCTGTACGACCTGCCAGGTACATCCCCTCAATCCGTAAGAAGGGAGATGTGGGAAGAGAAAGGCGACTGTGCAGAGCTGCCGTGTAAAGTGGAAGCGAGTGCGGCAGTGGTGTACGGGCTGACTGGGTTGTTGATCTTCCTAGTGGACTTCGTGACGACGCGAGGCTTCGCGCACCAAGCCATGGAGGAGCAGGCACGCATGGCGCAGACGATACGCATTGTGGAGGAGATTGCGACGCAGCTGGCGAGCTACGACGTCGAGACCGTGGCCGTCCTGCTCGACCACAACGAAGGCACGCTGCCGCACCAGCTCAACTCTGCACTGCGTGCCTTGGAGGTCAACCTCCGCATCTACAAGCCGTACCTCCCGACCACGTGCCTCCCACTCACCTGCGTGCGCGAGCGTGTGTCGGAAAGCGACAAACCCAAAGAAGGCGACAGCACCGACGACCACACGCCCGACATCGACGGCACATGGAGTGGCGGGTCCACACTCTCGCATGCGGCAGGGAGCTCACTCTCGCTGGGGCGCTTCACGCGCAAAGTAAATCCCCTGGCGCTGAAGTCTGCAGTTGCGTCGATGCTTCTGGTGAATGTAAAGGATACAATGGGCTTTCTCGACAACGCAGCGGACGTGGAACAGTTCTCTTCGTTGTTCACGGCTCTGATGCTTGCGACGTTGAAGAGCGTGGAGACCTATGGTGGCATGGTCGACGTCTTCGTCGGGGACAAGGTGTACAGCTCCTTCAATGCGTCCAAGGTGTGCCGCACACATGCCATCGCAGCACTCAGCGCAGCACAGCGTATGTGTGCACCGTTGCGCGAACACGGCCTGGACATCAGGAAGCACATCAACATGGGGGCTGCCACGGGCACTGTGCTGCGTGGTGAGATGGGCTGTCCCACCTTCAGGCGCTTCCGCCTCTTGGGGAGCCTCATGTTCGATGTACGCGGGCTCGAGCGTGCAGGCAGCGTGCTCAAGATACAGGTACTGGCCTCGTACCCAACCTTTGTCGAAGCCGAGTGTGCGCACGCACTCCGCCTCGTACCGCGCTTCATTCAAGTGCGCGGGCAGAACCTCCGTGTTGCAGAGCTGCTTCCGTCTCGCAATGCACACTGCACAGAGTCGTCAGAAGGCACCGCTGTGGAGTGGATATATGCTGTAGGCGAAACGGCGCAGGAGTGGGGTGCCTACAACGCAGCTGTGAAGGAATACCTCAAAGGCGGGTTGGTCGGTGACATACTGAAGATTGCTGGCGACAAAACCGAGGCTCTCAGCACAAACCTGAATGCCATAGGGAGCGAGCTCCCGTTGCGCGTGAATATTGACGCGATGACTTGAAAATTTTTTATCTTCATTTTTTTTGACTGTTGACTCAGTGCTTTGTTTTGTTTCGGATTCTTCAGCATCAGGCCCTCTCGAGCAATCTATTCTGCTAATAGACAGCATCATCCTTGACTTAGCTCTGATAATCTTTTGTCGCGAGCCAAAATAGTGATACATCTGTTTTGGCTCATCAGAGCTGTGTTAGGATTGTTTTCTTTTATGTCTGATTTTTGTACATTACACTGTACAGCAAAAAGTGGATATTGCACGACCGTGGCACTTCCTTTAATTCCGACAAGGGTTTGTTGGACAATCGCTCTATAATATGTTGGCCAGAGCGGCAGGAAAGTACCCCTGATCACCATAATATTATCATTTTTTTTTACACCTCGTCCCGAATTTTTGTCCGAGAATACGATTACTAATTAGTTACTCCACTAAATAAATCGAGCAAAAATATGGTGAACTCAGCGGAGCCCGGTTTTAAAAGTGCCAAAAACGACCTTTTCGTTTTGCCGCGTTGTGAGTTCCTCAAATGCAATTTTGAAGGGTAAAAAATTCGGGTTTTCTAAGCACAAGCAGTGTTAAGTCAAAAAATTTCGCGAAAAAAAAATAGATTTTTTTTGCGTTAAAAGCTCGGAACCCAGAAACGTCCAATGGCGAAGTTTTTTTCTGGTTTCGTTGCACCCTGTATTTTTACTTAAAAATCGAGACAAAGTGATTTTTACCTGGATTTTTGCCTGTATTTTACTAGGGATTTTCCCTTAGTAAAATACAGGGGAATTATCTAACACCTCGTCCCGAATTTTTGTCCGAGAATACGATTACTAATTAGTTACTCCACTAAATAAATCGAGCAAAAATATGGTGAACTCAGCGGAGCCCGGTTTTAAAAGTGCCAAAAACGACCTTTTCGTTTTGACGCGTTGTGAGTTCCTCAAATGCAATTTTGAAGGGTAAAAAATTCGGGTTTTCTAAGCACAAGCAGTGTTAAGTCAAAAAATTTCGCTGGGGGGCTCCGCCCCCCAGACCCCCCAGTCGCTTCGCGGCGAAGGGCTGGGCTAAGCCTGCCCTTCGCCGCGAAGCGCCTGGGGTGGTGCTTGGTGCACAGGATTAGGACATTAATGACAGTCCTGCATTTGAGTGGATGTCCAGCCCCGAACTCGTCTGCTGTCAGACGTATTTCTCTTGAGACTGCAATGGAGAAGACGCTTGCAACAGCTTCATCAACCGCACACGCGAGGAGGAGTGCATGTGTTGCACATATGTCCGGTCAAAGAGATCAGAGAGAGTGCACCAATATATGAGATGTTCACACCGTACTTTATACTCGTGAAAAACTATCCCACGCGTGAACATCGAGCATTCTGATTTTCTTTAACGCCGATTCTTTTGAAAATGTGTCAGTAGGGTAACCAGGGGGTGATAACAAATATGTACTCCACCAATCGGGTCGAGAAAAAATGTCGTGAATTCTGAGAAGTGGGCCTTCCACATGCGGGTAGCTCACAAACAACAAATTCAAAACGCTGTTTGGCCTGCCTGCGACGTTTTGTACCGAAGGTGCATATGAAGGCCTGTTTTCCAACATCCATACCCCCCCTTTACGGAGGGACAACGGGTAGAACCACGGAGAATCGGTTAAGGTGCCACACCAGAAATATTTTTTTGAAATATTTTTTGGGATTGAAATCAGCGGATCGAAATGAGTTAAATGTGGGGTCGTAGGCTCAAAAAATTGCATCTGTGGTTTATGAAGTGAACGAGGCCCAGAAGTATACGCCTAACGAGATCTTGTCTGATATGTGAACCTGTACTGTACTGTACTGTACTGTACTGTACTGTACTGTACTGTACTGTACTGTACTGTACTGTACTGTACTGTACTGTACTGTACTGTACTGTACTGTACTGTACTGTACTGTACTGTACTCCCAATCCCCTGTGTATACTGTGTATACTGTGTATACTGTGTATACTGTGTATACTGTGTATACTGTGTATACTGTGTATACTGTGTATACTGTGTATACTGTGTATACTGTGTATACTGTGTATACTGTGTATACTGTGTATACTGTGTATACTGTGTATACTGTGTATACTGTGTATACTGTGTATACTGTGTATACTGTGTATACTGTGTATACTGTGTATACTGTGTATACTGTGTATACTGTGTATACTGTGTATACTGTGTATACTACCTGTGTGTGACCATACCCCAGATGGTCTGAAGAGTGATATGAGCATATTCTCCAGGTACAATATATACCAGGAGAATCCATTGGAGCAAGAATTTTGCACTTTTGAGCATCACAGATTACATGTTGCCATTTTTGCGGTCATAATATTTTTTCAAATGGCAAAGGCAATTCCTTAAGGAATTACAGGGAAAATCACCGTTTTGGGTCTCTCTCTCTATGGGTGATTGGGTTTTAGTCACTCAACGAATCTGGTCGATTTTTTTTGCGTGTTCATAGGTTTTACCAGAAAAATCAATTAAAGCAAGAATTTTACGGTTTTGAATAGTTGTTCTTTATTTAAAAAAATACCCAGTTTGGACAAAAATTTGGGATTGAGTGTTAAACTTCCTTGTGAGGTGTTCTGCATTCTGCAGTGATTTATTTCTACAACAGATGTGTGCACGGAAGGCATTCATCAATTTCTGTTCTATGCTTTTTGTTTAAGGTGACTAATCACGTTAGGCTTATGCTCATCTGGCAAAGAAGCTCATTTCGAATATTCTTTTTGCGTTTTTTCCCACAACCTTCCTTCAGAGATTGAAAGGCATTTTTTGGTGATTCCTGTCCTGCAAAAGGGGTCAGACAGCGTCATCCAGGTACAGTGTGTCGGCTGTTATGTCCTAGTCTTCGTAGACGCATTCATGGGCACAGATACAAAAAGCTGTGTGTACTTTCGTTTTGCAGATATTCGTGTTTGTTCTCTGCGCCCCCGTTTTTTAGTTTCCTTTTTAAGCTATTTTCTCGTTTCTCTTTTCTCTCTTCGTATCAGTGCGTCATGTGTATTTTATGCATTGTAGCTCGTATTTACCTTCCGTTTTGTCAGAATTTTGAACGGATTGGGTTGCATTTCCCCCTCCTCAGTAAAACCCCCATGGGGAAAAATCGCTGTCCATGTGCGAAAAGTATGTCCTTTCTGCATCACCCGCACAGCAGTGTTCTTCAGCTGCTGCTGTATCGGTGGTGGAAGGTAAGGGGTTTAATAATCCAAGACAAGACAGACGGTTTTTTGTGGGCAAAGGCAGGATGTCGTCTCTGATCTCACATCAGGGCATCGGTCACCCCATCTTTTCAAGGTGGCTGAGCGAGGCTGTTCTTTCTAACGTTCTGCTCTTTTTTTTATCTTCTCTCTCTTTAGATCTTTTCAAAAGTGCCCATCTTGCAAGGGACTAAGCGGCTTGGAATGGAATGTCTCTCTTAAATTGCTCCTACCCTGCGCCCATGCTCTCCAACCCCACCACTGCACCCCACAGGCTGCCACCTATCACAATGGAGGTGTGCGCTACGTTCATGGAGACAGGGGCGACAGCGGTCATAGCGGTCCCAGTGGACGCTACCGTGCAGTCACTGCGTAAGGCGGCATGCAGTGCATTGCGCGTGCACACGAGCTGCATGGTGGAGCTTCGTATAGGGGACGTTGTCTTGGAGGCGGACACAGCGCTGCTTGCGGACACACCTGTTGTCGACGAAGTGACGGTGTGTAGGAGAACGTACGCGAAGATGCAGTGCCCGCTGCAGGAGACGCTCAGGTTGGATTTTTCGGGGCACGTGCACGACCTGCAGGTGTCGCCCTGTGGGCGGATGTGCTACGTTGGCTGCGACGACGGTATACTGCGGGTGTGGAACACAGAGACGGGACGCGTTGTGCGGGAGACAAAGGTGCAGGACTACACATATTCAGTAGCAGCGTTGATGTGCATGCAGTGGGTCTTCTGTGGGGGCGGCGGCATCGTCCGTCTGGACTCGCACGAAGACGTGATGACGCGGATCTCAGAGAACGTATCAGTCGACGTCTTGCGCGTCTCGCGCTGCAACGAATACCTTCTCTCAGGATCAGGACCGCACACGACTGTTGCAGTACACAACCTCGAGGACTGCACTCTCGCCTGGAGCATGGAGGAGTCATTCACCTGCCTGACTCTGTCGCAGTGCAGCCGCTGGGTCCTCATGGGAAACAGGGACAGTGTGTGCCTCATGACACTTGACACAGGGGCCAAGGTAAAGGAGATTGACACACCCAACGTCTTCTACGGGGACATCTCCCCCTGCTCTCAGTTCCTTCTCGCGAATGGGGCAGGCCTGCGGATGCTGAGGATTGAAGACGGCACCGAAGTGCGCGACTTTGCCGTCAGCGATCCAGCGGGGCTCATGTCCTCAAAGTTCTCGCCATGCGGGAAGTGGGAGTTGAGCAGATCAGATGACGGTGTCAGCAAGTGGGATGTGCACACAGGGGAGTGCACGAATGTTGTCCCTGAGGTAGATGAGTTTGTGGTTTCTCCCTGTTCGACATACGTGATTTACACAACGGTAGACCTGCCCTCTTCCGTGGAGTTCTTTATTGTTCCACTCTAGGAAACCTAAACGACAATAAACACCACCTTCCTTTTTTGTAACTCGGGGTATTTACCTTTTTTTTTTTTGTCACAACTCACCACGACTCACCCTTGCTCAGGAAAACACAGTTTTTGTAAAACAAAAACAAAACAATGCGGATTGTGAAGTGTTCCGCCATCGGGCTGATCTCTGTGGGGATCCTCATGATGGCACTCGGGATCACAATTCAGTTTGTGATTGAGCCGTTTGTTGTTTCCCAGGTATGCTTCTTGTCCCCTTCCCTTCCCTTCCACCACACACATTGCAGGTGAAGGACATGCTCCCGATGAAGGACAACGACAGTGCACTGTTCCAACCCTGGGTCGACCACGGTGGGTACGGATCGCCCATCCACAACCACTTCTACGTGTGGAACCTGACCAACGCGGCAGAGTACTACGACGGAACTGAACTCCCAAAGCTGGAAAAGATTGGGCCTTTCATTTACAGAATGTTTGCGTGGAAGGAGGACCTGGAGTGGTTCGGTGACAACGGGGACGACAAGGAGTTCATCAGCTACAGGTACCACAACTACAACGTCTTCCTCCCTGAGCGGAGCACGACCAAGTGGAGCACCGATGACTTAGTGACGGTCCCCAACCTTGCCCTACAGGGGTTCCTCCTTCAGCTGAGGGAAGCCTTTGCAGATGACTGGTTCATCTACGACGCGCTGATGGACATCATCAAGGACGCAATGAAAGTCGAGAGGGAGGCACTGTTCGTGACACGCCCTATCCAGGAGATCGTGTTCGGCTACAAGGACCCTATCATCCAGAACATCATCGACGCCCTCCTCGAGAGCAAGTTTGTCAAGAACAACGGAATTGAGATCCCTCCTATAGACGCTGACGTCGCCCTCCAGCAGATCGACACCAAGCAGTTCTACCAGAACAAGTCCGTGCAGTACTCGGGTACGTCTGACTACAAAAAGACCACCATCTTCAAGGAGTGGTGCGGGATGTCGGACCTCAGCAAATTCTGGCCCGACGCTCCGGAGCTGACCGGAGGAGACGGGTGGAACTTCCCTCCCGGCCCCGGTGACCGGGTGAAGCTCTTCATTGACGGCATCCCTGCAGTGATTCCTTTGGACAAGAAGGATAAGGTCGACATCCTTGGCATCCACTCGCACAGGTACTTCATTGCAGAAGAGGTCTTCAGCAACAGCTCCGAGTACGGACGCACCCACGACTCCTTCTGCCCTGGAGGGCTCCTCAACGTCTCGAGGGGACAGGGTGCACCTGTGTTCATCTCTAACCCCCACTTTGAGGGTGCAGACCCGGTGTTGCACCAGTACGTTGACATGCCCCCCGCTGACTCAGACAGAGACAGCACGTGGATCGCCATCGAGCCGATCACAGGGTCTTCCGTGGCTGCACAGGAGGTGATCCAGATTAACCTGAGAATGGACGACTTTTCCTGCAACTTGACAGGAACCCTTTTTCACGAAGATACGTCGTGCAAGATCAAGCTCGCGTACATCCCGCTCATGCTTGCGAACCAGTACACCTACATTCCCCCGAATGAGGCAGACGCGCTCAAGGCTCAGGTATGTTATTGATGTTCTGTGTGGTCGCCTACACCACACACCATCAGATCTACGGGACTCCCGACATGGCCCGTCTGTTTGGGTGGATCATGTTCGGCTGCTCCTTCTTGGTCATCCTTTGGGCAGTCATGTTCCTGAAGCACATCAAGGCTGTGGAGGGGTCGTACTTCGGATTCAGTAAGAAGGAAATTGAGGCCATCAACGAAGAGCGTAACGTATGTACTTCATTTTGTGGTAACGTAACGTGGTCGTACCATCAACAACACCCCTTCACAGAGTCTCGTCAACGACGGAAGCCAGGTCAGTGGGGATAGGATCAGCCGTATCTCGCATTTGTATTAAGCCTGATCCAGGCTGTGTAGGTGAAAATACCCAACCAAGCTTTGATCTCGCTGGAGCAGCAGAGCGACGATACTTTTTGTGGGTGTGGGGGGAACACTACGTCGGGAGGGGGTAATTTATTTTTAACCTTCATGTTTTGTTTTTTGTGCCCTGGTTCCCATATTTTCAGTTTATTATTATTTTGTGTTCTGTTCTTTTATTCTTAACAATCGGTGTGCTTTTGTTCAATAGTACCTCTCCATGTTGTACACGAAGAACTTGGTATCTATTTTTGTGAGAGTAGCACTTCCAATTAGGGCTCAAATCACAGTATCAATGCGTTTAGGGAATGATTTGACAAGGAGGCGGGAAATGTGTCTTCTCACCCTGGATGGTCTTCTAACGACGTTTTCTAGTTGGTCTTACCTACCAAGCCCACGTCTCCTAAGACCGAGGCGCCGGCCCTACTGTTTTTATCGTTGTTTTTTGTTTTGTTTTTGGAGGCATCATTGATGCCCTCCGTCCAAGTTGTCATTTTTTTTTTTTGTGCCGCCCTGTGTTTGTTTTCTACGTGTGTTTCCGGTTTGCGGGTTCTGGCAAAAAAAAAAAAAAGAGGAATTAATAAAAGTGGGAAACAGCCGGAACCTGTAAGGAAAAGGTGAAGCTTCATTTTTTTCTTTTTTTTGGTTGGGTGAGGATGGTTGGTGTGGTGTCCACTGAGAGACCACGCACAACATATCATACCCCCAGTGTGCGTTTTTTTTTGAGCATTAGTGTCGGCCTGACAGCCGGATAGAAGAATGTTCTCTCTCTCTCTACCCATCCCAGAAGGACATCTGCACATCATAGCTGAGCCGTTTCCAAAACGGCTCGTGTTGGAGTCAGTTGTTGCCTGGGTTTTTTCCCCAGACAGCTCTATGTTCCTTGTGGAATTTACTCCCCCTTTTTTTATTAGAGTTTCCTCCGCGGGCGCTTTGAGACGTATACATCAATTGTACCACATGACGAGAGTTTAGGTTCGCGTCTTGGTCTCGTGGAACAAAAAAGACACAGTGAAGACTGTCCACCTGGCAGCTGCACTGATACAACAAATTACCAAAATAAATTGTTCGGGTGAGTCATCTCAGTCTATTTTGACTGTTGACCAACGTCCTAGCTTATCAACACCAGACAAACCAGACAAATTATACCACCTGATTGAGAAACTTCCTTTGTAGAGGTTGTCGAGGAAAGTTATCAATTTGGATTTTCCCAGGTTTCATGCTCATTCATGCACTTCATGTGAGAGCGCAGACCAGTGTACTGTTTGTCTTGGCTTGGGAGTGTCACTTGCAAGCATCCCATACATCAGCAGATTGGTGCTCGGTAAGTTAAAAGTGGTGATGCAAAAGATGACACTTCCCATTCTAAATGATATATGGCAAGTTGCCAGCAGCTTCGTGTGTTAAATGTGACAAATCACCCTCCCTCTCCCTCTCCCTCTCCCGTTCAGTCGTTCTGCCGATTTTCGGAAAAGATAATTTCTATCGTCATTTTCTACATTTTTTATATGTGCGTGTGGCAGCTGTGTTCTGTGTGGTTGCGCGTTTGTCTTTCATCACAGTCGGCGTGGTCGCTACTCTCAGGGTAGATATGCAGGTGGCTCCGAAAACCAACAAAAAAGTGTTCCTGCCTCTTGTTCTCAAACAGACTTTCAATCTCCTACTTTCCAAACTCGCTGCTGCCGGACACATCAAATGGCAGAGCGCACGAAGAATTGGCCACTGATTGATTTAGATGCTGAAGTGGATAAGTGCCTCGCTACGAATCTCCACGATGAACATGCGACCATTTCGGAGCTAGCCTCCTCCAGGCAGCACCCATCGCCATTGGAGGCTTGGGCGCACATCGTACAACTGGCTTCGCAAGCTGCAAACCCCCGTCTTAGATACGTGTAATAGCATAAAATCCTTATTGATTCCTCTGTGCGATCTTGCTTCCAAACTAACTTCGTTAATAATTGCCATTTTTTTTAAAGTACTTTTGATGCAACGAAACATGCCCACAGATTCACACACAAAAACAAAAGAAAGCTTCGAGATGGGAATATCACAGAGCGCGATCCCGCCCAGAGATGACCAGTACTTCTCGATCATATTCATCGGGGAGTACCTCTATTTAGTACACACGCCACACAACATTGTGAAGGCTATCCAAAAAAGATGCGAGGTGGCTGGGTTCACAGGTGGGTGCTGCAACAGCAACATTGCGGAGCGGGGCCCGGATGGGACCACCCGCTTCCGCCTCAGTAGATTTGTACACGAAACTAAGGGAGACTCTGTGCGCTCCAAGAGCCTCATCATCCGCATCTTAGCAGACGTGTACGCACACGGATACCAGGCAGTGCAGAACACTGACCTCGCAAGGAGATACGTAAACTCCACGTGGATCTTCCAGAAGATGCAGCCACAGGCATACCCCAACAAGATGAACGGACTGCTGACTGTTGGGATAAGCAGCTACGACTCACTGCACCTGATTGGCTGCCCGCAGGGAACAAACATTGTCGCGACAGCTGTCCAGCAAGGATACGCCGGAGGTGTACAGAAGGACCACGTGGTGTTTGGTGCGTGCCGTGAGATGAAGCTGAACGGGTACCCTTGGGGCAACGGGCACTCCTCTGAGTTGATGGCGGGGCGACACCTGATACTGCGCATCTTTGAGGCGATGGACCGGGAGGGGAAGTCGTTCCTCACAACCTGCAACTTCAAGGGCACGTCGGACAGTTTATACTTCACTGACAACCCGCACTGCGACAGACGGGGGCGCTTTGCCATGCTCAGCATGAACTCCACCGACTGTCTGCGTGTGCTGAACTTGGGGACTGAGGAGGTGGGGATGATCCGTTCCATCATCAGGTCGTACTGGCCGCGTGGGGTGCAGGCAGAAGGTGCGAAGGCTGGGTACTATGAGTTCAAGTTGAAGGGCACACCTTGGTGGGCAGACGGAACTGACGCTGTTGCATCACGACTGCTGATGTCGCACCTGTTTGAGGCGATGAAGGCTGTTGGGTGGGAGGTGCACACTGCATTGGATGTGAGCAGGAAGCTGAACGACAAGTCTGTGATTGTTCTCCGCAGCTGCACACCGTCACAGGACAAGCACATATGCATCAGCTTCAACGAGACAGATAAGGTACGTATTCTGAACAGCACTGAGATGGTTCGGCCGCTGCGTGACACACTCTCCCGTGGGTATGCTGGGATCCAAAGGGAACAGAACTATGGTGGTGCACATGAGTTCAAGATGAATGGTCGCCCGTGGTCAGGGTTCCAGGATATAAGTTGCAGTGTTGTGCTGGCGACGGACATTCTGAGGACGATGCACCGCCATGGGTGGAAGCTTCTGTGTGGTGCGGACACGTCTGCGAAGACCATCACCGAGAGGGGGGGAAACAACTCGTCGACGACGTATTCTGTTGACGTGGACTCGTGGTTCTTCGCGAAGTCGGACAGCAACGTGATACCACCGCTGATGTACCAACAGCCATCAGCACCTAATCATATTTAGGTGAACTGATGTTGTTTATTGGTATTGTTGTTTGCCTATTTTTCTCCCATTTTTCAGTTTCTCTTTTTTTGTTTTTTTTGTTTTCGGACAGGTCCATGGTCCAAGTGTACTCTAATGCGCCTTCTACCGATTCTAATAATAGCTTCTTTGTGTTTTTGTTCATGAACTTAACGAACCCAATGAGTGACGGCAGTGGTTGTACCAACCCAACAGCAGATCACATTCGGGTCAACTAATCTCCCACGTTCATTACCACAATCATTGAATCTGTAGGTGGTTTGGGGGTTATTTCCTATGTTGTATTCTCCCATTTTCAATTCAATATTTTTTTCTTTCATTGTATCAACAAAGATAGCAATACGGAATATGTCCGTTGAAACTCTTTGATGGTGTTGACCGCTCCAATCGGGGTCTTGTCAGGCACCTTGACCTGAGAGTATAAAACTGGAGGCGAGGAGGGGTCTTTTCTTTTTCAGCAAGCCTCTTCTTTCTTTCTTTGCATAGCCTTTGTCTTTCATTTTGGGTATCCGGACTCCCCACTCATTATTCCACCGCACCCAGCTTTATTCGCACCTGCCTTCAACGTTAAGTTATCATTTTATGACTTTGCAGGGGACTTTGCAAACGTTAGAAGCAGGATGGCAGAAGAAATCCAGGTGAAGGGTCAATATTTTCCACACTTTTTCATTTCGAAATGCATGTAATCATTTCGCATCATGGTTTGCGCTCCACAGTCAGTTGGGGGACTCTCTCATTTCATTTCTAGCTTAGCTCCTTAGCTCCTTAGCTCCTTAGCTCCTTAGCTCCTTAGCTCCTTAGCTCCTTAGCTCCTTAGCTCCTTAGCTCCTTAGCTCCTTAGCTCCTTAGCTCCTTAGCTCCTTAGCTCCTTAGCTCCTTAGCTCCTTAGCTCCTGGTATCTGGTATCTAAGGTGCACAGGGGGCGGCTTTTTTTGGTTCCCGAAACCCTCCCGAAACCTCCCGGAAGTGGTTTTGGATATGGTGCACAGGGGGCATTTCACCCCTGAAAAAGGGTGCACAGGGGGCGCAAAAGTATGCCCCATATGACTTTTACAGGTACAAATTATAAAAAAAAAAAAAAAATAATAAAAAAAAAAAAAAAAAAAAAAAGGGGCACACACGTTTTGCTACACACTACCCCATCTTGTCCTTTGCTTCTCCCCTTATCCCCTTTCCCCCACTTGTTTTCCCCCTTGTGTGGGTCCTACCTGTCGCCTCCTAGTGGCGTGTCCTGGGCAGAGAGAAGGCCGTTGAGTAGTTTTTTTTTTTTTTTTTTTTTTTTTTTTTTTTGGTGTTGTTCAACTTAGCCCTAGGCTCGCTTTTTTTATCTACATCCAGTGACAGAGGGGGTACTTACTAGTCAAGCGAGTATGTAAACAGCTAGATGTCCAGACAAGGGCACTTTACTATTGTACTGGCAAGACAGTGCCTGAAAACACAGTTAGTGGCACTAAAATAGAAAGCATGTGGGACAACTACAACCAACACTTCCCTGCAAATAAGCAAAAGGGTAGTATGTGAGTGCAATTTTTCCCAAAAGGAAAAGGGGAGGGGATGGGACGGGAGGGTTGCTCTGTCTACCGGTGTAGTTTTATTTTGCTTTGTCTTGGGGAGGGGAGGGGAGGAGAAGGAGGGGATTGAGTGAGCCGTTTCCTCTGTAACACACAAACAAATAAAAAGGAAGTTCCATAATCTTTTTAGTAGTTTTCTTTTTGGTGAAAATTTTTGAGAACTTCAGTAAGTGTGACCTGACCCGACTGACTGACACCCAAAGGGGAAAACAACAATAACGCACAACAAAATCAACAACAACAATGGTGGGTCTCGTGCTTACCTGTGGTGGTTTTGAAAAATGAAAAATTGAAATTGACCTTCACAAGGTAAAAATGAAAAACTAAAGGAGTGAAAAAAGGAACTCAAAGGACAAGAGTTCTGTACAAACTCTACTCTACTGCACAATCTATAAAAGTGGCCCAATGGCTCCTGATGCCACTGGCCTGGCTCTTAGACAGGTCTTACTCCGAGACTGCCCTCTACCCTCAGAGCCTCGTCCAAGGGGTAAGGGCCGTCGCTGGGGTAGACCCGTCCTAGCCAGCAGCCAACCAAAAATATTAACAAATAGGAAGGGGGGCGGAAAGGGGGGAAAGGGGGGGCAAACCCCAAAGGATGAAAAGAACCAAAAACACAAAATAAAAAGGGTTAAAAATAAACATGGGGCAAACTGTCATTCTCTACACGCTTCTACACACACACTCTCACCCTCTAACTCTCTAACTCTCTAATTCTTTTTATTCCCCTTTTTCCCCTTCCTTCCTCCGCTCTGTCTCCCCTTCTGTCCACCACCGCGACCATTGCGCCCTCTCTGCACCTCCTGGGGCGAGAGCACATGCTGCGTCGCTTGTGCCACTGCGTCGGTGAACACGTTCGACGTGTTGGACCTACCCTGAGCTGCATGGCGCTGGGGTCCTTTGGGAGCTGGGGAAGGAGCAGGTTGGGCGGAGGAGGTTGCATTGCCACGGCCTGCCGATGAGGAGGAGGAAGAAGTGGAGACTGCAGGTTGGGCGATGGAGGTTGTAGTGCCACGGCCTGCAGAGGTGGAGGAAGAAGAAGAAGAAGAGGAGGCTTGAGGTTGTCGGCCTATTCCCTCTCGAGCCGCTCGTGCCTCATTCTCCCTCCTTGTACTCTCCGCTGCAAAGGCCTGCCCCCTACTGCTCCGGTTGTCCGTCAGGGCATGCAACGTCGACTTTGCCTTGCACTTTTCCTGAACCGACCACTCATGCAAACCCACCACCTTCATCACCTCATACCACTGAGTGAAAGTAGCGGTAGAGAGGGGGAGTGACAACAAGGGTCTGCCATCCTGTTTCTCTCCCTGACGGTAGTGGAACAGGGAGATCCACTTCGTCACAGAAGAAGGCACCGGCGACCCCATGGTGAGGCACGGGAAAAGACCCCCCCTCTCCGTCCGCTCCTCCTCCGTCCACATCCAAGCCTCGCTCTGCGCCCTCAGCAATTCCCTCACCCTCGCTTGCTTCTTCTGGTCAGGGATGCCTTCCACTGACAGAGAATGCGAGCGATCCGCCCCCTCCATCGCGGTGTCGAGGTCCTCCTCCTGCTCCTGCTCATCATCATCCATCTCCTCCACCTTCACACGCACCTCGGAGTCTGCCGCCTCGGCCTGTCGCCCCACCTCCTCCTCCAGCTGATCCCGAGAAGGGGTTCCCCAGCTGACCCTGCCTTCCCGAACGACGATGACCGCGCTGGTCTTGCCCCAGGTGTCGCAGTATCCGGCCTCCCCTGCTATCTTCCTAACCGCCTGACGGGCGACCACCGACTCCGGGCAATCACCGTCCCCCTCCCCGTTCCCACTCCACGGCTGCTGTGTCGCCCAGCAGTACAGGAACTCGCCCGGGCACGGAGAAGCACCTTGAGGACCAAAGAGAGCCATCCAGTCGCCGACACAGTCAGGTTCGAGTCCTTCAGGGTCGTCGCCCACCGCTCTCCGCACCGCATGGCAGGGGAGGAATAGCCGCCCTTCGCACACCACCCCAAAGCACCGCCCGTATGCCACCATGCGTTCTGCCTCCAGCTGTCGGGAGAGGTTCACCGCCGTCAACAACAGAGTGGTCGCCTTCTGCTCCGACTCATGCTTAGCTGCGATGGCGTAATGCCTCTCGCAGCGTTGCCTGTCATACTCCGCCCGGAGCGACTCTCCTGCTTCGGGGTGCCGATCGCAGTCTTCCAAGTACTGCGCATGCATCTTCTTCGCGTCCTCTGCGAGTTCCCGCTTGTGCCTGGCGGTCAGCTCCTCCACACGATGCCTGTCCGCCGCCTTCGCCTGGTCCAGACGCACATTCTGTTCCTCCAGGAAACGACTCAACTCCTGCTGGCGGTCGCCAAAAGTGCCCCGAAGCGCGGCCAAATCCGGTCCCCACGACCGACGATGCTCCCGCCGTACCTCCAGGGCTTGCTGCCACGCGTCCGACGCACGCTGCAACGCTTCCTTCTTCTCCTGGTCCGCCTTTTGTTGTTGCTGCTTCTGCTGTTTCCGTTGCTTCTCGTGCTTCTGCTGCTTCTGTTCTGCCTGCTGCCCCTCTTCGCCCGCCATTGGCATGTCTACCTCCTCGACGTCCTCGCCCTCGGGAGCTGGCACTGCTGGAGAAGGAGCCCGTTTAGGTGGTGGGTCTCCGCTCCCCTCCGCAGAGGCAGCCTGAGCCGGAACATTCGAGTGCAAAAAAGACAGGGCACTGAAGTATTCCGCCCTGCCAATTTGCGACAGAGGGCAGTGCTTGGACCCCTGAGCGCAGTGCAGACATGCCAAGCCACCACACGTGTGACAGCAGAAGTGTGCGTCCGACGCATCGAAGAGCTTGCTGCATTGTTCGCACTGCAGGAAAGTGTTCGACGCCTCCGCCTCCCTCGCTCCCACAAAAGCCATGGGGCGCTCTGACTGGCACTCCCCCTTACCACCTGTGGCCTCAAAAGACAGGATGTGCTGCTGCAGAGCCGGGTCCATGGTGAGGGGCTCGTAGTGTCCCGGGATACTGCCGGATCCATCTGCCGCATCCTGGTCACCCGAGTGGAGGAGAAGGACCACTGCCTTAGGCCGTTTTCTTGGCACCATCAGAGAAGGGCGGGCGAACTCGTTGAGGATGACCACAGATACCTCAAGAGCCTCCCCTGCCCCCGCCACTGCAATGGCATCCGCCCACGTACGCTCGTCTCCTCTGTCCCCACTCGTCATCAGCCGCTGCCAGACCCCAAAATTAGGGACAGCCGCACTCGACAGATCAGCGCGGCCCTGGACCTTCTTCACTGCCGCCTGGCGCAGACCCTCCACCGTCAAATCCGTGCGCCCAGTGGCGAAGAGCAAAGCCTCAAAAGCACAGTCCCCCGCCACAAACGACCAAGTCACCTTCGAGGCTCCCAGCTTGGCCGCCTGCTCCGTCGCCCGAGGCCTCTGCGCTGCCCGGCACTCACGCAAAAACTCCCACTCACGCACCACATCGAGACCAGGCCCTTCCGGAATCACGGTGGCCGAATCGAACCTCCCGGTCCGCTTCCTCGGTGGCTCCACGTGGTCCGGCTTCACGTCCCTCTTGCGCTTCCCCTGCTGCTCCTCCGTTCGGTCTGCAGGACGACTCATATCGTCGTCAGGGTTCGCATCGTCACAGAGAGGTTCCACGGCCCCTGCACTGCGGCGTCCAAACCGGTCCATGTCCTCTGCAGACGGTGCCACATCTACCTCCACACACGGCTCCCGCTTCAGGGTGGCAATCCCTACACACATAGCACCCCGCTCCAGAAAGGAAGATGCGACCTTTTTCTGGTACGCCACCGCAATGCTCTCCCGGATGCGCAACTCTGCCGACCCTGTCAGGTGCGACGTCTGTCCCGTCGTCAGGCCTCCAAGCTGCGCAATCAAGAGGTTCGCCTCGTCGCCTGCACCCCCGAAGGCTTCAAACACAATAGGGGAGAACTTGGTATTGATCTTGTTCAAATCCCGCTCGTGCTTCTCCCGTTTGACCTGGCCCTGGTTCTTCGCCGACCAGCCCACAAACTTCGAGGCCCCTGTTCTGTAGGAAGGCAAGGTGGGGCACACGTGGGTGATGTCCAAACAACGAGGTCCATTTTCCGCCACTCCTACTGGGAGGTAGACGTCGCCTGGCCGCTTCTTCGACTCCAACTCCACTCGCACGGTCTCCTCCAAAGCAGGGTCCAAGCCCGCCCCTTGAGCAGCTCGGTACACCGAATCCCGCAAGGCGTTGTGGCGGGCGACGCGGTGTTTGGAGTAGGGGCAGCCAAAGGTGTGGTCGCCAAAGGAGTCCATGACAACCCTTTTCTGCCCCCCCTGACATGCCGAGCAAGTCGTTCCCTCCGCATGGATGGCCACCCCTAGTCGGAAACGGGTCACAACCGCAAAATCCGCTGAAGACATCTGGTTCCTTGCTGAGGGTGTCGCCGTGAGGTACGTCCCGGAAAGCGGCAGGAGAAGGGACTTCATCCGTGCTCGGTCTCGCATGCAGAGCTGTTGCATCAACTTGTCTGCCTGGGCGTCAATCACCGCAGATGACAGACTCTGCTGCTCCAGGATCTTCTTCGGCTGGGCCCTGTCCACGTGAAACGCCACCGGTACCCTGGAGTTGTACTCCTCAGCCGCGCTGTTCCATCTCTCCTCATCCCAGGTGAAGGCAGGGTCCAAGGCCTGCGACAGTTGCAGGTTCCCTGACTGAGAGGCGAGGGACGCAGCTGTCCGATGGTCCACGGTGCGACGGATACCCAGCCCCCCAAGCGCCACAGGAAGCGCCGCCTGCGCCCTTGCCAACTCCGGCAGCGCCCCATCCGGGTCATGCAGAAGCGCAGCCAGGCACCTGTCGATCAGGTCGTCAAAGGCCGTCAGGTACTCCGCGCACTGTGGGATCCCCCGCATGTAGAACACCATGCGGCAGTAGCCTTCGCAGTATCTCAGTACGTAGAAGGCTGCCTGGGAGTCCCCGAGGTCCACAAGGGCTTCCAGGTTGCGGCGGGAATCGTCCACCTTCTGGGCCATGTACTCCTCGCAGAAAGCCGCAGACCCAATGGGGATGCCCAAGAAGTCGAACCCATCCACATCCAACAGCCGGAACCCGCCTTCACCCATGGCGTCCTGTCCACCCTCGTTCAACGTGAACCCCACGGCCTCGAGATCCTCCTTGGAGACGCCACCAGTGGAGATGAGCTCACACTTGTTCGCGTTCACCTCCAACCCCAGTTCGGAGCTACGAGTGCACAGAACCTGGTACGCCTCAAAAACCGCCTTAGGGGACCCCCGCAGAGAGCCGTCATCGAGGTACCACAAAGTCCCATCCAGGCCTGGGTGCCCCTTCAGCTCTAGCGCCATCTGGTGGATGGTCAGGGAGAAGAGAAGCGGGCCCAAGGGATCTCCTTGTTGAGCTCCGCGCTGTGACCTTATGGTATCTCCACCATAAAACAGGCTGGAGGGCTCCAGGTAACACCATCGCACCCATGGGGCCAGCTCGGGGAGGTTCGCGTCGACCGCTCTTAGCATCGACAGGCGGTCTACGCAGTTGAACGCGTTACGGTAGTCAATTTTCAAAATGACTTTACCTTTTCCGCGGTTGCGCACGGCGTACTGCGAGATAACATCAGTCGCCACTGCCGCCCCCCTTGCCGTTGCCACCCCCACCTGGTTCCCTCGAAGAAGAAGCGTCCTAGCAGGCACCCGCACTCGCGCCGACAGAATCTTTCCCACCAGTCTGCGGAGAGTGTCCCCAACCGCAATCGGTCGCACGTCCTCCTCCAGGCCCGGCCCCTTTGCAGGCTTCCGGAGAGCCACCAAGTTAGCGCCGGCGAAGAACTCAGCCACCTCCACTGGAGCATTTCCTCGTGCCAAAGACGTCAACACTGCGGCCAGCGCTGCCAAAGTGCCCTTAGCCCGCCTCTGTAGGCAAAGTGTACGAAGGTGCGCGCCCGTCACGTTCGAGGGACCCGCCGCCGATGACTTCGGCATGCTCCGCAGGGCCTTCATCACCTCCACCACTGTCACTGGTGGGACCTCCTGAGGCTGGGGCCAATCCGCCTGCTCCAGGGCCTTGGAGTCGGCAGCGGCTGGGTGCTTCGTCTGAAGCTTTTCCAGCGTCGCCGGTGTCTGTGGGGCGAGGCCGTCGCTGGTAGCGCAAGACATGGCCTGGCTCGGGAGTCCTGCTCTCGCTTTGGCGATGGTGCGCTTCCGTCTCCCTTCGTCAGTGTCCTCATCCGACCACCCAGAGGGCCTTGGCTTCCGCTCCTCTACCGTTTGCTCCCACAGGGCGACATACTGGCCAGCCTTCCAAGCCTCCAAGTCCTTCCCCCAGGTGCTCGTCAAACGTCGCTCCTGGTCCTTGCCCCCTCGTTCTGTCCGTGTCCGGTGCAACACAGTGAAGAACAGTGCAAGGCGCTTCCATGCCACCTCGTCTTGGTACTCAAGGATGTCCATAAGAACCCTCAGGAAGAGCTCGCTGTACAGCTGCAGGTGTTTGTCTGGGCACCCGCCCTTCAGCTGGATCCTGGTGGTCCCCATGACTTCAAAGGAGGGGAGGTCATCCTGATCTGTCAGCATTCCTCGACTGGAGGGAGACGGAGCGGTGAAGCCTTCTTCGCCAAAGTGCACCGTACAGGTGTTGCAGACCTCCTTGCTCTGCGGCAATAGCATGTCGCACTGATCGTTCGCACAGCGCGACATGCCCAAGTGGCCCAACAGCTCGTCGGGGATGTACGCCCCATCCGCCTGGTGGCGACGCATGTGCTGCAGCAAGCCCTTACGAGACAGGCCCCCGACCGCATCACTCGAAGACAAAATTCCCGCTCTGCATCCATCAAAGGGGCAGAACACCCGATCCGCATTGATGTGTCCCAGCTTGGTAGCCAGGGGGGCGGTGGTGGTGGTGTTGGTGGGGATGATGCCATCCAAATGCGCTGTGTCCAGCACTGCCTGCCGAGCCTCCTTCCTCATCTTCTCTGCCATCCCCTCCTTGGTCTTCCCCACCTCCGGGACAAGCTCCACTGCCTCAAAGTGAGAGTCACAGAGAGCGATGACGACCGTGGGAAGTTTCGCTTGGAAGCTCTCCGCGTACGACTTGGCGACTCTTTTGCTACCAGGGGTGATGCGCACGAGGGGGTTCTCTTCCGACGCCTGCACCACCACGATGTTGATGCGGGATGCTGTCGCGGTGAGCTGAAGCCCCAAGTGGTTGAGGTGGGCCTCGCCGGTCACACCATTGGCAAACTCCGTCATGGCCTCCTGCGACCCCAGCACCTGCACCAGGCGGTTCGACACCTCCACTGCTGTGTCATACAGCTGCTTGCGCATTGCCCTCACGTCCGGCTGCGTGTCGTGGTCCCAGAGGTGTAGTGCCACATAACCACAATCATTAGTAGACACGTTGGGGATGCGTTTAGCTCCAAACTTCGCCAGAGTCGCGTCCACAGACACCGCCTGCTCTGTATACGCAGGAGCGTTCACGTTTGCGCACCCACCGGTCAACGCAAACGGGGACAAGCTTACCGGGTGCTCCGGATCAGCAGGGGCAGGGCGCAGGTCCCAGGGCGTCACCGCTCGCCACAACAACGACAGCAAGACCAGTAGGGACACCGCCAGCATGCCAAATGCCATCCCGATCCTACGAGTCCACCTGCGTGCTGCCACACGGCGCACCTCCAAGAGAAGAACCCAGCCAAGTGGGCGCGCGACGCCGACCAGTGCCACAAAACCCGCCAAACAACCACCTGCGGACCATGCAACCCACACCCACTCGGCTGCACGCACCGACAACTGACCCACCCCCATCACACTGGCTCTCACCAAGCTGGCAGCCACTCGGATCCCTCCGGTCCATCGGTGCACTCGCTCGCTCGCCCCTTCCAGCCACCGCCACCCCCTGCGTGCGCGGCACAGTCCCCGCAGCAGACCCACCCCCAGCACCTCCGCGTCCCGAAAAAGCGCACAACCCAAAGCATGTGGCGCTGACCTCCCAAGCTCAGACCCCACAAAAACCAGAACCCAGATGGCCACACACTGCAAAGCACCTCTCAACGCATCGGCGACCCTGATCCTGCGGAAAACTGGGTGCGCTGCCGGGGAGGGCGGACGATTGCAGGGCGCCTTGCGCCGACGGAGCCTGCCCGCCTGTGACTTGGTCCAGTTCAAGGACCGGTGTCCTCGTCGCGTCCTCCTGGTCCTCCTGCCCACCAGCCACAAAATGAGATGACTGAGGGTAGGGGCGCGTCTGTCCTTCCACAGATCCAGGACCGCGAACGACACAAACACTCCCCACTCAGGTGCCTCGGCTACCCAGCAGGGGTCAGGCTGACGCAAGGAGGTGAAGACCTCCCAGAGGTTGCACCACCAGTCGAACCAAAACTCTATCTGTACACACCCCTTTTGCCACACCCGCATCATCACACAGCCACTCTGTCCTTCTCGCCCCGCAAGGCTGACCCCGAACACCAGCATACCTCGCTCACCACCCCCTAGGTTGTTGTCGCTGATGTTGTTGCTGCGTCTGCTGTTGATGTTGGTGCTGCTGTTGGACCTGCTGTTGGAACTGCTGCTGCAGAAGTCTTTGGAACTGCAGTTGAAACTGCTGTTGTGCCTGCTGTTGGAACTGCTGTTGGACCTGCTGTTGGAACTGCTGCTGCAGAAGTCTTTGGAACTGCAGTTGAAACTGCTGTTGTGCCTGCTGTTGGAACTGCTGCTGGAACTGCTTTTGGAGACGCTGTTGGAACCGCTGCTGCAGAAGTCTGTGGAACTGCTGTTGAAACTGCTGTTAAGCCTACTGTTGGAACTGCTGTTGGACCTGCCGTTAGAGCTGCTGCCGCAGAAGTCCTTGCTGATGAAACTGCTGTTGTGCCTGCTGTTGTGCCTGTTGCTGGAACTGCTTTTGGAAACGCTGTTGGAACTGCTGCTGCAGAAGCCATTGGAACTGCTGTTGAAACTGCTGTTGTTGAGCCTGCTGTTGGAACTGCTGATGGACCTGCCGTTGGAGCTGCTGCCGCAGAAGTCCTTGCTGATGAAACTGCTGTTGTGCCTGCTGTTGTGCCTGTTGCTGGAACTGCTTTTGGAAACGCTGTTGGAACTGCTGCTGCAGAAGCCATTGGAACTGCTGTTGAAACTGCTGTTGTTGTGCCTGCTGTTGGAACTGCTGCTGGACCTGCTGTTGGAACCGCTGCTGCAGAAGTCTGTGGAACTGCTGTTGAAACTGCTGTTAAGCCTACTGTTGGAACTGCTGTTGGACCTGCCGTTAGAGCTGCTGCCGCAGAAGTCCTTGCTGTTGAAACTGCTGTTGTTGAGCCTGCTGTTGGAACTGCTGATGGACCTGCCGTTGGAGCTGCTGCTGCAGAAGTCTTTGGAACTGCAGTTGAAACTGCTGTTGTGCCTGCTGTTGGAACTGCTGCTGGAACTGCTTTTGGAAACGCTCGTGGAACTGCTGCTGCAGAAGCCGTTGGAACTGCTGTTTAAACTGCTGTTGTGCCTGCTGTTGGAACTGCTGTTGGACCTGCTGTTGGAACCGCTGCTGCAGAAGCCTTTGGAACTGCTGGTGAAAAAGCTGTAGAGCCTGCTGTTGGAACTGCTGCTGTAAAGGCCTTTGGAACTGCTGCTGCTGCACACCAGGGGTGATACTGGGACCCCACCCAGGACTCCGAAGATTTCGTTTTTGCTGCTATCACAGTTGCAGCCACTGATGTGGTTGGGCATACATTGCCTCTTTTTGGGGATATCATGGGGGGAAGGGGGGTGTGGGTTGTTATGACAACAGTTCTTTGCTTTGTTGCCTCCACACACGTTTTTGTTGCTGCTATCAAAGCTGCAGCTGCTTGGGTTGTTGGGCTCAAGAGGCCTCTTTTTGGGGTAAAAAAGGGGGGGAAGGGGGCTCCTGCTACTGCTGTTGATGCAGCTTAAGTTGTTGCTCCTGTTGCTGCTGTTGCTGCTGCTGTTGTTGCTGCTGCTCTTGTTGCTGATGTTGCTGCTGCTGCAGTTGCAGCT